>CM030904.1:9890697-10490697 GCA_018136845.1 Heterotis niloticus
AACATCCGTGTACGTCGTGCAGGCTATGCCTACAGGAGGATTTTCAGGAAGTTCCTCAACAGGTGAGTGATACCCTGCTTCTCTGACACACACTCTCCACAAAGCTAGTTAATCTGTGCTTTCTATTAAATGGCTGATTTAATGTAAATGGTTATAATGTACAGACTGTGGGGTTCTCTGCTGACCGGTTCTGTCCGACCACATCTGCACAGCACTGTCTCTCTACAGTAGCATTTGATCAGCTATTTCTCTCCCTCTTCTATTAGCAGATTGGCAAAGTCAGCAGTTGTAGACAGCCAGGGGTGGAGTGGGGGGCAAATTTGCTGATGTTTGTGTTGGTGCAGGTCAGACCTGCTGAGCAATGCCAGGAATGGGGGATGGGGCTTTGGGGTATGATGGTGCTGCTGAGTTCCCCATGGAGACAAGAGGCTGGTATACCCTTGCCCCATTTTGACAGTGTGTGGCCTTAGCCTGCTCCCTCACACTTGTGTGTATTTGTGTGCGTGCGTCCATGCGTGCGTGTGTGTGTCACGCACCTGCCCTGTATACAGCTTCTCTTTGACAGTCTCACGCACAGAACCAGAGAGGCACACCCCTGTCCTATCAAACAGATCCCCTTTTCAACAGATAGACACAAAGCTCACACAGAAACACACTCTTTGAGAATCTGGTCCCAACCTATCCTTGTCCTCCTGAAAGTCCGGCTTACTGACGCTTGACAGCAGAGTGCACAGATTCCTCCTGTGTTCAGAGCTTTCTGTGAATTCCTGTTTTGTTATCCCACTCGGAAGTGTGACTGAACCTGAGGGGCAACCGCTGTGCTCATCTCTGGCCCTCTCCACACCTCCCAGGTATGCAATCCTGACCAAGGAGTCCTGGCCGACATGGCGTGGAGATGAGAAGCAGGGTGTCCTCCACCTGCTGCGCTCCGTTAACATGGACCAGGATCAGTTCCAGCTGGGGCGCACCAAGGTGTTCATTAAGGCCCCAGAGTCGGTGAGTCCACCAGGCCTGTGGGGTTCCACTAGGTAGAGAGATTATTGGGCAGTGGCTGCTCTCACATTTACTGTTTTTGCTGGCCTGCAGTCCAAAACTAAAGTTCAGATAAGTGGAAAAAGTGGGGGACAACCAGATGGATGGTACAGCTATAAGGAGCAGCATACCGTTTTCACCGAGTAGCAGCAGTAGCTGTGTCCACGTTTCAGTGGTGTCAGATGTGCGTCATGCTGGGAACGGCATTTAACGGGGCCAGTGAAATGTTGCACTGTGGGAAGGGGCAGGCACGGGGTGCGTTGTGGGCGTGTCCACCCCCTCCATGACTTCTCGTGAATGACGAGCTTGTGGCCAGCCCATGAGCTCACTTGTTGACGTTTCCACACACCTGAATAGGCTCTTGTGGCCGAGGCTGAATGTACACGACTATCTGGGAGGTGTGATTACGGTGCCCGGTTGCCAAACTCCACAGCGCTCTCCCATGGGGCCGCGGGGCTGCTGCCCAATGAAGCACTGATTTAAAAGCAGAGGAGGAACAGTTCAGCAGAAATCCCAGTGATGAGCGTGGCCCAGTGGCACTTTCTTGCTTTAGCAATTTGTAGGGTGTTGTAAAAATTGTTTCATTTACTTCGTTGTTTACCCTGGTAGCAACGCCATGGATGTGTCTGATTCTAGTTAGCAGTAGGACTGTCCTAAAGACTCGCTAGGTTAGGTCTTTGTGTCATATTGCTTATTGTGTCTTTGTTGATTGTCCCAACTCTCATCCCTGCCCTGTCTGCCCCCCCTGGCTGGCAGAGCCTTGAATCTGCGCCAGTTCTGAGAGGGCTTGAAGCGGGCAGGATGTTTAGTCTCAGCTGCAAGCTCTTGTGTATGACGGAAGGGTGGAGGAAGTTGTAAGAAAAAGGGACGAGGGAGGACAAGTAGGGGCCACCCCACACTTTGGCCTCAGCTGGGGCAACTCTGAGCTCTGCGTACAGCTCGGCCCACCAGTTGTCCTGGGGGACACTGTCATGAGCTCTTTCTGAGATGCAATGAAGTGACGATGGTCTTCTCGGTCCTCAGATGTGATTTAAAGGTGACAGTTCCCCTGGTGGATAAATTAAGGGCCTTTGCAGGATGGAGAAGTGTATCCCAGTGTGTTGTTTGGGCTTTTTTGTGGCACATGTGGGGTTGTGACAGTGTGTATTTAGGAGACCTGGGTGTGCTGGGTGTGTCCGTGTTTTTACTGCGTCTCTGTATTGGGCTGGGTCTATAGGAACACTTCTAGGTGTGTCCATAATGACACACTGACACATACCGGTGTTTTTGCTCCTTTCTCCCCACCCCGGTCACAGCTGTTCCTGCTGGAGGAGACCAGGGAGCGCAAGTTTGATGGCTATGCCAGGACTATTCAGCGAGCCTGGCGCAAGTACCAGGCCCGGAAACGATACGTCCAGATGAGGGAGGAAGGTAAGAGCAGTTTGCCTTGATGCTGCAGCCCATCTGTCTTGCTCATGTCACCAGGGAACGTTGCCCTTATTATTCTCCTGATCTCCCGATCTCCATCCTTTGTTGTGCTTTGCCTTTGTTTTTGGGGACATCCTGTATTCCCCCTCCCGCCTCAGTGAGTCCTTCTCTGTGTTCTCTGTGTCCCCAGCCTCTGATCTGCTTGTGAACAAGAAGGAGAGGAGAAGGCACAGCATCAACAGGAACTTCGTGGGGGACTACCTGGGCATGGATGACCGACCTGAACTTCGCCGCTTCCTGGCCAAGCGGGAGAAGATTGACTTTGCTGACACAATCACTAAATACGACCGCCGCTTCAAGGTGCCTTCCCTTAGTGGCTTCATCCTAATACAATCACACGCTTTGCCGCAAACCCGAGGGCCCTCCCGTTGTGCAGGGAAGGCAGTCATTTGGCTGAATTTAGAACAGTAGAGTTTGTTTCCTGAATGGAGTGTGAATGTGGGGTCAGCAGAGCGTTGCATGGGGTGTTGTGGCTGTTTTGTGGTGAGTGCCTTTCCCTCACAGGGACTGGGCCCTGGGCTTCATCCAGTTTTGCTTTTGTTGGATACATGGAGCTGCCTTGTCAGGAAGGTCCATGGCATGATACGTCCCAATCTCCTCAACGTATAACACTGTGGACTGTGTCACACCAAACATTAGTTTTCTTTAATTATTAATATTATTTAGTTGTTCAACAGGCCACATTGTAACACTCACTTTTTCCAAGGAAGAAGCTTCTCTTTTCTATTTTGTTAAAATTGAGCAATTCTGGGCAGCCTTTACCTCCCCAGCCTGCCTTTCTCATGCCAGGATTTCCTCCTGGGCACCAAAGTCGCTGGACTTACAGGCAGAACCCGGCCCAAGTGTGAAACACTAACGCTCTGTCTCTGTCTCGGTGTCAGGGTATAAAGAGAGACCTGATCTTGACGCCCAGATGCCTGTACCTGATTGGTCGGGAGAAGGTGAAGCAGGGCCCAGAGAAAGGCCAAGTCACGGAGGTGCTTAAGAGGAAGATTGAGGTAGAGAGGATCCTGGGCGTGTCTTTCAGGTGAGCTGGTGGGGAATTGGGGAGGTTGTGGGCAGTCGGTGGTGGGGAAGCAAATGAGGTTGTTTGACAGAACAGCCCCCTTCACACTTAATTGTTCACTGGTCTAAACCCCCAAGTCTACAATTATACACTCTACTATTATACAATTAGACATCTGCTGGAGAGTCATAGTTTCTCTGTAAGCACGTGATCCTCTCTGCAAATAAATGTACGGTGAAGAAGGTCCCCAAACACAAAAACATCAAAAGAGATGTTATCGATTTGTCTCCTTCAACGAGTAAAGGTGCTGAAGTGGCTCAGTAGCTGGATGAACATATAGCTCAGATCTGTGATGGGGAGGAAAAAGTTCTCTGCATGGTCACATGTGAGTGGTCGGTGTGTAGCACTGGAGAAACCCGCGCACACATTTTGGTGTGTCTCTGGGCAAATGCATAGTGCTGCTGTTTAATGTGAAGCAGGTGGCATCAGCAGGGAAGGCGGGCATCGTAAAATGCTCATAAAAAGACTTAAATTTATGCAGGCAGTGGTGCCTGGCTGTGCCCAGAGCCGTGACTCTTCTAGTCTCTTTGGCTCCACCCCTGTTCTGCCTGCTTGGATACGAGATGACTGAAGTGTGGTGCGGCAAACAAATGGTATCAGACTCATTCCAGTGACCTCTTTCAGGAAGCACATTAGTTTGTGTTTACTCTGCCTTCTCAATATTTGCATTTCCAATGTGCTGTATTCTGCAAATGTGTCTGGGCTGGATTTGCATACTGGCCTCCCAGTAGGTTCAGACCCCCTGCTGGTCTCGGTCACTGGTCTGATGTTTTCCTTCCCTCCGGCAGCACCCTGCAGGATGACTTCCTCATCATTCATGAGCAGGAGTATGACAGCCTGCTGGAGTGCATCTTCAAGACGGAGTTTGTGAGCCTGCTGGCTCGCCGCTTCGAGGAGCGCACCCAAAGGAAACTGCCACTCAAGTTTGCCAACACGTGAGTCGTCCGTTCCTCCACTCATCCACCCTCTCGTACACGTGCCTCTTGGATTCACATTGCCTCCAGATTCACCTGGTTGTTTGCAATGCACATACTATTGCTCTTCTTTCTTCTCAGACTTGAGGTGAAGCTGAAGAAGGAGAACTGGGGCCCCTGGAGCGCAGGCGGCTCTCGTCAGGTGCAGTTTGTCCAGGGTCATGGTGACCAGGCTGTGCTGAAGCCATCCAACAAGACGCTGCAGGTCAGCATTGGACCTGGCCTGCCCAAGAGCTCACGTAAGTCATCCAGGAAGTCCTGACAGACTGGCATTTTGGGGGAAACGAGATGAACATTTAACAAGCATTAAACCATTAAACGACTGGATAACTTGACTTTTTTTCACTTATTCAGGACCCACCAGGACAAACTTTGTTAGCAGCCGCTCAAGTGGGATTCACCACAACTACCCGACACGGCCGGCCCCTGGACCTCCAGGTGAACTAATTTGTTGCTCTATTATGCTTGCTACATAATCTTTATGTACACCTATACCCTGGAGTTTGAGCTCTCGGTTTCCGAGTCCCCGACGTAAGGAGCGGTAAATATTAACAACCGGCTTGGTATCCAGAGTCAAGAAGTCCTAGCATAATGAGTTCTACCTGAGCACAACCAACAAAAATCAGAGAAATGTTCAAAACTGCCACAAATACAAGCACAAAGCTGAGTAGCAATGCTGTGGTCAGCATCTGTGTTCTCAGTGTTTGCCTCTTGTGGCCTGGGTTCAAATGCAGTTTGCACTTTCATCATCGTGTTCACTTCTCTTCAGTCAATTAAAATCCCAGTAACTGGAAATTACAGTAACAGCCCATTACAGTGGGTACAATTTATTGTTTTTCTTATTTTATATATTTTTAATTTCAATTTTTATATAAAGTTGGCTATCAAATGTTTGTTACTAGTACTGCTAATAATAAGGAACTAAGCGTGCTAAACAAAAAGGCAACTGCATATAAACACACAAGTGCATATTAATTAACTCATCACCTGGTATGTAGGTAATTTGTATTTAAATTGTTCTTTATTCTGCTGAAATAAGCATTTAAAGTGTTCAACATGTTTTTGGGACATGAATTGGGGTTTCTTGGATGAACGCAGAACGAATTATGATTTTCTTCATACGAAATAATGGAAATTGTGCCCCGATATCCAAGTTAATGGTATTTGAGGAATTCATATACCGCGGTACGCCTATGTATGCTGTTTTTCTCCAGATTTTAAATCACTTTGTTATGTTGGCCTTTTGAAATCTTTTGAGGGAGGAAGTTTAGAAACGATTGTTCAGGGTTTCAGTGACTGTGGGGGAAGGAATAGACGGGAGAGGGGGTCCCTCTCAACATGGCTCCCTTTGTCACTTATCAATGGGGCTCCTTTGAATTGCTGTCCTTCCAAGGAGGTGGCCACCTAAACGGGGGACTGAGGTCTTCTTCCCAGCAACAGCCCAGTCAGAGGCTTCCACCAAACAACATGACACGGCCCTTCCTGCCTGCAAACATCAACCCCAGCCATATGAAGGACCGAAACAGCAGGCAGCAGACCAATCAGGAGTTCCTCAGGGTCCCAGACCGAGGTGCCGCTGGGTATGTGCTGGGGCCGCGGGGAAGACGTGGGTCTCAACTTAAATGTCACTTGTTGAAACAAATGAGAGGACAAGTTGTGTGTTGACTGGAAAGGTGTAACTGAAATGATGTGCTCCTTCATAGCAGTGGAGGTGGACACCCAACAGCAAATGGAGGAATGTGAGTCCCTCGTGTATTTGTGGTGTGTTGGGTGATGGTTGGTTCCTGTCCTTGGTAGATTAGACTTGCATGTAGTGGACGCTGTCACTCTTTCCCACTGCATTCCTGGCAGCAGCTCTGTCTTTGCGCTTGTAAAACTTTGTCTAACTGTCTGCGGAGGTCCAATCTGGAGGCTTTTCAATCTTTAGCTGAACCGAGGCCCAAAGTGTGCGTCACCTAACAAGGTGTGGGGAAACGTTTGTCCACTTTACTGTGGTGCGTGTCCTCATGTTACATTCAACTTGACAACTGGTGTGTTCATTTTCCTTTCCCATAAACACCAGCGGCATCGCAAAGTAATCGGATTTAATGAAACTACACCGTGTGGTAAATCACAGGCGTAGCAGGGGGTCCCATCCTGTTCAGGCAAGACTTACTGTTCCCCCAGTATTTATTAACAATCACTGACAGTTAATCAAAGTTACAGGGTAGTTTAGGTATATTTGTTATCCTTCCATTGTTAAAGTGTTCTGTTTTAGCCATGTATGTATGCTGGCAGATGAAAACTGCGTATTTTCAAGACTTTCTGTGTGCCTGGCAACATCAGTTTTAGTGGAAAATTGAGAGCCAGCACTGTGGCTATAACTTTGGGGTGCACTGCCCCCTTGTGGCCGATTTAGCAACGGCCACTTTTTAATGTTTCATTTTGAGTCTCTCAAAATGACAGATTGGTCCAGGATGAAGTGTGGATTCCATGCTGATAGCAGCCTGACTTCATCCTCTTTTTATACCCAGCACCAGACACGTTCCTACTGACAAACACCTAGAGCTGTAGCAGTGTGAGAAGTCTGGATCGCTGAAAAAGAGTGCTAGCCAGTACTCAGGTCCCGAATTTTCCCATTCTCTTCTGCAGGGCACACAGGCAGTCTGTCAGCAGACCCACTCCAGGGGGCGGCCGGCCCAAGCCTGCCCCAAAGCCCAAGCCCCAGGTTCAACAGTGCAAAGCTCTGTACGCCTATGATGCCCAGGACACGGATGAGCTCAGCTTCAATGCTGATGACATTATCGATATCATTAAAGAAGGTGAGCACCTACTTCTGTGGTCCAGGTTCTGTTTGTCTGGTAGAAGCACCCAGCGAGATGACGCAGTGGATCACATCATAAGGACGAGGAGCCCCAACACTGTCATCCCCTGATTCATCTTTGTGGGGATGTATGATGGAGCATGGAGCAACATGGTGCTTGGGAACATCACACTGCAGTGTGATGTTTCTTGGTTCACATCCTTTTGCTGCTGTAGTTCCCTTGATCAAGGTATTTAGCTTGAATTGATGTTACAACAAGTTGCTGTATGAATGGGTAAATGGTTGTAAAACTGATTATCTAATATTGTAAGCCAGCCTTAGAAAGGGGCACAGACTAAGGAAAGGGTACTGTTCACCACGATAATGTACCCGCACCGTTACTGTGTCCATCGCCAATGATTACCGTGACAACCAGCTCTTTTCCCTTGTTGCTCAGATGCGTCTGGTTGGTGGATGGGGAGACTGCGAGGGAAACAGGGCCTCTTCCCCAACAACTACGTCACCAAGATTTAGGATCGCTTGTGCTGCACGCTGACCATGGGCGGGATAGGAGCAGGGTGTGACGTGTGGCGGCCGGGCTGTTCGCCTCCAGAGACCGCTGACCTGCGTCCTGCTGTCGTACGTCTTCGGGAGAACCTGGCCTGCAGCAGAGTCCCATCATGTGAGAACCCAGCGGAGACACTCCATCTCTGGAGCTGGGCTTCTTGGCCACATAACTCCTGTGAGCACTGAACAAAACTATTTATTCTATTTAAAGCTTCCTAGGATTTTGTAATTATTTTGATTTTGCCTCACAGACATCTTGCAGGTGAATGGTTTTTATTCGATGGGGTGGTGTAAGACATTTGGGATCTGAAAGCTTTTCACGTTTCCACTTGTGTATACGAAGGGATTTAACGTTTTAAATGAAAGGTGGCCGGCTGTATACATTCACTGATTTTATTGTTTTTAACTCGTTTTATTTACAGATTGTTTTTTTCATTCAGAATGTTAGCTGCTAAAACCGGATTTCACGAGTAGCATCGCCTTCAAAAGTGGAATTTTATAAATATTGAATATCCTGAAGTTCGCAGTGATACTGTATTTGATGCTTGTGCTGTTTTGTGCATTCGCAATTTATTTTTGGTTGTTTTGTCAGAACATTGGTGATCAATAGTACGAAAAAACATACTCACACGTGCCTTCCGTGGGGAATAGGACTGATGTTCACAAGCCATCAATATTTCTCTTATGATTGCATTGAAAATGAAAAATAGATTAAAAACCCCTTATGTTAACAAGTGAGCGAAATGGCCGTTCTGCTGGGCTTTCGGCATAAATGAAGGAGTTACAATGGTTATTGGCACTTTATCACCAGGATGTGAAGCAGACTGTTCAGTTACTCCAGTCACAGATCTGCTGGCCCAGAGTAGAAGTGAACTTTGCAGAAAAGTACTCATTATTGAAGGGAATTCTTAGGAAAATGTTTACAATAAAATGTGGGGAATTAAAGTATATATTTTGTACAGACTAGAACAAATGTGTATTTAGTTTTCTTGTGTAGGGTGATGTGCTCCTGCCAGGAGGGGTGTTGGTTTGGAAAATGCAGCACTGTTCAGTGACACATTTGGTTGCAGCTGGGAAGGAACACCAAGCTTCCTCTAAGAGTTAACTGAAATGTACATTTGAGCCCTTTATGTTCTTTGTCACTATTATGGCCCCTCTGCAGAGCACTCCTTGCATTCCCCTGTGCTGCCATTTGGGAGGGGGGGGGGGGTGTTTACTAGTCCAGCTGAACAATGCTCTGCTTCATTTGAAGCACATTTTTTAAATCAGCTATTCAATAAACAAGAGAGACACTGCACTGAAGCAGGTACTCTGGGAAATCACCCTGCACAGGATACTTGTCATCTGGCCACACAAATTAGTTTAACACTCCTGTCCATACAGGTCAGCTCTGTATAAAAATTAGTATGAAGCCTATTTTATGCACAAGACTTAAACATGACCATTGGCTTAACTTGAAACAGCCTGGTTTTGAGTCTGAATATCTGGACACAAGTCTAGTTGAATATCCTCATGTACACAATGTGGCTGGCCCATGTTGACAAACACACACCCTTACTGGGTTGTAAATGTTCTTACTCTTGTACTGTACCCTTCCATAGCAATGCTTTCTACATGTGTATGAATGTATACCTGTTAAGGACCAGTGCTTCAGACACTTGTATGTGTGATGCACCACTAGCAATAAAGAAATGCAACAGTGGATTTGAGGCCAATTTCTTTGAACTTTAATAGGAAAGAGACTGAGCCATTCAACACTAGAAGAATAGTAAGAAACAAATGCAAAACATGCATTTGGCAAGTCAGAGCATAAAAATTTAGCTAAATTAAAAACCTTAAAATTTGTACAAAAAAAAAAAATCACAAGAATGTTCTCCACATGTGGTATGTTGTAGTTATTAAAGTGCAACAGGCAGAAGTCCATGAAGGAAGGCTGGCCTCACGTGGATGAAAGCAAAGGTGCTGCCATGTCCTTGACTATTGTAGACTTGAGCTGAGGGAAAAGACTGATCTTCATCAGCCTGCTGCTTGTGTACTTGTTCTTCACAGCCTAGAGGAAGAAATCATTTATGTGCCACACAAATCTAGAGCCAAATCACACCTCTTCTTTCGGCCGCTCCCGTTAGGGGTCGCCACAGCGGATCAAAAGCTTCCACTTCCTCCTGTCCTCTGCATCTCTCTCCGTCACCCCCACCACTTGCATGTCCTCCTTCACCACATCCATAAATCTCCTCTTAGGCCTTCCTCTCTTCCTCTTGCCTGGCAGCTCAATCCCTAGCATCCTTCTCCCGATATATCCAGGATCTCTCCTCTGCACATGTCCAAACCAACGCAATCTCGCCTCTCTGACTTTGTCTCCAAACCGTCTAACCTGTGCTGTCCCTCTAATATACTCATTTCTAATCCTGTCCATCCTCGTCACACCCAATGCAAACCTTAACATCTTTAACTCTGCCACCTCCACCAATCTCAGCAGTTTAGGTTACTTACAAGGTGTTTGGTCAGCCCCTCGTTGACCATGACCACATTCTTAGCCATATGTTGCATGATGGGTTTAAGGTGGTCTTCATCATAGGTAGTGTAGTACTGCTGTGATGCAGACTGGATACAAAACCCCATCCATTACATGTTGGCATAGAAAGTAAAGTTTGACAAGCAGCAATGGAACCTGAACTTAAGATGGTTCTTACCCATTTCTGTCCATCAAGCAGGAGCTGGGAGAGGCAGAGGGCAGCAGCAGCAATTTCTGATGGATTGTAGTGAACCATGTTGTAGTCCACAAGGGTCAATTCCATCAGGTACTTGGCCAAGGTGTGTTTCTCAGCATTAGCCTGAAGAAACAAGGCCAAGAGTTCAGGGCACCAACAATTACATCCCCAACAGTCTCCTGCCACGGCGCGCCCCCTACCCCATTTCCCAGGGTGCACTTCTGCAGCAACGCGCATACAACGAACAGATAAATGGTGCTTAACTGTAGCACCCGACGCTACATAGCCCCCCCGTTAAAGAAAATGGCCACGTCCCCGTGGCCCACCCACAGTCCCAAATCCATTGGCATTCCCCGGGCGCTCCTCTGATGAGGCGAGGTGTCGGTGCAGGCAGCCATGGTGGTAGCCATGGAGGCCAAGGCGGCCGTCGTCTCTCCCGCTTCAGTCAGCCTCGATCCCAGTACAATCTCTCACTGTGCGCTTTTCTTCTGGCAATCCCCGCACATCCAACTTTGCCATACTGTGCACAAACATGATTCTGTGTAGGGGACATCACACAGATGTTTCGAAACCGTTTCGGATGACATCAACGAGTTCACGGAAGTAGTGGTCAGCTTTGCGAGCGTGCTGGAAGACAACATTGTCCCAACGGTTACAATCAAGAGCTTTTCCAACGAAAAACCGTGGGTCGATGGTATGGTCCGCAAAGCAGTGAATGCGTGCACTGCTGCGTATAATGCAGCTCTCGCCACCGGCAACATGAGTGCTTACAAAGCGGCTAAATACGGTGTTCGGTGTGCAGTGAAGGACGCGAAGTGTCGGTAACGGGAGCCGGTCGAGTCGCTTTTCCACTAGAGCGACGCGTGCCAATTGTGGCAAGGACTGCGCACCATCACAGATTTTGGAAGGAAATCTAACGTGGCTGTGAGTGCAGACTCTAGGTTCGCCAATGAACTCAACGCATTCTATGCCTGTTTTGAGCCCAACTGCACTACAGTCACCCGCAACAGCAGCGAGGGCCGCAACCAGTTGACAACATTTGGTGACATCACCGTCGCCGAGTCCGATGTGCAGAGGGAGCTGAAGCGCATTAACTTCAGGAAAGCGCCGGGGCCGGACAGCATCTCCGGGCGTCTGCTGCGCCGACCAGGGTTCTCACAACCATCTTTAATGAGTCTCTGGCTCAGTCCACAGTCCCTAGGTGCTTTAAAACTTCCACCATCATCCCGGTCCCAAAGAACAAGCCCACATGCCCAAATGACTACCGGCCTGTTGCACTAACCTCAGTAGTCATGAAGGTCTTTGAGAAACTCAAAGCCATCATCACTGCATCCATTTCCAGCTTTGTAGACCCACTTCAGTTTGCCTACCACCCCAACAGATCCACAGATGATGCCATATCCCACATCCTGCACACCACCCTCAGTCATGTGGACAGGAAACAGGGGAACTATGTGAGACTGCTGTTCAATGATTATAGTTCAGCTTTCAACACCATTGTCCCCCAGAGACTATTCACTAAACTGAGTAACTTGGGATTGAACCGCCACCTATGTGCCTGGGTTCTCAGTTTCCTCATAGGCAGATCACAGGTGGTGAGAATCAGTAGTTGCACCTCCAGCATCATACTCAACACAGGAGCTCCACAAGGTTGTGTACTTAGCCTTCTGCTCTATGCCCTCTACACTCACAACTGTGTGGCCATGCATGCCTCCAACTCCATCAAATTTGCTGACGACACAATGATGCTGGGCCTCATCTCCAACAACGACGAGACGGCATACTTGGAAGAGGTGGAGAACTTGGCATCATGGTGCCAGGAGAATTGCCTCCAACTGAATGTAGGCAAAACTAAAGAGATGGCGGTGGACTTTGGTAGGCGACAGCAGCAGTCCTACACCCCCCTTACACTCAACAGGACTACAGCGGAGAGGGTGAGCAGCTTCAAATACCTGGGCGTTCATTTCACT
Organism: Heterotis niloticus; assembly: GCA_018136845.1. Lineage (NCBI taxonomy): Eukaryota > Metazoa > Chordata > Actinopteri > Osteoglossiformes > Osteoglossidae > Heterotis > Heterotis niloticus. Next base: position 9,903,264 of record CM030904.1, read on the forward strand.
GAGGACTTGACATGGACTGTACACATCCAAGCTCAGGCCAGTAGAGCAAAAGCAGCAGCTCTGCCACCTCAGACAGCTGCGGAAACTTCATGTCTCTGGCGATCCTTAAAACGTTCTACTCTGGTGCTGTACAAACTGTTCTGACTCAGAACATCATCTCCTGGTTTGGGAATGGCTGTGCTCGAGACATCGGGACACTGCAGAGAGTGATCCGGGCAGCGGAACGTTGCACCAGATCTGATCTGCCATCACTACAGGACATCTACACCAGTAGATGCAGGACCAGAGCGACTAGGATCATCGGTGACCTGTCTCACCCCAGCAATCATCTGTTCAACCTGCTGAAATCAGGCAAACGATTCGGGAGCATTATGGCAAAAACGGAGAGACTTAAGAGGAGCTTCTATCCACAGGCCATAAGGCTTTTGAACCTATCAATCCTTTTTGAATTCTCAAAACCACGGTCTACAACATCCTCCAACTGCCCCCCCCTTACTGTCACTGTTAAGGTCTGTTTAATATTTAATTTTATTCAACTTTATTTTTATTTACTGTTTTGTTTGCTTGTCTATTTGCTGTGTGACTTACATTTCCTCTGAGTGTCACCGCACAGTCTCCTGTCGATTCAGTGCGCATTTCACTGTATGGCATACCTGGTTACCATGTATGTGACAAATAAATCTCTTTGAATCTTTGAGGGTTACTTGTACATTTGGATCCTAAAATCTGACAACTGCAGCCTTGCAAGTCACTTCCTTGAAGATCCTGTAATGTTGGAAGTCAGAAGAAAAGTTACCAACTTGCTCAAATATACACCTGAACCTTAGAAGCATGTAGTTTCAAATTTAAGGACTTTTGCATTGCGCCTATAACAAATGGAGGCAACTTAAATGTCAGTCAAGAAATGGCTACATTTGTACACTGCTGTCACAGCAACAATTAAAAACATTACACTAGACAAATCCAGTTTATGGAGTATTCCTAAATGTGTAGTATTTAACAGTACCAACTTTTAACCCAATGCGCAGCCCTCTGGTTTGAGTCCCCAGTCCTAAGACCACCACAGTGATGACTCTACATTGCCCTTAGCATGTAGCAGATAACTGGCATTCCCATCCTGGAAGTATAGGGTCTAACAGTACACTGGTCTAGGGTATACTGTTATACCCTATACTTCCAGGATGGCCTCAGTACCTCCAGGACCCCAGTTTGGACAAATAATGAATGCCCTTTATGTCATGAGTATTACATTATAGTTATAGTCATACAAATTTAAGCCACTGGTTTTTATAAAAAAAAAATAAAAAAAACTAAGCCACAGACTATAATAACCTCCATGCCTCTAATGTAGATTGATGACCTTGCACCCATATCTCTTAAGAACCTGAACTGCCTAAGTGTGTAGTTACCCGTTACTCATGATTACTGTGATTTATTTGAACCATTGCACCATCACCCAGCTCAAATAGAAGGTACTCAGAGGAGCCTTACATTGCTAGCCTTGGAGGCCCTCCTCAGGAAGTGGAGGGGGAGAGGCCTCCCCAGCTGGAAGTTCAGGTCCTTCAGTATCATCATCTCCATCTCACGGATCTGAGCCTTAGTGAAAGCATTGTCCGTGATGTAGGAAAAATCACCGACCTCTGGGCAGCACGTTTCCTCATACTTGGAGGCAAGCAGCATGGCAGTCACACCAACCAGCTGGAGCTTCCGCCGGGAAACTGGTTGCACCTGAAGGAGACACAAAAGTAGGTGCAGCTTTCAGAGGCCAGGGGGAAAGCTATGGTCGTTCTTGTACTTGCAATTCTGTCACAGAACACAACTTACTTGAAGGAAACGATCCAGGATAGCAACAGTCAAGTACAGAGTCTCTTGCAGCAGCTGGAACCTGGAGTGCACCTGGATGAGCCAGTCCACCAGGAGAGCACGCATGCGCTCATTGATTTCGTAGCCCTCCATGTATCTGGCGCGGACATACTGCTGGGTCTGAAATGACAGCATTTCTTCAGTCACCAAGAGGGACAGGACGAATCATTGCAGCTCAACTTATGAACAAATCAGTTTGACACCAATTTCTCTCCAGGACACTGCAGAATACCTCTAGGTGCTTTAGGTAAGCATAGATATCCTTGACATATTCAGAGCACAGCTGAGGTACATCAGCATCTCCCTCATCTATGTCTTCTACAGCCAGAAGCGTGTCAGAAAACGCCTGGCACAGCATATCCTCGTTCACACGCACGCTGGCAGCGACCGGCATGGGGAGAGCAGGAGCAGGCACAGCTGAGAGACATCTGGGCTGCTTGCCCTGCTGTTCAGAGGCAGGTTTGGTGGCCTTTCCAGCTGGGGCTTTTAAAGTGGCCGTTTTCTGCAGAAGACAGGCTTGGGTGAGAACAAAACCGTGTGTAAATAAGGGAGCGAGGGGGTAAGGTAAGCAGCAACTCAGTGGCCACTCGCAATGTGTTGTTCATGGTGAAGAAGAGTACAGGAGCAGTTTTATCATCATCATCACTTAACCCCTTGTGCCATGGAAATACGAGATCAGTTTGGTTATGAGGATCGTACCTTGAGCTGGGCCCCTTTGTTGGGAAAGTTGGACAGCTCCCCAAGAACAGGCCTCCGGCCTCCCGCTGCGGGGCCTTTGCCCATCGGAACAGCATTTTCGGCATTCCGGTTCTATGGAGAAAACAGACTCAGAGGACCAAGAGAAGGAGCCATTTTGGGAGCAGACCAGCCAAGCCGATAGGAGCTAACAAATATTAGCAATGTTTCCATCTGCGATGCACTTGTTTACTCCAAGCTGCACGGCGCTTTGTAGAAAAGCGTTTGCCAAAATAAAAAAATATATATATATAAATACAACGCGGACACCTTCCTGTGTCACTGCCAACAGACCGCATTAAGTTTTTTTAACAAACACTTTAAGACGGAAGTTTGTTGTTGCAGGCCTTGTATGACAAGCAACTATTTAACATGTTATGTACTTACAGCTGCGCGAAGAGCCAGAGACATTTTTAAACGCCTGAGTTTAAAATTGCTTTAAACAACTAAAAATCACACTTTAGCATTAAAGAGTCACACAAAAACGTGAATCAATAAGGAAGGACGAAACGAGTACGAGCCCACGACTACCATTCAAATAGCGCTCCGCTGTTTCTGATTGGACCGCTCTTCGCTGAGCTGATTGGTTGCCAAAGAAGTACAAGGAGGTCTTAGCATTGTAATGGACAAACAGTAAAGTTCACTTAGTCTTTGCATTGTGTGTCTGTGTGTGCCATACTAAGCATGGACAACAGAAAGAGAAGAGAACTGTCTGAGGACTTGAGAACCAAAATTGTGGAAAAATATCAACAATCTCAAGGTTACAAGTCCATCTCCAGAGATCTGCATTTGCCTTTGTCCACAGTGCGCAACATCATCAAGAAGTTTGCAACCCATGGCACTGTAGCTAATCTCCCTGGGCGTGGACGGAAGAGAAAAATTGATGGAAGGTTGCAACGCAGGATAGTCCGGATGGTGGATAAGCAGCCCCAAACAAGTTCTAAAGAAATTCAAGCTGTCCTGCAGGCTCAGAGAGCATCAGTGTCAGCATGAACTATCCGTCGACATTTAAATGAAATGAAATGCTATGGCAGGAGACCCAGGAGGACCCCACTGCTAACACAGAGACATAAAAACGCAAGACTACAGTTTGCCAAAATGTACTTGAGTAAGCCAAAATCCTTCTGGGAAAACATCTTGTGGACAGATGAGACCAAGATGCAACTTTTTGGTAAAGCACATCTTTCTACTGTTTACCAAAAACGGAAAGAAAAGAACACAGTACCTACAGTAAAATATGGTGGCGGTTCAATGATGTTTTGGGGTTGTTTGGCTGCCTCTGGCACTGGGTGCCTTGAATGTGTGCAAGGCATCATGAAATCTGAGGATTACCAAAGGATTTTGGGTCGCAAAGTAGAGCCCGGTGTCAGAAAGCTGGGTTTGCGTCCGAGATCTTGGGTCTTCCAGCAGGACAATGACCCCAAATATACGTCAAAAAGCACCCAGAAATGGATGGCAACAAAGCGCTGGAGAGTTCTGAAGTGGCCAGCAATGAGTCCAGATCTAAATCCAATTGAACACCTGTGGAGAGATCTTAAAATTGCTGTTGGGAAAAGGCACCCTTCCAATAAGAGAGACCTGAAGCAGTTTGCAAAGGAAGAGTGGTCCAAAATTCCAGGTGAGAGGTGTAAGAAGCTTATTGATGGTTATAGGAAGCGACTGATTTCAGTTATTTTTTCCAAAGGGTGTGCAACCAAATATTAAGGGTGCCAACAATTTTGTCCAGCCCATTTTTTGGAGTTTTGTGTGACATTATGTCCAATTTGCTTTTTTCCTCCCTTTTTTGTTTTGTTCCAATACACACAAAGGGAATAAACATGTGTATAGCAAAACATGTGTTACTGCAAATACTTTTCTGTGAGAAATACTTGATTTTCTGGAAAAATTTCTGGGGTGCCAGCAATTTCGGCCATGACTGTAGGTATTAGAGAAAGGTATCTCAACTCCTGCATGTATCAGTTACTTTTTAAGTTATGAATGTATTAAAAAGGAAGCCAATTGTAATTAAAAATTATCATATTTGCACCAAGATATGGTACGCTTTGATTCACTTCATAAATATTAATATACCAGAGCTGCTTAAAATTTTACAGGTCACTGTAGTTTTGATTCTGAAAGACAGATTCAAGACACCAAAAATAGTTACTAATTTTATTAATTATTTTAAAACTAATATAAATCCCTCAAGATATGCATCATAGGGCCAGTAAATCCAAATGCATGGATACCTGCCGTAAGTACAGCATTTCAACACTCCAAAATCAGTTTCTCAAAGTTCAGCAACTGGAGCGGAAATACACCGATTCAACACACTTTAATATTCACAGGACCCAAGTCGTCTTCTTTCACCTGTTTGTTGTGCAAGTATATGCAAGATAGCTAGAAGAGAGTAACATTAGCGTTAACAAGTTCTTCATATGAGCAGAAAGTGTGCTGCAAAAACCAAAAAGGGAAAGTGTGACTGATAACAACAACCAGCTGTGCTAGGATGGGTGGTTATAAACAGCTTGCAGAGATGTTCTTCCAGGCAGTCTGAATCCCCAAACAGGAACAAAAGAACAAAAAAAACAAAAAAAAACCCCAGCATATTTAGGCTTTAACTTCTCACAAACTACACACAAAGGACAAAGTGGGCAGGATTTTGGGTTCTCCCTTTAAGTGGTTGCCACCCAAGTCTTGTTAGTTCAAAGGTGTGATATATAGACACTGGCTGAGTGTACTCTAACCTTTCACCTGGAGCCCCTCCCTCCCAAAACACACACACACACACCTGTGTGCACGCGCACACAAATTAAAACAAGGTGGAAGAAAAGTGGGGGAAAGAAAAAAAAAAAAGAAAAAAAAAAAAAACACCGTACACACAAAACACCAAAAAGTGACATTCAATAATTGTTAATACATTAGCTGGAGAAAGTGTGCACAATGCATTTTAAAATTGTGGTGGAGAATAAAAACTAACATGTATGTGCATTTCCAGGGAAACAAAGCCTATTTTGTTTGTTCCCATTCAATGGATACTGCATGATGGTGCACAAATACAGCAGCTCTTCTTTGTGTACTCTTTTTCCTAATTAAGGAATGTCTTGTTTTACATTATAAAAACTTATTTCTTTCTAAATGATTACACCGTCTACACACAAACTAATAACACAATTGGTTAAATGAGTCCTGTAATGTTAAAGTGATGGTGGTCAACATTCTATTCCAGTAAAGCAAGGCATTGTGTAAATGTAAAAATGCTTCTTTACTAGAGAACTGCCCTCGCCTGCAAGTTCGGCCACAAGAAGCTCAGTTCATTATATGTGCAAAGAAATGCATTACAAAGAACCATGCAAAAATAAAACATGATACAGAACAAAGCTACATAAAAGCTTTATAAATATAATCAAACTTAAAATCCTGCAACAAGATGTTATATCTAGATGTACTGGTGCTATGTGATAGCTGGCACTCTAGGTTCAATACTTTTCATCCCCTCAACACTCCATTTTGAATATGCGTAGATAAATTCATGCCATCTTTGGTTGACTGCAGCACAGAAGGAAAAAAATAAAAGGATTTCTGAAAACGGCATCAACTCTCAGGCGACAGCTGGGCTTCAATATCCACTCTGCAGATGGGACATTTCTTGTTGGTGAGGAGCCACTGGTCTACACAGAGCTGATGGAACAGGTGCATGCAGGGGAGTCGCCTGGAAATCAGCAACAATTATTAGTCCTGGTGAAGACCGCAGCAAGATGTGTATAAATTCATATTGCAGGACTAAACATGCACCTCTTTCATTCACCACAAAAACTTATTAAACTTAAGCAAAAATTGTAGCTGCGCATTATTTGCACAGAAACCCCCATAAAGCAAAAACAAGGGACAATGAGAGGTTCTTAAATGATAAAAACAAAAATTGCAGTTATGGATTAAAACACGAAGTTCCAAAGTTAAAACACCAGAGGGCGGAACAGTCTCTACGCCAGAACTTCAGCATTAAAACAAATACATAAACTAGTTTATGAAAAATAAATTAAAACATTGTACTACTGCTTCAGTAAGTATTCAGAAATATTCATCTAACTGAAAAAAATTCTTGGTTGTTAAACTAAAGTAACCTATTCTTCATAGAGACAGAATCTCAGATTGCAGTCACTTAAAAGACAAGTTTAAACAGTGTAATGACACTAATACTTTAGATTTACCTGACATCCTCTCCTTCCTCCAGTATAGAGATACAAATGGTGCATTTCTCCTCTGTGTCTTCTTCGGTACCTTCCTCTTCCTCCTGCTTTTCATGCAGCTTCCTCTGTTGATACACAAACATGGTGGTACAACAGCTCATAGTAAGAACCTGCCCAGATCAGCAGAACATGAGTTGGACAGAAAAGGCTGCAGTGACAAAAACAACCACACGATCAGAGGTTGGCAGACTGGTGACAAGGAAGCTGAGATCCCTTTCTGTTGCTGCCCTTCAGACCTTTCATTTTAGATGCATCTTGCTTATTTTATGAGTCAAAAACACATATACCAGTAGAAATTACACCAAAATGTTTTCTATGGTTGCAAAAAAAAAAAAAAAAAACAGAAGAACATTACTAAGGTGGCACTAGGCTCTGGCAACAGAATACAGTTGTGTTAGACATGTTTGAAGTCAAGGATTTCCAGTTTTGCTGTTGTGCTCTCAACTATACCTCCTTAACATATGTAAGCATTACCACAGCTTTATTTTTCCATTCTTCTGTTTTTTCATCACCGAGTCTGAGGATGTTTGCATATTTTTCCCCAAGTGGTCACCCATACTACAGAGGGTGCTCAGCACCCCTCTCCAACACCTTCTGTACTGGATGCCCTGGTGTTAAGTTACTGTTCAAAATTTATGCAGTCTGTCATCTGTACAGGATCCTACCTCCATCATTAAGATGGAGCCATTTTATAGCTGTTGCTGTAGGGTCAGCAAACATTTTTTTTAACCCAAAGAACTGCATGTAGAATGCCGTACGATCAAATTTTTCCCGCCTCGTTTTTATATTTGGCAAATCATACATAATTCTTTCGTGCCAGACCCTCAGCAATTGTAGCAAGAGTCTGCTGCGATCTGTGTCCCAGAATATAAAGCATGCAGACACTCTTCTTAGTCTCACAGGCAAATGATCACACACACTCTTACAGAGGCCCTGGGCTCTCTGGAAATTCATCTCACCTTCTTGTACTTGTGTGGATAAGTGCATCTCTCGATGGTTCCCTGAGAGGCGCCGCGGTTCACCGTGCCAAGCCGTTCCTCCAGCTGCAGCAGATCCTAACAGGAAAAGGGGACATGAGCGACTGGGTCACAGGCCTATTTCAGCTTTCCACTGCAGCATAGCAATAGCTCTTGTTCTGAGCCTTACTTCATAGGTTCGCCGAAATCCTGTGATTCTGGAGGAAATGTATCGGATGTGTGGGTAGGTTACTTCAGGCATGCCAGTGTGCTGTGTAGAGCAGAAAAATACCAGCAAATGCCTGAGCCAAATTCACCAACACATAAAGGCCTTTAATCAACTTGAAATCCCTTCTCGCACTTTAATTTTCTCATGTAACTAATACATAATACAATAACAAAAGTATGAAACCACAAGGCAAGTCATGATTATTTTGTATGTAAACACAGAAATATGGGAATACTTAGAGGCAATAAGAGAGAATGGGCTCACCATGAAAGGCAGGGGGAAGTGGTGGAGTCTAGGAGGAGTGTGGTAGTGAGGCAGGTGCAGGTGTCCTGAAGGGTACGCTGCTAAAGTCACCCCGGTTTCAATGCCCAGCTCCCTGCACAGAAACAAGGACATCCCAACACAGGCAAGTGCATGAGTGAAGAAATTCTGTCAAAGTACACACTGCAGAGTGGCCAGTATCTCAGTTTACATCTATAAACACCACGCTAAGATGTTTATGAAAAATCTATTATATAATTACAGTCAAGTCATAGCTACTTCGTGAAGGGACTGACCAGGTGGTCCTCTGGTCTGGCTGGCGTGGGTGCGAAGACATGGTCTGTGGCACATGGATGTGGTGACCGTGGCCATAGTTGGGATGCATCCTGTGGGGGTGCGGTGGTGGCCTCTCATGCGCTCGTCTGGGGCAAAATCAGTGTAAAAAACAGAGGGAAAGACCACTTCCTGACAAACCTTCCACAAAACTTCCTGAAGCAAAAGTCAACTTTGGATTCAGATCTGCATCATAAACTTTAGTGGTGATCAGCATGGAATGTTTTGACATTACAGCCATATTTACTTCAGGTGGTGATTCAGGAAAATAGAAATGTCTGTCTAAAATTACTTAACCAAAAGATCCTACAAGGCCATAAGCAGATGTGAATTGTTGTAAAGAGTGAAAACAGTGCATCAGTCTCACGTGGGGTGTTGCATCATCCGGCGCCGCTGGACTTCCATCCTCTGAAGCACATCATGTGGGAGCAGCCTATGAACCGAGGGATCGAGTGTAGGTATGTGGTGGTGCAGTGCCTGGTGCTCTGGGGGTATGGGAGCAGCTGAGCTAGACAGTGGGTGGGCTGAGAGAGAAGCTGGTGGCCCAGGGGGCACAGTGTGGCCAGGTGCATGAAAAGGGTGTACAGGATGGGGGATGACGTATTCAGCCGGTGAAGGGGGGTGGGGGGCTGATGGAGGGTTTCCGTGGGAGTGGGGGCAGGAGGATGGTGTTTGGTGGTGCAGAGGGCGCCCCAGTGGGCCATCTGTGTGCAACAAAGGACAAGAAAAGAGGCAGACAGATAAAAAGAAAAAGAATATTATGAGTGTTGGATGATTTTAACAGTTGAACCTGACCAGTCAATAACAGCTTCTATACCAGGTACAATATGTACTGCCAGCCACTGAACAGACAGGTTGCATGCAGTTAATGCCATAAATAACCAAAGAGGGCATGGTGACAGCAACCAAGGAGTTCATTCTTGTGCACTTACTTTCAGGTTTGCTTAATCAGTCTGTTTATGACCCACAGTTTGACCAAACTGAGAGCAGCTGGTCCTCCTAATTATTACTGTCATTGTATTAATTCCTGCTATCTTTTTTTTAATGAAACCAAAAGTAGGAGTTATAGCAGTAAAAAACAGTGTAAAGCTCACACAACCGCATGACATTTTGAATCTAATTGCATAACGGTTACATAATTTTTTAAAAACAATGCTAAACTATAAACAGAGAACTGGCTGGGTCTTCTGTCCAGGAAGATTCAGATATGGAAGCTGTAAAGTTATTTATGACTTCCAACTCAGTTTTTTTTTTCCTAGAAGGTTTTACCTTTTGCAAAATTTGCATTAAAAAATGACAGTGAAGAGGAAAGTAGTACGTCTGGTTTAGAAGGTAATGTTAGTAGTCAAATGTCCAAGCAGAAAGAGGCAATTTCATAACGAAATTCTATTGACTGTTGTGTTTAAAATTCATGTATCAGTCCCTGCTGTTCTACCAGTAGGTTGTTCAGACATACTTACAGGTAGGGTGCACATAGTGCCTGCAGGAGGACAGCTGAGGTGGGCCTTGGGGTGGGGCCTGGGGAGGGGGCTGAGCTGGAGGGAGAGCTACCATGGCTCCACTGTATGTATCCACAGAGCCAGGCTGGCTGGGGCCTGGCATGGTCTGAGGGACAAATGCCGGGGGCCGGGAGGATGAACCTGGACAGCAGGGGTCAAAGGCGGAGCTGGTGTGGAATGCTGCTGCCCCATTGCTCCGCACTGCACTGCTGCTCAGGTCCACAGGAAGAGTCTGGTGCGTGGAGGAACACAACAAGGTACAGTAAGCAAGCTAGCTAAATAAATAGATAAATAAATAAAGCGTTCTGCTATTTGTGTTGAGGACTCCACAAGATACTGTGCTTGAGCCTAAGCAATTTCACTGGTTCATGCTTTGATGCATAAAACATGTGCATACGTAGCTCACTTTGACAGCATGGCTTTAGCATGCACGTTGCTAACAGCGCATGCCACTAACATCCACTTCAAAAGGGGGCTGCATTTCCAATGACACATTTAAACAAAGCTCATCCTTCGTGTGCAGAAAACCTGACAGCCACCTTTCCACACACCCAGCTCCCCCACGAACATCATCAATTATTTAGGAACCTGCTCCTTTTAGAGTGAGAATAAGGGGTGAAAGAGCCCCATTTGCAAACTGCACACAGAATCCAGTCCAATGAACAGCATTCATTATAATTTAGGAGCCGGTACCGAAGCACAGTCTGCTCACGTAAATAAAAATGCTCACAAGCTTCAACAATTAGCATAACTGCAATGAGTCTCAAGTGGCAGAGCTCTGCTTCAAGACAAGCTCACAGCAAAACATTTTGCATAAGATATGAATTATTCGTCCGCTGAGCACCACCTCTTTTTAATCACATAACTGTGCAGCTTTTTGACTCAATTTCAGTGAAAATTCTATGCATCACAAAAAAAAAAAAACAATCTGCAGCAAATAATATGGATGAGAAAATCTCTCTAATTGTATTGCCTATTGTTTCAGTTCCTCACCATCTGTGCCAGAGCAAAGCATTCTTTCCTGTACACAATTTAATGCAGACATATGTTTATGCTTCTGATATTCAAAGAATGGCAGATGTATGAAAAAATATATTATTAGCTTGCAACTGCTGGTTATGACAACTTCTCAGTTTGTTAGAAAAGTCAGAAAAAAAAAGAACCGTGACCTTTCCTACATCTAATATTTGGTTAAAGAAAATACTACCAGTTAACAATGCTGCTAAGAAATCAAGCTGCTAAAACAGAAACTAATATACATTTTAACCTCGAGAACAAAAACTGCAATAACAGTAAACTGCTACAGAGAGAAATAACAGCTTGAAAGCAATAAGTGGCTACTACTGACAGAGACTGAACGGAGCAAGATCTCATTCCAGTACCGAGTCCTACCATTTGATTAAAGTTGTTAGAAATTAAAATCATTCCTCCAGGGTTCAGTGTAAGGGGGTCAGAGTTTATAGGGAATGAGTGCATGACAGCTCCTACCTGGTCATGGTACTGGGTGCTAGTGCTTGTTATACCACCACAGGGGGCAGGAACAGCACCCGGCCTTTCCAAGGGACAGCCCGCTTCTGGGAATGAGAGTGGTGGCACCACAGGTGGGGCGGAGTGGTGGTGGTGATGGTGGTGGTGGAAGTGGTGACTATGGCCGTGCTGAGATGCTGGCTGCTGAGGGGGCGGAGCCTGCATACAACTGGAGTGGGTGTAGGTAACAGGTAGATGCCCAGGGGAAGGCCCACTGCAAGGCGAATGCTGGGGACAGCAGGAGGGCAGGCGGGGCATTGCTGCTCCCCCACTTTCTCCCCCGATTCCAGTAGAGCCTCGCCGAGCTTCTGAGGAAGGGGCAGCAACACATAAAATTATTGAAACTAAAAACATTTTTTGACAAAATCCCTAGCAAATAAATCAGATTTTGTATGCAAACATAACTGATAATTGACAAAGAATTATTTTATAGATTCTTTAGCCCCTTCTAGCAGTTCCATTCATCCCTCTTTTAGAGGTTACAGCTGGAGTAAGCCAACTGTAGTTGGTGCATACCCACCAGCTCTGACAGGGCTGGCTGTGTTATCTGGCACCAGACTGGGGCCACTGGAGGGGCCTGGGGCATCCTGCACGGGTTCTGAGGTAGAGGAATTGCTGGAGGATGAGGGGCCGGAGGAGTTGATGGGGTGGGGAGGTGCCGTGCTGATCGGGGTGGTTGGCACTACTGAAATATCTGAGGGGAAGAGATGACACAAAACATATTTGCCTTCTTTTAAAGAAAGTCATGCCCACTACATGCACACATGCTGCAGCCTGCAGACTGGCTGACAACTTCAATGTTCATGCAGCCAGGGAGGAAGACCCTTCATCAGCATTCTGGTGAATACATTCCATCTGCTTTTCCTAATATGCACAAATTAATTTCACCTCCTCAAAGGCATGCAGAGGCTGCGTTCATTGTATCTCAGATTGCTACGCTCTTCCATTATTGATCATGGCTTCGTGATAAAGGGAATGAACTCAATCAGCCTATTAGCATCACAAATGCACAAGCCTTTCATCCTTCCTGACCCAAAGTGCTGCGCGTGGCAGTGTGAGTCTGGCAGCTGGAGAGGGAGCTGTGGGCAAGGTTCATTGGAGGCAGCCCTAAGAGACGGCCTCCTGGTGCTCCAACACAGCTGCCCGACTTACAATATCAGAGCACTTTGTACCTCTGTATCTATGTGGCAGCTGGATTTCACTCCATTATCTCACTACAGGGACTGGTCACTACACCTCACGTGGAGTTATCGGCAAAACCAGTTTTCACATTCCAGCCTGTCTGCAGAGGGACTCACCTGGCCGCACGAAATAAGAAACCAAAAATGAATTGCTATTCATATTTTGAAGCTTGCCTGCAAGTCCTGAATTGATAAAATAGCAATTTTATTTGAATTGTAAAAGCTTGTGGTGACGCAGGGCAGACACTACTGCTATAAGACTGAACAATTCACAATAAAAAGATTATCCTTTTTAATAAAATAAAAAAATAAAAATAAAAAATAAAAATCCCAAGCAAAATTAAAATGCAGAAACCTGATGTTTCAAGGAGCATTTAACTTATTCAAATTACAAGGATACAGGTTCACATTCATTTATTCTGGGGCAGCAAAGTAATTCTCTGTATGGTATTAAACCAATTTTCTCTCACAGAGGAGATGATCTGCCACACTGAATTAGCAGTAATCTTTTTCTGTTTAGTTCTTTAGAAAACCACATCGCCTGGAAGGTTATCAACAGACAATGTCGCTGTCTGCACTGGGTGGTATGTTGGATGTTTTATGGCAAGTGGGCTTTAAGTTCAATCTCCTGTCTTTACCAAAATAGTGTTATGAATGCTTCCAGACCTGTTTTGAAGCCAAGCTGAATTCCAAACCCTAATATTTTTTAAATTCAGCTAGAACCTCTTTACAGCCCTTTTAAACTTTGCTCAGGGTGTTGACTCCTTTTGTTCTTCACAATGCGATCAACTCTATGAGTAGCTGCCCTCACCATCTTCGTCCACTGTAAGGTCCACTACTTCACCAGCACTCTGGCGGAGCGGCTGGATCACTGTAGAGATGCGGTGGCGTCCGCGAGTTTCTTGGGGCTGTGTCTGGGAGCAGCTGGGGCCCCAGTGCATCCTGCTCATACCTCCAACAGAGCGAGGTCTGCAGGCACACACGTACACAAAGTCAATTCACAGGATAGTCTGTCATTAAATCGAAGGCTTGCAAAATTCAGCCAACCCACAAGCAAAGGAACAGAGATTGCTGCCAAGCTTCGATTTTTAGATACGTCAAAACAATGTAATGATCCAAGATAGCATCAAAATCTGTGCCTTTCACCACTGAGGCCTTTTCAATAGAAAGGTCCTTAAGCCTATACAAAAGGAATTAGAAATGCTGAAAATGTAAATGGTTATTGAGAAAACCTTATGACTTAAAATGCTTTAAGGTGCTAACCATTTTGTGATCATCTCCATCTGTCCTGAAAGGCTACAAGAATGACACAGTAGAGGAATGTTCATGTTTTCTGCTTAGAAAAGGTTGTGAAGAAGATTATCAAGGAAAATAGTACGCCTTTTTGTTTCTCCACACACAGCACTATACGTCAGAAGCTGTCCTGTAGGGCAGAGCAATGTCATTTAAAGATCATTAAGTTTGAGGCAAGCAGCTGCTGCAAGTAACTCAACTTGAGCTTAGTTAACTCAGGATCTCGCTCACACACACACACACACACACACACACACACACACACACACACACACACACACACACACACACAAGAAATAAATCCACCATTTACACCAATGACACAGAAGGATTCAAAATTTGTATATGCCGTTTTTGCTAAATTGATCATTCTCACTTCAGTAAAAATGTTTAAGAATGTACATTTAGCTAAAACCTTTTCAAATTTGATTAAACATCTGTAATATATCAAATGTCAAAAATATTTTTCCAATTACTTATTCATCTCATAAAAGAAGGAAATTAAGTTCTACTGGGCTTAAAAGTAAGGCTTAAGCTGGTGATAATTCTGACATTCTCTCCAGTTTCCATACACATGAGCTTATGTGTTGGCCCTCTGAATGAGGTTACTGGGCACGCAAATCAGCCTCCCTCTGGGAGCTGCTCCACCAGTGGGCTGGAATGTAAATACGAGCTTGCTGACACATGGGAGCTACAGCTGCACATCATTCACACTGCCACAGACTTGTTAAAAAAATCCACGCCACGCAGACACACACACACACACACACACACACACACACACACAGGGTCCTAAATGCAGAAGTCTTCAGTTTCAGCATAGGAGACTGCAAAGCTTCTTGTTCTTGGCTGGGATCCTTGTCCAGTCACAGGTCCTAAAACATTGGTCTATGTGTCTGACTTCAAAAGCAGCCCATATCTTCCCATGACTCCCCCCATTGTGCCACCTCTGCTTGTTTGTGAAGGGGTGGGGGGGTGGGGGGTAGTAGCCATGCGTTTCCCACAGTGCTGTATCCTGGGCAGAAAGGAGCGTAAAGGGACTCAGGGACATGCCCGACCCCAGGCTCCCAGCACTGAGCACCTAACCTGATAACCATAGATTGCATCATTAATGCATCATAACAGAATGATTAAGGATGTGTGCAGGTGATATGGGAGCAATGAGGAAGGCTGGAGTAAGGGTGCAGGTTAAGGCTACGCCTGCATCCGTCACTTTAACTCCTTTCAACATCCACATCGATCAGTTGGACCAAAAAAAAGATAGCTGACAGAATCTCTATTACATCTGGCAAGCAAGGAAAGAACAGATTATACAGTTATAATACCATCCCAGAGGAACAAGGTCCATTACACATTTCTTAAAGGGACAAAATTAAAATTTTAAACCAACCTGCAAGTGGAGTAAGTTAATAACACTTTAGCAGCTGTGAGGGCATCACTGCCCACCTCCACCCTTAAAGCTTCAATTGGAACCCAGCCTTTCTACAGTCCAAGAGGGCATTGTCAACATGGGTCCTCCTTTACCTCTTGGCCTCTGCGAGTTTCCAAAAAATGGCCAACAAAACTGTTAATATTAAGAACCTAACCTCCTTCCAGCTGGCACAAATATGGCTCAGGCTCTGAGATGACTGATCGCATAGGGAATCTCATTCGGTTATCTGACAAATAAAAAAAACTCCCAAATTAATGTCATGAAAGCCATAAGACAGGATGCTGAAGACCCACATATGGACCTCTGGTTGAGTTTTGGAACATGGGTTGTCATGCTTCAGTCTCCAGCACCAGGAGGACGCAAACCCCCCACTGGCCCCAGTGCATCTAATTGGCCCATGCTTGCCCTCCCCCAGCAGTGGGGGTGTATGGGGATCAGCACGCTCTACTCAAGGGATGTCCCTAATTGCCCAGAAGTAGATTTGGGATTGTTTTTGAATTACGCATGTACAATGTAGCACTTCTGAGCGGTGGCAAAGAGGATACTACACGTGCATGTGGCAGTTGGGAATGTTAGTCAGGACCCCAACAAACCAGCTACATGTGTAGTCAGAGAGGCCTGAGGGCTTTGCAGAGTGCTGGGGGGTATGGCAGACACTGCTGGGCATTGGCAGGGTTTCTGTTTATGGACTCTCACAATGCAGGAGTGGTACACAAAAGGGACCAGGGGACTGTGCATGTGGCAACCGAAAGCAAAACACAGCATCAAGGGCTGCACTGGCAACACATGGGCACCCCAACATCAACACACGCACGGTGGGGGTTGTGAATCTGTTGCACATTTTAATTAATTACCTTTAGCCTCCGCACCCTTCTGGCATAATGGAATATGTATAATGCATTAGCTATCCATAATTTTCCCACAAGCAAGTGTACACACAGACAGGCATACATACCAAGACCTTCTCTTATTTACATGCCTGCCAAAATATACATTTATGTGCATACACATTTCTTTGTGCATGCATGTGCATGCACAGAAGAAAGTGGCTGGGGTGTTATGATTTCTCTGAGTTTGTCATCATCTGATCCCATATTTAACAGGGAGAGAACAGGTTTGTTTCCTCAGGCTTTAGTACAGTATGACAAAAAACTGTGAGCACAGTTGAGAGGCTGAAGCGTGTAAAAGCGTCAGTGCACACAATACACTGCGGAACCCCTGAGATGAACAACTCGGTTACAGTAAGGATGCAGTGTCAGGGGTGTGAAGAAAAGCAAGCAAGCAGATGCAGCCCTCTGATGACATAAAAAAAACTCACACAGCAACTTCAAAATGGAAGCAAAACATACTATGTGTACCAGAGGAAAAACCCAAAGTTACTTGAAAACAGCCACAGAAATCAACTGCTGTAGATCGAACATAATTTTTATATATTCTTTTTCTTAAGCTCGTTGCAGAGAAAAGCAAAGGGACAATATCTTTCATTGGAGGGTTTATAAATAAAGGCACTGAATAAAATTAGCATTGCTCGCTCTTTATGATATGTTGAGAACAAGTTAATGAAGAGCCAGGCTGTGCCAGCAGCCCAGCCCACAAGCAAGCAGCCCAGAACTCAGCAGTCATGCTGAACTCAGCACTTTCATTGTTTGGACTTGTATTTGAAATTACTCAGTGTTTCAGGGGAGCAGGCTACACTCAAAGCACCGGAAAGGATTTGTTCTCCTACTTGCTCCCCAACTACAGACTCAAAATCTGTCTCCTCTGATGGCTTCTAAACAGAAAACAAAAGATCTTTCAACAGAAAATGGTCTCTGGTCATCCTGCTGACCTCTAACCCTCATGACCTGCATTCCTTCTGGGAAGCATTAGAAAGGCCCTGTGGTCCTGGCAGCATTCCCAAACAAGCCGGGCCACCTTGGTGACGGGAAGGTACAGCAAACCTTACTTAGCACTGACTACATCTACAAACAGCACGTCACGGCAAAACAGAGCAGGAAACAAGGGAAGGAGGGAAGGACACACAGAGAGCCATTGTGTGGCCAATCAGTCCTTCCTTCAGAACACCCTGGAAGAAAGGAAAGAGGCGATATCACATTTCCTGTTTCAGTTTAGATGATTTGGGAAGGTCACATTCACTGCCCTTTGGTGTTTTTTCTGATGAAAATTAATTTGGTTAATTTATAACACAAATAAAAGCAAACTAAAAGCAACGGAAGTGGTCCCTCAAGTGCAGCCATTGCATGGTACGGTTCCTGCGTTCCTGCATCCTCCCCCTTGCCTGCTCTCCCATGCCCCCATCTCCTACTCAGCCTGTGCAGTCTCCAACTCCAGCGCACGCTCTCCAAAAGCTGATGTGCAAAAGGGGCCTTGAGCTCTGCTCCAGTGCAGTGAACTGGCCAACAGCCCTCTGCTACCAAATGACACACCCCACTGTAGTTTCTTTCTATTCTACCTCAACTGCTTTTCCCCAGCTCAAATTACCTCTTTAAAAAACAGCAGGTACATTCATCACAAAATCTAGTTAGTCTCCAGCACAAATTTGAAGCTCTAAATGAACACAATGCATTTAATTTAATTATTGAAAACAGTCATATTTTCCACTTTTATTTGTTAGAAGTGTCTTTTTTGTAGAACATAATCTAAAGGAAGATATAAATGAATACACTAAAATCCAAACTTTTCCTCTGGAAAAAGAGCATCCGTATACCTGCCTCACATTGACGTTGTTTTCCATAAAATATTTGGATAAATATGCATTCCATTTACTACAAGAAAACAAATTCAATGTCCCTTTCACTCAACAGCAGGTTGAAAGTTTAACAACTAAAGTGAACTTAAATTTGAGGGTGTGCAGTAATTACATCCTTGCAGCAGTGGAGCTGTGGAAATGGGAGAACCATCTTCTAGTACCGTCAACAATTTGCTGAAAAAAATATTCACTTAAAAGAATGACAGGCAGAATGAGAGAGAATCTTTTATACAGAGTCAGTGGGTTCAAAGGGTTGAGAGTGTTCAAGCACCAGGGCTTTTGGGTGTCAGACCAGTGCCTCAGAAGCAGGAAATGACAGTGCTTCCATCTTAGCAATGTGCAGTCAAGAGCACTGCCTCATCATACAAAAACACGGGTCACCAGACCAAACCATTATGGAGGTAATCTGGAGATGGACCCTTGAGAAAAATGTCCCAGCTACAAATGTAGATCCTTATCAACAGTGCACACACTGACCTGTAAGCATCTCCCACGGTGACAATCTCTACTTCACTGTCAGTGGATGTGACATTGATCTCCTCGCTGGCTGGCACAGGGGGTGCGGGCGTTTCATCAATGACCACCACATCTTCATCAAGAGGACCTTAACCAAACAAACACAGGGACAAATGAAAGTTATTTCCACAAGGTGCCCTGGACTTGCAGTGCTGAATATCTTTTGAGTATTGCTCTTAAATGGAATTCATTTTCTTGCTTATACAATGGCTGTAACATCATTTCTATGATACAGTGGAAAAACAATCTGTTTAACTCCAGCTTCTCCAGTCATACCACAACCCTAATGCTCTTGTGGTTGGGAGCAAACAAAAAGCTGAAAACAATTTCTGAATATCAAGTCCCCCTGACCCCCTTTCAGTTATACTCTTCACTCCCACATGTGTGCGCACGCAAACAGTTAGAAAAAGCCCATGTTGCAAAACAATGAATCTCATCAGTCTTTTCAAAGCACATTACTGATTACATAGGGGCAAACAAAAATGATCGTATGTGAAACTTGCAACTGGGTGAATACAGTGCACAGGTCAGAAGGCATGATACTGCAAGTCAGTCAGCAGGTGAACGGACAACTGAAAAACTTGTTTCCTATACAACCCTGAGTGTAACCAGACTGGAGTTGGGGGGTGCCGGGTAAACAAACGCCCACTTCTATAGGGAAATGTGTATTAGAAAACACAGCTTGACTAACTGGGAAGTGTGCATAAACCTGGAACATCTGAAAGTATGTGCAAACCTTCATCCATTTGAAGGAAGTTACAGACGGTATAGCACTATTAAAGAAACATAACATCTTGTCTGGAATTACCAATTGGTTTCTTGAGACGACCTCACTCAGGACAAGATTTTTTTTTTTTTTTTTGTATGTACACCAAAGGCTGTAGGCTGTTAGATGCATACATGGATGACCTCAGATGCACTGACATTGAAAGACACATCCTGCTCAGTGACAGTCACCCCCAAGGTGACTGGAGGGCTATCCAGAGCAAAGCAGACATTGGCATGACAAAAACGACATCCACCACAATCTCTGAGGCTCTTCCCAAGAAGGAAAAGAGATAAGCAACTTGCTTATATCAATGTGGATCAGTGGAGAAAGCCATTTGTTCCTCAGCCATGACTAAAGCTCATCGAAGCAAAGTTAAAACTGCAAGGAACGGGAAGAGAACTCAACACATACAGCAGGTCCTCTAGGGGTGGCAGCCCAATGAGCAAGAATATGTGAAGCATGTACACAGGTGGCAACATGGCAATGTCAAATTTCTTTTTGAAGGTACTTTAAAAGAAACCAAAGAGCACTCCTTCAATCCACAAAAGACAGAGCAAGAAATTCATTTTAAAAAGCAAAAAGGTTGTTCATGCTTTACAAAATTTAATGCACAGATGGGATAACCTAATGCAAATGACCACAGAAAAATCATAGCACATCTAGAAGAACGAAAGCATTAGATAGCAAATGACAGCAAAATCTACAGACCACCTTCTACATTACATGGAATTAAAAAAAAAAAAAGTTTCAGGACAGAGAAGAAGCCAGTGTTCCAGAAATGCAGGCTTTGCCTAGCTGCGAAATAGGATGAATCCATATAAAACTGCAGCTGGAAATTGTATGGTTGACACAAGCACTGTACTGATGGTAATCTTCACCTCTATACAGCTGGGACAAACTAAGAACAAGAAGGAGCCACAACTATGCTGAGCAGAGCACATGCTAGTGATTTTCCCCCATGTAGTCCTGTACGTAGTTTATGTAAAGTAGTATGAGCTGTGATTCTTCCACAACTGCGGTAAAACGCTGAGAGCAGGATGCTACTGCTGAGATTAAAAACTCAAAATGAACAACATACAGTAATCCCAGGGTATCCAAATCTTATTTATCCCTGAAAGCGTGTCAGATACCAAATGCCTATTTTGTATTAAGTGAAAGTGTTCCTGCATCGGCTCCAGAGTGAGCTTCAGTCTTGTGAAGCAAGTAGAGCTATTTGGCATTTAAGGTTTGCCAACCTTTACTCCCACCCTCCCCCTCCGTAGTTACTACAACTGTTTAAAAAGTTCAGAGATTTGATGATCTTCAGTTTTGTTTATGTGTGTTTATATTGTGTATACAAAGAGTACTAAAATTCTCCATCAATAAATAAGCAGTTTAGTAATTGTAGAATGTACTTAACCTGTCTGGCCACCCACAGTGAGCTTCCCAGCAAGGAGTTAAATCTTCAGTGTCATGTTGTGTGTGTTCGAGAGAGAGAGAGAGTGTCAAACAATGAATGCAGCATCAGTGCAATTACCCGTAGCTATAGCAGCACTGCTTGGTTGACTGCTGCTGACTTCTGCATATAGCTCATCATCAGCATCCGTAGATGAAGGTGACGAGGAATCGTTGCTCAACTCCTCACTGGAGCTACTTGTACTGTGAAGAAGTGCGTACTTCCTGCGAGCAATCACTTCCCGTTTCTTACGCTGCAGCAGCAATCGTTCCTTCTGTCTGGGAGTACGCTGGGTAGCGGTCACACCTGCCCTTAGTGAACGCTTGCGCTGGAGTGAGTACTTGGAGCTGAGGCGGGACCGATTCAGCAGCACAGGTTCTGCCTCTGGCTGTGCCCACCTATGTGGTCTGCTATTCCGTGTCCGACCCAGAAGCCGGCGTGTCCGGTCCCCGACATGTCCCGCCACAGCTGCTGGAACAGCTCTGTGCTGCTGCTCTGCAGCAGCCGCTCCTCTCCCCTGAAACTCTCTCTGCACCTCCTCCTCCTCCACCTCTGAGCTCAGTGTGTCAGAGTCTCCAAAGTGCAAACTGGAGGATGGAGAGGAAACACAGTCGCTGAAAGAAGATTCCATGTTGTGGTCATCATCACTCCTGGTCTCTGATAGCCGAGGCCTGTGGTGAGGAGCAGCTAAAGGATCATCACCAACACAGCCTTGCTTTAAGGTGCAGTCCGAGGGTCCGGCCTGTTGACTCCGGCGCTTTCTACGAATGGGCAGGCCCCTTTCTGAGTCCCTGCGAACGTCCCGCAGCGTATGGTGATGGGTCTCTGTGCAGAGCGGGGCAAACTCACTCCCCACCTTACCCATTAGAGCCATGCTCGGTGGAAAGCTCTTGGCTGCTTCCAGAGGCTCTGGGTTGGCCGGTGGCCCCTTCAGGGGTTCGTGTCTGCGTGGGGCATTTGAAGGAACCTCACTCTTCATGGCGGCAGTTCTGAGGAGGATGGAGGATCTATTTCTACGGCTCCATCAAAACTCTTCAATCACAGCTACAAAAGTGAGAGAGGACAGAACACAAGTGAGACACATAGCATGTGAGAACTAACTGCCGAGAAAACAGTGCAGTAGCCTTTAAAGCACAAACAATGACAGATTGGAAACTGGTGTCATTTGCTCCACCTGTCAGTATGACAATACTACTTATTTGCATTTCTGCTCTACCTACAGCTAATAAGGTGGGACTGGAAGTTGCAATAAGGGCAGGAAATGGTTTATATATCAGAACGTTAACTGTACAAAAAAAAAAAAAAAGAAGAGGCTTGTGTGAAATGATTGACAACCTTGACCTTGGACTCGTGCATACACCCACACGCTGCACTCTGAGTCCAAAGAGGGGGCTGGAATTCAGTGACACAGTGCTTAGTAAGAGCTTAAACACTGAAACCTGCCCACACAACAGATCTGGGGGGGTTCCCCCTGGCCATGGAAATTCTACGACAGAATGCAGTAATGTGTAGCCTTTCAATATCAGTAAAGTTCATGAGCCTGCGCCTGCTTGATGGTGAGAGGGCCACTGTAAGCAGAAGGTCCACAGCTCTTTTAGTTGAATACTGGGAGGGAGAAGATGACCAAAACAGAAAGCTTTGTCCCATTGCTCCCTCCCTCTCTGTTAAAGCAGCACAAAGAACTATAGTTTTTCAAATTTCGAATCAGAAACACATTACACATTTATTATTTTCATGTATACTCAGACAATCCAAGTGCTTTACCAACAGTAATAGATGTGTTTAAATAAAATGGTTAAAAAAAAAGAAAAAAAAAAAAGATCTACAGCACTTTTTGTTTCACATTGGAAAACATGAATGCTTGCTGATGTGGATGTGTAAGAGTAATGTGGCATCTAAGGTCTTTCTGAATCACTGCAATCCACTCCTTCCATCCTGAATGAAATGATAAAATAGAGATATTTTAGACATCAGAGCTGAGTTTGTCAACATTAGATTAAATTAGGGATGTGCAACATACTTTTTTAAACATTATTATATTTTTCCAATAATAAATTGTTTTGGGCAAAGTTATATAGACCAAACAGTATGGTGAGGATGAGGTAGAGCTACCCTACTTAGGGATTACCCCCACCCTTGAAGGTCCCTCAACCCCCCCTGCACACAGCCTTCCCTAAATGGAGGGCAAAAAGACGAGAAAAAAAAGTAAGCTATATCTCGCGCTTGAGCAGAGTCACCGCAAGGCCCTCATTGGCGTAGCTTCTCAATTATGAAAACAGCCATCTGTCTAAAAAGGAAAGTCGGCTCCCTTCATTAGTCTACGTCTTTACTTGGCAAAGTGAAATTATGCGGGCCCACAGACACAGACAGACAGACAGACACATCCATTTAGTATGTGCTTTCAGCATATTGCAAATACTATGGATCAGTTATACATAGCAGGGACTTCTGCAGTACAGGACCTTGTTCTGATAAGACCTTTTATTTGCCATCTTGGGATCTCACATCTGCTGAACTGGAAGTAGAAAGGCTCTGGAGAGAATACAACTGATGTGTTTTGCTTGTGATATTGGAGTTCTGGTAGAATGAGTCACCATTTCCATGTTCTGTTATCTGACATCAGCAACAGTCTCATCTGGATTACAGTCATCTCTTATAGCAGTTTCTAAAAACAAAAAAGCTTTCATAGCAATTCAACATACTGAAAAATAAACAAAATAAACAAGAAATACTTGAGGACCCCTCCTCCAAAACACACAAATAAAGTTGATTTGCAAACTGCTATTTTACTACAATGTGTAAAGCATTATAGAACAGGAAACCATCTTCTCTCAGGCTTGGATCAGGAATGCACAGTGCTGCTTCAATAGTAAACTTTGGGGCATGCTGACTAGGTGAGACCTTGAGCCTCCAATCCTCTTGTAAAGGTCTACAGTACACGGTACTGGTGAAACAAAATGTAAAACAACAGCCCACTAATAGCTGACCTGTTCTGTCTGCCCTGATCGTCAGGTGACACAGTCCTCCTGGGTCTGAAACGCCCTTGCAACATGAGTGCCACATTTGCAAAGATACGACTTTGTGAAGCTGGGAGAAACTGGTTATGTTACGCAATGCTGCACATCCTCTGTCACACAGCACCGTAATGGGATTTTCTTATTTTATGATCCAATAGAACTACATCACCCCAAAATGAAGCAATGTGTTCCCCCCCCCCTCAAGTATGACAGGGGCTCTTACTAGAATATGTTAGTCCTACTGATGTCATGACATAGGACCACAACAATGGGCATAGGGAGAGAGGAAGGACACTAAATGCAAATTTGGCAGATGCCTGCCTTCACACCCTGACTCTGCCATTTGCCTGCATATACTAGGATCCAGGTGACCCAAATACTGGCCCATTTCCCTACAGAGCCACCAGTGCCCATGAGTAGTCCCCCTTGTCACCACTGATACAAGCTATATGGAGACACGTCTAGCTCGCGGATCCAAGGAGACTATAACGTAACATAGTTGTGGTAGCCTTTGGAAATCAACAGTAAAAGCCACGTCGTGGGGAAACTATTGAGAAATGTGACAACAGTAGGGCACTACGTCTTGTATGAAGCTCTTACAGGCAGGGAAAATGTGCACTTCAGTCTTATTCCACAATAAACACTACAAGTAAAATGTCAAGGTTCTGATGTAGACAAATTCATTATCAGTATATGAAGGTAGGCAAAATGCAATAAAGCTAGAGGAAAAGAATTCTTTCAGACTTCATTTTCCACCTCTGATTTGCATCACATGTGGGGGGGGGGAGAGAGAACCTTAAAATCCATTCAGCAGTAACTACACAATGAACTGTAAGTGACATTTGTATGGCACAGTCTTCAAAATTTTTCTTACAAAACTCACATGCTATAGCCCACTTTCATTCACTCATAGCAGAATAACATTTTAACTTTGTTTACACTGAGCAAAAGGACTTTATATCTAGAACACAAAACATTAACCAAGAACTGAAAGGAGTTTACTGGCAAAATGGCAGACTAGTTTTACTCACTTTTAGAACAGGTTAAGCCAAATGGAATCCTGCCCTACAAGTTTCAACTTATTTGAACTGAATGCTATTCGCATGAGATGGAAACCATGATCATGCAATTCCAGGACCTCTGTGGGTTAAAAATGCCAACAAGATAGAGAGGAACAAGAGACCACCAGCAACAACACTGTAGATGAGCAAAGTCGGGGGGGGGGGGGTGATGGTGGCATTGTAAGCACACCAAGAGACTGCTGTGGTGATGGTGCCTGTGAGCCTACGCCACACAGGGAGTTCTTCTCAGGGATCGGGGGAGGACAATGGCACATGGAACCTCAGTTGCCCCGCTGGGAAAACATACTGTTTAATGAAGAACCATGTGTGATACCATAAGAAGATGTCACAGTTCTATCAAACATGCAAATACACATCAACATAGGACAAAATAGCATCTTCTATGTAGAGAATCAAATTAATCGCATACATCTATACAAACATGAACAGCTATACTGAAATAAAGGATAATAGTGTAATAAAGTATGGCAGCAGATCTGAAAATAAGTCTTCAAATTGTGACAGGTGCCTTCAACAGCACAGCAAGTTAAAAAAAAAAAAAAAAACTACCTCTTCAAAAATGAAAATGTCATCTGCATGATACAAGTGATCTTAAGTGTGTTTTTCTGTATTTAGAATTTCTCCTCTGGTAACTAGGAGTAAAATCAAACCAGTTTGATAACCTTGAACTATTAAACTCAGGTAAGGTGCAAAAGATGGGTTATTTATGACTAATTATAGCATGGTTAAATAAATTTCAGAAAAGATCTGGCAAAACCCTATATCATATGCAGTGTCAAATCCCAGATGAAACTATGAGGTAGACAAGCGTCAATAGAGACCCCTATGGTCCTGCAATTTTTAAATAATGGTAAGACCTCTAGAGAAAATCCATTATTATCAACAAGGTACAAAATAACTTTCTCATCAAGATATAACACAATTTTGCATACTGACACCCACAGGAATGATAATTGAGTGTACTTTGAGATGAAACAAGGAAATGCAAAAGAAAACATTTAATTGTAAAGAGGAATACAGAACTGTAGCTTGTTTAAAAAAAACCCCAATGTTAACACCACATACAACAGTAAAGTCCTCTAAACAAGTAGAAAATAAACAGTACTGTTATGTTTAACTATTAAAATAAATATCCTGGATGTCCTGAAATCCAGACTCATTAAATAACAAGACAACAAGAAAGTGAATAATGAACATCTCTGCAGAAAGAAACTGCTGAGAAGACAAATGGTAAAATGCGAAGGTAACGCGTATTAATTCTATTATTATTCCAAAGCTGTCCGACACCATTCTGCAATATGGCACTTCTGAGGTTCCTCGAGGTTGCTATAGTTACCAGAGGATTTGTATGAATACACTACAGAGTCTATTTCTGGCTCTCAGCTTTGCAGTCGATTGGAGCAAGGTCATCTATCTGTAATGTGTAAAACATTTACTTTTCAAAATTTTGCATGTTATTTCCAGCTTCAGGTTAAAAAGTCCTGCAATGACCTACGATCTACTTCACTAAACATTTTTTTTTTAATTTCTCATACTCAGCATCCTTAAAATCATATAAATAATCCCTAATTGTTTTCTATATGCATACATTGTATATACATACATAATGAAAGTATAATGTTTTTGCTACCAATAACCACACTAAGCTCCAAATTGGCAAAAAAATCTTTGGATTTAAGGGGGGCAAAGTGTAAAGTTTCCACTGTGTATTTTACACACACCTAACTAACCTGCTTATGAGAAGATGATTAGTAACTCTCTTTTTAGAGCAAATCTCTTCATTTTCCAACTATACTTAACCCCAATGAAAAAAAGTCTAATAACTGCTTTATGTTTTGTACCATGCAAAGTATATAATTACTTCATTGTGCTATATAAAAATGAAATCACAACACTGTACATATTTTATTACATACATATTGAGTATTCCAGCCTTATTACTATAGTCATTTTTTTCTTAATTACTACCATTACAGTTACTCTTCCTCCTCTTATCATTATTATTATTATTATTATTATTATTATTATTATTGGTCTTGTTATTATGTGACTTTTCCCAGTGGTCTTCCTTAAGCTCCTACCTCCTCCTCCTGAGAGATGACTTTCCAGCTTTCCGATCAGGGCACAAGTTCCACCCTTGAAAATAGCTCAGTTTACTGCATTTTACCTCAGTTGACAGTTTCGTTGATGCACAATTAGGATAAAAATTGGGGTTGGGGTTCTGTGAAAACCCCAACAGACACGTTGAGCGAGAATTATACTCAGTAACCATGTACGTGACAAATACAAACTTTTGACTCTTTGAAACCATCAGGACCATCTAAATATGACCAGTGGATACCACATTTTCCTTTCTTTCAATGCTAACATTATTATTGACAGCTGATGTAAATAGAAAATTTTATTTTCACTTCTGTTGTGTATGTTTATCTTTTAAGAATAACTAAACCATTAAAAGCAGATCTAACAACACTGGACTGAAGAACCATTCAGTGGTCCAACAGCTGACATCTGATGCGTTGTTTTCAATAAAACGGGGCACTTGGGAAGTGGGGCTTCACGCTACCACCCCTCTACACTCACTAATTCATACCTACGACAGTGCGCAGTTAACTAGTACTGTTAACCGACAGTGCGCAGTTAACTAATACTGTTAACCAGTTCGTCCTCGAGCCTGTGACGACTAACCACGGAGCTACAGGAAAAGGAGCGGGCTCAGTCGCTCAAAGTGTCGCGAAAGGCGGCTGAGGAACCCGAGTTTAATCGAACGGCTTTGAGAGCGTCTGAGCCGAGTAGGAGAATAGAAGAGCGGGCGAGCCGGCAAACAAATCGCTCGGGACCAAGCCGACAGCCGGGCTGGCTCTGTGGGTTAGCCGACTCGGGGACCACCGCGGCGAAATGGGGACGCGGCCGGTACTGCGGAACACACAGAGCGCGCAGAGGAGACCGCAGGCCCGCTCCACACTCACAACGCACGAAGACATTCAGACGAGGCGCCGCACTGCTACAAAAACACATTTATAGGCGTCCAATACCTGTACCAGCGAGCTACGCAGACGGCCCAAGAGCCGAGCCATACAAAACAAAGCTTCGCCCTCTTTACTCTTGTTTTCTCAGAGGGAGAAAGACAGAAATTCCTCCCAGCCGTCCACCTGGGCCCGCGCTGAAGTCTTCATTCCTGCCTCTTCGAGGCGATCGCCGTTCCTGTCGTTCTCCCGGACTGCTCTGCCCCCGGCCGCACTCCGCTCGTTTGTTTTCTCCAAATCCCCAGAGTCGAACTGCCGACAGAACGCTTTGCGACAGTTCGCGACGCTGCCGTATACTTTATGGTTGGGATGTGCGGTGATCTCCTCGTCTCTCTCGCTTAAATGAGGGTGGCCCACTGCTGGCTGTATTTTGAACTGCGCTCATAAATAGACAGCGCTGGTGTATGCAAGTAATAATACTGCAGGTAGCGGTGCACAATTTGCGGCATCAGAAATACACGGAGTGCACCAAGAGCGTGCAGTGCGCAGCAAAAATAAAGAACAGAACGCTGAAAATAGATGAATATGTGCAATGTTTAACGAAACAATATAAGCCTTTATCAGCTGTTATTATTAATAAGCGCTGTCAAAGTCAAGTTATAACACTTTTTTGAAAAATGTTATTAAATAATTTAAATAATGTTATATAAACAAGAAATTACGCAACTGACCTTGGATCAGTTACTTTTAGATCAGGGGCCCAGTAACATGTCAGGTATCAGGGGTCACAAAAACAATTATAGTGCTCACTGGAGTTATTAAAAAATATTAGAGGGAACGTATTGGGCACTGTTCGGTAAACAACATCTTGTTTCAAATACGGTTTAATCAGCTGACAGGGCGAATATATGGCACGACGCGTTATGACGTAAGACGTCGCGTTGTCATCCGGGGCATTTCAAAGTACCATTAACGTTGTAGGGACGCTAGTCTTCTTTTCTAAGCGCTTGCCAAAATGGCGTCTGCTGCCATTTCCACAGAGACTAAGAAGATAGCAGACTTGCGGGTTATAGATCTCAAAACAGAGCTCAAACGACGGAATTTAGATGTTACGGGGGTGAAAAATGTCCTTGTTTCCAGACTCAAGCAGGTAAGTTTGTTTTTTTTGTCCCGTTAAATTGCAGTGTTTACGAACCTGGCTAACTGTTAGCTAACTGCTGCCATGTTTGGCCACTAAACTAGGCCCGAGGAAGCCCGCCGCATTTTCTGAAGGCTGTACTTCGTTTCTTGTGTGCTTGTCGTTGGAGTGAAACTGTACATTTTAGTTCGTGTCTTGTAGTGGCTTTACGTGTCTGTCTATAAGGTTGGCTGTGAACATTTGTAAAAGTAAATTAATTTGTAATAATTGCAAAATCGGGATTTGTCTAGTCCACAAAAACGTGCAACCCATTCAAGTGTATAATAAATGATATTCGCGGTTTAAAACCCCATCCATCATGTATTGCTTTGCAATTACATCACAGATGTTTGGAGCAACGACTGCTGTGCAATGCGTTCATTTTCAGCTTCATGCAAAATGAGTTAATTCATTAAAGAGTTCATTTATTGAGCGGTTTTCCTAAATTTCAGTACACAAAGTTCGTCCTCCACGCGACAGCTTTTTTCTTTTCTTTTTTTTTTTATTTAAACATAAACATTGGTATTTAAAGTGCTTCCCAAGAATGATATTTCAGATGACATCTTTGGATTATTTAGAAAGTTTACCCACTTTAAATATCCTATAGCGTTACAGTTTTAATCGTATTGCTGTTAACCTTTATCTTGCTAAAAGCATTTATTCGTCTTGCGTTTTTGTCCAGGGTGACTCGCAGTACTAGGTAACCACATTTACAATGGTTTACCCTTTTACACCACAGGATATTCTTACTGTATTGATTCCAATTAAGTACTTTGATCAAAAGTATGACAGGAGGAGTAGAATTTGAACTTGGGACCTTCCAGTTACTATTTGAGAATCTTAAATGCCATTTTACTGTTGCCTCGTGTGCTCTTTAAATTGAAAATTATTTGGTGCATTTTAGGCTATTGAGGAGGAAGGCGGAGATCCCGAAAATATTGAAATCCCAGTGTCAGCTGATGTGCCTTCTAGGAAAAATGCAAAATCCAAAGGTAATAAAGCTGAATGTGACTGGGACTGCTAACATTTCTAAATGCATGTAGTCTTAGAGCTTTGAATTGTGGTTATATATATTGAACATGTGCTGTATGTTTAGGAAGGAAACTGGACTCGGACACTGAAAACACAGCTGAAGAAGAATCTTTCTCAAAGGTAATATTTCATGGTTTAGATTGGAGTTTTGTTTTTAAATATCAAAATATAATAAATCCTTAACAGAAAATTTTATTTTGATGCAATTTTGATAGGGAGCTTGCCATAGTCAAAAAGAACTGTTTGATCATTTTAAGACATAAGAGTCATGCTGAAAAGTTACATTTCGGTGATTCTTATTGTCCAGTAGAATGATCTGCCTTGGCTGGTTTAAAATTAAGGCCATATTAAAGCCATAAACGTTTAGTCAGGTTCCATTCTGTAGCACGAGCAGTGCTTTACGTGTGCTAAAACAATAGTTTCTATTTTGAGTAGCTGACATTGATATATATTTTTCAGTGGAAGTTGGGGTTTTAGGCCCTGCAATAAAGTAACCTTTGTGTTGAAAAGTGAAGTTCACCCTTTTCATATTTAGTCTAATCAGACTTCTGTTTTGTATTGCTGAGATCGGGATGGTGCACATGTTCATATTAAATTCAGCTCTGAATATTAATTTATCTAGTTTTTGAAATGTACTACTTATAATACAGATACTTAGAATATATATTTGTTCTTTATGTTCAGGAAACTGAAGATGAGGACATTGAAAAAGGTATGTAGGTTCTTGTTCACTACTGGAGTGTAAACATCTTTGAGTTTAACAGGTAAAGACGCTTGTCTGAAGGTTGGGGGAAAACGGTGTTCATCCCTCTTAACGGCTTTCCTTTTTGTTTGGACAAATTGTCCTCTTGCGCTTTCTCCCTTACACTGGCACAGTGTTGGTTCTCAGCTCATGAGATGCTCATCTTGCGCATGGAGGAATGGATTGGACTCTAACACACAAATGTCTGCAGTGATTTAGTGCATTGGTTTTTTCAAGAAAGAATCCTCTTGAATTTTTTCAAAATATGGAGGGCTACAATGCCCAACAGGACAGTGCACATCATCTGTGATGCACAGGGAGCACAGAAAGCTTCAAGCAAGTAGCTACCTCCCTCCCCACACACAGAAGGTTTGGTGGCCAAGAAAAGGGAGGTGATGGTACCGGATGACTGAATGACAAAACCAGGGAGCTGTTTCAGTACTCTGTTCTCATCAGCTGTGCGCTGCACTAATGGTCACCATTCATCAGCATCCACACATCCAATGCCTGTAGTGGAACTGGATGAAAAACGGAAATCGGGCATTTTTTCTTATGGAAGCAAGCTTACAAGGTTCCAAGATTGGTGGACAGTATTTGTCTGACAGAAGAAAGTGCTGATTTTTTTTTTTCCCCCCACGTACCCCTCATGGATAGTAAGAGGTGGCTTAAGTCAGAAGACAGTGGTTTTGACCTCGTATCTTGTGAGGACCTTTGACAGAAAATGGAATCTGGCCTGTGTTTGGTTTCCATATTTTTGACTTTTTGTTTCACCCTGGACACATGCCATAGGCAAGACTTGCCTTACAGTGGAGTCCATTCATGGTTACCCTATAGGGTATTCCTTGTCTCCCATGTACCCAACTGAAGAACTTGGATGATCCCTGAAGAACTGGAAAATTTATGGAAAAACACAGCTCTGTAAGGACTGTGATAAAGTTATTGGTGGTTAAAGTCGCTTGAAGATTGTTGAATCATCAGCTTTTCCAATGAGGAATGTGTGTTCTGTGTACACCTGTGTGGTTTTCTGAACTTCAATGAGCGCTAATGCTAAACTTTCTTTCTATTCTACTTTCTCTAGGTCCCCTAGCACAGAATTGTGTTTGTTAAACAAATGTTTTTTTTTTTTTTTTTTTTTTTGCCATGTTTTATCCTTGTTAAATCCCTCAGATGTAACTGATACAGATGATGGTACTCGTGAAAATTCTAAACACCACTCCTGTGAAGATTGCCTCGCAGAGGCCGAACAAGTGGCGGGGAGCGAAAGTGAAGCTGCTGTCTGCATTAAAGAAGTTGAGGACGATAACATATCCGTCACAATCCAGGCAGAAGATGCCATCACGTTGGATGTGGATGGCGATGATCTCCTGGACACAGGTAAACATGTGAAACTTCCAGATTTGGAGGCAGGCAAGGGTTGTGATGAGCCAGAGCCCTCTGCCATGATGATCCCAGAGGAAGACATGAAGGTGGAAGCAAAAGAGGGTCATAAAGATGGTAAGAAAGATGATGGACCGAAGGCTGACCCTACCAAGAAGGAAAGCAGGGAGACCTCGAAGAAAGCTGATATGGGAGACAAAGAAAAGGATTCTGGGAAGAAAGGCCCCTCGTCTACTGGGGCAACAGGTCAAGCAAAGAGGTTTGTCTTTCTATGTCAGTTCTTTAAGGTACTACTACCACGTTCCAGCTCTCACTAAGAACACAGCATTGTGGGTAGCCTCAAGATTTTTGTTTTTTGCTTTTCTAAAGGTGTTCATTGATGTACCTAATCCTGCAATTTGCTTTTCATTTGTTTGGTTTTTGAAATTGAGTAATTTATGGCATAAACCAGGAGATGAGAACACGGCTGTTTATTTTCACATTTCCAGCACTTTTATTGCCTTTTCCCGTTCCCACATAAGGGTTAAAGAATAGTACATGAGATGTCAGAGGTTTTGTCAGAATTGTTTCAAATGGTTTGCTGAGAAGTCGAGCAACTACAGAAGATTTCATTTGTCGAGAAAATAAATTGGCAGAAAACCTCACCCACCCGTCAACTGTGGAAAAGCAATGAAAGAAGCCATTATGGGAATTTTGTCCAAGTGCAAGCCTTGCCTGTGGAAAATATATTTTTTTGGTTGTTTTAAATCAAAAAAACTGTTGGTTGTTGTATTGCTGTACCTTGCACAGTTGATTTCATACCCTGGGATTCATTTTCTTGTTTCTTTTTCTGTTATTGAAATGTTTGCATTGTAGTTCCTCAAAAGACAAAGATGGGAAGATGGCAAAGGATGAAAAAGGTAAGCTTTTCATCTTGCTTTCTGAGCCTCATGGAAGAAAACTAGTTGTTCTGTCAATTGGTTTGGTTCATATGTTTACCCAGAATAAATGCAAATAGAATACTAGTTTAATGCTTTAAGTTTGTCATTTAACTCTAGTTGATATTTCAGTAAATTCTGGTGACTCATTTTCTCACCCTGATGGCATGCCCTATATTGTCATTTGCTTGAAAACTCAAAGATTCTGTTCAGTAGAATTTTCAAATGCAGGGAACCTAATACTCAGGTTTCCGTGTGAATGACAGTAGCAATGGCTACCATACAGTTGAGTCTGCCCTAGTTGATAGTCTTGGGGCTGCATGTATGGTATCCAGTTATGTGGAGTATTCACTTGATGATAGTTAAGTGGAGCTGGGTACATAGTAGAAATTACCAGCTAAAACAAACATGTCATGTCAGTCATGTGAAGGTGTAATTTGTTGTTTAGGTATATGTACGAGTTTGCAAAAGTGTCCAGAATTCAGTTTTTTTTTTTTTTTTTTTTTTTGCAAAATGGTACTGTGTACTATTTTTATACTTAAGTTAATTTGTCTCT
The DNA here is from genome assembly GCA_018136845.1 of Heterotis niloticus. Taxonomy (NCBI): domain Eukaryota; kingdom Metazoa; phylum Chordata; class Actinopteri; order Osteoglossiformes; family Osteoglossidae; genus Heterotis; species Heterotis niloticus. The sequence continues at coordinate 9,937,137 of CM030904.1, forward strand.
TTTACGTAACTTCATAGAAAGTGCAGCTGTTGGCCTGCATAGAAGTCTGTGAGACTGCCATTGTCTTTCCTCAGAAGCCATGAGGAGACCATAGTTGCAGTTTCTCTTTTTAATAGTCTTTTATTATAATAAATGGTGTTTCTTACCAAATCCCTGAAATAGAATAAATATGCTTTAACACGAAAACATCAACTGTTGTGTAACAAGTTCTCTCAACAGATAAGTTTGTAGCCAGTTTGTGGTCAGTTGGTTATGTGGTACAGTTCGTGGTTATTGCATGCTTCATTCTGGGATGCAGTTCGCACAGCAGCTGACCCTCTGCTTCCCAGCAGAAAAGTGATAAGTCACTGTGGTAGTAGTGCATCAGTTTAATTTACGATCTTGTGTATCCAAATGATGTCATAAATGCAGGGATATGGGCTACAGGACTGGAAAGTTTAATCCACTAAAGCAAATTATCCACTTAGCTGAACTTGTGTCCTTTTAAAGTGAAGAGGACTGAAACAGTACCATGGGTACAATATCCATTTAAATGTTCATTGAATAAGTAGATAATTTGCTTAAGTGAACCTGACTATAGTGGAATCACACAAATTAAAAGACTTGACTGTTCTTTACTTTTTTAATGTGCTATTTAGTGTTGAGTCCAAAACAAATACTTTCATCTGTTTTTTTCCAGCATAGAGAGATGGTAATTTCATGAAAAACAACCTTATTACAGCTCTAGCCTGTGTAGTACTCATATTTGGTGTAAGCCTGTGCTGAAAGGCGATAAGCCATTATTCAGGTGTCTACGTTTGGGCCAGCGGACTGTCTTTGGAAGAGATGCATACATGTGTGGGAGAAGGTATCCAGCTGTTGCAGATCCAGTGCAGAACTTTCCCTCAGTAGGTTGCCCCTTTTCTTTTAGGAGGTGCGAGTGGGGGAGGTGGCGGCAGCTCGACACGCAACCTGTGGGTGAGCGGTTTGTCATCCAACACCAAAGCAGCTGACCTCAAGAATCTATTTGGCAAATATGGAAAGGTACATTGAACATCTTACCAGTAATGTTTAGACCCCAATCAGTGTGTTCTTTTACTTGTATATCTTGATATAATCTGTACAAGAATCCCTTGGTATTGGAATCTTAATTTACCCCTGAAAATTGGTAGTATACTGAAGTTTTGGCATTGGTGAATGCCCATTTCCTGTTATTTTAAATGGGCCAGATAATGTGCTCCTAGCCTACCCAAAAACATCTGTCAACCCATGATTTCAGCATAAAACACTCTGTAAACACCAGCCACCTGATTAGAAAGCACATAATATTGTGTTAATTTGGATGTTTATAATGCATGGTACAGTGTGTACATGGCATTTTGGATATTAGTGCCAAAATGGGAAAGCTTTTAGGTTCTTGCTGCTGTTCCTCTGAGTACTGATGGAGCATCCAGCTGAATTATCCAGCTTAAATCATATTGTGCATTTTGACCTTTCATTTTTGGAAAATTTGTTATAGTTTATTACAATATATACTTTATTTGAGTACACTGTACAATATGCTTTTAGATTTTTCACTTTAAGCAACAGATAAAAATGTGACAGCAAACTTAACCTGTTCTAGCAAAAATTTGGAGTTTGAATACCTAGGGATTACTGTACAGTACAGTTTTTGCTAAATTTGTGCTAAATCATTATTTTTCTTGTTCCAGGTTTTTAGCGCCAAAGTTGTAACAAATGCTCGCAGCCCAGGAGCCAAATGTTATGGCTTGGTTACAATGTCCTCAAGTGCAGAGGTAGCCCGATGCATCTCTCACCTTAACCGGACAGAACTCCATGGGCAGCAAATTTCTGTGGAAAGGGTAAGTTCAGCATGTCACTAACTGATTTTAAGAACCATTAGCATTTTGCTTGTGATTTGCCAATCAGAAGTTACATGGCTTTTGAGTGAATTCAGAACACGCAAGTTCTAATTTACAGAAGAGCTCGACGTATATGAGATGGTTTGTTGTTTTGATGCTGCTGTCTTCATTTAAAATGTGTTGCTATCAGGTAAAGAGTGACCCATTCAAGAAGGACTTTTCCAAGAAGGAAGGGGAAGAGAAAATGAGCTCCAGCAAAACATCAGGAGACAAACGGACAGCAGCTGGGATGAAGACCACAAGCAAGTAAGCTGAATAAGATGAATCAAATTGACCTCTACCAGTAAAAACTATGAAGTATTTATTTTTCCTCTACATTATTTTCAAAAAAGAACACCTGTATCAAAGAAGGAAGAGAAGAAATCTGATAAACCTTCTGAGAAGGACAGTAAGGACACATCCAAAAAACAAGAGACCAAAGGTGCAAAGTTGGAGGCAACATTGTTGGGCCCGGACAACATAAAGAAAGAAGAGAAGAAACATGGGCGTGAGTGTTTTGTGGTTCAGTCTTCCCATCCTGCATAGCATGCTTTGTGTTAACAGAAACTTCCATAAATCATGACATAATATGTATTATATCAATTTATTCTGTGCCGTAGGCATAAAGAGTCCAGGAAAAATGGTGGTGATCGATCAGACCAAAGCAGAACCTGCCTTCAGCAAAATCCGACCTCCATTTAGGAGGGGAAGATTTGACAAGGTATCAGAGCCCCCGAATTGTTTGTCATTGTGAATTCTGCAGGTTGTTTTCTTGCTCTTTGCTGTCATGGTCTCTAGTTAGTACAATATTTACTTATTTAACATCCCCCCTTCCCAGCCGGGTTTCCCGAATATGATGCCACGTCGACCCAGATGGTTTATTCCTCCAGAAGAGGTTGGATACTTTTCCCTATACACAAAGGATAATCTTTTCTTTCTCCATCTTGTCATTTTTTTCATTGCACTTTTTACAGTGTTCCCCTTGTGGCTCCTATAGATGGAGATGCTGAGGAACAAGGGCCGGGTTTTCCCCAGCAAGGGAGGCAGCAAGGACATCCTTCCTTTTGAGAAGATGAAGGAGCAGCGCATGAGAGAACGGCTTGTGCGGCTGGAGCGCATCCGGAGAGCCATGGAGCTACGAAGGTATGCTCCTCAGAAGTCATGCCCAAAAAAGATGCCCAGCCAAACTGATATGAGCACAGTCAATGTGTTCAGCCTAGAACGATGGAGGTTGCTGTGGTGTTTTGGATAAAAGTCTGCATGACTTCCTCTAGTTTGTCTAACTTGTGTTTCACAGTAAGAAAGAACAGTAGTTGTGTGCAAGAATGAGCATAGAATCTCGGCTGCATTGAAGGAATGCTTTGAGCCACATTTAACAAGATGGCTCCCCTCCCCACCACCTTAGGCGTCGAGAGATAGCGGAACGAGAGCGACGGGAACGCGAGCGCATCCGCCTACTGAGAGAACGTGAGGAACGGGAACACCTCATGCGAGAGCGGCAGAGGCTGGAGCTGGAGAGGCAGAAGCTGGAACGTGAGCGCATGGAGCGGGAGAGGTTGGAGAGGGAGAGGATACGCATTGAGCAGGTAGTGCTCTGTCTGGCACAAAAATGGCAAGCTATGAGGTACAGCTGAGGACACGCTGGAGTCTGATGGTGGAACTTCCCCAAAAGGAGCGGCGGAAGGAGGCGGAGCGCCTGGCCCGTGAGCGTGAGGAGCTGAGGCGACAGCAGGAACAGCTACGCTACGAGCAGGAGAAGAGGAACTCCCTGAAGAGAGGCCGGGATGTGGACCACAGGTAGTGGATCCTGCGCACTGTTGAAAGGGGTGACAGTCATTTTTTGCCAGCGATGGACCGGTAGAGACAGATGTGTTCTCTACACAGGAGGGAAGATCCGTACTGGAATGGCAATAAGAAGATCCATCCTGAGGCAGAAGGCCGCATGAGCCAGGGCTCTGACTATAGTCGGCAGCAGAATCGCTTCGCTGATTTCAGCCCCCGGGAGAGGGGACGCTTTGCAGAGGGCTCATCAGTGGAGCCACCTGCATTTGAAAGGTGGGCCTCTGTCTGATCCCAGGCACGCAGTAGTCGTGCCTGTACCACACAGGGCTGACGTTGCACTTGCTTCTGCCCTGCAGGCGTGGCCGCTTCGAGGGTGAGCCTGAGGCAAAGAAAGGTCGGCCCCCACCCCGGAGGGAGAGTTCTGGGTTTGATCGCTACCCCAAAAGTTTTGATAATGCTAGAAGGCCAGAGCCGCCGCCACCCCCTCCTCCCCGTGGTGACCTTCGTGATACAGACCGGCGAGAAGTGAGGGACCGGGATGAGCGCAGGACGGTGTCGCTACAGGAAAGGCCAACTGGCAGCAGGGGGGGTCTGCCAAGCATGTCCCACAACCGCTCGCCAAGGGAGTCCACGCATGGAGGCTGGAAGAACGACACGGAGATTGTAACCAACAAGGGAGACGTCCGGTAAGGCCTACTGCTTTTTGGAAACTGTGATATGATAATGTAGGCTAGTTGATGGACCGGAGCCTGAAGCAACTTTTTTTTTTTTTTTTTTTTTTTAATTTTATTTTAATATGTCATCTATCAGGCTATAAAAGTTACTTTGTATGTGCCTACTCTTAGTAATTTACTTGTCCTGGTGCAGGGGACCAGTGCGGCTGCGTCCTGACCGGTCTGGGCGGGATGGGCCTGACTCTGGGCTCAGGGGCGCCCCTTCTGTCAGCCGGGGACGGGCCAACTTCAGTGGTAGAGATGGGCCTCCCCCAGCCAGCCGCCGATCTGGTTTTAACGATCGAGAGGGAGGCAGGCCCATGGTGATGGCTGAACAGGTTAGCCAGCATAGGCTTGCAGTTTTCCTTTAATTTGTGGGAAAGATGAAGGTCTCTGGTCTGGATACTAATGTGTGTGTGTTTGTGTGTGTGTGTGTGTGTGTGTGTGTGTGTGTGTGTGTGTGTGTGTGGCCATAGCATTTCAGCTCAGGACGGCAGGTTGTAGTGGAGCGGCACAACCGAGATCCAGGCCCCAGGAAGGAGTGGCACGGCGGGCCAACTGGCCAGAGCGAAGGCTTCCCTGACAACCGTAGAATGGGGGAGAGCAGGGGCAGCATGGTGGGCCACCACTCCAGGTAATGACCATGTGGTGGAGTCATATTAAAAACTTTTGTAGGCACTGCTGGTTGTGGAATGACAAACACTGTTCTTTTGGTTGTTCTTCAGCCATTCCTCAACAGGGATGAACAGAATAGTGCAGATCACAAGCTCCATGTCTGGGGGAAGCAGCGGTGGATTCAAGTCTTTCAAAAGTGCCCAGAGGAGGTTTTAAGATCATTTCCTAATCTGAGCTTCTTTTTTTTTTTTTTGCAGACTTTTTTGTTTTTACTTTTTTTTTTTTTTAATTGACTTTTGTTTTATTTTAAGGATGTCTTAAATGGCTGAATTAAGATGAAGGAAAGCCATTCTGTGTATAGATGCTTGTAAATGTCACAGATTTCCTAACAGTTCTGCTGTGACTATGAAATGGAAACTGTGCATATGTTATTACTGATATTTGGTTAAGAGTTGTACAGCTTTAGTTTATTTGTAACAAATTTTCATATGTGGCTTCAAAACTGCCCTTTTCCTGAGAGAGTATCCATTTTGTACAGTGACAGCATTGCAATGCGTTCAACGGGAGCCCTTCATTTCATTACGGTCCTTTTCGGATGCTCCTGGCGTTATTAAATTATACATCTTGTTAGCTTTGCCTCATGTTCATTCAAGTGCCACAGGTACTCTTAATAGGTGGAACGGCACCTCCTGTTGTACCTTGAGCAAGGTACCTCCTCAGTTTGGATAAATCTTTGTAACAGCTGAAGAGTAATTTAAAAATGAAATAATGGAATCGGTGAAGGTGCAACAGGAGCCTGCCGCCCTCCACCGCAGCGCAAGGGTGTGTAGGGAAAAAATGGAACAAAACAGTGGTTTTACCATCTAGATATTTTAATGTCATCAGGCTAGATGTCCTTTGTCAGTTTTTTTTTTTCTTTTTTATCCTTCTACCCCCCCCAAACAAATTTAAAATGCAGATGACAGGAGCAACTCCAAGAATTACCTGGTTCTACATTTCTGTAACATACTGTAATAGAGGCTACATTTGGTCACATATATATAGACAAATTTGAACCTTAATCACAAGAGTATTATAGCCAGAGCTTTCCACAATTTGTTTCCTTTTGTCAGCAAATAACATCGCTTTGTGTGCAGCTAGGCATACAAAAGATTGGGAAGTCTGGGGGGGTTTAGCTGCAGTCCCTGGTGTTGCATTCCACATGAATTAACATGCAGGACAAATAAAATGGTAGCATTACTTAAGATTTTGCAGGGTGGATGCAGTGGAAATGCGCCACGCGTCAAAGCACATACAAAATAAAACGGCCCACGTGTTTCTGTAACAGGTAGCTGTGGCACGTTTGCTTCCAGACATTCCTACTGCAGGTAGGAGACACATCTGGTTGTCTGCAGCGGGAAGTGCGTTCAGGCTCCTTCAAGGAATGTGCATAACTGACTCGTGCTACTTCAGTGTTCAGTGATACTTTCACTTGACCTTGGCATAAATTAACTTTATTTCAAATCAGCCCTTGACCAAAATCCTTAGTGTTCATCTAAACAATGCAGGACTTGATTATTCCTCCCTCAAGCCTGCAGGCAAGATCACGTGTCTGCTCATTACTCTCCAATGTGATCAATTCAAGGTACGCATGTGCATCTTGTACATAGAAAATGAGGTATTTTATTTATAGTGGTGCCTTCTCCTTGTACCAGTGCAAAACTAAGTGTAAGGTTTAAGGGTAACCTTTGTGTATGCAAATCTGAAGAGCTTTGCCTCATCTCGGAAGTCAACGCCAACTTTGCGGAACCAAAGAACAAAGATAAAAAGCGCAGCAGAAAAACAAATGGCAAAATGATGTACACTGGTGTGTGGCACAGGAGCCCCTCCCTGGAATAAGCGGGGTTTGGAAATGGCACACAGTACAACAGCACCATCTGAGTGTGTGGGACATGAGTTGGCAACTCCCTTTTTTTTTTTGCCTCCCTTTAACCCATTATGCTAGGCAGTAATGTGGGGTTAGAGTGTAACCCTGAAGGTTGCTGCACATTGAGCACAATGCATTTCAAGTTGGTTGAGCTTTTTGAAGGATTGAAGAAAAAAACTGCTCATCTCCTGGCCTTTCCACACTTTCATATGTAACTGTATGGAGCCCCACCCACCATAGGCAAAACTGTAATCATCAATGCAAAGCGCAATTCATTAACCTGCTCGGTGAGTTCATGCTCACCCCGAAGGGAAACGGTCATTCGTCTTCCCTTGCTTCTTCAGGCCGAGCAGAACCCCACCTTAACAACACGGACCTCTACAACAGATACGCCTTGTGACAAAATGCTGAGAAAGTCAATGCAGTCTGGCGAAGACCTACACGGACCCACAGAAGGTTGTAGGTGTATCAGCCAGGTTTTGCAATTCGGTGGGCGGGGGCATTCACTGCAGGGTGTGGCTGTTGGGGACACTGCTGCTGTGTGGTAATGACAATGTTGTAAAGGCAACTAAGACACACTAAACACTTTCAAAAGACAAAGGATTTGTCCCTCCTTGCAGGGCCTGAGAGTATTTCTGATGTTCATGTCAACAGCTACAGATTGTCTCATTCTGATAATGCATCTTTAAAAAAAAATGGCAATGTTGTAAGGCAGAGTATATACAGAGTACATTAGGCCTGTGGATGGACACTTGAGCGCCCACAGAACAGACAGGAACAGAACTGAATCAGTTTTGAGTACAACGTGGAGGTAATTCACCTTTACGTTTCTGAATATCAGTCAAGGCATTCAGCTGGAATGTATAGATATAGTAGTAGTTGCTCAGGAACTGGCAGTACTATTTATATATATATATATATATTATATATACACACATACATACATTTATATATAAAGTGAGTGTATACATATGTGTAAGTGTGTAAAATATGAAACAGGCGCGCTACAGAAACGAAGAAAATGAGTTAAGCCTTCAAAGCTGCCTCTGAGATGCAGTCCAACAAAGCTGATACCAAGGATCTCCTACTAAGGAGAAGGCTTAAATGGAAGTCTGCAGTACAGTGGGAAAAATTCAGAGGGTTTATCCATGTGGAAGATGCCTCCATCTTGCAGACCACCTGGTGCTTTGCAAATCTTTACAGTTCAAGGCTGTTCAACAACACATCACACTAGAAACAACTGTGTTGCAGCGCTTCCCAAAAACAGAGTGCCCTGTGTCTGTGGATGGTCCGTCACTAATAACTACTCTAGCATTCCCACCCGTGTTAACACGCAGACGGAGATTAAAAGGACCAAGTGACGAAACACCGGCTTCATTTGCTAACTGGAGTTCAAATGACGCGCACACACATATGTACACTTTATATACATGTACAGAAGCACTCACTGGCCAGGTACGGTCTCGCGCATGGTGCCACGCGTGTTGCGGTAAGGCAGGCCAGGGTCACACTGATCTCAGGAATGACAGAGCACAAATCCCGCCCCCCCACAGTCAAAATCAATGCCTGGGTAGATGTCTGCAAAAGCTGCCGCAGCAGCAGGTGAGGAAGGCAAGCGGACACTTTGGCCTGTCGGGGGCGTTGTCGCTGGGAGCTGGAGGATGGGGGAACTGATGTTTCTACTGGTGGAGCACTGCGGTTTGGTAGTGTAGGGTCACCAACCATCTCCTTCTTGGCAATATTTACTAAATCCCTTAGTGTAGAAATATGTAAACACACACTGAAAATCCTTCAACGGAGGGGGGGGAGAGATGGTGTAAAATGTAAGTAATTTCCCCACCTTTTTAAGACTGAAAAAGACCAAACAGGCCCAACAGTTTCACTTTCTGTGCCTCTACAGAACCATTTGCTTCAAACAAACCAAGGACCTGTGGTCAAATGCCATCGCCTTGCCACCCATACAGCTCCGGCCAAGCTTGTCGTGAGTGAAATAAAAAACAGAATTTTTTTTTTTTTTTTAAAGAAATAAATCACTGCAGCTGTTATTACATGTGCTCTAAGTCCATGTATATAAAATAGCTTATTAACTGCCTGAAATAAAAAATAAAGATGAACACTTTCTTTAGTAAACAAAATGTTACCAAGAGGCGTGGCTTTACATCTTTCTCTTCTAGCCTGCTTGTTCTGCATTTCGTTTTGCTATAAAACATACAAAACGTCTCTACGTTAGACCATCCCTCCCAAATGTAGTGCACTCTGTGGCTTGTAACAAAGTTTGGCCAGCTCTATAAATATGTAGTAATAGTTGTATTATCAACCCTTCAGGGGTAAAAAGGGTATCAGGCACCAGTGGCATGTGAACTTTTTAAATGCCCCCTCCCTTGCTTTCTTCACGCATTTTGCTACCTCCTCACAGGAGCTGCGCATCAGGCGTCAGGTGAACATACATCTCCCCATCCTCCTTGTCCCACTCGTGTTACAACAGGACGCACTTGTCTTTGTCCTTGGCTTCCTTCTTGTGTTTGCGATCCATGGCGCTGGACTGTTTTCCCGGGCTAGAAGCTGCGCTGGCGGCCGTGGCCCCCGGAGCTTCCGCTGCCCCTGTGGCTGCTGCTGCCCCGTCATCGCCCCCTACTTGCTGCTGTTGCGCTTGCTGTGGAAAGCGGGGAAAGAAAACCAACGGTTTCTAAAAGCGCTAATTGAATGCAATGAAGGATGCTTCAAGGGCAGTCACACTTCTTCAGAAGAGTTGTGGCCCACAGCGTCTACAAGAAGAGCCCCGGCACCTTCGCACCTGCACTCGGGCTGCTGCCGCTTGTTCCTGCTCCTGATAGAACTGGGAGGCCCGGCGGTCCTCCTCCTCCTGTAGCTTCTTGGCCAGCTCCAGGTCACTGATACCCTCTGGGATCTGTTCCCAGTTCAGGTCTTGGCTCTGCTGCTCCTGCTGCAGCGAAAGGGCCATCAGGTAGTCCTGTGTTGAAAGAGAAGGTCGGGCACCAGCCCTCATGAATAATCATTCCTCTCCTTGCCAGCATGACTTTCATAGGATGCTTTTTAAAGTCAGCCAGCTTTCTAAATGCTAAGCGGGGAGAAATTGAAATATTTAATTGATTAAGTGACGTCAAACCCTTCCTGCGTGTCTTTACAGGGGCTGCTGGCAAGCCTGGACCCTTCATGTGTGAAGCTGCTCTAACAGTATTTTACCAGGAGACAGAAAGGTGCACAAACATCTAAACCCAGAGAAAGGAGCATGAGGGGAAACTGGCCATCTCCAGAGTGACACAAATTCTACCGTCCTTAACTAAAGGGCTGTTTATGATACCGAAAGAGAACATTTCGGATCTTTAAACAAAGGTTTAAAGAAATGGATGCAAATCTGATGTGGTTAATGGTTACCAAGCAAGGGTTGCAGCAGCTGACCTGGTCAATCTGATCCTGCTGACCGCGGTACACAGTCTCGGGGTCCGAAGGTGGCCGGAGACGAAATTCCGAGTCGCAGAAATTGCCGTCCCCATCAACGTTGTGCAAACTCTCCCACACCACGTTCTCCTCAGTCAGAAAGCCCTGGTCTGTCACCAGTAGATACAGCTGGCCCTGCCATGCACACAGAGGGACGGTGAGTCATTAGCACCTCACAGTGTCAGAGTGCCACCAGCCGCCTCTGGAAGGGAGCCAGATGTATACCAGTTGCATGCTCCTTTGCAGGGATTCTGGGACATGGCAAGAGGTTCATACTATTCCTCATCCATTAGCTTCCACTTTAGATCTGAGCAGTGAGAGATCAGATAAGGGAGAGGGGAGAGTGTAGGAGAGTGAGTGAGTGAGTGAGTGAGTGTGTGTGTGTGTGTGTGTGTGTGTGTGTGTGTACTGTTCCAGCCATAATTCCTCAGGCAGACAGTGCAGACACACCCATTAACAGCTGAGTTCTGCACTGGGTAAAACTGAGGTAAAGCAGACATCCATCTCACATCCTAATCTAGAACCTTCCTTTTTAAACCCTGTAAAGGAGGGATGCTGGTGCATGGTGTTGCAGCGCGAAGGTACAGCAGAACGTGGGTTTAATCCCCACTTGGTTGGTATAGAGTTCACATGTTCTCCCCATGTTTGCAAGAGACTCCTCAGAGTGGTCTGGTTTCCTCCCACAATGCAAAGACATGGGATTCAGGTTAACTGGTGACTCAAAAAAGAAAATGTGTTTTGTGTGCATGCGTGTGTGTGTGTGTGTGCATGCGTGTGTGTGTGTGTGTGTCTCTCTCTGTCTGTCTGTTTCACATCACTCTGCTGAATGACTGGAATTCAGTGCAGGGCATTTAGCCCTAAAAGTCACCTTGGATAAACGTGTTGGCAAAATATGGCCTGACGCAGTAGTCAGTGTGTGTCACTTTGTAGAAAAGCACCTATTAAATGAATAAATGTAAACAGGAACAAGCAGCTCTAAAACCCTTTCTGCCCCTTCTGTGTAGAATTTCAGAAACGTTTTGAATACATTTCTCACAATTTAAAAATTTCAATTTAAATTGCTCAATTTAAATTCTGCTCAATTTAAATTCTGAAGAAGCCCGAGTATAACAACGTATGGGAAGGGAAGTTACCAATCTGCAGCACTCACCTTGAATTTGGTCATGGTGCTGAAGTGGTTGTTCCTGAAGAAGACGCACAGCTCGCCCTCCTGCACGCTGGATGTCAGCTCGCACAGCCCGTGGTACGTAAGTTGTGTGGCAGTGTTGTTCAGGAACTGCTCTGCTACAAAGCCTGCAGTGACGGGGGACAGAGAGGCATGGGTTCAGCCCAGACGCACAGCCCCGTCACACCGAGATTAGTGGGCAGACATAAGGGGACAGATGGGGAAGGTGGCGAAAAAAGGTGGGAATAGAGATAGAGGCACAGAGCCAGGGCAACAGGAACAGATGCACAGTCTCGCTCTTCCTGGTGAGGCTGTCTCATGAACCCAAATAGTGAGACTCAATGAAGAAACACATGGATGGGGAAAAAATAAGAGATGCAGCACAAAGCCTGAGAGAGGAAACAGCCTGATGGCCAGAGCTGTTTTCTCATGACACTGGGGCCCAGGCTGTGGAGTGGGTGGTAACAGGCTGGAGGAGGGAAAGGGGGGGTTAGCAGGAAGTAGAACAGTGTCTCTGTGGTCCACCCACCTTCTCCAGCCAACTCGCTGTTTTCCGACTGTTTGCAGGAGATTATCTTCTCCACCAGCTGATTATAGCTGCAGTTGGCCACTGCCTTCACAATGTCGTCCATCTGTGGAGCAAAAGGGACAGAGGGACAGGGATAGAAATAGGTTGAGGGTTTGGGCAATCTCTGAACTGCACCTTATTGCAATAAAGCAAAGCACAGCTTTACTCTGAAAATTCCTACATTTTAGTCAGTTTTACAATTCAGTCACAAATACTTTGATTTAAAAAAAAAAAAAAAAAAAACGTGCATTTGACAAGAATGGTTGAATTCAGTCTAACTGTGGTTATTTACCATTCACAGCAGGACGTGGTACTGACCTGAGGATCCACCAGCCAGCCATGGTACAGCGGAATGTCCAGAAGGTCGAAGACGATGCACTCTGGTGTGTACTCAAAGACCCGCACCCCTGTGAACTTCACATTGACGTCCAGTCCCGTCTGCAGCTTGTGCAAGACCGCCATGGCATCGCTCATGTTCTGGAGGACAGGGAGAGGGAGGCACGTCTCCTTAGCACTCAGTTACTGTCACAAAGGCTGACAGAGGACAGCAAAAGTTGCGCTGTGAGCCACTGTTGGCACTGGTCAGGAGGCCTTCCTCACCTTCTAGATCCTGTGATGGGACCCACAAGGTCATACCTTTGTTTAAGGGGGAGGAAACTGGGCTGTCATCTCCCAACAGAGGATCAGGCTTCATACCAGATTCACTTTTCTTCCTCCTTACTCACACACACACACACACACACACACACACACACACACACACACACACACACACTCTTCCTTTACCAAGGGACATAACAAATTCTACAAAACAGGAGTAGTCAGGGGCAGAAATTAGTGTTTAGACCTGAAATTGTAACCTAATATTTCCAACTCCTAGAGGAAATTGAGGATTTGACAAGATCTCAAACTGTACCTTTGAAGTAGATACCCTAACTCTTTTACTCAAATATCACAGTGTACACTGTTGTATGTGTATTTGTGCCCATGCTGCATAGTGGTGCAAGACAAGGCCCACACACCGCAGTACGCTGAGTGACTTTACAACCCACAGCCATTCCTAGCTTGTGCTGAAGCCATTTTCCTAGTTATCCACACAACTGGAGGTGTGGAGGACCAGAAGGAACCCTGCCAAAGCAGTGCTACTGGGTGCTCCTCATTCCACACCCATCCACCCCTTTAAACTGAGGGCATTAATTCTGTATGACAGAGGAGCTAATGAAGCACCCAAGGCCACAGAAAACGTTCTGCTTGAGAATCAGAGCCAAGACCAGAGAGAGGAAGAGAGAGGCCCAACAAGGAGTGCCAGCCAGTGTCATACAGGCTTTGAAGGCTGCAACTGCACACAGTGCTGAAGGACCTGGACCCTTCAACCTGCCACTGCTCTACAAACTTCATCTGTGTAGCAGTGACCCCACCATCAGGGGAAATAGGTGGACAACATACTTAACTGAAATAAAATTTTGCCATCGCTCACATGAGGAAATATGTGCCAAATATCAATAAGAAAAGTGGCTCTGGTGAAAATGTTCACTTTTTTTGCCACAATCCTGGTAGCAATTGAACCATGAGGTCTGCTTTCCCTAAACAACCTTCACTGGAGCGGGATGCAGTATGTGACATTTCAAACAGTCCTTTACATACTGTGTGTGTTGGCGTAAGACAAAGAGCTCAAGCTTTCTGAATGCTTGAATGCCTTTTGTCTGATTTGCTCAAGCGCTCGCAATCAACATCATGCCAACAGTATGGTGTGAACTGCATGGCGCTTCCTGGTTTGGAGGAGAGTGTCAACTTGAGGGTCCTAGAACGCTGCTGCTCTGCTCCTGTACCACACTCTTCAGCTGAAGGCACACGGAGATCCTGGAGCTTAGGTCAACATCCCTGGCACTCACTCTGCACTCCAAACCTCCCACACATACAGCTCACCATCCACAGGCTATCTGACATTTCCCATTAGAGAGGTTTGTCCAACTACTTATAATTAAACTGTTCGAAAAATAACAAAAAACAAACAGACACAAACACCACAAACCACAAAACATGGCCTGAGCTCTGATGGAATTTGGATGCTGATCTCTCTGGTTAATTCTGAGGGGAGCGGGCGCCGGCGGTCCCAGGAAGCCTTCCAGAGAGTGCCGGAATAAAGACAACTCACCAGCGTGCAGACAACACTCTGCCCTCCTCTCATCTCTCCCACTGTCAATGTTCCTTGCATAGAACCGCAGGCTCAACATCTACTAAAGAGGCATAAACACCTCCCAAACAACCACACCGCATCCCTAAATCCACACCTTTTATGGTGTTGCAAACATGCAACATCAGAAAGAACCATCTAGAACAGGCTAAATTATAGATCAATAATAAATAAATAAGGAGCTATAGTTATTCCTGTTAATGCAGCAACATTTGGCAGTGACCCAGGGTGCAGGCCGGTCAGTCGCTGCAGGATGTAGAGAATTGGGGAGAGAAACAAACACAATAAAATGTCTAGACAACAAGAGTGAGATGTTATCCAACCTGGACTGAGGTGTGAGGAAGAGGAGAAGGAGGAGCAAAGTTGAAGGTTTCAACATGTGTGCACAGAAAGCCCCACATACAGGTGCTGAGGATTGAACTTTAGAACAGACCCATGATCATCATACCCTGCTTTCCCAAGAGCTGCAGGTTCCGTTGCTCCAATTTGGTTACAGAGCTTCTGCAAGAAAGCTGGGGGAATCTACAGAATTTCAGGTGGTTCCTTCAGCTTTGCTTTAGCTTCTTAAATAGCACTGTTTGTTTGTCAACAAAGGGTGAAATAGACAAGCTGGATGGCACTGTGGCAAACCAACACCACCAAAAACACAGGTACTTCTTTTGTGCTGTGCTATCCACCATAGTGTGGGCACCTGCACATGGATGCTGCAGCCTTGCTGCTCAGATACAACCTCACAGGCCTTCACGAGGGGCTGGAGCCAGAGTGTGTAGGGCAGCCAGCTGTGTGACTGTGACAGTGGCAATAGGACACCAACCCGGACCAAGACTCCGAGACACACTTGCAAAACACTGAGCAATGCAGCTCGCACTTGGCACCATGCCACTGCGAAGCGAGCCCTGTAGCAAACCACTGAGTATACATGCAGACCTTCTTATGCCAGCAATTGCATCATCATGAAGCAAATAGGACCTGGGAGGCTGACACCCCTGAGAACCAACCAAAAAGTGCTGTAACTTTCACGTGGATCCTGCTGGTTCTCTGAGCCTTAGGAGGAGAAAACCCAGAGTGTCTCTGGCATACGGCACCACTCTGTATACATCTCCATTTAGATAGATTAGATTAGATAGGATAGGTAGATCAATTAGATAGATAGCTAGAGAGACAGAAAGAGAGAGAGGCTTCAGATGAAAGAACAGATGGATGAGCAGAGAACTGAGCAGTCATGGAGAGCCTTCAGTCATTACAGGGAACTGCCGTGTTGGCTGAAATTCATACCTGCTCATAGTTGAGCCTCTGAACCTCAGAGATCTCTTTCGGTTTGGCTTCAAGAATGTAATCACCTGCAGGCAGAGGGAGAGATGAGTTGGTGAGGGCTATGCAGCCATGCAGCCAACAGGATGGGCCTGAAAATGTCAAGGCTTTAACAACATTGTGAGATTATTAAACTGCCTGCTTGTGTCAATTAAAAGAAAAGGAAAGAACGTCTTGCTGTCGAAAGAAGAAAAGGATTCAGAGGAGTTTGTTTCAGTGTGCAGGACTACCATGGCTGGGGACAATTGCAACTCTCTGCTCATGAGTACTTAAGCGGGTGTGAATCCCCATCCCACTGTAGTATCTGTGACCAATGTACTTATCCTGAATGGATACAGTAAAAATTACCCGGCTGTATAAATAGGTAAATCATTTTAAGTGGCTTATCGCTAATCTGCTTTGTTATAGTATACTGTAGTCCAATAAATAATGATAATCATCCCAACTTGGAGGTTTAAGCTCTTTTTTGGCTTATCAGTGTAGAGCATCTCCCAGTCAAAAGCACAGTGGCCTTAACCATGAAGATCCAGAAATATCCCCTGTACACAAACAGAGCAACAGCCGTTAATAAACATCTTTTCAGAGGGCTGTAAAAATGTCCCAACCGGAGCCTTTTTGCACAGATCACTGACTTTTGCTACAAATGAAACACTAACAATGACACAGAGGGCTACAGTCAGGCAGCTAAGTGCCTCCCCCGCCACCGGACATCATGCGGATGAATGCCAGCAATGTGACCGAAACCATTAATTATAATCTTTGGCTACTTTCCTGTGCGAAGAAGTGTTGACTCCACAAAGTCCACGAGCAGTAATTCGAAGAGGCTTCTTTGTGGACAGACACTGCAGACAGCAATTTGCTGTCAAACAAACTAATCCAGAACATTTGCAGAAAACAACATTTAACAAAAAAAGAGGTTGACAATACCTGTGAAGTTCATTTGGGGTTTAAAAAAAAAAAAAAAAAAAAAAGAAAACTAATATATGTTCAGTATTAAAAACAACCTTCTATACTTGGGATCAACAGTCCAGAGTAACAGGGAATGTGGAAGAGAGGTAAAGAAGAGGGTGCAGGCAGGGTGGAGTGGGTGGAGAAGAGTGTCAGGAGTGATTTGTGACAGAATGGTACCAGCAAGAGTGAATGGGAAAGTCTACAAGATGGTAGTGATACCAGCTATCCTTTATGGGTTGGAGACGGTGGCACTGAGCAAAAGACAGGAGGCAGAGCTGGAGGTGGCAGAGTTAAAGATGTTAAGATTTGCATTGGGTGTGACGAGGATGGACAGGATTAGGAATGAGTATATTAGAGGGGCAGCACAGGTTAGACGGTTTAGAGACAAAGTCAGAGAGGCGAGATTGCGTTGGTTTGGACATGTGCAGAGGAGAGATCCTGGATATATCGGGAGAAGGATGCTAGGGATTGAGCTGCCAGGCAAGAGGAAGAGAGGAAGGCCTAAGAGGAGATTTATGGATGTGGTGAAGGAGAACATGCAGGTGGTTGGTGTGACGGAGCAAGATGCAGGGGACAGGAAGAAGTGGAAACGATTGATCTGCTGTGGCAACCCCTAACGGGAGCAGCTGAAAGATGAAGAAGAAGAAGATTTAAAAAAAAAAAAAAAAAAAAAACCTTCTGTGTGGTGCTTCTCAGCTACCAAAAGACTATGTAACCCGTTACTGGGTGGTTTGGCTGGGGAAGGACAGGAGGAGCCTATAATGACAGTTGTGGGCATCTGCAGAGACAACCGAGTGAACAGAGGCAGGGAGAGGAGCGGCAATCACAGACTCCCGCCCTAGCAATCTCACCTCCTGCCGGCATGGGAACACAACTCTAGGTTGACAGCTACAGAGTGATGGGAAGCAGGTTTACAATCACAACCCAGCTCAGCCTATCCTGAGCAGCTCAGCAACATAGAAGCTTGGGTGATGCCCAGTCTCCAGATACCCATCTCAATCTGCCGACACACTGGTGCGCAAAGTCAAATGAAACTGTCAAACACACAAGGACACTCTGCTGTGCAGTTTCACTGCTTAACACCGAAACCTTTGAATCGCTACTCCGCACCATACAAACCTCCTCTCTCTTTTCCATCTGACTGGAAGCCCTTTTTTTGATTGCTGACATTTTCACAAAAAATTTTATTCTTTTTGTGAGTTATTTTTGGTCAGGGTTAGTTTTGCTGTAAGCAATGAGAAATGCTGCTGTGACAAAATTCCCAAAATATTCCACCTTCCAGATGCTGAGCGTTCACTTTTACTGCCGTTTGCTGCTGGAATTGGACCTCCCAACAGTAATCCAAATAAAACATCATCTGATTTGGTTTAATCTGCCTGCTTTCCATTTATTGTTTTTGTCCTCTCTGTCACCAAGGGCCACCAAAGGGAGGATATGCAAGGTAAAGCACAGTGAGCCACTCCAAGGTAACCATCTTCTATCAAACATCCCAAGGGGGGGCCTCATGGTGACAGGGGTGGGGCAGAGCCACGTAAGGTAAACTACTTACTCAAAAAGCTATGCGGTCCTCACCTGTTACATAAGATTTCTGACTAAGTTGTGCACGTTACTTGTGTCATCTTTCATATGAAAATCCCTTGGGAAGAGGAAGGACGAGATCATTGTTGTGGATACCAATGCAGTGTGGTGACATCGTCAGTGGTGTGGCAGTACTGAGGGAGGATAAGTGACTTCAGAGTGGGGTCTCTGGGTTTCAGGTTCCAACGTGCTGCACAGACAGAGGGGCTCAGATTTCGTCCCTGTCAGCAAAGATGGGTCCGGGGGCTGTCTCTGGGCTCAGTACCAGAGCTGAACCTTGCCTGGACAGCTTGCCTGTTTTGACACCATCTCATGTGCTGGATCCATTAGACTTCATTCGAGAATCTCAAAAACAAAAACATCCACCACCCAACAGAGCACATGACCAACATAGGATGATCTGTTCCGATTCTCTGATCGGAGTTGCAAGAGGAAGCTGGATGAAAAATTCACCTCCAGACCACAAAGATGTAATCTCATTCAAGGAGAGTAGCCTAAACATACCTATAGAAGAGCAACGTTTCATTATTAAAAACATACTTATCCATTCAAATTTTCGTTAAACAGCCATGCAAACAAAATTCAGTCTTTCAATCCTGGCTTCCTAATGTTTAATTTCCTAAAACAAGTAAGTCTTATTTTTGAAGAGAGAAACTATCCAGTACATAACTTCTGCCTAAATATTAAAAAAAAATTGAAAAGCAAGCAGAACTGAGAATTAATATTATACCTGTTAAGATGACAAATTTAGCATATTTTAACAAATCTAATGGCAGGATGAATTTTATCATTCTGGATGAAAGCCTCTTTTATTACAGGATTTCAACAAGCGCCTTGCCGTGGAAACGTTAAGCTTTAATCTCCGTGTTCCATGTAGGAATGAAGAATAGCTTGAAACAGGGAGACGGCACAAGGCGAAACAAAAACACTGAGAATGGAAAATGCAGTTAATAGTGATGTGGCGGCTCCTACAAGGCAGTGTGACCCTGGCAGGGCAGGCGGGCCGTTATTACCTCACTACAGCATGCACTTAGGGTCAGCTGCCTCCCTCCTGCACCATCGCTCGCACTCCGGGCTAAATATACAGTCGCAGACACAAGCTAGAAATTTACTACACTGATTTTCTAAGAGAAAGACTGACAAAAACAGTCCAGGGAAATCTGGGTACTGCGGTTTCCTAGACATTCACAAAGTGTACATGACACCACACGCCGGTGAGCAGCAGACTTCTCTGCAACTCTTTCTTCCGAAAGAATACAGTAGACACAGAATACAGTAGACACAGAATGAGCTTGGTGCATGCACACGATTACTGAGACAACTGAACGTAAATAATAACAAGGAAACAATCCTGCAATCTGAAGTACGGGTTCAGGGTTACACAGCGGGTGGTGCAGCAGTAAAGGACATGAACCTGCAACCTGAAAGCTCTTGTTTCAAGCCCCACTCCCACAGTGGTCCCCTTGATCAAAGCTCTTACCCTGAATTACTCCAGTACAAAGACCCAACCGCATAAACAGGTGACATACAGCATTGTTTAGGATAAAAACTAAGTAAAAAATTGATAACTCTTCAAACAGTTATCGACTACACAGCCAGTGAAAAGTCTGCATATGCAGTGGCTTTTATTGTTTCCTTAATGAAATTAACATGGTGGTTTGGTTTTGAATTATCCCCATCATTTCCCATACACAGAGGTCTTCAGTAAATAAACCCAAGCGGGTAAATGTGACTACTGATTTTTTTTTTTTTAAATAATTTTTATCCCTGCTGGTTTTCAGATGCAATGCTATTATTAACTGGAACATTCCTCATCAGATTTCTTCCCTCCTCTGAGACAGACAGGGCTCCCATGCAAACTCACCGAGATACTCCATCAGTTGCTCAGCTGTTATGATCTCCATCATTGGAGGCATCTTAACCTGCAACACAAGCAGAGGCCTTTCAATTAGATGGCAGGACTGGGTTTTTAAGGACAGAAAGCTGCACGGCCTGGCTGTGGCTCTGACGTCAAGTGTGTTTTCATTAAAAACAGCCTATCTGAATTAAGTCCCCAACACAGCACTCATTTTCACAGCATGGTGCCACCTTTAATGAAACTTTAGAGGACGGTAAACAGAAACGCGCTGTCGAGAGCTTCAGCAGGCAGATTGAAAGAAATATCTATCAGGCATGTCATCAAAGGACATAACTGAATGCAACCTTTTCTGGTGCAAATGAAGCCAGAATCTGAACAGCAGATTTATTTATGAAGCTTCAGAAATTCAAAACTGCTTACGGATGAGACCCTGGTATTCTGGCATGAAGGGATAGTTGCAATACACCACCATGGATAATAAAAGACCGCTTGAGAAAGCAAAGTGCCATAAAAACGAACCCTCATAAGAAGTTGCACTCAGAAATATAAGTTCAAAACCCACTGTTGCAATTTATGTTAACAAAAGAACTAGTGAAAATATAACATTTTCACAAAGTTTAGGGGGTTCTTTATATTTGTTCACTGGTGTATCTCTAAAAACCGGAAGGAAAAATAATGAAGACACTGGTAAACTAGCAATGTTTCACAAGAAAACTTAAATGATATTGCTGTAGAAACTGTACAGTTCCACTGAGGTCTCTAATGTGCTGGTATTACTGTGGGATCAGAATGACTTACTCCTGACTTCAAAGGTCTGTTCAACATTCATCCCCTTCTACCATGTAAGAGCTAACCAGAACCAGATCTCTACTGGACAACTCCACTGGTATACAAAACAACTTGGCCAGCTGTGGGTTTCATTTACATTAGTCACATTTTTGCCCTTTGATTAAAGAAACAAGCAAGCTTATGTACGTCAGACAAGACAACCTTGAGCCTGTGTGTGTGTGTGTGTGTGTGGTATTATCTTAATACCACTGTACTGTCTTCAAAAAAAAAAAAAAAACACACACACACACCAGATGTAGTAATCAAATTAAAGCTAGTTAGTAAAGTATATTACACCAAGAGTGGTGAGGAATACAAATAAATGTTTTACACATTTTCCTTATTAAATTTTTAGTATAGCATCCATTTCTTTAATCACATTTTACAACTTTGAATTAATCTCTGAAGTAGAACAAATGCACATGGGACAGTCAGAGGAGTGAAAATTTCACATAGCACAACTCAGCAAAGAGGGGACATCGCACTGATTTTACTACAGCAGACAACAGAAAGGAAGTTTCGCGGTTGAGAATCTTTATAATCGTAAGAGCTGCCAAGGTTGATCAATAAGATGCAGCATTTTCTTTATCTTAATACCACTGTACTGTCTTCAAGATTCAACTAATAAGGCCCAACAAAGATGGCACACTAATCCAGAGATGTTCAGTCTTGTTTGTTGTTGGTCCACTTTGTTGCCATATGCAATAACCATAAGCAATGGTGCGAGCTTAAGAATGCCAAGTCTGTTTCCAAGACAACATCTTGGGATGCAAATTCAGGTGTCTGTCAATCTGGTATTGAAATTATGCGCAAAAAATTCATTGTCACTTAATAATTTGGTAGATGCTTCAATGCCTTTTGTACACATCACTAGAATGAGAAGTTCTGCTCATGGTTACTGATATTTAAAAGCAGATCCATCTATAAACACCTGGAATATATTATATGGACAAACTTGGGCCAAGGTGCACATAAATAATAATAATAGAGAAGCAAGAAATTTTGTTCAACTGTAAAATTTGAGAGGTGGACTGGGGAAAGATTCTGCAAAAATTCCCCATCACGTCACTGACAGCTGTCAATCTCAATATTCTTGTCTTAGATACAAACAGACCAATTTTAAATGTTTAAATTAAACTTACAGATACTGTGTTATCGTGATCATAATGAAAAGATATTCTACCATAATGACTCCTGTCACATTTACTGATGTCGAGGGTTTAAATTTCTGAACGTCTGTTATTGCCATTTGTGCTCAAATAGCACAAAAAAATAGCCGAAGCAACTCTACTGCAACACTGAGACATTACAAATGACTTAGGTGTGGAAAGAGACATTTTATTAAGATAAAATAGAGATTATATGGACGGGGTGTATTTACCCAGGGAAATTTGAGGGCAAAAGGGGAAATGTGTAAGATTTGGCTAAGTACTTGAAGGATGCGGGTAAACTTTCTGCAGAAAAATACAAAATACATCCGTAACACATAAAGAAAATAGGACAGTAACGTGTGAAATTTGTGAGGGAACTAGAAACTGGCTGAACGGTGGTGACAAACACACTACAGGGGACTTCGCACCCCAGCTGACCTTCGCTGACCGACAGCGTGCTCGTCACCGTGGACGTGGACGCGCTCGCTCGCGTCAGACATGTACACTACCTTCCAGGCCAGCAGCAGCACGTTCATGATGGCCAGCAGCGGACACGGTCCATTCTCGTTCTGCGTGATAATGGCCGTGCTCTCCTCCTTCCACCGGATCCATTTGATGTGGTAGATGGACTGTCCGGCGGCCCTCTCCTTGCTACTCGCCACTTTGGCTCCATCGGGCCCCGGTTCGTCGCTTTGCAGGGCAGCTGCCAGCACTCTGTCCTCCGGTCCATCGCTGTTAAGGTCGGAGCTCGGGCACGAGTTCAGGTTCGAGAAGGAGTCGAGGGAGTCGAAGCTTCGGGAGTCCACGGCGGGGCTCGGGTCGCTGCAGCTGGGCGGACCTGCAGACGGGATGCAGTCGCCGGCGACAAACTCCTCCGAGTCAGTGGCGACTAAACGTGGTTCCTCAGGATCCAGATCTTCTGGGGGCTGCATCCTGCTTCGCTCCAGAGGCTCTGAGCTGGACGGGCCGCTCTGCACGTCTGCATTCCGGGCGGTCGGTGGAGGACCTCCGTCTGTTTCACTGACCAGCTCCGAGGATCCGTCACCGCTCTTCAACCCCGGAGCCCCACTGGGCTCCATCCCGTTACTCAGCTCACCTCCCGGTACGCACTCCGTCCCCAGCGCACCACTGTAGGGGGCGTCTGTGTTGTCACCCTGGAGGGAATCGTGCGTCCCCAGCCGGGCATCTGACTTCAGGGCCCCGGCAGAGCCCGCTGTGGGAGCACCAAGTGCACCGAGCGCAAGAGGATCGCCTTCCGCGCAGCCGTCGACAGCGCCTTTCACCACATCGGGTGCGTTCATGTCTCTTGTTTCTCCAGCCACCGTCGAGAACGGAGTCCCTCCTCCAAGATCCCGATGCAGATCCGTGCTTTTCTCCATGTCGATCCGCGCCGAGTCTCGTCTCTATCTGGACTGCAGCCCCTGCTTGTGCTCCAAAGACGCCATGACATCGCTGCCTGGTGACGTCATCTTGAGCGAGACGCCTCTTCGCCAGGTCAAGGAAGGGCGATACTAAACTATGTACACCCCGAATCACCGTATTTATATCTCAGACCAACAAGATTTAAATTTGTCCAGTTATACATTTAACTGTGAATATATGTATGCCATATATCATGCTTTGTCTAAATTTATATCACTTCCTTGGCGACTAAATGGTCTTGTTTACACTTTTTAATCTTTATAGAGTTTTAGGAACATATTGAAATAGAAGTAAAAGAAGAGGGCCAACTCGATGAGTCGTAGAAGAAAATCTGTACGTTCAGAAGCCGGAGACTTTTACTATAACGTGTTTTCTGGGGTCTGTAACCGTTATTACCGGTCGCTATTATACAAAAATACGAAGACATAACGTCTGCTATTTGCTTTGGAAAGTATCTTTTGTCTCACTTGTGACATCTTGAAAAGCGTGGCTTATGAAAAAAAATGTGTGGCTCAAGATAGCTTACAGTCCATCTGAACATAGTAACTGGTTTATGCTGCCTTGGTCGAGATAAGAAAACAATAAGAATGTACAGTAAAAGTCATAAAATAAATCCTAGCGGAAAGAGGGTCTCTCCTCACCACGCCCAGTTGCAATAAGTCTTTTTGTTAAGCGATGACTGAACGCGTTACTATCTGATTGGCTTAGGGGAGTCCGGCTAAGATTCAGACCAATCAGATCGAACTTTTTTAGAGTGCGTAGAAACAAAATTACATCAAAAGTCTGTTTCTTGCATGCGTCATCTAACACGCTTAACATATAAGCCATGCTGTTTTATTTATCGAAGTCATACATTCAGACTGACAAGTCAGTAATATTCTGCATTAAATGTTTTCTTTTTCATTCCGACAAATTATAATGTGCAGTGTTGCCTATGGACGCTGAGAGGCAGCAGCTACACAGCGGTGAATTACTGTAACTATTAAATAGCGTGTCCATAGTAAGGTAGCTAATTTGAATAATATCTTTTTATCTCAAAGCATCAACAGCAATGAAAGAAAAGAAAGATTCTGGTACATTAATTTCAGTTTAATACAAGTCCAGTGTCTGACAACAGTTAACTGACAACAGTAGGTCAGAGCACAAACTGCTCTGTTCACATAGGTTGTGTCTGTACACAAGAGATTTCATTTTTGTAAAATTGTTCTATTAAGTACTGGTGGTTTGCAGACTAGTTCAGCCAGTAGCACCTGTGTCTCACACTTCCTGCTTAGGATTGGATTCAGACCCGAACAAATCTGTGTGGAGTTTGTCTCTGTGTGCATGCCGGTGCTCCAGCTTCTTTCCACAGTTCAAAGACATATTTTCAGGTGAACTTGTGGCTTTAAGTCGTCGTATGTGAATGTGTCTCTGATTGCCCTGCAGTCAGCTGGTGCCACCACCATGGTATACCCCTGCCTCGTGGCCTATGGGATTGGGACAGTTGTAAGTGCATTCGGACAAGCGATTATTGATAATGATTGAATGTTGAGTACGGTCAAGTCAATGTCACCTTGTGGCGACCATAAAGATGAAGTACCTCCACTTTTGTCCGTAACACAAACCGAGTTCATCTGTGCGCACTATTGTTCTTTTTCAACTCTTCTTTTCAAGAGAAGCCAGTTTCAAGCATGGTCCAAAGCACAATATCCTCAATCAACATTCCTGCATCCAGTCATTTTGGGCCCGATTTGATCCAAAGTCCAGCTGTCTGTTTTAAGATGTCCACTGTATCTTTATACGCATTCTGTGTTTTTTCCTGTCCTGCTACGTTACTGGTGTTTTCACATTCATAGTGGTATGGAAAAATTATTGCTTGAACAAAATCTAATCCTTTTTCTAGGGTTATCAGCACATTTGAGGTTCTGCTACAGAGCTTTCTTTGCAGCTCTGCCAAGTGCTTGTCTTCAGCATATTTTTGACTTTGATCTTTTGTGGCTGAAAATTGGACCCAAGAGGCCAAAGCTGTCATTTGCAGTACCTCTATATCTTTATTATCAGTGTTAGTTTGCTGTCATTTCAGCTGCCCTGATTTTGGTTTTCTTAACTATTGTAGTCCCAGACTCCTAGATTCTGTGCTGCCGATCATTATAATTCGATTTGCCGCTTGACATTTTCCATGTTCCTCACAATTCTTTATCCCTTCTTTAAACATGAATTAGGCTGTTTGTTTGATATGGACAACTTTTTAATGGCTAGTACATTGTATACATTTGTAATGACTGCTTTATAACTAAAACTTGCGGTGTCCTTATAATAACTTCACCACCGAAAGTGCAGACAATATTTTAGACGTAAAGCGCATATTGTTTTCATTTTCTTTAGTGAAGTAGTGGACATTTCTGTAGCGTAAATGTCATTTTAAGCCGCTACGCCCCGTCAACGTGACGGTTGCTGCTGCCAGTAAAGCCACGCGCGTCCGCGTCCTGTAATTGGACACCGCTAGGCGGGAACGGATTGCCTGCCTACGTGTGACGTCAGCACGCTAGAGACACACGGGCAGAGTGGAGAGCGAGCAAGCGGGGAAGCTGCGTAAACACGACGGCGCCTTTAAGGCGGATATTGGGACAATAGAGCTCACCCGCAGTGTCGATGTTGAAAAGATGAATTTATCCTTCGTGTTTCGGCCGAAACTCCTGCTACTTTTGTTTTACTGTTTGATAAATGCCGCAGGTAAGTGTTGAGAGGGTTTTTCTTTGTCTCTGTTTCGGACGAAGTGTTGTTTTTTGTGGGAGAGCCGTCAGACTCCCTTACCGACCGAATAAACCGAGCTGCCGGGAAATGAGCGGAGAACCCACCCCGTCGTCCTCCGAGCCGCCGCCTCTGGGGACACAAACTCGGCTTTGCGTCTACTTTATGTGTTTCCTGTGGGCCTGAAGTTTGCTTACGCGGGAAGGCACAGAAATGACGCTTTTTGAGTCCTGTCTTGAGCGATTAGCTGTTAGCGTTCACCCATACACATACGAAAATGGAGGAGGTGGCAGCTATTCGTCCTGGATCTGCACTTCTTACCAATACCGACACCATTGTGACGCGCCGCATTTATACCGTTTTTTACGAGAGAACTTAGCAACTCTCTGTCAGTTTCCTCAGGTTTTGCACAGTTTGGTCACACTTAAAGTAGCCGCTGTCAGTGGAGGTTCGCGGGACCCAGAAACCGTGTTATTTACCTCAGACTGTTTTTAATTAAAAATAATTATTTAGTAAAACATTTTCGGAGACGTGTTCGCCGCAGTGGAAATGAAGTTTGGTACAAAAAAGACCGACGTACAGGAACTTCCAAGTGGTGTCGGGTTCCCAGTTCCTGTATAGTAAGGGCGTATAAAGTGAACAGAACAGTCTGGAGTACAGTGCGGTACAGTAGCGGACAGTCCTTCAAACGGAAGGACGTTATTACATTATTATCCACATTATTACTCCTTTAAAATACACCGGTTAAGTTATAACAGTGAATATGAAACTTGAACGTAATTACGTGTTGACTACAGTAGTGGTGTCTGCGTGTTGCTGTATTAATGTTCTGTTAATGTCACAGTGCTCCTGTTCCGCCCAGGGTGTTTAGGTATTAATAAAATATAAAAATATCAGTAATCTTCAGTGGAGATCCACAAAGTTATTCAATTTTAACTTTAGAAGCAACAACCTTTTGGGTGGGGGGACCTTTTGCTATGCCTGTGCATTCAGCTTCCTGTCATGAATAGGAGGCACGTCGCAGCAGTCCCCTATTCTAACATTATTATTTTATGCTGTTCTCAAATTAAGCAACATTTTTCATATAAAGATAATTCATACAAGTTCATATCATCTGCGTCAGGGCTTGTCCTGCTACTTTTACTGTGGTAAAAGACTGTGTGTAGATAAGTGGAAGAGGGCCTGACACTGCAGTTTTTTTGCCCCGAAGATGACTTCACATTTGACCCATACGCTTCTCTTTTATTTCAAATTGTCATATTTGTCAAGTACCCAGGTTTTGCTTGGTAATCAGAGCACATTTCCTTTAGCTGGGGCATTTATTTAAAGGAATTTTCATATATGGCAGTCGCTGTGTCACAACCGTCAAGATTATTTTAGCTGAAAGTGAATCAGGATTTGTAACTGGAAATACCATTTACTAATAAGTCAAAGACTGCAATTTAGAGTTTTTTCTCCTGGCAAAAAACTGACTTGGAGGTATGCCGTATATAAATGTGATGCAAGAATGCGGCAGAGGCATTTGTGAATTTAAGACTGTTGAGAGATTAAAAGTTATGGCCTTCGACCCGTGCACACCACAAGCTATCACAAGCTTTCGTTAAACTTGTTTCTCTGCATTTTATTAAACAGGGTACTGTCCCTTGATTTATTTTGTTATTTTGCCAGGTGCAGTAAAAATAGAAGGGATGTATATAAATATTTCAGAAACTTAATGAACGTCATAGTTCAGATTTTGGAGTCGACATAATTTGGCATTCTAAGGGGATAGTATGGCTCGTAGGATCCCTACTGATGTGAAAATCTGCAGCTTTTTTATGTTGTCCTTGCACAACTCCCCAAAGCACTTTTGGTTGACATAAAGATGTCATTAAAATATTGTATGTTGCTCATGCTTCTTAGTATGTCTATTTAACTGAAATGTTATTTTCTATGACATTTTGTTGCCATAGATTTAACTGTTCTTGTAGATTTGTCTTGTGTTCATGGTGTGGAGCTTTATAGGGAAAAAATTTCTTTTGTCTGTTCTTTGTCTTGTGACAAAAATAGCCACTGTGAAACCGAGGAAAATGTAATGTAAATGTTTTTTAATTCAAATAAGCTTTTATCAGAGTAAACATTGGGGGGACAGATAGATCAGAATTGTTTTTGAATGCTTACTTTTGTGAATTTTTAAGCAAAACAGCTTAGATCTGCTCTGTTGTCAGATATATGCCATTTGTAAGTATCTATAAAGCTCAATCTCTGTTTATTCATTGTTTTTAAAGCCACACATGAACTTTGGTATGTTGGTATTTATCAACAATTAATATCTTGAAAATTTCTACTTTGGTCTTTTGAAGTAGCACTTGGAAACATGCTCGCAGTTGTCATGGGTGGGATGTGTCGTGTCGTTCTCTATGGCATCCACATACTCTTTCACATGTTTAATTCTTTCACCCATTTTTTTACTACCTCATGTAGTAAATGCAACCAGTTGAAGGTTGGGCTGTCCAAAATACCTGCAGTGAGGTCCTAGCTATTATACGTGAGTATCTACATATTGAACAAAGATTTTTTTTCTTCCTATGCTGAAACAGAATGGTGAGAAGAATGGGTGACAAGTGGGGAGAAAGGTGAGTGATGGGGCATGTAGGTTAGTGATTGCTTGGAGTAAAGAGCCAAACTGGCGATAGGAGGGGTGATTGGGGGGATTGGGGTGGTTCTGGAGAAGGAGCCCGAACTAAAGACAGGGAGGCTGTGCTTCATAGATGCAAAACATCACCATTATCATCACCACAATGCCAAGCTGCAACAGAAGCAGGTACCTGTTATATGCATGCAAATTAAAAATGGGTAAAATCTATAAAGTGTGGAAAAAGTACATTTTAAAGAGAAATTATACATGACACACAGCACTATACATATTAGTGAAGTAAGGGTAATACAATTTTGTGACACATATTTGTTAATTGTTCCATTTCCTTGTTTCCACTGAACTTTGACCAACACCCACATTGATGTGTGCGGCGTACGCCTGCTCAACAGAATGAACAGTACTTATGTACTAAATAAAACCGCTTTAAGGATAAGTTTGGTGATTTATAACGTATTATTACTTCATACCTCTCCTGCTTTCATTTTCTAACCTGGTAACACTGGGTAACTCGTCTGTTGTCTTATAAAGTGAAACACTCTGTTTCATAATTAAGCTGTTAGAGCAGTTGCAGTATCACATTTATATAGAACTTAAGCTGATGCATTTCTTTCTACTCAAGTTTGATATCAGGATTCACCTAGATTCTGTATGGATTTGTTACACGTTATGTTTGGAAGATTCTTAACATGAAGCTTCTTGACTTTCATACATATTAAAGATGGCTGCCAAGTATTGTTCCTGAAAAAATGTGATTTGTCAGCTGTAACTATATGATAAATAATGCTTTGTGCATGCTTTCTGCTAGAGAGGACAAATACAAGGTTGTGTGTTTACTGGAGGCAACGTGTTTTGAAATTTAACATCAAAACATAAGTAGGAAGACCTTGCTGCACCACCTCCTGCTGATGTTTATGCAGGTTTTGTTAGTAATAGTTGGCCTAATATGGTTTGGAACTTAGTGTGATGTTTCACTTTGAAGTAATTGTTTTAGGTGGAAATGGGTGTTCCACTGTGTTGTGCCTGTTACTTGGAACTTGTAGATTGGGAAATAGACTGGTGTTTGTGGCAGTTCATGTACTTCAGTAATATGCATGCACTGTGCTCAGTTTGTTCCAGCTTTTATGTATGCTCTTCATTTACACAAAAGGCAGTGGGGGTGTGTCACAGGTTAATTTAGTTACTACTGGAAGACGAGTGTCTGGGCTCAAACCCAGTTCAGTCTGCATAGGCTTCCTCTCACAGTCCAAAG
The DNA here is from genome assembly GCA_018136845.1 of Heterotis niloticus. NCBI lineage: Eukaryota > Metazoa > Chordata > Actinopteri > Osteoglossiformes > Osteoglossidae > Heterotis > Heterotis niloticus. Next base: position 9,967,135 of record CM030904.1, read on the forward strand.
GCATGTTTTAGGTTAATTGATCTCTTGTTTGCTGGCTGCAGTGTGTAGTTACCCTATAAAGGACTGGAATCCCATCCAAGGTGTAGCCTTCTTTGCCTAGCGAACAGTGATTCTGGGATGGGCAACAGACTGCTGCACCACCGACCAGGACAGGCAGTTAATGAAAGTGAGTAACAATGAGATTGTCTTATCTTAAACTAGAGGTCAGCTATACGAAAGACTTGACTAATGAATAATGTAATTATTGTAGTTCTAATTTTTTTTTTTGTAAGAAGTTCTATAAACAAGCTTCATGCACCCTTATGTACATATTGGTGGTTAATACTTTGAAATGTCTCATCAAAGCTGGATTTGAAATAAGGGATTTCTGGGAAAATGTTTGCATTACTCTTGTTTTACGGTAAAGAGGCTCTACATAAGGGAAAATTTTACAGTGGTAGCTCACATAGCTGGATGTCTTCAGCTGCATATTAATTATTCAGTCTGCAGGCAGAAGAGGTGGCTAATGTCTTCTGCTGAGAGAAACGTTATCAGCTTGTCTCCAAAAGCCCTGTTTTCTGTGTCATAAAAATGAACTGGCGGAAGGAAAACACTTGTAATGAACTACTTTTGTGTGCCTTATGTGCATTTATAATATGTCAGGATCTGCTGTGACCTCAGCCTTTTTGGTGGGGTGGTGGTGGTGGGGGGTTGCTTTGTTTTTCAGAATCTGCAGCACCTCCATATGCACACCATCTAAGGAACACTGCTACACAACCACTGTAACTGGCAAAAACAACAAAAACTCACAGATTTTTCATATCAGTCTGATGGACACATGATGCTGCTGAATTAAACTTGCTGAAAAGGGCTGTAAACATCAGATTATATCCAAAGTGTGGTCAACATTTAGGGTAAATGCTTTGCACTTGGGTTAAGGGATCTGTCCAGACAAGCCATTATCTTGCTTTACATACCTGTTTCTGTTAGTGTGTTATTAGTATGTAAACCTGTTCTTGAAAAGAGTCTGAACAATTCAGATTTTTAAATGCGTTTTGACCTGTTCTAAAACTCTTTTGACCAGTTTCCAGTTGTTTTGATTATACATTGAACAAAGTATTCCATTCACTGGTGTACTTTGATAAGAGGAATGATTGTAAGGATTAAGGGCATTCATACTGTTGCATGGATTTTATGATCATCCATTCAAGGAAAAAGCAGACAGCACAACACTTCTAAAAATCCCTCTCAGATGAGTGCTAGAATTGACAAACTGAATGATTGTGAAGGAAACTTGAATAGTTAACTAGTAGAACTTGGCCTTTTGTTACAAAATCATTCCATTCTGAAAAGAAACAATGACTTCCATTTTGTAATGTAATTAAGGTATTACAGAAAACTATTTTTTTTTTCTTTTAATCAACACTTGGCAGACATTGAAAATGATTAAAATTGGACTATTTTGCTGCCTTACACTGGATGTTTGAAAAAGTAGGAGAACACCTGAGAGGAGTTTATGGTTCCAAGATGTACTGCGGCATAGGAGTTCCAGCTCCATCCACTGCCTGGTTAAACACTTTTAAAACAAACCATAAGGCCTCTGTCCTCCAAACTCAAGTTTATTTCCACACGTTTACAAATAAGTTACAATCAGCCTGTCTTTCATTGAAAAGTTCGTGCCAGCAAATGTATGCTAAGGCTGGATCACATTTTGCTTTTCCTGCTTGCAAAGTTTGCATGCATGCGTGCGAGTGAGCGAGCATGCTGAAATTGTGTGTTTCTTGTTTGGGACTGGCAGGTCTGAATATTGCAATGTCAAGCCAACAAATTTGAACAGAACGAGCACGTGTAGTGCCATTAAAATAAAAAAAGGCAGCATAAATGAAGTAAAGATTGCTAAGTTTCATTTAATGTTGTACTGCATTTATGTTTTGACACGAAAGATTATGAAGACCAACTTCTATGCAGGAATTCTGTGGTCTCTAAGTGAGAATCCTTAGACATATCTGTCCATACTAGATTTATTTTTCCTGCTATGAGTTTAAACCTCTAGTGGATAAACCATGATTAACCCACATATGTATTCCATCCTACTTTTTTACATCACATTGTGTGTCTGTATCAACCTATTTGGATGTTTATAGCCCAGTTTAACTGATCACTTTGCCTTACCTTAAATGTTGATGGGCAAACAAAAAAACAAGTGACAAAACACTTTCTGTTGTTGTGCTGTGCTGATAGTGCTGTGGTACTTCTAATCTTGTTTGAAGGCAGTGCATAAGCGGTATGCCTTCTTAGGAAGTGGCTGCATGGAGTTTGCCTTCAAAGTGTCTTAACAGTTCTGTACTAATGCCACTGTGCTTGTTATGTAGCCACAAAATTTGGAGTCGTATCATCCTCAGTGCTGTAATACCGATGTCTGTCTTTCTCTGCTGCATTATGTTGCTCAGTTTAATAATAATCTGTGCTGTAACATGGGGATTGTCTTTGTGAGGAATGTTTTTAACTTTTTCAGGGATCTGAAATTCTGTAATAAGGACTTTTCATATTACAAAAACCTTACTCAGTATCACCACAGGGTTTTTCTGTCCATCTTTGTATGGTTAAATTTAAATTTGTCCAAAATAGGAAGCTTTATTTTTTTTCTCCTCAGTAATTCATTTTGGGGGCAGTGTTAGGCATTTGCTGGAGCTGACAGAGTTTTGACAGGTTAAAAAATGCCTTGTTGAATATGTTTTGCATTTAATACACATAATTATTAACAGTATGACATAGTTTATGCTTCTACTCCAATAGTGGACAGTTTAAATGGGGAAAATCTTCCTCATGCCCAAATTCACATGTGTTTAACATCTATCTAGTATTTCCACTGTTTATTCAAAAAAGAATTTTTTTTTTTGTCTATCTCTTGGATTTCAAACTTGGCCAGTAGTTTAAATATGTAGGAGGCTTGTTTCCCTTTGCCTTCTGTTTCTTTTTTGAATGTTTTTCCCACCTGCTCCTTGGAGACAATGTGGAGGTGGAGTGATACTTAGTATGCTGGATAGTCTGTTGGCCTTTTTGACCCCAACAGTGAATTGAAATCCTCACACACCCTTATGTGTCAGCAACCTTTTCTCTTTTGCCTTTGTTCTTACTTTATTATGCAGCTTTTTATACTATAATCAAAATTTGTCATCTTAAAGTGCTGATAGCAGCTAACAGAGGAAGTCTTTATACAGAGAAACTTCAGGCCTTGTTTGAAACCATAACAAATGTAAATTTCCCAATTTAATTTTTAACCACTCTAAGCAAATTAGTCTTAAGTAAAGTCTAATACGCATGCAGTATATCACAAGGTCTTTTACAAAAATGATTACCTTCCTTGGCATGGAAGCTGATAAGATGCAATTGTAAGTGTGTAAAAGGCTTTTGCATCGCTGTAGAGGAATTTTGGCTGACTCCATGCAGAACTACTTTAATTCAGCAACTTTTGCATTTGAGCATGAGCAGCATTTTCCAGGTCTTGCTACAACATCTCACTCTTGATTAAGGTCAAGATGTTGACTAGGTTATACTCTTAACTTTTTTCTGTAGCTATTGTGTTGTTTACTTGGTTGTCTGTTTGGGATCAGTTTTGCTTCAGCTTCAACTCACAGACTAATGGCCTGGCAAGCTCCTGTAGAGTTTTCTGATAGAAAGCGGAAATCATGTTTCTTTCAGTGATAGAACTGTGTCCAGTTCCTGTGGGAACAGAACATTTCCAAACAGTCACACTGCCAACACTGCCAGGCCTGACTGTTGATGGAAGATTCTTATGCTAGATGTGAAGGTGCCCATGTTATCAAAAATGTTGTATTTTTGATTCCCCAGTCTACTGAATATTCTTCCTGTACATTCTTCCCTGTACCCCATTTTGACACCCTGTCTTTTGTATTGTGAATTCAAGGACACTGACTGGATCTGAGGCAAAAGAGGCCTACCATTCCAGGATCCTGTTCTGGGGTTCTTTTTGAGCTCATAAATGATTTTATGGCTTGGTTGTGGAAAAATTTTGGTGGGAGGGCTACTCGTAGGTGGGTGGATTCACTACCATTTCAGAATTTTCTCCATTTGAGTGTGGTTCTGATCCTGGTTCATTTGAAGTTCAGAAACTTAGAAAAGGCTGTGCAATACTGCACAAATATTATGCATTAGCAATTTTTTGTTCACAGGTCCTCAAAAAGTTTATTTGAACATGGCATGATGTGTCTGTATCAGTCTGTTTTGCCAACTTTTGCTAGTGGAATTTTAAGAGTTGGGAAAACTGTGTTGGACAGGCCTGCCTCAGATGAGGCCTGGTTGCATTGAAACTACTGATTCAGGTTATCTCCATAATTAGGTTGACAAAAGTTTTTCAAACGTGTGACTGGACATTTCATCTGGGCATGGTCCACACTAAGAAAATGCTGCAACACCACCATTGTGGTCATTTTTTTTTCCCTCTTTCAGGATCAATTTCAATAAAAGACCCAACCAAAAAAAATTCTCATCACTACTGAGATTGCTCTAGTAAAGACCGTTTTAAACAATTTCGTTCAATAAGGCACCTACTTTGAAGGCTCTGTAGCCCATTGTATAGGCGTTATTCACTGATGACAAATGGAAGACCTGTTAGATTGGCTGTAAATTGCAAAACTAGAATAAAATTTTACTCCAGCAGTGAGGAAGCTTGCTAAAGCTGCCCTGAGGCCACCAGATTGGGGTTTACAGCAGACCTTTGCCTTTTTGTGTCCTTGACAAATGGAGTGAGAAACTGAGTTGGGGGATTAAAAACGAGGATTAAAAATTATACTTCAGTATGGCTTCCAGTTATTGAAATAGGCTGAGCATCTTTAAAACCATTTTCATTTCAACTCTGGATAATGTGGTTTGCCCTTGTTCTTAGATCACTGCTGTCATTTCCTTCAATTACCAGCAAGAAGAGAGGACTGTTTAATTGCCTATAGCTTCCATTACTAACAGAAGCTTAATTTTTATTTTAGCGAGATAGGTGACTGGTAATATTCACATTTGAATTTTATTTAGCTGTTCTCTAACATATTGCAGTGTTAATGTAGATCTATTTTCTTTTATTAGCACAGGTGAATTATAGCTCCCCTGCTGTGGGTTTGAATACTCCAGTCTGTGTGGAGTTTGTATGTCCTTCCCATGTTCGTGTGGGTTTTCTCTCACAGTCTGTAAATGTCTTTCATATACATTGGTGATTTTACTCTGCCGTAGTGTAAGCCTCTGCTCTCTTTTGTGGACGGTAGATAATTGTAAGTAACATTTTAATTTGCCTTGGAACAAAGATGTCATGTCATCTGTCCAGTGTGTTGCAAGCTTGACTCTTTAATCAGAGGATTTTGAAATAAAGCATCTGCCAAATTGAAAATATTTGCACAGCATTTCACTCTGCTATTCTTCCTCCTATAGTAATAGGTGTGGTGAAAACAAATATTCAAACCCAAGAATGTGAGGTGTCACAGTTCATGCCTTCATATTTCATGTTTTAGTTTAGTTGTATCTGCCACAACATCCACATGAAGTGTGATTGAGTGGCTCAGCAGTGCATGACCAAGGCAAGATGTGTCATGTTTGCTCAGCAAGATGGAATCTGGAAAACGCCAGTGCTCTCTATGATCACGTAGCTGCTTTCTTTTGGAAGGAAAACAATATTTTCGGGTTGGACTCTGGAAAATGGATGTTGGGAAGTTGGCTGTCAGCATCTGTTAGAGCACAAAGTGTCTGATTTTTGCATGATTTTTGCATGCCTTTCTCACATTTCTTGGATATCATTTTATTGTGTTATTCGGCTGAGTTTACATGTTACACCATGGTCTCCAGCTTAGCATTTATACAGATGAACTCGTGCTGCAGTTGATGTCAGCCATTTTGTACATTCACTCTAGTTAAGCCCCTGTGACCTATAACCCACCATGCAATGTTTTCATGTATTTCAGTATTATTGCAAAACAGATTAGTGTAAATGCACCCTAAAGGTTTTTGCCTACATGTCAGCATCCTCTGTCCATTACTTGTTCTCCTCTGCTAACCGTTTCCTCTAAACTCCTTATGTCAGCAGACAGCACAATTAGCATTCGCTAAAATTCCACAGCTTATTTTTTTTTTTTTTTGTAGCTTAAGGTCCCTAAAACCTGCCTTTACTGGCTGCCACACACCTCTGTTGTAACAACATTTCAAATTAGTCTAGGGTTTTCTTTTTACATTATTTCATTTTATAGTGTGTGTATTTCAATTTGCATTGCTTTAACTTTTTCTCATATCTCTGCCCCCCCCTCCCTTTTTTTTTTGGAACAAAAAATCTATTATTATATTTTCAAACAAGTTTTCATGTAGTCCCTCTCCTGCAAATTAGTGCAAGCCTTTTTTAAGTTTTTATTTTCACTTCTTATAAACACAATTCTTGCTCTGTATCAGAATCAACTGGCATGATGGACTTTTCAGTGCATCTTGCTCCGGCTGTTAAGTTATTCCTTTCGGGTGGACTGATCTCTCTGGGGTACCTTTTCCCGATGCTAGTTTATTGTGATATATGAGCTCTGTCTCACTTTGAGATACAGGAGGGTGAGGATGTTGTGATTTCTCTTGCGTTTCAACAAGCCTCTATAATGAAATTCTTCGCACCCTTATGTCAGCCCTAATGCCACAGCGGATTTGAAAAGCAGCCATGTGGGTCTATGATTCCACAGCAAGGCTTGTTTTTGAGGTGGACAAAAGATTGTCTCTTCCTGTTTTGCTCAGAATGGTGTTGGGTTCCCCTTCCTTGCTGCCTGTAATCCCTTCAGCAAAACCAGAACCCTGTAGTATGAGCTGTGCTTCAGGGGTTCAAGAATAAAGGGAGGTTGTGACCCGACGAGAAGGAAGCGTTGGATCCATCTGTCTGATGTACGTGTTCCCAGGGGCATTTAGGATGGAACTGCTGTACATTTGCCCCAGGGTTGCCTGGGGATACAGGCCCAACTCCTGGCTCTCCCCCTTTCTGGCTGCCCCTGTCCCATCTGCTGCCTGAGCAGTTGCGATTTCCTCTTCATGTCTTGTGCCCGTCATTGAGGGACTACTGGGTGCAATGTGACAGAAAGGCCCAGAGGAGGGAAATGACAGCTTGATTTCCTCTTCTTTCTGGACATGCTGACCCAGGACAGCCTTCTCATGTAACCCACTTGGGCCATCCTGGGAGACCTGCTCCACTTTTTTCAGCACTGAACTAATTAATTAAGTGATGCCTCCTACTTGTACTTGTATAATGTGTATTAGTTACTGTATGAAGCTTCTTCAGTTAATTTTCCTTTTCAGTGTTGTGTATAACCTTGCCCAGTTCCCTGTTAGGTTGAAAGGTCACAGGAAACAACTGACACTTTTACTGTAAGTTTAAATTTAAATATTAAAAGAAGTCGAGGATAATTTAATAGTTAATAATAGTGATGTGTGATATTAAATTGCATGCTGCATGAGTTCTGTCTTGAGCAGCACTGCTGTAGGTTTTTCCATAGTGCAGTGCATATCTTCACAGCCCAGCACATTGTTGCCTTGACATTTGTGAATGCCTGCTTTATTAAAGAAAACACATCTATAGGAAGGTCAAGGAGTTGTGGCCCCCATCTAAAAAAAGATATGATTCCTCAGTTTGGGTTTGGATAAGGGGTATTCCTGTCCACTGGGCTGTTTGGTGAATGCGGCTCTCTGTCAGACAGTTCCTGAGATCGTCTGTCCTCCTGAAAGGGTTAAGCAAATGCAAGCCAGCTACAAGCTTTTCCTTTTTTCCCTTGAGAATGCTCCATTGGAGCAACTCCTGGTTTGTGTTTTGGCGTTTGTACTTCCATATTTTTCCTCCCATCATGTTTTTTTTAAATGAAAAACTGGGAAATACACAAAGTGAAAACATCTTTGTAGTGGGAAAAAAACTCAATATGCACATAAAAATTATTGAAATTACATAGTAGATGTTTTCATGCAAAATGACTCAACTTTACACTGTTGTACAGGTAGTTACTATGTATTGATGAAATTTGGATTTAGTACATTGGAGGGGCATAACAGTATGGTTCCTTCTAAGGGTTGACTAATGATGACCTTTTGGTCTACATCCTTGATTTTTGTTCTTCCCAGCCTTCCAGTTCAAGTTTCTGTTGAGCTTTGAATTTACGTAGTATGGGAGTTAGTTGATTAAAAATAAGCAGAGCCAAAGGACACATCAGTCAAGGGTGTGTGTGTGTGTGTGTATCTGCAGTTTCAGTGTGTCCTTATTACCTCCTAATTGTGGTTGACTTAATTCTAATGTTGATGTAACTGAATTCAAAGTCATTTGGATCATAGGACAGTTTTCAAATTTTGCTCAAAGTTACATTTTCAGCAGCAAATCTACTCATAAAAATTGAGTAGTTAATCTGTCAAATAGCTGTAAAATTCCAGGGGAACATCCAGTTAGAACTGGTATTGGATAGCATTTTATGAAATGCTAATAGAAGCTGTGTAGGACAGGTCCCCAATTTGTAGTGAGACATTGGTGTGGGATTTGTGTACTGTGCTTGGTGCCAAGTGATGAAATGCTTTGAGTCCACAGGCTAAGGAGTTGAAAAACGGAGTTTTGCCTTACAATGCACCCTCCAATGAGATTTTTTAATAAAGAAGAAGCTGAATCTCTTACATGTATTGTACTCTAAAAATTGTCTGTGTATAAATATAATAGTGTTTTAATGTATGTGAATTTTGAATAATTGCTTAATTCCATTTGAAACTGGACAAATATTATTGTACACATTCTGTTGTACATGCTCAGTCAGCTATTCCATAAATAGTCAAAAATATTTTTAGTGTTGCTTGGGGTGGAGTTTCCTGCTAAACAAAATGCCAGAGCTTTGCTGGAAAACTGTTCTCCTGTGGGAAGAGGCTTTTATTAAGGGAGGAAGCATAGATGCAGGAGATGGCTCACGCATACATGTGTGCATGTATACCATACACATGTACACTTTGTTCTCTGTCTCTCGCTGTTGTATTAAATGTAACACTTTTGCGCATGCAATTGTGTGCCTATATGCAGATATTTATGCCCTGTTTAGAAAGTGGCTGTTAATCCCATCTCAGTTGTATGTTTTTGAAAGCAGCTGTATGTATTGTGTTGTGCTTGATGCATGGTGAGCAGTATGTGGGGCAGCATTGTTGATTCTATGATACTGGAGCTTCAAAAGCTTTTATTTCCTCTCCTATTTTTCTCCTCACAGGTCATTACAGGAACCCCCTGAACAAATACATCCGCCACTATGAAGGCCTGTCCTATGATACAGACACTCTGCACAATAAGCACCAGCGGGCCAAGAGGGCAGTCTCCCATGAGGACAGCTTTGTCCACCTTGACTTCCATGCCCATGGAAGGTAAGTCCACCTCTGTGGGGTTTAAATGCAAGGGGGTTGGCTATACCCAGTATAGTGATTTATTCAGTGTAATTCACAGTGTAAAAATTCCAGTAGTCTTTGATCAAGCTACTTTTTATTCACAGTGGTTCTGGTTATTGAATAGGACGTCCATGACATCACATGGATTACTAGACTGTTGCTCTTTTTGGAGGTGAAAGAAGTTGAGAAACTCCTTTGGGGTTTTTAGGTAGTTCTGTCTTTGTTTAATAATAATCATTGTCATAGTGTAGTTGGATATCCTTGTTCTGAAAACTTTTGTGTGAGAAAGAACCTGACTGATGCCTTTTGCTAGAATAATTGCCTTCCACAGCTGGAGGATCCAGCTTTTCAAGTTCCTATGGAAAGCTGGATAAGTATGGCCCAAATGCACGCATAGTGCAGCGTCTCTCTTGCAGTAGACCAGCTTCAGCTTCCCAAGCTTGGCCTCCAGGGTTCCGCTCATCTGTGCAGACATGTTTACCCTACTCTAATCCACTTTAGTCTTCCCTAAGCTTCTGCCAGTAGCAGCTGCTTGCTGCCCTCCTTGACTTTTTAAAAAGCTTTGGCTACGTAAAGAAAAGTTTCGACAAGATCCTGCCCTTCGTGAATTTTGATAAAATGACTTCTAAGATGGAGTAATCCTGGATTCTGTGCCCCCCCCCCCCCCATCTGCTAGTTTTCATGACAAACCTGCTAATTGTGGTACTTTGCTGCTTGTGTTTCCCCCTTCCCTAAACTTTGAGGCCCCTATTGTGTTTCTCATTCTGTATTTTGTGTAAGTAAAGGAAATGAAAAAATGTTCTGGATTATTTAATCTACCTTTATATGTATGGAGCATGAGGAGTGCCATGTTAAAACAAATAAGCAAGCAAGCAAGCCCATTAGTCATATGAGTAATGAGTACCCTGCATTAAAACATTTTGAAAAAGCAAATTTACATCAGAAAAAGATATATCAGGTGTAAATGGAAAAGCAATAAAACAATACAGAAAATAATCAATGTATCAATGAGATATAAATCTGTGTAAAAATAAGACATATACAAATAAAGCTTTTTTTTTTTTTAAATCAGCACTTTTGTTACTCATTTCCACCTTTTTGTCAATCGTTTTTTCGATTTGCTTGTTTGTTCACATTCACCACATGCTTATTAGTGCAAGCAACACATCATTGGTCACTAACTGAACACTTTTTGAATCTCAGCAGTAACCAACAGTGAGACTGTCTCTGTAGGACATTCATTGGTCATTACCAGGACATTTTGACCCACACAGTGGAACTGGAGAACTGTAATGAACCGAGAGCTGAGTCACAATGAAGAAGCAAGTGAAATCGTTTGCTAACACTCAAGCACGTAGTGCAAATGAACCAACAAGCAAAGTAATAGCTTGTCCATTAAAGTAAAGCAAAGCGATTGGCAAAGCAATGCAAATAAGTAGCAGGTTAATAAAAGTGCTGATTTGAAAAGTTTAAATTTGTGTATAAATGTTACAACAAAGAAAAATGCTGATTCAAAATGAAAGTTTTAATTTGGGTTACATAGACCTATATTTATCAATACCGCGATTTTTAAAAATTTTTGATTGTTTTTCCGTTTACTTTTTTATTTGATGCAATGTTTTTCAATTTAGATGCTTTTCCAGCTTGCGTTAACGATTGATGTATTAACTGTATTTTTTTGGATTCGTTTGTGATTCAGTTATGTGTACTTGTCTGATAGGAAAACATTTAACAACCCTAAATCGTGTAAGCAAGGTAAAATGTGACAAGGACACAAGGTTGATTCTTGATACAGATTTTTCTTCCTGGTGAAACTGAGCTTTTGTTCTGATGGGCTTTGGCAGGGTGGGGGTTGACCTAATACTGTACAGTTCCATTGTACCAGTACTTAATCTCATTCATTTCCACACACGCAAGTACATGTTCAGAGCTCTTTTTTGTTTGTGTCAGTGAGGAAAAGGAGAGCTCACTGTGGATCCCAGTTTCACCTGTTAGAAGATTTTGTGGCGGTTCCTAGTTTGGCTCATGAGGCACCACATCCTAATGTGTGCTCTTACTTTCAGCACATATGGCTAAGCGCTGGCATGAATTGCTCTGGTAACCTTTGCTATTTGGATTATATTTTTATGTTATTTGATTGCGATTATTAATGAGTTACCAGAAATAATCGCAATCAAATAAAACTCACTTTGATTACTCAGGTGTTCCTACCATGAAGTGATGCCCCAGTTAATAGTATAAACAGAAACAATCTCTGATTTAACTATTTTGGAAACATTTGCTTCAAGCATGAATGGAGGGTAGTTGTGTTTTACCACACAAAGAGGATCAGATATAGTCAATGGCATCTCTCCTTCAGTAAACCATCCAGCTCATCTAATCCAGTTTTTTTTAAATGGTCTTGTACAGCTTCACACAGTGGCTCCGTCCTCTTCCTGTTATCATAATAGAATATAATGGAATAGAAGTTGGAAGTTCTTGTATTAGAAATATATTTCACAAAATATGGCTTTTAAATTATGCAGATCCATCAGCACACATTACTGTATTTTTTGTACTTGTGCAATGGTAATATCCAAATGTTGTGCAGTCTTTTTCTACAGATCAGCCGGAACACACTTGTTTCAGGCTGATGGAAGGATACAGCAGTACTGTTTTAGGTCCTGGGTCCCAAAAGTGAATAATTTGATGACTTTTATTTTATTCAATAAATGCCTTTTTTTTTTTTTTTTTTTTTTTTAAATAGTTGACTTTTGTGCATTTCTTTTAAGTGATTAAGGTTAGATTTGGGGAGGGTAGAGTTAAGAATAAGTTGCAGGAGTTAAAAATGTGCAATAGCAACAATAATAGCAGTGATTACTGTTGCACAATGTTGTGCTGGAACAATGTGCAACAACCAACCAATTTACTGCATCCCTACTGGCAGTTTTCTGCTCTATCCCTCCTGCCTCCTGACTGGATCTCCACCACTTGCTGGGAATGAAAGGCTGTTTGCAGTCTAAAAATAGGCCATCCAAGGGCTCTCCTTATAACTGCTTCCTTCCCATGTCTACTGTGCTTACAGGCCTCCACGCAAACACATTCCTTTCTTACACACCACCCCATACAGTGACCAAGTTTGTCAAACAGCACTGCACCACTGTGTGTATGTCCACTGATGGGTAGACTTCTCAAATATTTTAATAGTGTGTCAGTATGTCATCCTGAAAACATTTTGTTTCTACTGTATGTATGGTTTGGGGCAGCTGGTAGCATAGAGTTTAGCATAGCAGTCATATTTGAATGACCTTGTGCTGAAATTCCCACTTGGGCTGTAATACTGTTGATCAAGGTACTTCCCTTGAGTCCGTACTTTAAAAATTTCCCAGCTACACATGTATAACATGGCAGTCAGTCTTAGAAGTTACTGGCTGCCATGTATTGTTTGTCAAGTCACCTTTGCAGAACTTTTTTCTTTTTTTGTCTGCATTCATGTTTTTTCTAAAGGCTCTATTCTTTAGGCCATGGTAAGAGTTTGTGTAGGAGCTGGCATAGTGGCAGTAACTAAGCGAATGTATTTTAAAGTGCCTCTGTTCAGATTGGCTTTTGGACCCTAATATATCAAATGGCCATAAGTTGTCATGAGCTAAACCCAATGTATACTTTTTGATTTCTCATCATTCCCCTAGTTGCTGATTCTGCTTAGTATTTTGCTCTTCAGGGTATAGAGGAAGCTTAGACAGGGCTTGTGAACCAGGCTGCTGCTCTGTGTGGTCCTGTCAGGGCAGTTCTCCACTGGTCTGAGAGTGATATGTGGACTCTGACTCAGTATCAATATGAAGTAATGTCCCTGTGCATCAGTGAACATTTTTTGCCTGGTCATTTCCTGAATTTTAGTTGCTTTCTGATTAAATGCTGGTTATTTTATAGTGTTAAGCATTTTGTTGTGTTTTTGTGATTCTCAGAAACTGTAACTGTCTTACTTATTCATTATTATTTACTCATTTATACACCTCAGTAGTTTTTACTGGAGCAAAAAGCAGACTACAGCAGGAGGTGGGACTCAAACCTTCTTCCTTCTTGTGCAAGGCAGCAACTATAAGCACTACTTTTATCTGTTTTGTCCCTATGTTAATGTAAGAATAACTTTAGTTGGGTACAAAATGACCATTTTTTATTATTGTTTATGTGTGCTGACCATTATCTTATGGAGCTTCCAGTGGAAGAAAACCTGTGATGTGTGTGTGTGTACTGGATACCTCAGAGCCAGGCCAGTCCTGTCCACAGGCATGCAGATATTACCAAGCCCAAATCCAAGTGTCACTGGAGGAAGGCTGCAATTTGAATGTGCAGTATCTGAAGATTGTGGATGCTTACTAAGACCTCATGGAACTTCAGGGACAACAGTAAAGCCAACTGGTCCAGTTCATTTTGATACTCATTTTCATTTGATTGCAAAATGGTGAACTTACTTCTGAACCAGATGAAGCACTAGGCCGAAACCTGCTGAAATATAGCTGGTTTAGCTGCTTCTCTGTACCGTTTTAAATTCCTTACCTTTCATTGTTATACATTTATTATTTGACAATTTTGTGTTTTTTGTTGTTCTCTCTGACATAATCTGCAGAAGCTTTACATGTAATTTTCTTTTGCGGTGCTTCCAACCTGCAGAGGTCTGATATACGGGCAGCATTGTCCCATAATCCTACTGGATCAGATGCACACAGGATTTTTTAATTTATGTCTCTCTGCAGGATTCCCATCAGTTCTCAATATGGTCCATGGGGTCAGAGCATCACCGCAGCCATTGTTTTAGCTTTTTTGTTGCTGACAGTTAGTAATCACCTCCATGGCTTGCCTTTTGACTTATGTGTGCTATACACTTGCAGTAGTGCAAGGCGTCTCTTTGTGTTTATGCATATTGAACAACTGCCTGCTTTTTCATTACTAGCTGCAGTACACATAATGTGCTCTCTCAGCAAATCTGAAAATATATTTCCTTTTCCCCTTGTCAATATAATTTGGGTAAGTGACTTTGGCTTTAAAAAGATTAGAACACTTGTATGATGATAGGTATACCAAGTAGTTCCTCATGAACCGTCATGCAAAAATAAGGTATACCCTTTGTAACTACAGTAAGAGGAAGATTATAAATTGGTAAGATCTTAAAATGTGGAAGCTAAACTAGGACTACCCTTCCATGAGATCTGCTATGGACCGCTAACAACAGTTTTGCCTCCAGTGGAAGCTGTGGAATTGATATGCATTAATCCTGGGGTTTCAGTATTTTAAGTTTTGTGTATCATTGAATCACTCTAGGACCTCCATGAATGGAGTAACTACAGTTTAAAATAAGCACTCAAAGATGGCATTAAAAGCTATCTATTGAATGCCCATAAGGAAAAACCAAAAATAAAATAAAGAGCACATGCTTCAGAACACTCCAACCCATTGTACATTTCTTTAACACACAAGCATGCCTCTAGATTGATTCTCCTTTTTAAAGGGTAGAAAAATGCAATTGGTATTTGTTTATCTTCTAATTTATGTTACTGAAAAATGGTGACTAAGGTCTTTTTTCAGAGTCTCTCCTAACCCTGTGGTTTTCAAGTGGAATCTCAATGAAGATTCTCAGGAGCATATAGAAAGAATTGTTTCCTCTTTCACCTCAAATTTCTGGTGAACTGCTTAAAATTGCAGCATATTTGAATGGTTGCTATCGTCAATGAGTTACTCCAATATCTCAGGGTACTTAGTGTTTTACAGCAAAAATGGGAACCTCCACTGGACCTCTAGACATACTTTTTATATTGATAAATTGTCTATGGTCTCTGCTGGTTCTTGTGTGGAGGGAATGATGTGGTAAGATGGAGGAGAAGCACAGCATTTGGTTGGAGGAAGTTCACCAGGAAAGCGGACAGTTGTCAACACATTGTCGATGAATGTTGATTCAACTGGGGTGGCTGAAGGTGCCTGAAACATACACCCTGCCAAAGTCTCTAGGAACAAGTGCTATGCTGCCATTGAAAGGAACATTGACACCAAATGCATCTTGCCTCCTTTGCCTTGCATTAGAAGGGGTTTCCTTTCTTGGGGCTCATTATCTTGTCCCCCCCCCCCCCCCAGGTTACATCCATTATAGCCATTTTTTCCAAGTTGTGAAAGGATTTGATAATATTTGTAATTTGATTTTTCCATGACCTACACTACTGGTCAAAAGTTTTAGAACACTTCAGTTTTTTTTTTAGTTTTTATGAAACTGCATGCAGTTTAATGTCTTAATGGTTCATGAAATCAAGGCATAGAACAAACAAACTTTTGCAACTGTCTTGGGAAGATCTTTCTGACCAATATTTGATTTCCCTTATAGAAAGAATGCCATGTGTTTGGCTGTTAAATCAGCAAAAGGTGGCTACTTTGATGAATCAAAAATTTAAATAAACTTTTGTACACCTAATGATTCCTTCACTTTTTTAAAAAAAAATTTCCATTGTTTTTTTTGTTCTATGCCTTGATTTCACGAAACATTAACATGTTAAACTGCATGCATTTCCATAAAAACTGAAAAAAATTAGGTGTTCTAAAATTTTTGACCGGTTGTGTAACTCTGGTGATTCCAACAGTTTTGAAACAGCAATACAGAATTGTAGCAGATAAACAGGCACTGTCAAAGCTAGGGTAGAGGGGTTAGTCAGCTCTAGTCTGCACTGGCCTAAGGCCACTAACCAGCCATATTTCCTTGCTGTAGCACACCCTACTGTGGATCTCTAATGAGAGGTCTGGCTTCTGACGTATTTTCTCTGTGTTGCTCTCTCTAGTTCAGATTCAAGTGTCTTGTGTTGAAATAAAAAAAATGTTCAGTTTCTTGCCAAAGTACAGTATTGGTTATTTTACATATGGGCAAAATACTGTACTAATAATGCTAAAAGAAACAGCTTCAGTAGTAAGACATGATATTCACTGTAAGAACATCAGTAGTATTTCATATGTAATCATGTATACTGGCATAAAATTTTTTTAAAAAATCATGTCTTTGAACCATTATTATTATTGCTATTTGTATTATTAAACAACTTCTTTTATTAAACACTCAAAGTAATACCCACTGTCAGAGTTAGGTACTACATTAAATGGGTGCTAGAATTCAATATGAGTTGAGAATTGCTTGACCTAAGCAATGACTTGACTTGGCTTGCTCGACTCCATTCAGGGACTGAACTTGACTTGCTTGATTCTAGACGCTAACTTGGGACTTGAGGGTTAAGACTTGAGACTTACTTGTAACTTGCACATGTGTGGCTTACTTCCACTACTGCTTATTGTATCATGCTGTGTTAAATGCTTTAGATATTCTTAAACTTTACTTTACCATCTATGTGGTGAAATTGGTACACAACCTCTAGAAAGTAAGCATACAGGACAGTAAAGATCTCACCCTATGTTCCCATAATTTGAAGATGCAAATACTGTTAAATTCATTGGGGGAAAAGTTTTTAAGCATTCCTGGTCCTACAAAGTGGCCTACATTTGCTACGGTACACCAAAACCCATCAAAATTGAGATAAAATGTTAACATTTATATTAAAAAGACATTTCCGATCATTAGCAATATACAGGAATGTAGCAGTAATAATGAGTCACACAGCACAATTTTGAAGTCAAATGAAGCTACCTTGATGGCAAGGTTTTTTTTGTGCTAATTATGGTTGCAAATGTGTCTGATTTTGGGAACGTGTATATTTATTAAAAGCAAGTTTACAGTAGCTTCTCTTAATTCTTCACCGTCATTCTACTTATTTACATGTATGTACTGTATACCTTACACTGTTTTGCAGTATGGCAACCTATAAGGGCTATACTTGACCAACATCCTTACTGTAACTATAGACTAGCAACACTCAGCTCTTGTTACTCATAAATGCAAATAATTGGCTTTCAAACTCGATAAAGGGTATTAACTAATTTCCCTTGTATAAGAGAGACTTGTATCTTGGTTTACCTGTATTTATGGAGTACTTTTGTATATTTATAGTATATGTATCTTTTACACTGGCCAGCCAAAAAAAAAGTCACCACCTGGATTTAATTTAGTGTTATGATCTGGGGTTACTTCAGTTGGTCAGGTCTAGGTTCAGCAATGTTATGTGCCCAAAAAATGAGGTCAGCTGATTACCTGAATATACTGAATGACCAGGTTTTTCCATCAGTGGATTTTTTCTTCCCTGATGGCATGGGCATATTCCAAGATGACAATGCCAGGATTCATCGGGTTGGCTCAAATTGTGAAAGAGTGCTTCAGGGAGCATGAGACATCATTTTCCCCAAATGATTTGGCCACCACACAGTCCAGTCCTTAACCCCATTGAGAATCTTTGGGATGTGCTAGAGAAGACTTTACGCAGCAGTCCCAACTCTCCCATCAGTACAAGATCTTGGTGAAAAATGAATGTAACTCTGGACAAAAATAAGTGTTGTGACATTGCATAAGCTTATTGAAACGATGCTATGGTGAATGCATGCCGTAATCAAAGCTGAAGGTGGTCAAAATATTAGTATGTGACCTTTTTTTTTTTTTTTTGGCTGGGCAGTGTATAATTTACTTGCTTTGTTAGCAAAGTTGTAGTATGGTGAAAAACACAATACAAAAGACTGACTGCTATAAGATTCACTGCTTCAAGATGCTCAGCTTACTTTTTTTATCCCATAGAACTTGATTGCAGTGTGGATGAATTGAGTACCTGAAGAAAGATTCCAGCATTAACTTGCCCCATGTCTCAGCAGCAAATGAAATGGCTCTTCACATGTCTTGTGTGGTACAGAGCAAGGATGTATGACTTGTGAGATGGAGTATTATACTGGGTGTGAGCTCTGAATTTTTTTTCTATATCATCATTCCAAAAGGCTTAAGTTTCTGAAAACTGGCCAGATCACATGCAGCCTCGTGTATTTCCTCCTACATACCAGCTATGAGGACAACCACTATGTACTCGCTCATTCCCTCCTGCACACACCCACATGTTACTTTATGGAGTCTTTATCTGACCATCAGGGAGAATTGGTCAGTTTCCCTCTGCTTTCTGCAGGCTGCCCAGAAACAGTTATGGTCAGGCTTATCAGGAAAGGTAGTTGCTTTCCTCCCCATCGTGTGCTGCAGCAACCACAATGCATTTATTTTCTCTCTAAATCTACATATCATCCTGTGATGAATGAGCAGGAATGCTCATACATGGTTACACCCATGAACTAATGCAGTTTGAGCAAGAAGTTACGGAAATAACTTGTCATTTAAAGCATTCAGTGGATGCAAAGGTAGGCGAAATGTAACCAAAGCCGTTACTCGTCCTTACCTAATTTTTTAAATGTTATTCATGTTTGTTTTTTTTAAAATTTGTTATAGAAGATCTCAGTGGCTGTTACCAACTCCACATCCCTGTTCTGTAGCTGTTGTAAAGCCGCCTTAATTCCCAGCTGTAGAAACTCTTGTAAGCTATGCAGGATTTTTGGTACAATAAGCACTGTGGTAGTCGAATAAGAAGCAGTTACAGCAAAGAATTCTCTTCTGCACCATTTTCGGGTGTGGTTCACTGAAGAGGTTGGATAGGCTGTGGGGTGGGCATGTGTTCAGGCTTGAAGGGAAATCCTCACCAGCTGGGGCTAAGCACATGCCTCTCCTCTGACTGGATAGTATCAGGGTTCTGAAGGTCTCTAGACCACCTCCCACTCTTATGTTTACTCGATGAATTCTTACCACATAGCTCTTGAGAATTCTATAAGTAGTCTACATTTATCTCAGTAATGACTAGTGTTGTGCAGTTTGCTGTTTGTAGGGAACAACAGTTCTGTGGATTTTTTTCTTCAGTTTTTTGAGACCAAAATGACTGCAGCTTTGTGAAATCAAGCCTCTTGCTTACAGTTGCGTAACTTGTTCAACTGGCAGCCTGAGACTGGTTGGTGGTGAGAGTGCAAAGTTAAATAGTACCCAATTTTCAAACCTTGTCGCTTGGGAACTTCCTACAATGCTGGAAACAGACTTTTTACTTAGTTGATCAGATTCTCTTCATGAAATTTTAAGGTGTGCCTCCTTTCTGCCTTGCAGACAGGGTTTTCCTCACATTATAGTGTGGTGTCTAAAGCATATTTGAAAATGGATCACATGTACAGCAAGACCCCAGATAGCACCCAGGATACCTTCATAAAACTAGAGCACTAACTGAAGCAGTGGTTAATGTGGCTATTTTAACATATCTTACTTGATAAGTTGCAGACAGACGAGACAGGCATGTGAGCATGGACATGAACACGTGTATATGCTCATGCACACACAGATTGGTGCAAGCACACTCACAAATGATATTCAGTTGTGGAATAACTTTTTAGAAGAAAATATGAAATATTTAAAATGAAAGAAAGGGTTGCTGCAAGAGAGAAGCATGAGAGTGCATCCTTAAGTTGTGTACAGTGAGCTCTTGAGTGGAGGGTAAGGGACAGAACATGGAAAAAAGGCATAGATAATGCCTTTATCTTTATAGGGAGGGGCCAAAGTGTTTGGAAAGATGCGAGAATGAGGATAAAGGGGATCTATCTATCCATCTATCCATCCATCCATCTCTGCTTTTTGATCAGTAGTGGGTTAGAAGCTTTTGGGTTTGTTTTCCTGTGCGCAACATTCTTGTGGATGTCTGTAAATAGTATAATGAACATATTTTTTGTACACTGACAAAACTTCAGATTAAATGTACTTGATCTGTTTTTGTTTTGTAGAATTTTACAAATGAATTTAACTTCCATTTGTGTTCGTGGCTCATCACTTGTATGTTTTGTGTTTTTTTTTTTTTTTGCTGCGCTGTTTCCTTTAGTAGTTTGGGCGTTTCTTGTTATTCTGTCAGTTGATTTTATTTGTTGCTAGCTCTGTCCTCAGCTCCCTGCATGCAAACCACCAAATGCATGTACTTACTTGGTTATTTAGTTTAATCTTTAGCTTTGGTAATCTCCTGGATTGGTATTTACATGGTGTCAGTTACAAAAGATATAAAATTAATAAGTCATTCAGTTAAAGAATGTAGCAGATAGTGATTGGGGAGCCAGGTGCTCAACAGTACCAATCTCATTCCATAAGTGAGAAACCATCATGGTTCACGTTGATACTGTCAATATATGCCCGCACAGCTAGATTGGTACTGTTGTGTAAAGTTTAAACCTCTATATTTATCTTTTTTTATATGGACTCCAGAGCAATATTTTTACATAATTGCTGATGAGCTTGCTTTGACATTATAAATTTTTAAATGCCAGCAGCTGGGTTAAAGATAGGGTTTATATGTCATAGTTCATACAATATGTAGATGTCTGCATTTAATGAAAAAGGGATACTTTTCCAGGTATTCTGTGGAAACCTTTCTGGACCAGAGCATCTGTTAAAGATGAAACTACTGTGCTTGTTTATATATATATATATATATATATATATATATATATATATATATATATATATATATATATATATAATATATAAAAACTACTTGCTGTTATATTCCTGTTCGGTATCTCCCCCTGATGGAGACTCTTTTTGGTCATGTACCCTCCAATAACCGTGTTCTGACCTGCTTCCCCAACCCATGAGACAGAATTTCTTTCTCATTTTCCCATCTCTCCTGGGGCCTGCTGCCTCTTTGCAGATAAACCAATAGGCTCAAAAGTTGGAATTTGTATGATAAAGCTTATCCTTACCCTCCAGCAACGTCTCTTCCTCTTCCTCCCCACACCATCTGCTCTGAATTCATGGCTCAATTTTAAAGTAGTCAAGTTCTGCACACATGACCCCTGTTTGCGCCACCTGTAAGTCTGCATCTGAATTGCCTTCTTAGGGGGAAAGTGTTTGTAGATGGCAGCTGTGCTTTTGGATAAAGATATAATGGACAAGGTTGCAAAGCCCTCCTGGTTGGAGTTGTACATTTTTATAGAGCCATATTTCCCATCAATCACCCCTGGTTGCATCTCATGCAGTCTCCCTTCTGTGTAGGCCCAAATGGTTCATTTTCTTTCAGGTTAGAGGTTTGTTTGCACTCAGGGAAGTGTGTGGTTGTGGCTTGTAGCCTGTTATTTCAACAGGGATTGGCAGAAAAATTCTTAAACGAAATACAATTACATTGCATTGTGTACAAAAAATGTTTAGGTATTTAAAAAATGTAATATGCCTTGATTTGTGCTAGAGTAGAATTGTGTAGTTTTATTTATTTATTAATTCACTTTCTTAACCCGGTTGCAGTTGTTGTGGTCCAGAAGCACTAGGCTAGGAATCCATCGCAGGGTAGCCACACACTATAGGCAGTTTAAAGACACCAATTAACATGAAACACATGTCTTTGGACTGTGGCAGAAAAGATACTGGGAGAACATGCAAACTCCATAGAGACTGACCTGAATTCGAACCCACACCTAAATAACCCTGGTGATTATTTGCTGGCATCTCCATGCTATCCACCCAAAGTTTTAGTAAACAGCTTTCTTGCTTATGGGTGGTGTCTGTCTTTCAACCTTCACCTGTGTGCTTTGCAGCTTTAAGACAGAACTTTGGTTCACTGAGGAGCATTGAGAGAAAGGCTTAGAAGGAAAGGGGATGTCATTTTGTAGTCTTTGATATAGATTAAATATTAACCTTCTTTTACCCCCTCCCCACACACACACACACACACACACACACACACACACACACACACACACACACACACACACACACAGTGACAACATACAGGTATGATAGTTTTTTTTATTTCCCATGGGTACCATGCACCTGACAATTTGTAGTGTAAGTGAAACATGACTGCCTAAACATGGATATGGGCTTAGCTTTACAGGGGAGGAACTAAAGGTGATGGATTTGTAAGACAGCTTATCAGTGTGAGTACTTGTCCTTTTTATGGTTCTGTGGTTTTGACTTTGAACAGACTCTCACTAATGACGTGTCATTTTTGAACACTCAGTTCCCTGGGGTTCGAATGCATGGGAAGAGTCTTTAGCAGCCTTTTCTGTATATGAAAAAATGCAGCCCCCACCAAAAAATGTGCTGAAGCACTTGCTTTATGGAAGAAGAGGGAGGCTGAGTGAAGAACAGATGAAACAGCAGCTACCACAGAGGGATTTTTTTTTTGGTTCCTGTCAAGCAGTGTTTCCATGGGGCAATTCATAATTATTCCAACCACTTGAACGCAACCTCCAAAGCTCAGCACATAGGTTCAATTCCTGTGAGATGGTCAGTGACCTTACAATGTACTGTGGTTTGACATCATCTGAAGTGGGTTTTGTCACCAGTGGAGAATCTACTTCTCAGTTTAAGCAGTGTTTTGTGTGTCAGGTCAAATATGTCAAGCCTCCAAAAATGTTATGAAGCCCTGACATTGGCTAGAAAATATTAAAAGTAATAATTTGTTCAAGTAACAGCCCTTTTTTCATTTTTTTTAATTTGCTTCTCTTCTGTGATTAGGCACAGAACCAGATCCTGTGAGGTTTGAGACCTGTATGTGGACCAAACAACACCTTTATGTTCAAAGCACTGTTTCAGTTCTTTTAATCTGGTGTCCATTTTAAACTGTAGTGCCATTTTGCAGCATAATTTCAGTTTAGAATTTTTTAAAATAAACTTATGTAATGTATCTGCAAGCCTTAAAAATGTTCTACTTACAGAATAGTTTCTGTTTTTGGTAACAGAATTTGAAGTTCCTCCATTTTTGGCATGGCTGAACAAGTGAACTTGACATAATTGGTTATTTAATGTTGCTGATGTATGCTGCAGTCAGTATGAAATGCATGAGCTGGAAGTGAGGCATTGTCTTTGATGCAGTAGTTAAAGGGTCTGTGGTGCAGGAAAGAAATTATTTGAAAAGCAAATAGATTATATGTATACATAGTCATATCCCAAGATAACCCATCTGAGGTATGACAGATTTATAAGAGCCACATGTCCCCTGAGAGCTAAGCATCACCCAGCCTTTACATTTACTCATTTAGCAGATGCTCTTCTCCAAAGTGACAAAGATTATTATGTATTATTTAGCTGACACCTTTATCCAAGGTGACTTGCATTGCTCGTTGCAACATCAGTGCCATACACAAAACACACCTGGTGAAAGTCTGTGTATCTGTATTCATTTAGATTTTTTTGTACCTGATAGCTACAAAAAAATCAAAATTAATACAGATACACAGACAGGCAATGTTACAGGTTTTTCAGAAGTTAAATACCTTTGTAAGGTATTTTAAAGTAAAATTTATTCTTACATTTCCCTCACCGAGTGACTTGCTCACAACTTTTAAATGTTCTGCCTGGTTCCCTTATGGAAAGCTGTATCCTTTATAGGTTTTCCTTTGAAATCCAGGCTACCTTGATTGTGGACCCATGTGTAATCTTTTCTGCAGTTTGGGAATGGTTATGGGCTGGCTCCATTTGCAGATGTCCATGCCAGATGTTATAGGGGGAACAGACCACATACAAGGAAGCAAATTATGGCAAATTATGACTTCAGTCCACTTTCTCTCCAAGAAGGGAGGTTTGCTAATATGGATTGCATTGATGGCTCTTTTCCGGTCATGATTATTGTTAAATTCAGATTTATAAGAGATGACATCTATGTGTTTTGATGGCACAATTGTAAACAGGATATTTTGTAGTTTGGCTTTCCTCTTCCTTTTTCTTCTTCACCCCAGGAAATTTTTTATGAACATTTAAGTCTACATTCTGTTAACTTACTAACAGGGAAAAATGAGCACATTTAAGAAATCATTTTCGTTTCCTTTAGAGTATATAAAATTAAATAAATGAGCAATGAAATAAAAATCAGTACTTTTTGAATAAAGTATTCAACAGTCTATCTGCATTTGCTGCAGGATCAGAGATAGTTTAGTGAATAAAATGGTTAAGTAATTTACCTAATCTATGTTAGAAAGTGTTTAGCAGAGTTAATGATTTTAGACCATTTCAAACAAAGCAAATGAACTAAAATATGAACAACTATACAATAATTGTTATAGTATACTGTTTGGGTCCTCAGCAATAATTCATAGTGGGTAAACGGAGATACTCAGAGAGATCAGACATTCAGCCTGTCCCTTTCTTCACTTGGGACTGTTATTCATTGTCAGTGGAAAAGTGTATTTACTCGCCAGGGCCATTGAATGGACTGTCGGTGAGCACTAGTAGGAAAAACTAGCTGAGTTACGCAGAGTTGGTGGAAAAATGTTAAGTAATAGAGATACCCCTGCAAAATCAGCTTGGATGAAAACAAATGTAATGTGAAAGCTGCTCTGGTGTAAACCACCCTTACGCTAATGTAACCTTGGCTATTTTGTTTCATCTCTCTTGTGTACAGAGGGACAAATGATCATCATGGAGAAGCTGAAGGAGATTACACGTATTTAAACATTTGGCACCTGCCGTTGTTTGACACATTGGGCAAATTGGATATTGGTTGTCTTCTACCCACTGGTCATTTTTTGATATCCAAAATGCTCACACACTGGTGATTTTTTTTGTTGGATATAAAGATAACATTTTATATCTCTTTCACATTTTCACAGCACAGTTAACGAAAGTGCTGTTAGACTAGTCAGGCAAGCAGAGCCAGGAACACTGAACACTTCTGAGACATTTGTAAAAGGAAGATTTCAGAGCAAATATGAAAGGGGAGGCTTCAAAAACTGAATTTTACTATGGCTTCTAAAATTCTTAATTTGGAAATACTCATGGTTAACAATGAAACTGATTAATCACAAAATCCCTAGTAACAGCGCTCATAGACTCAATTTTGCTGTGATTTTGGGCAGCATTAAAGCAAAATACGTGATTAACAGGTTGCTGGTTCACTATTTGGTTGTAAATAAAGGAGCTTGACCTCAAGAACTTTATTAAAGAGAAATCCAACTTTGTGAAACCTTGTTTGTTAGTCATCACAGCTGCATCTGCAAAGCTTTCTGTAACAATCAGGTAATCGATCTAATATTGATGTTGCCAGCTGTTGAGCGTAAAGGAATACCACACTTCTCTGTGTGTCAACTTTTTGATGTCCTCCTTTCCTGGAAGAATCAGCAGTGGACTTGTGTAATTTGCACATGCTAACAGTATGTGCTATTTGCAGATGGTGTTTTGTGTTAAATATCTTGGTACTAAGAGTACCACAGTCCATAGAAGGGCAAATATTCTGCCAAATGTATACTGCTGCAGTCACCATTGGTGGAGGTGCCAGTTGGTAAGAGCCACGTGCAAACCGTTTTCAAGCAAACAACATTATGCATTTCCAGCCTGAGTACTGCATGGTCAGGCAAAAGCTTTGTAACGTGAAAATACTCTCAGGGTTATTCTGCTCAGTTCTAAATGTTCTCTGTTAGAAATGGCTATAATGGACTTGATCAGCAGGAGTCAGTTGTGGAACTCAGTTGATACTGCCAGAAAGGCTCCTCTGCCAGACGAGATGTATAGTCCCGTGGTTCACAATGAAGGGCAGCATCTTGTGCTGGCAGCAGACTTTCTAGTGTCTACATGCATTACTCTCTGATAAAAGTCTTTAAGTGGCCATATACATAAAATCCAGACTACAAAAAGGATTTCACTAAGTGGTTAATTTCTGACTTTTTCATGCAGTGTGAAAACTTTTTTCCAATAGATGAAAGCAGTTTTATTGACTTTAACAAACAGTTGCATTTTTTTAAATGAATGGACATAAGGCTGTTTTGTTTTTTACAGGCATATACATACTACATAAATACACATATAACCAAACACTAGATGTAAAGTTCTGCAACAGGGCCAGGGGAGGATGTCCTTTTGGTGCTGTCCACATAATGTTACACAGGTTAAAACTTTGGAAATTTGACCTTGAGAAAGGTTCATCAGTTCCATGTAAAGATGGGGAGATGGTGCAGCAGTGAATTTAATAAATGGTTTTCCGACTTGAAGAGAGCTGCGAGGCATTCCACCATTCTTCTGTTTAACGCCTTTAGGGGTACTCGCTTTAGCTTTAAAAGTGACTGAACTCAAATAAAACAATGGATTGCACGATAAAATGTGCATGACAGTAACAACCCCCATTTGTTTTCTTGATTCTATAGTTTACACAAGATGCTTTCTTGAGGTTAAGTGCTGTGTAATAATCAAATGTGTCTTGGCTGAAAGGGGTGCTGAGTGAAGGGCAGACTGGGAAGCACTTCCTATGTCATCGCTGCAGCTAGGAATTATCATAATGTGATTGTTGGAGTAAACGTCTCCAAAAGGGGACCAGCAAAGATCAACACAGTGCTCAGAGGAGAAGCCGATAATGGACACTAGCACTCAATTTATCCTTACCTGCCATAGTGCTTAAGCCAGAGATCTTAAGTGGCACTTAAGTTAAGCAGTACTTAAGCGGTAGCTTCAGTTTTTTAGCAGTGCAGCAAATTTGTTTTTTTTTTTTTTTTTTTGTACCATTATACCAGATAACTAAAATAAAACATTGCTAGCACAAATCACACATATACCTGAACAGATATTGCTGAAGGTACAGGTCATGCTTGATAGGCCAAGCACGAGGGAATTTTAAAAGTTTGTGCCATAATGATAATTACTTCTGACGTGATTTCACCTTATGATCCGATTGAGAAAGCATAACCATTGTAAGTTGGGGGATACCTGTGCTCTTATTTCTCTAAAGACTCTGAACACATTATGTTAACCAGCAAATAAATTGGTTTAAATGATTGAGAGAAATGTTTTAATTCCTTGTAATACAATTGACTCTGCATTATGTAATTTGTAAATATCTGCATCAGCTTGCTTTTAATTTTCTGAAATGTATACAAACCTTATTAAACTAAGTAATTACATTACTTCAACAGAACAGAGCAGTAGTTGGAATTGTGGCATTAGATGCTATGTGAAGGCCAGGGGAAGGAAAGAGTAAGGTAGAGGAAACAGGACTCCAAGCATATGGATTTCTCTGTATCCACCACCTGACAAAAAAAGAGAAGTAAAGCTGGTCATTCAGCTCTTAAACAAAGTGCTTGCTAAACCAGCATTTAACCTTCATATTTGATCCTACCTGTGACACAAGCATATATTAGCATAGCCTTGATTACTTAAAGGATTGCCTGCTTCTTTTTAAAAGCATTGTTTGTAGAAATTCTCAGATCAGTTACGTAGGAGATGCTGTTTCAACCACTACGGCACTGTACACATCTTGAACTGAGGTCATACACGATGACGTGATGTGAAATGAAATTTCTGTAGCACTTTCTGTAGTAATCGCCCCCAACCCCCCCCCCCCCCCCGATTTTTATTTATTTATTTATTTATTTATTTATTTATTTTTTTTGCAGACATTTTAACCTACGAATGAAGAGGGACACCTCCCTGTTCTCCAATGACTTCAAACTGGAAATGTCAGGAATGGAGGAGGATTATGACACCTCCCATATCTACACTGGAGCTCTCCATGGTGAGTCAAGCACCTATTTCAGTAAGGTCATTTCTGCGCTGAATGGTGATAATTTTACCTTCGAAACATACTAACTTTAGCCCAGTTTATTAACATGTGCTTAGCACACTGGAAAATGCGAAAATTTGTGTCTAATTTCTTTCTAAATTTGTTGAACTGAGATTGCTCTGAAGGCTGTGTTTTTAAACTCAACGGAACTGGGTGCTCTCTTTCACAAGTGGGGGGAACTTTTTTTTGCAGTATTTCTGTGGAATTTCTGTTCTCCCACAAACTCAAAAATAACACTAGCAGGCTTTAGCACCTGCAGTTGTGTATGTCATTGAAAGTGTGGTGCAAGTAATTGAAAGATTCGCTTTCGTGTTAGTTCACACAGGATCTCTCTTTTTTTCTTGTGATGAATAAGAGTTCTGGGGCAGCGGCTCTGACCTCAACCAGAGAGCCAAAGATAGTGCATGGATTTTTATCTCTCCTCTTAATTTGAAAGAAAAGCTGTTCTGCCTGCCCATCCTCAACAGGACAGATAAGGAACTCTCCCCTGCTCCCCTGTACTGTCAGCAGTACTTTATTAAAGCAGCCACGATTGTGTCTAGTGTAAGTCATAATTAAATGCAGCTATAGTGTCACAGATCAAATACCTTCCTCAGCCCACAGTGTGACATGAAAAAGCTGAAAGACTATTTTTGGTTGGTCTGGCCTGGGTTTATACCTGCCCCCCCCCCCCTTTTTTTTTTTTTTTAAACCATCACTGGTCTGTTAACACCCAGCTTTTTCCTTTTATGACAAATAAACTCTTTTGACTCTTTTGACTCCTTAAGTCCGGTGATGTTTGTGTTCAGTTATAAATGTGGTATTTGGGGTTTCACCTAAATGTTCAATGTTTAAAGCAGAGGCAAAACCTGAAAATAGGATCAGCTTCTATAGACAACCAGGGTCACAACCAGGCTACCTGATCAGGAGTTCTTGTTTGTTATTGCAGGGTATTCTTCTAGTTTTTTTTCTTGATTTAAAATATCTCTGGGTTGGACCTGGTAAAGTTAAAGGTGGGAGGTTTTTCAGCACAAGCTGTCCTCATTGTAGTTTCAGCACTATGTACTGCCTGTTTCATTTGTGTTTTCATTTGTTTGAAGATCTTATATTAATAATTTGTATTATTGCTGTTTTAATGACGAATTTTGTAAAGAAGATGAAAGACAACTGAGAGGTAGTGGCTTATCACTAAGCTTGTGTACATATTTTACATCTTGGGTTTCTCTTTTATTTTGTGGGTTTGTAACATCTGTTACACAATTCCTGTTCAGTTCCCTTTTATGTGGAAGTTGCCTTTTGTAGTGCAGTGAGCAGTGATCCTCTTAACTAGCAACCTCAGTAAAAGGTAGTCTTCTTACATTGAAAAAGTCTTGCCTAGACAGATGGTTGCAATGGAAAAAAACTGCACGTTCCACAAAAAAGGGTTCCGTAAGGCCTAGTATGCTATGGAATAGTGGAGGGGTGGACGTAAATGTAAGGGAAGGGAAACCATGCCATGAGTGGGGTGCCCTACTCTGTCCACAGTGTGTACATACTGAAGAAAAAACTGGATTTTCTGGTGCTTTTCACCAATAGCCTATGGAGGGCTACAACTATGCTGTTGTGTATTAACTCTATGGCAGACTGAGTGGAAAGAAGTACAGAAGCAAGACCTCACCAATGGCCTATATGAAGAAAACATTTTCAGAAGGAGTTCTTTTCTCTGTAACTCAGTAGTACAGAGGGAATTGTTTCCATTCTCTCTGTGCTACTGAGGCAGTGGAATCAGCATTTCAGTAAATTGCCTTAAGTCTTGAAAGACAGCTTTCTAATGTTGCTGAAAGATTTTCATTTGTTAAAAGTAGATTTTTATTACAGGAAAATACCTGTAACAATGAAAATGACAATGATAATTTGTTAAATAATTACTGAAAGGGATAGTTATATAATGATTAGAGATTCTAAAGAATTGACTAAAGGATTAATTTCATTCATTTTTTTTTCAATTTTAGGAATGACCAAACCAACTTAGTTGTTGAGGTACCAAGTTTTTGAACTTTGAAACCATTGGCCTACAGACAGTTTCATGTACACCATGGTTGATTCATGAAATGTTGGTTTGATTTATTGGTCAAATACAAGCATTGGATTAATGTTGAGAAAATTGAAGTTATCAGCCAATATGATATGATTCGTTATGAAAATGCTGATTTGTAAAGAAAGTTATAACTACCATACCAACTGCATGTAACTACCAATGTACATATGCGTATTTTCTGTATTGATTTATTGTTTTTCATTTACTTCATTATTTGCTGTATTATTTTCCAGTTCAGTTTTTCTTTTTTAATTTGTTTTAATGATTAATGGATTAGTCTTTGTTTTTTGGCACTCCTGGTCCTCCATATTCATTAGCCGTGCCCCACGTTCAAAATACTGCAGTTTTATAAAATGGCAGTTTTTACTCAGCATCTAGCATTTTCTATCAACTTAAATGCACAGCAGTCAAGCAAAGCCCTGTAAAACCATGCCGGTGAGAACACAGTCTCCACATGCACATCTTTCCCCTCTCTGACAGGAGAGTGACTGATTTCAGATTCAGTTCAGGTTCCAAATTTGGCAGCATCATTAGGGTCAGGTTTCAAAATCTCAGATATGGCCAGGTATGGACTTTGGTTTCATGTTCGTGCAGACCTCTAGTTCAGAGATAATCCCAGGAAGCATACCGTGCAGTGTTGGGTATTCCCTGTATAGGGTGCCAATAGCTCTCGGCACGTAAAACAGGCAAACCCATAGAACAATTTATATTTATTAAATGACCTGAGAAACGTGGGGACACACCAAGAAATGAATGTGTATGCATCCAAAGCCCACACAGATTCAAACCCAGGTTTTAACCTATAACCTTGTGATTGTAAGGAATCGGTGCTACCTGTTACACCACGATACAACCATCTCTTTTAGGTTATCTTTAGTTAATAAAACATATAAATGAGTACATTTTTGTTAGCAAGACAGCTAATGACAAACATGCCAGCCCTACAATCTGTATCTTAAGCTGTTTTATGTATAGTCTTGTACCTACTTTCAAGTGCTGAATATCAGTACTTTCATTCTACAAACAGATGTCAGGTATATGTGGCCATAGGGGCAGTTCACAGCATTTGGCTGCTTTTTAGTGACAAAAATATTCCTCATTCAGAAAAGACTTCTGTGAAATTAGTTTGCTCAATTGTCCCACTATTGCCCCAAACTGTATTTTATATCGATTTAACAGGACAAGAAACTGTTTGAGCCCAGGGTTCTTGTACTGTGCATTGCATGGCCAAACCTACCAGTATATTTGCAGCAGGACTCTGGCAACTGCACGGGGCCTCAAAGTTCCGGCTGGACAGGTCTTGTAAAGGAGCTGTGGGAGGGCAGTAGGGGGGCTGCTCAAAATGCTGACTTGTGGCAAATCCCTTCAGCAGGAGTTTCTTTCTGCAGTAGAGTGGAATATCGGCTGCAATGATTTTTTTTTTTTTTTTTTTGTGATTGAGTTTTAAATACAGATTTTTTTTTCCCAAGTCACTTTATCACAGCATATTTTACATTAAATCGTTCATTTATGTGAAATGTGAGAAGTGACCTTGTTCTCAGTTGGTTTTTGCCAGTAAAGGAAGTTACTTGATTGGTTTTGCTGGCAGTAGTGGAAAATATGTAATGGGTTCTGCTAGGAATGATAACTGCTTGGTGTCAGTGGGTTGTATGCTCACTCCATAAGAGATGATCCCCCCCCCCAAGGAGAACAGGCAGCTGGGCCCAAGCACTGTGTGTGTGTGTGTGTGTGTGTGTGTGTGTTGGGTTTGGTTACATTTTTCCTCTGTTTACAGACAGGTTGTTTTTAACTTTTAATGTGTTAATTTCCGCCTCAATTTTGGTTCTCAAAACTATGCTTCTCAAAACAGCTTTTTTCACTGGCATCCAAGTGTATAGTTTACTTAAAGGAAAAAAGTTAACAAGATATGAAGGTTAGCGAGAGGAAGGTGTTATGTTTAAAAGTATTATGGGAAAATGAGTTCAACTCAAGTCACTGTTTCTTGGTTCTAATTCTCTCATTGCATGTTGTATAGGGACTACAGTAATCTGCAGCTAGAATGGTATCATGACCTTTGACCTTGATGAGATCTCCCTTTCTCCCCCCCACCCCCTTGTTCTTTTGCTGTCCAGGTGAGAAAGGCACTCTGACTCATGGTTCCATTGTGGATGGCAAATTTGAGGGCTTCATCAAGACTCACCAGGGCACTTATTACGTGGAGCCTTCTGACAGATATCTGAAAGACCAGGATTTGCCATATCATTCCGTCATCTACCACGAAGATGACATCCGTAAGTTATCTCCATCTTCTGTGGTTTTCGTTTATGTGTAATCAGTGCACGGAGGTTCCTGTGTTGATTCTTCATTGGTTCTTCACTGAGAAAATGTTAGGAATAAGGAATTTTTAAAAAAAAAATTTCTGAGGGTGTCTTAAGTATACAACCACGGCGGTTGCATCAATGTTTTTTCCAGTAGAATTCATGTTTGGCGAAGTGATTTGAAACAGTAATGTGAAAACAAGAGAATAAGCTAAAATAACCCATTTAGATGCACCAAATGCTATGTTTTTAATTATGTAGCATATTACTAAAGGCAGTGAGTCACCCTACTGAATTTTGTCTATATCCTCATTGCCTTTGTGCCACACCCATTATTTTGAGGTTGTGTGTGGTGTGCTTCCAGTAGTCATTGTGTCCATTCTCAAAGCTCTCTCCTGTTAGAAAGCCAGTATAGAAGAAGCAATCAGCGTAGCTCTGTGTTGAAGTGGATGGCTGGACTTGGTGTCCTCCTGACTAAAGGGCTAGTGCTACCAGGGGTAGTTGAGTGGAATATTCTTTTATAGCAGAATGTTCCTTCAGAGAGACACAGTACATAGGCAAACAAGTCCTTTGAACTGCTTTTTTAAGC
The DNA here is from genome assembly GCA_018136845.1 of Heterotis niloticus. NCBI lineage: Eukaryota > Metazoa > Chordata > Actinopteri > Osteoglossiformes > Osteoglossidae > Heterotis > Heterotis niloticus. Next base: position 9,999,955 of record CM030904.1, read on the forward strand.
CTATACTGTGGAAGTGGTTAAACATGCCATTTACCCAGTAGTTATTTTTCAGAAACATCTAATACACAAGTATTCTGTCAATTTCACATTGGAAAATTCAGTCTGATGAAAACAAGACAGCTTCTTACAAGTTGCTTTTGTCCCCTCGACGCTATAGTTATGAAATCGTCCTGGTTTGGGTAGCTGTCTGGTGGTCCCTACTGGCCCAGACTGAAATTTTCCCTTGTAAAGCTGAGCGTGGGTTCAGAGTGGAAAATGTGCTATTTTCCTGGGGTGTTTTAGTCAGACTGGACTGTTTTTAACGGAATGTGTCCCAAATACCAGCTCTTAGACAAGTCCAGCTCTTTAAAGATGTTTTTCCCCCTACTGCTGTTTTGACCCCCCCCCCCCCCCCCGCCCTTCTTACCCCACCCTCCCAGACTGTCTCGTGCATTTCTGTGCAAAACCACGCTCTGTGTTTGGACTGCAATAATTATGCTTGAGTTGGCAGCTGCCTTCATATAGACCAAAAACCAAGCAATTATTGTACATTCTCTTTTTCTTTCATTTTTTCTTCCCCACCCTCCCACCTCTTAATATTTTTTCAGAGTATCTTGTGTGTAGTGAACTTGTTTTTCTACCAAAATGAATGCTTAATTTCTGAATTTGGTTAATTTAAAAAAAAAAAATCTGTTGTCACTTTTGTACTTAACACTACAATGACGAGGTAATGCAATAACTGCTCATTTCATCTGTGCTGCTTTGGTCAGTCAATGTGGGTTGTGTCAATAGGTCTCTGTTGAGGTACAGAGCTGCTGCTCAGATGAATGTTGGAGGAACATTTCCAGCCTGACCTGAATTAATCTCTGTTCCATTCCTCTTGGTTACCATTGATGCTGCTCTGTTTCGCCATCTTCTGGTCAACAAAAGTACACATTTAACAGCACTGTTTAGCATCTGTTCTAGCGTGCGTCCTAGTGACCAGTGCATCCTAGTGACCATTTCTCAACTGTCACATCAGTCATGCTGGGCAGGACCTCCCTGTGTTTGTTTTTAACATTATCATTTTAAGGAACAGCTCGCATCTGGAGCTTTCCTGCCCTCCTCCATGTTTAGAGTTACCTTATAGAGCAAGTATTAAAGCATTGCTGAGTTTCTTGTGGAAATGTCTTCATCTCAAGGTTGTGGCTTGTCTGTTGGCTGCATTAACTTCTACAAAGATTTTTACATCTCAGAACTACTGGTCTTCAAATGTAAAAAGAGGCAAAAAGTAGCCACTGTTGTAAAAACAGCTGTAAAAATGTCATGATGCTTGGCTTCAGAGTTCCTGTAAAATGTTGATGCTAGAAAGAAAAAGGAGAAATATTTTTGAAATGTAACAAAATAATTAAATTTTTTCCAAGACTAAGGTTGCAGCTGCTGTTGCATCTATTTATTTATTTATTTATTTATTTATTTATTTAAACCAAAGACTGTCCCTGATTACCATCTCAATGAGATGGCTTCTGGAGACTGCCAGGAAAGGAGGTCCTTTGTATTCAGACAGTGAATATATTGCTGCCCACTGCTGGAATATAGTCAGGTTGAGTACCCAGTCTGCCCAGTTGCTAGCTGGACACTCACTGCTATCCAATCTGAATGCAAGACTCTGCAATCCATTCTGCCTCCTACTTTTCCTAGTCCATGGCTTTGCCAGATGATAGCTCCTGATTCTCTCCCTGCAGCTGCCAATGAGAATAAAATTGATTTGTTTATGAAGTACTAATCTTGAACAGACGTATTTTTTCCCCCGATGTTACCAGCTACTGGAAATAAGGCTAAACAGGAAAAAGTGCAGCCTCACTGTAATTTGGATTGGATTAAGGAATGTATTGCTGACATCTTCACGTTCTTGAACACCTCAGTATAAAGCATGCCAAGGTAGCACATGAATACGATCTCAGCTTTGTACAGCAGTTATGGCCTGTGTTGAATTTGGACGCTGTTTCCCAGTCCTCAGCCTAGTGCTAAAATGTGGGGGCTGTGCCATGCACACCTAAGAGCAGGATGCTCTCCCTTTGATCCATATCGCACACTTTCTTACAAACAGTTTCAATTTTCAGGTTCGTTGCCTTGTACTTCTCAATGTTTAATGCAACAAATTCAGATAAACCCATTTATCAGTATGGGACAAATCAAAGTGTGTTCCAGCATTAATTTGTCCTTTAAAACCTGTGTATCACATTACAAAGTGGGTCCATGGACCTTTCAACAACAGCTTGGCAATACATTTACTGAGAAGCTTGTGCGTTACAGGCCATAGTGTGCACAGTGCTTGCATGGCAATCATTACTGTTCTTTCTCAAATTGGAACATTATTTGTATGATCGGTGTAAACATTGCTTAAACTGTCTGTTCCAGAACTTCTGGTTGTGGAATTGAATAGGGACCAATGTCTTCACATGAATTTTCAGTGCACTCTGTTTATATGCATGCCCTCTAAACCAAGAGTTATCCTGCTTATAAACAGACCTGGGTGTAGCCAATACTGTACCTATACAAAAATAAGTAAACAATGTACATGCATGCAGCATAACTTATGATACTACATTCTATAGCAGAGAACACACGCTAAAAAAATTTAATGAATATTATTACATACACTAGTTGGTGTCTTAACATTTCCAGGTTCAATTTAATGGAAAAACTTTGTCTTCTGAACAGAATTCTGCTTATTAGTGTCATAAATCTGGTCAGATAGGGCATAAAACCATTCACTTGAGTCACAGCCAGGAGCTTCTAAATAAGCACAAATAGTGTGAAGACTCTGCAGGGCAGGTTAGAATGTCACTGGAGCTGTTATGCCTACTGTTTGATCTCTTGTCTCTTGTGCCATTATATGATTCTTCATGGATATGAGTCCTCACTATCTTCGGTTGCTTTTTATCACAAACTAAACTTTTGACCCTGCGGGTGTCAACCAGGCAGGAGGTCAGAGACTTCTATAGAATGAACAATGTCATTGGCCTTTGATGGTCTCTTGATTCGCAGGTGGGACCAAAAAGGTGTGTTTATAGCCAGACCTTGCAATTATTGCTGGTGGTTATAAGTTAACTGCTGTTGAAATGACCCAAATTTAAAATGGACCGGACATGCGATGTGCTTATAAACTGATCATGCTTATAACCGTGCTTAGAAGTGGAGTGCACCGTAAATATCAGAATTATCATTACTGAGCAAAGCCTGTACTCCTGGGACAGTGCAGGAATGCGATCCTAACAAAGGACACTCGTAGGAAAGGGTACATGCAAGTTAGATCTGGGAGTATCTTCTTTAGTTGTTAAAGTAATAAGTTAATAAGCCACCAACAATGGCATATAAACCTGCCTGTATGCTGCAGTTCTACCAGTAACTACTGTGTTCATATTCCAGGATCCTTCCAGTTTTCCTTTGCAGCTTCACATCTTCTTGTTTGTCTGCTGCAGTGCTACTCCATAGCTCCATATTTGATTATTTTAGTGTAGTATTCCTCAGAGACTCCAGACCTGGCTGTGAAAGCGAATCCTTGCCGGCATTACAAGTGAGAAAAATGAGACAAGCGTGTAAATATAATTCATGCAAATATTTGAACTCACACAAAATTATGGTGTAAATCGTTCACTAAATAAACAGCCATAATTGAAATGCGTTCCATCCGCCCCTGCTGTGATGGTAAATTACCTCAATTATAAAGCCCTTGCCACTCTCCTTTGTTTTCTAAGACATTGTAGGGCAGTTATGGTTTCTGTTGTGATATTTATGGACTATTATTCAGTACCTCATTACAGAAATTTCCACTGATGGGTGTCTTATTTTTAAAATTTGAAAACAGCTGATCAGCATTTATATTTGGATATATTTACAGTTGGTATTTTCAGCAATGTTAAGGTTAAACAGCATGCAAACTGATGATTTTTTAAAAAAAATTATAGTTAGTTTTATTGCTTAGTTTAGAGATTGGTAACCTGGGGTCTGCCGATCATGGGTCTGTGAAGGTAAATGAAAGCTAAAAATAACTTTGCATACTGTGTTATTCTGTGTGAATAAAATGTGAGTTTCACATGTAGTGACCTCTGCAGTATTTTCTCCAATTTTATTATATTCTTAGTGTGGCAGTTTTACAGTACGGTTTTAGGGTACATACTTAGTAATGGGGATTGAACTTGCAAACTTCAAATACTCTAGGTCCTTAACATACATGACTGCGCTGTACAGGAGAAGATGAAGATCCACAGAGCTTTATGCTAATATGCCTCAGGAACCTTCCTGTACACTTGGTATGGATGAAAGTGTAGCCATGTTATTTGATAATACGCCAGTCTTGAGCCATACAATTTTTGGCCGGTAAAGGAGTCTTGTGAAGCATGCTTATCATATGAGTTCAGTCATTGTAGTCACCACCCCCATCCTGTCTGTCCATCATATGAATACCAGTGAACAATGATATTCCAATAAGTTCATGGTTTAAGACTCAACACACATACGGCAAAGTGATGCTATTGTGTACTAACATACTGTATATTGTTCATTAGTGGCCCTGCCTCTTAATCTGGCTCTAGTTTTAAAGTTTATTGTATTGTTTTGTGGAATAATATTTTGAACTTGGAATTAACTTAGCATTTCCTTTTTATTGTAATAAGCATGCAACTTTATCACTCAATGCAAAGATGATAGCAGAAGAACTTTGTAGATGCTAGGGGTGATTTTATTTTATGGCCCTGTGCTGATTCTTGTGGAAGATGACTTTTTTCCTTTTATATAGTACTTTACTGTCAGGATTAGAAGTTGCATACCTTAAAATGCAAATACAGTCCCCTCCAAAAGTATTGGAACACCAAGGCCAATTAATTTGTTTTTGCTGTGCACTGAAGACATGTGTGACATCAAAAGATGAGTATGAGAAGAAAGATCAGAGTTTCAGCTTTTGTTCCTTGGTATTTACATCTAGATATGTTAAACAACATAGAACATAACACATTTTGTTGTAAAAACAGCTGTAAAACCACACAGTTTTTCAAGTGAGCAAAAGTATTGGAACATGACAAGCGACAGGTGTTTCTTGCTACCCAGTTGTATCATATAAGATTGATTGTTTAATCATAAAGTAGCCCTGGATATCTATTCTCAGTTTAAGCTGTGGCTTTCACTTGTGAAGACTGCATTTGTAGTTAAGAAGGGTAGACCTACATTACAACCAGAGAGCTGTCTGGGAGAAAGCATGCCATTCTGAAGCTGAAAAAAGGGGGAAAATCCTTCAGAGATATTTCAAAAACATTGGGCATAGCCAGTACCACAATTTGGAATGTCCTGAAAAAGAAGGAAACCACTGATGTACTGAGCAACAGGCATCAAACCAGAACCAGTCATCCAAGGACAACAACAAGTATTTTGACTTTAATTTAGTTGAAAACATTCTGTTCCATTCTGACCTTGGTGTTCCAATACTTTTGGAGGGGTCTGTGCTTAACAAAAAAATCAACAAAGTTCCACTGGAATACAAGTCACACATACCAGGTGTTTTACCAAAATATCACAATGCACTAGATGGGTACGATAGGCCACGCGTGCATTTGTATTTGTAACTGATCCCTGTAGACTGAAAAAAATTATCTTGCAACGTACACTTAGGTGGATGCACAACCTTAATTCAGTAAGAGCTTATAATGTTTTTATTAAGTAAAAGTTACTGGTGTATCAGTGATTGAAATATCAGAGTCATTACAGCCATTGACATCAGTAGTGGATAATTGTAAACACGAAGAGAACTATTGGTAAACAGTGTACACTGTGTGAGAGGTCATGGGTTGCTGATAGACAGAAACAGATACTTGATAAATGGTAGTTTTATGTTTTGCATATATTTTTCAGTATGTACTCTATATTTAACCTTTGAGAAATTTGGGAATTGCTTTGTCTTCCGCATGCATGCATCCATGCATGGTTGCTTGTATCTTAATGACCATATGCACACATGCACTGTGTACAGTGGCATGCAAAAGTTTGGGCACCCCATGTCCAAATTTCTGTTACTGTGAATAGCTAAGCAAGTAAAAGAAGACCTGATTTCTAAAAGGCATTACATTAAAGATGACACATTTCTGTAATATTTTAAGCAAAATTACTTTTTTATTTCCATCTTTTATAGTTTCAAAATAACAAAAAAGGAAAAGGGCTCACAGCAAAAGTTTGGGCACCCTGCATGGTCAGTACTTAGTAACACCTCCTTTGACAAGTATTACCCCTTGAAAATGCTTTTTGTAACCAGTTCAGAGTCTTTCAATTCTTGTTTGGGGAATTTTTGCCCATTTTTCCTTGTAAAAGGCTTCTAGTTCTATGAGATTCTTGGGCTGTCTTGCATGCACTACTCTTTTGAAATCTGTCCACAGATTTTGGATGATTTTTTAGGTTCAGGGGACTGTGAGGGCCATGGCAAAACCTTCAGCTTGTGCCTCTTGACATAGTCCATTGTGGATTTTGAGGTGTTTCAGATATCATTAACCTTTTGTAGAAGCCATCACCTTTCCATCTTCTACTTTTTTACACACAGTGTGATGCTTGCTTCCAGAATTTAATTGAATTCATTCTCCCCTCTACCAGAGAAATGTTCCCCGTGCCACTGGCTGGAACACAAACCCAAAGCATGATCTATCTAGCCCGTGTTTAAAAGTTGGAGAGGTGTTCTTTTCATGTAATTCTCTGCCCTTTTTTCTCCAAACGTACCTTTGCACATTGCAGTCAAAAAGATATATTCTGACCTAATTGGTTCCCAGGACTTGTTTCCAAATTGCATCAGGCTTATTTAGATGTTCATTTGTAAACTTCTGATGCTGGATTTTGTGATGAGGACACAGAAAATGTGTTCTTCTTATGACTGTTCCATGAACATCATATTTGTACAGGTGTCGCTACACAGTAGAACAGTACACCACCACTTCAGAGTCTGCTAAATCTTTCTAAAGGTCTTTTGCGGTCAAACAGGGGTTTTCCATTTGTTTTTCTGCAATCCCACAAGCAGTTCTCTCTGAAAGCTTTCTTGGTCTTCCAGACCTCGACTTCACCTCCACGGTTCTGTTAACTGCCATTTATTAATTATATTATGATCCTGAAAATGCTTTTATATCTTCTTATAGCCATCTCCTTTTTGGGCATCAGTTATTTTAATTTTCAGAGTGCTAAGCAGTGGCTGCAGTTGATTGTTGGGACAAAGTTTGAGGAGTCAGAGTATTTATACATTTTTGAAATTTACATCATCTTGCCTTTTCTAATGATTGTGAACAATGGGTCTGAGACCTCAAATCTCTTGGGGTGCCCAAACTTTTGCATTGTGCTCCTTTCCTTTTTTCCACTCTAAACATTATACAAAACGACAATAACACACTAATTTTGTTTAAAATGGTGAAAAGAACGATTAATCTTTAACTTTATGGTCTTTGGAGATCAGCTCATCTTCTACTCACTTAACTATTCACAGTAACAGGAATTTTGACCAGGGGTGTCCAAACTTTTGCATACTACTGTATTAGGAGCAGTGAACCTGTGAGGGGTCCTACTAGGACTACTCAAAAAACCAACAATCTTATGGCAGTGTTTGATCAATGAAAGGTTCTGATTCAGTCAAAAGGACAGACTGCACTAACAGGAGAAACCGGTTCCTGGCCACCTGAACAGCATTGTCTTGTCTCTTGCAGATTATCCACATAAGTATGGAGGACAGGGAGGATGTGCTGATCACTCTGTGTTTGAGAGGATGAGGAAGTACCAAGCATCTGCAGTGGAAGAGCCAACCAAGGTGAACATTGGTGGTTGATATGTTTCAGTGATAGTGACGTGTGTGTGTGTGTGTGTGTGTGTGTGTGTGTGTGTGTGTGTGTGTGTGTGTGTGTGTGTGTGTGTGTGTGTGAGAGAGAGAGAGAGACCTCTATCAAAAAGACATGTGTTGCTAAATGTGAAATGTAATGCTCTACTTTAGCTGTCAGGATGGATGTCCTTTTTCCTAAAGTGACTTGCAAGTTTCCTGCTAATTGTCAGTACAAGGTTTCAGTCCAAATGGAGGTGCTTATGCTATTCTTAAGGGTTGACGAATCTGCACGATTAAAATTGGTGTCTCAGAACTGGAGATCACTTGTTCTTGATGTTGCAGATGACCTGAAGACAAGTACACAGAAGAGCCTACTGTACATTTTACCTTTCTGCTTTATTGGCACATTATAGCCACAATCATATCTTAACCATTTTGCTTTTGAGTTTTTTTTTTCCTTTCAGTTTTGTTCGTTTGAGGAGGGACTTTTTCTTTTAGTTTTGCACCTGATCCAAGATAAAATTGCAACTAGAAACAGGAAGCTAGTGTCTTTTACCTCTCTCAAGTTCCAACAGAGCCCAAATATGAAAGGACAATATCATACAGGAAATACCTGAGCACTCCTTTCCTGTTTCCAGCAAAACATTATTTCCTGTTTCTCATACAGTTTTATGATTGTTTTGCCCTGATGTTCCTCTGAGATCAATGGCACCTTTTATAAGTTATTTATTTTTCGTGCTGTTCTGCATTTAGTGCTTACCAGTGACAGTTCCCGTTTTCTTAACATAAAGCAGTTTCTTTTCATTGTGTTGACTGGGAAAATTTTTTTAATTATATTTGTCAGTAATATTAATGAATTACCAAGTTAACAGCACACCACAGTGGTTCTGATAACACTTTGAAATGGTGTATGTCTGCACACCAGGGAATGTGTCATTAGTACTTATTAGAACAGTTAAATTGTTAAATTTAAAATTTTCAAGATGAATGACAGCAAATAAATTATTCTTATAGCAACAGGAGATTTCAGAAGGTGACAGTTCTGCATCAGTATGACTGAATAAATGTCATGACTGAATACAGTGAAAATTGCTTTTGGGGGGGTCTGTTTTTGGAGTTGTGTGTGCCAGATTGAATTAATTGTTCTGCAGGGCAATATCACAACACAATTAAGAAGTTTCTAGCTCCAAAGAAAAATGCTGAACATGAAGTGGAATATTTTTGTGCCATTCTTTGAAGTTATTTAGCAGCATAATGATATTGGGGCTTGGCAACCAAATAGGAAGCAGGGCCCCATCCAGAGCTAAATAGTCACATTGCACATCCCTTCTGCTGTACTATGTGTGTTACTCACCCGCTGCAGCATAGCATCCAAGTTGAGCTGGAAGAGGAGCCATCTAACAAGCCAATGACTCAGAGGAAGAAGAGGGCCACCCAGACAGAGAAGAATACCTGCCAACTTTTCATTCAGACAGACCATCTATTCTTCAAGTACTATGGCACCAGAGAGGCTGTGATTGCACAGGTATTGTAGTGCAACCAGACTGTGATCACGGGTTTCTGGGCTGTCTTGCCCTTGAGCGGGTAAAGTTAAAGTCACAGGTTCTTAATCTGAATGAAAATTAATACTTAAAATCTTTAATGTATTCACCTTTCCCCTAGTTTAATTGATTTCTGTAAAGCATGCTTGGATGCCCAAGGCTTGTGATGGCTAATGATTCTTGAGGTTGAAACAATGCTATGCTCAGCAAAACAAGGTCTGGCTGTGTGATATGGTAACTCAAAGCCTGGCAGCATTATGTAGGAAATCAGGAGTGACTTTCCAGTAAACTATGATAAGGGTGGAACATTGGGAGTTTTATCATTAAATGGGTTGCATTGTGACAGTGTGGGTGCAGGGCTCTGCACTCGACTGGGGCACTCTGGTGCCATCGCTAATGCTGTGTGACATGTACCTGTTTTGACAACAGCCATAAATCACAGCTTTCATAGGACAGGCAAAGGGGAAATATGGCAGGATAATTGAAGCTATTAGTGGCCATATATAATTTTGTAGCAATACTGGAACCCTTGTTTTTATCTTGGGAGCAAGTGGACATTCTTCCTGGGTGCAAAGTTGTGTAGCAAAGATGATTTATGGGATTGTGGAGAAAAGCTGAACTCTTGTGTTTCTGTCTCAGCAAAACAGATTATTTTACGTCCATGTAAAAGCGCTGTTGCTCCCTAATCAAGGTTTTTTAAAAGTCTACAACTTGTTCAGGTGGTATGCATATTCACTTTATTTTGTTGTTGTTTACTTTTGCAGTGTGTATCACCAGACTCTTGTCCTTGTTTAAATATGATTCCTGTTTTCCTGATTCCTGTTCAGATCTCCAGCCATGTGAAAGCAATCGACACCATATACCAGAGTACAGACTTTCAGGGCATTCGAAACATCAGTTTCATGGTGAAGAGAATACGGGTGAGTGTGTGTTCATGACTGTAAGTCTGCATCTATGAGTGTAAATGGGGAAACATAGTATGTAAAGCATTATAATTTAACAGTTAGATTTAAATTTTTGCAAGAATGTTACAAAGCTAAGAGGTGTAACTTCCAGGTGTTTGCCAATTAAATTTCTCTTTGGCCATGGAGTACTGCCTGTGGTCTGATTTAACTTTCATGTTGCCTGTTTATATATTTTTTAAGGCGTTTTCCATTCTCATACAGCTGTAGTTGTACACCCATTCTTCACATAATGGAGATTTTCCCCCCACTCCATTAAACAAATTCCTGTTGTCATGGAATTGAATACCCATGGAATACCTGTGGAAAGAAATAATTGAGCCTAAAACAAAAATGTATATTTTTTGCCAAAATAAAAGGTTTTTTTGTGCACTATGGAATGGTAATGATAATACTAACATATTTTATAAAAATTGTATTGAACTACTCTTTATAGTTTGCTTTTAATGTGTTTAATGTTTTGACTATTTCTCTCATTATTGAACATTGCTGGTCCAGTACCATATGAGGTGTGGTAGGATATACTGCAAACAGAGACATTTTGATAATATGGCTTATGGATATTTATTATAAAGAAGCAAAAAGTTTTCAATCTGAAATCATTCCTCTGCATTCTCAGATCAACACCACAGAAGATGAGCGAATTAGTTCCAACCCATTCCGCTTTGCCAACATTGGAGTGGAGAAGTTTTTGGAGCTCAATTCAGAGCAGAACCATGATGACTACTGCCTGGCCTATGTCTTCACAGACAGAGATTTTGATGATGGAGTGTTGGGCCTGGCCTGGGTTGGGGCCCCTGCAGGTACAGCACCAGGTGTAACAACACATCATGGACAGAAGGCCCCAGGAGCCTTTGCTTTCTTCAGAGGGATGCTGGTGTATGACGTATCTTAGTACTGGTCGAAAGCTTCAGTTAATCCTTATGAGCAGCCCTTTCAGTCTGCTGTCACAAAGGTTCGGTATGCAGTTTTGTCCCTAAGGTGAGGTGGGTTTTGTTTGCCAAGCCTTACAACTCTGCAGTTTCTATATTAATGTGCACTTTAAAAAATTTGGTATTGCTTCAGCACTTCATCTGATATCCACAGTAATGGTGTGAAGCGACCTGAGTAATGCGGCAAGTAATGGAGTTTTGTTCACAGGATTTCACAGCAGTGACTGTGTTCATGGATGGGACAGATCAATGCGGCTGCAAGCCTAACAGCCTGTAATAACCTTCTCAGCCATGTATGCTGAAGTGCTGAATGCTGGCTCTTATTTCTGAAGGCAAAATAATGATGTTGACCCATGGTAGGAGATATCACTCATCGGTGCCTTAAGTTTCAAGTCCTGTGTGCAGTTATGCATTCTGGGAACATTCTGACAAGGGAATGAGACCGAGGCTGTACCCCTAGACCAATAGTCAGTCCTGCAGACAAGGCATTCTTTTTCATTAATTCCATTCAAGGCATTTCTGCACATCCCCATGCTTCTCCAGTACCTCCCTATGAACCCTGCCCCAGTGTTTGGTTTTCCACTGGGCAACCCAAAATTAGTTCAGCTGCAGCCTTCAGACTGTTTTTTTTTTGAGTATTGAGGGGCTTTACTATGAAGAAGTTGGGGCCAGACACTATGTGGATTAATGCAAGTAAGTTACTGTCTCCAAGAGACAGCAGACTCTGAGGTTTATCTCACTAGAGACTTCAGAAGTGGGTATGCATGCACACTAGTATAAGCAGATTTAGTACAGAGATAGCTAGCTGTGCTGTGCTGAGATATTCCTTCACAAAGGAAAGGTGTTTTTTCTGTTGTTGTTTATTACTGTTATCATTATGTCCATATTCAGCTAGTAGAATAAATTTGTCTTTCATTGCAACCCTGTTAATTAACCTCACATAGACTGTGAACTGCAGTTAAAATTGGTTTCCTGCACTTTTTTATATAACAGACAATCAGAGGTCAAACAAGCAGTCAGGAAACTTAAGTGGTTGTTATAGTCTTCAGGCTAAAGAAAAACAATAAGATGTTCTAGGATAAGAAGGAGTGTATATACACTGCCTGGCCAAAAAAAAGTCCCCACCTGGATTTAACTTAGTGTTATGATCTGGGATTGCTTCAGTTAGTCAGGTCTAGGTTCAACAACATTATGTGCCCAAAAAATGAGGTCAGCTGACAACCTGAATATATTGAATGACCAGGTTTTTCCATCAATTAATTTTTTTTCTTCCCTGATGGCACAAGCATATTCCAAAATGACAATGCCAGGATTCATTGGGTTGGCTCAAATTGTGAAAGAGTGCTTCAGGGAGCATGAGAGAGGCATCATTTTCACACATGGATTGGCCACCACAGAGTTCAGTCCTTAACCTCATTGAGAATCTTTGGAATGTGCTGGATAAGACTTTACACAGCAGTCCTGACATCAATACAAGATCTTGGTGAAAAATTAATGTAACTCTGGACAGAAATAAATGTTGTGACATTGCATAAGCTTATCGAAATGATGCCACGGCGAATGCGTGCTGTAATTAAAGCTAAAGGCAGTCCAATGAAATGTTAAGAGTGTATGTGACTTTTTTTTTTTTTTGGCTGGGCAGTGTACTTCAATAAGCTGCTGTCCAGGGAATAGATACATCCAGGATTTGTTTTTGTAGAAGGCGTGATGCAGGGGTGGGTTCTCATAGTCACACAGCAGTGGACTGCCATTGTGACAGCACATGGTTTTGGTCTATAGGTGTGTGTTTATCAACAGTGCTTTTTGGGGGTCAGTTGGGTATGTCTGATTTCATAGCTGTGCAGTTCTCAGCTTTGATTTGACCAGCATTTCGGATAGGTCGGTTGGTTTTAATCTTATCTAGCTTTTGATTTGTGACCGTCAAATAAATGCTAGTGCGAGCTGTCTGTGGTATTAGTCTTTGTGTTGCTCACGAAGTGCAGTGCTTTGACCCCTCATTCCTGCCCATGTGCCTTATTGCAAAAAATTTGGGATGAGAACACTCTCTAACCCTGGCTTTGTCTGCAGGCATCATAAGGTCCTTTTGTACCCCTGTCTCAGTACAACTAAAAGAAACTACACTTTGCATCAACAACCATTGGGAAAGTTGCAACAGTTTGTGAGCAAAGTATTCTGTGGTTTTTATCAGTTGAACCTGCTGCTTTTGTCAAAAAGACAATATGCACTGAAGTGCCAAGGTTAATGTCACTTTTCTAGCTGCTGAAGGGACACACTTAAGAGACCTTCTGAATCCAAACCAGCTAAGTGAAAATGTATCATTTGTTATCCAAATGGTGAATTCCCGATTGTCTGTATACTTTTAAGTGTTTTTTTGTCTCTTTATACTCTTAGGAAGCTCTGGTGGCATCTGTGAGAGGAACAGGCAGTACTCAGATGGGAAGAAGAAGTCCCTCAACACTGGAATCATCACAGTTCAGAACTACGCCTCTCATGTCCCACCCAAGGTCTCCCATATTACCTTTGCCCACGAAGTTGGTCACAACTTTGGCTCACCGGTAGGTCCTCTCCCCACTGCGTTTTGATGGACTTAAGTGCAGTGACTGGACTCAGCCTCTTGACTCTGGCAAACAACTGACAAGACTGCTCATGCGTCCTATTCACCCCACTCTCTGCAGCATGATTCTGGAACAGAGTGCACCCCAGGGGAGTCCAAGGCACCAGATATGAAGGAACGAGGGAACTACATCATGTATGCCAGGGCCACATCTGGGGACAAGCTTAACAACAACAAATTCTCCATCTGCAGTGTGCGGAACATCAGTCTGGTGCTGGAGAAGAAAAGATCCTTCTGCTTTGTTGGTATGTGCACATGGCTAGAAAAAAGTCCTCACATGGAGGGAAAATGGTCTGTTCTTCACTAGAAGTGCTTCAAATGTTGCTGTGTGTGTGCGCACGTGTACGTGCACCCATTCATGCAGAGTCTGGCCAGCCTATATGTGGGAATGGTCTGGTGGAAGCTGATGAGCAGTGCGACTGTGGGTACAGCGATCAGTGCAAGGACAAATGCTGCTACAATGCCAATGAACCAGACAACCTGAAGTGCAAGCTGAAATCTCACGCAACATGCAGGCAAGCATCCAATTAGCTGCTGGCAACATTTTAAGTGGTTTAAGAGTTGTGTACCTAACTTTTTCTCTGTTCTCAGTCCCAGCCAGGGCCCATGCTGCACAGCTAGTTGCAACTACAAAGGCAGCCAGGAGAAATGTCGAGAGGAGTCCGAGTGTGCACTTGAGGGCATGTGCAATGGTGCCACAGCCCAGTGCCCTGCGTCTGAACCCAAAAACAACTTTACCACATGCCACAGAGACACTCAAGTGTGCCTGGATGGGGTGTGTACCCTAAGAATGGGATTATTCCTGTGCCATCATGCTTAAGTGTGTCTGTCGTTGTGTGGACCCTTTGTCCAATGTATGTACTTTTTGCCACCAATTGCAGAATTTAGAGCTCTTGGTTAATAGTGACAGTCTGCAGTGCCAAAAGCAAAGGTGATGTATCTCCCAAGGCAGTTCAGAACCTCTAACTTGTTCATATCTACACTTCTGACTGCATTTGTTAAACATATGAAATATTAGAGATGCTCCTTCTGTGTATCAGTATATGTGAGCCAGCCAAATCTAGTTTGACAGATTGAAAAACATCTGTGCAAATGCTTTGGCATGATAATTTTCTCAGTCCTATGGGGTGGACGGTGTGGATCATGTGGTTTCCATTGCTCTGCTCTTCAGGTGTGCTCAGGCTCTATCTGTGAGAAATATCATCTAGAAGTGTGTACCTGCACTAGCTCGGATGGCAAGGATGAGACAGAGCTATGCCATGTGTGCTGCATGGAGAAAAGTGAGTTTCACATGTGTTGTCTCTGTACTTGCCCTCTCTTTTTCTGAACTTAATACCAACCTGACACCCCTATATGAATATTGCCACAAAATACGTAGATGTGAATGCATTACTAAGTCAGGTTTAAGTGTTACCAACTGTGAACCTACTCCCTTATCCTGCCTTCATGTTCCACAGTGAAACCCAATACGTGCAGCAGTACCAGCTCTGAAAAGTGGGCATCCTTCTTCAACAAGAAGGTGGTCACACTGCAGCCTGGCTCACCCTGCAACGACTTCAAGGGCTACTGTGATGTCTTCATGAAGTGCCGTCTGGTGGATGCTGATGGGCCCTTGGCTAGGCTCAAGAAGGCCCTCTTCAATCCTGAACTCTATGAGAACATCGCTGAGTGGATTGTGGCAAGTATTTTATGTTTGAGTTAGGTGGAAGTTTGGTAAAGTTGTCTTTCTGAGGATAAAAATATGGCATCCATTGTCCACAGTTTAATATGTAAAAAGTAGTAAAATTTATTGCAGAAAAGTGGATGACTTTGTCTTTTGAATGTGCTTGATGTAGCCAAGTTTTCACAGTGCCAGTTTCTTGCATGCATGTTATCAGGCTCACTGGTGGGCTGTGCTGTTGATGGGCATCGCTCTCATCATGCTCATGGCTGGCTTCATCAAGATCTGCAGTGTCCACACCCCCAGCAGCAATCCCAAGCTACCACCACCCAAGCCACTCCCAGGTAAGAATGAAGAGGGAAAAGGTCTCAGTGGTTCCAAAAGAAGTGGTGAATGAGGTGTAAACCTCAAGGACCACAGTGCCATGTGCTAGCATTCAATAGTTGGTAGCAAATCAAATTGAACCATGGAATCCACCATTTGGGAATCAGCTTGCTGAAATCAGAGCTTAAATGTCTGAAACTGTAGTAGTGGTTAATTCCACGAGTCTGCAAACAGAAAGATGGTTGGATATCCACTCCATTGTCCTTTCAGTACTTCACCGTCTTCAGGAGATCTCAAGCTTTTATTTTTAGAATTGTTATAGGCGATTAAAGGTTATGTGTGTGCATGTTCTGCTTGAGTAGGTGGTGTTGTGGAGCTTAAAAGGATTTGCCACTCCGGTGAAATCAAACAGTTTTTAAAAAAAACAACAAAAAAAAAACATGCCACTTTCCTATACAAACAAAACATGAAACTCTGTTGTAGCAGTCAGGTGTGGTTGTATATGTATAGATGGGGTCTAGATTGATTCACTGTGCTGGGGCATGTCTCATGCAGGAACACTCAAGCGGAGAAGACCCCAGCACCAACAAAACCAAGCACAGGTGCCCCGCCACCACCGCCAGCCCAGAGAGAACTACCGGATGGGCCAAATGAGACACTGAGGCAGACTGCACCTCGCCTTCATCCTTCCTAGTGCCTACAGAGGGAAAACTTCACTCCAAAGAAATACCTGTACCAGTCAGTCATTGTACCCCTTCCACAAACTAGAAACTGGCAAGAAAGTGAATTTTAATAGAAAGAAAAAGAAAATAAAATGGACATTCAGTCCTACAAAGACCACTGCTCTTGGAGCCAGCCAAGCCAACTTGGCACTGTTTTTTTAAATGACTGATTTCTTTCTTAAACCTCACAATAGGGGTAGAGAGAATCTCTGATTTGTCATCATGTGGTCTTATTTTTTTGTTTCCCAGCTTTTCATTTTTTTTTTCTCTTCATAATGACAAAGGAGTTGGAGATGGTGTAGCCTTGGAGCCTTTCTCTCTATTCCCCCTCTATATTTTTCCTCCTTTCACAAGCAGCTGCTGCCGTGCAGAAGACAGACTGCAGATGATGCATGTGCTTCTGCTGCCAATCCAGGCAAAAGACAACATTGCCAACTTAATTAACCATGGTTTCAAAGAAACAAAAACGCAGGCTTTTATTTCAAATGAACACACGTGTGCACCTTTTTCAGTGTGCAACTTGTACAGAGATCACAATATACTTTTTTCCAGTGAACATGAGAAACCAGTCTTTTTTCTGCTGTTTTGATGGACATGTTTTAATTGACACACTCAGGATATATATTTTAAAAAATCACAGGAAGAAAAGAAATGGCTATGAGGTTAGAGTGGAGAATTTGTTTTTTTTTTTTTCTTCTTCTTAAAATTCATTAAAAAAAATTTTCTGGCTGCAAATGGGATCCCAGAAGCCTTGTTGTGTGATGTTAACTTTTTTTTTTTTTTTTGCCCATGTCAAATTGCTCAATGTTTAACAGGTCTTAGGTTGTAAATTGCACAAGTTATTGAAAAAAAAATTTTAAATGAATAAAATTGTGCAATTGTGGAAAAAAGCTAATTTACGCAGGTGGTGGGTGGGAAGCGCTTATCAGATTTTGGAGGGTTTCAAGAGTTGTATCTGAAAGGACATTGCGATGTTAGTTTTAGTTCAGTTCAGAATTATTACTGAAAGGCAACTTGGAAATGGGTTTTGAGAATTCTTCTGTGTTGGGGGCTTGGGAGTTTTTATTGATTTTGCCGCTTTTATTCCTATTCCTTTTTTCTGATACGTTGCTCTACAATGATACCAGCCAGTCAACAACCACTAAGTAAAACAGGCGATGAATCGATGTGGTCTCTGTGATTGATTTGGACAAGACAGACATGAGGGGTGGACTTCCAGCAGAAGGAGATGAGAACTTGCTTTGCACTTTCAGTCTGGCAGCAAGGCTCTCTATACCCTTGTGAGGACGTGAGCTGAGTGATTAGAGAAGTTCATGCCTCAGGTCTTCGGTGTCCTTATGGTTTCGGCAGGATATGTAAATGATTCCCCATCATGATGTATCACAGTTCTTGAATGAAATAAACAGATGCATGGAGATCAGTAGAACAGGGTATGAGGTTGGATAGTCTGTGTGCACATTTGACTGAACTTTCCCTTTATGATAGAAGACAACCAGTTGTAATTTGGTGGTCTTTATTTACCTTTTGTTCTGTCATCCACACACAATTGCACTGATGTACACATGCAGACCTGAGCCCCTTTGGATCTCCCTGATGGTCAGTCTGATATAGCAGAGATGCCAAGTCTCATTCCTGGCCTTTAGTTTGAATGATGGAAAGAAAAGAAAAATTTGTTGGATCAATGTTTCCATATGAAGCAAACATTCTATAGCAGGGGCTTTGTACAAAAACAAATCTGTTCTTTATTTAAATGGCAGCAATGGGCATGTGTGGTGGCCAGTTCAGAACCAGTTAGTGTTGTTACCATGAGGAGGGGTTAACCTTCTGGAGGAGTGAGGATTTTTCTAGGTAACTAGTGTTTAGATTTGTAATGCGGTTTCACACTTTGCAAGTCAGCAAGTGGGGATAATAGGGAATGACTGAGAATGAACATAGGCTGTCTTTTATGTTATTAAAAAAGCTAAGAGATACAACCTCTCTTCTAGTGATTATTTTAATTATGTGAGGCATCGCAACCTAGAGCAGATAAGCCATGTGGGACTTCCCAAAAGCAAGTGTGGATCGAAATCCTTGACCAGAACTGTTCCCCTGTGTCGTTGCAGAACAGCAAATATTTTGCCTTTCTTCCCTTTTGAGAATCAGCAGGACTTTTTTTTAAAGTGTCTTCTGTACCAGTTTGTGTCCCTGGGCTCCAAAATTTTGATCAAAGTCAATGTGACAAATTTTGACAGCAGCTAAAAGTGATGCATTCCCCCCTTGTTTCAAAATATTTTTTTGGACTGGAATAGGTTTTTGAAAAATAAGAGGCAAATCTCGCCAAGTGTGATAGACCTGACATGTTTTCTTCATGTCTTTGTTATCTTGTGATGGAGGGTCTGTGTAGAACTCGGAATGGACTGTGTGTGGAGTATTTTTTTCCCCTTTGATTCTCTTTTGTAAAAGTCTGAGGGAGAACATGCACTGAAATGTCAGCTTTGAGATAAAATGTGGTTGGTGATACAAGCAAAAATATCGAGAGGAAAAAGTCTTATACTACTGTCTGATTTTATGTCCGCTGTGTTTTATACAGTATCCAGATTTTTTTCTTTTGTGTTCACCTTAAAGATTTTTACTAAAGATTGCAAGAAGTATGGTGCAAAACATGTAATTTTTTGAAGTACTTGAAATGCATTAATAAAAATAACTTGTTAAAAACGATGGATAAAATTTACTTTTGTGTGTTTGATGTGCTTGGAGTGATCATAAATGGTTAAAAATGTGTGTCCTCCCCCCCCCCCCCAAAAAAACATGTTCACGTTATCTTAGAAGGTGGGGAATATGTACTGGACTCCAGTAGACTACAAGCTTTCTATCAAGTGACAGAACAGCCTTGGAGAAGAATGCAGACCCCTCCCCCTCCCCAGTTGCTCATACAGTCTTGTATGAGCCCAGTAAGCCTATCCATCCATCTTACCATCTAATCAACCCACACAACACAGGCCACCATTTCCTCCTCCTCGTCGAAGTGATGACTGGAGCCCAAGTCCATCTTTCTAGGGTTGCATGAGGTGTTTCGCTCAACCCTGGAGGCCGAGTATGTTTGGTAAAACTTTTGCACTTCTTCAAATATCCAGTAAGATCAATGCAAGTTGGGCTGAGAATGTGTAAACCAAAAGCCAAAAAACTGCTCACTTTTGATGGCTAGGGCCTGTCTGCACCCAGTCATGAAAGTTTGTGCTGTCTGTAGCTGCATATTAAAAAAAAACTCCCAAGGCATCGGCTGAATGACTTGACAGCCTTGAAAATTACACTGCGCTTTGTATTCTTGTCCTGGAGAATAATTGCTTTCATCCCCACCTTCAGCCTCCCATCTGCACCCTTCCTTGGTGTTCCGGTGATCACAGGCAGTTCTGCCCACACTGCAAGATTACTGTGCTCTGTCCTCCAGCAGAGCCCATTTGCCGCTCCCGCACTTCATATCTTGTGCTGTTCTTGGCCTGTATTCTTCCACTTAAATTTAATTACAGCTGCTTCAGAGGTTCATTTCATTCATTCATTTGTATGCTTAACTTCAGCATAAGTTTTAAATCGCATGCATAGGTTAATGAAATCTCGTGTAAGAGAATAACATACCTGGAGCCCCTGCAGTATGAAAACGGACTTGCAACATTGCCGATGACACAGTGACGTGTCAGTGGTTAATATTGACTACTGCTTCTGCTCAAGGTTGCGTCCGTTTACAGCAGTGTGCTTTGCTGTCATGTTCATCCTGGCCTTTAACCTGACTGTGCACTGTCCCCTCTGTCCTCAGGTGTCCCGTGTCCCAGGAGACAGTTCACCAAGGAAGAAACTTTTCTCATATTTTGAGGATATTTTGTTCAGCCTGCCATTGTGAAGATGGTGTGGTGGATTGTGCTGTGCTGTGGGGGGGTGTCAAGCTGTGATAATAATAAAGAACTGCAATGACATGACTGAAGCTGAAATGGGTTGGGCCTGTGATAGAATCCTGCCTGCAGAGATGTTGCATGTTATGGCACAGGAGCTAACAGGTTCTTGCAGAAATTCCCAGGCTTTCCTGATCTCCATCACCACAGAGGAACAGAAGATGGAAAGAAGTGCGAATCACACGTACGTCTCCTCACCAAGCAGAGATTCAATGGAAGCAGAGATTGTGTTACTGCACAAGAACAAGGATAGTTCACCCTTTAATTGTTTGGCTTTTATGTAGCATTTAACTGTAAAAAAAAAAAAAAAAAAAAAAAAGAAAGACGTGAGCAGAATACAGCAAGAGAAACCTCAGGTAATTTTATGCGTTAAATCTGGGATTCTTCCAGGTTCTTCATGTTAGCAGAAAGTCAGATTTGTTTGTTGAAAGGCTTTTGGTTATATGCACTCAGCTCTTATCATTTGTCATCAAATACTGGGTCTGATGAAAGATCAGACATTTTTTTTACATTACATGGAGCAATACTGTTCATTTACAAACATAGTTCCCAGTCTGTGGGTTCAAAATAATTTTTATTTTTTTTGTAAGCCTCAGAATAGTTAACCACTTTTTGGCCCGTGCCCTTTTGTCCAAAGCAACACATTCTGTTACATAATCAGTGTTCACAGTTTACCCATTTATTCAGTGTGAGTACCTTTGTGAAGAATGCCAGAGTAGGAGAGAGGTTCCAAGGGGGACCTTCAGTTTATAAACTGACAAACCTGAAGGCAACTGCACGGCAGCTCAAGAACAACTTTTTTTTTGTTTGCTGCATTTGGCAAGGCTCGCCACAAGGGGGCGCTAAATATTTACCCTATGCTTGTCCAAAGTCAACGCCATATAAAATACTTAATTGTTCTTCACTTGTAACAACTGTATGTTTGGTTTAAACATATTTTTGTTTTCACAGACCAACAGGTTCCCCATACAAGATGTCACTGAATAACATTTAAAAATTTGATGGTTAAAAGTTGGATATGTGCATCTTTATAGGGTTGCGTGATATAAAATGCTTGCTTATTTGCTCAAAGTTTCTCCGGAGCTCCTCACTGTGGCCTCTCCCCCAGCCAGAAGATCATCTTGCCACAGTCTTTGTACCTACTTTTGGATTATATGTTTTTTTTTTTTTCCACAATTCCTTTAGTCATTTGAAGCTAATCTGATTATATAACAGAGAGCATAGCACCACATTGACACTGCTGTTGTGTAACATTACTGTCCAGGGAAAGCAGGGTCCTCCTAGTGTTTTATGGGTAGCTGACAAACTGCAGGGCAGAGGCACGCAAGTGAAACCCCTGCCTGACCTTTCTCGTTTCAGCAAGCCCCCAGCTCAACAGCTCGTATCCACCCCATGTCTATTCTATTTCACATTCCCATATCTGTTAGCAAGAGCCAACACCTATTTCTCTTATTTTTGCACAGAAACTCACCTGTGGGTCTGGAAATGGTGTTGCTGGCTGACCATGACATCACGTCCAGCTGCAGTTCTCTGGAACTGAAGAATCCCACTGTGAGAAGTTTGCAGCTACATTTATTTCACTCAGGTCATCATGCATGATAATTTGGCATGTGCTGGAACCCTCAGGCGGGCCTTGTGTTCACATGTGGTGTGTGTGGGACTAGGAGAGGGGCACGTGGATCAAGCTAGCATGGTTCTGCACGTGGTGCTATGCCGATGGTCTGCGTTGAGCTCCAAGTTACCTGGTTGTGCTCTGCTTCAAATGCGGCCCGCTATCCCTAACCCTTTGCTCCCAGCAGGCCAAAATGGAAGCATCAGTTGACCAATACAAGCAAGGGCAGAAGCAGTTCCCCTCAACACAACACAAGTAGGAAGGAAGTGACCCTCACCCTGCCTGTGCAGGTAGTCCTGATGTGCATCTCTGCAGGGTCTTCACGTCACACTGACTCCTCAGTTCACACAGCCCAGCTGACATTGCACATGAGTGAATTTTCATTCCATGCAATTTGTTTTTCATCCCACCATTCCTTTAATGTGCGCTGTCCTTCACACTCTCACTTGTTTGTGTGACGGTAAGCAAACATCATTGTGACTTTGAAGAACTTAATTTCCTGTGCAAGCGCCTCCACTTTGGAGGAGGTGTAAGGAGGCAGATGGGGTCATGGTGCCGCTTTGGTATTTACCACAGTGGGTCACGGTCCGGTTCCCTGTCACTCAGCCCTATTGAAGCGTTTGGAAAGTGGAACTTTCGAGTCAAATCTGACAGACGGTGTGGACCTTGAATAAACGGCAACAGAACATCAGGAGCAGAAGTTTTTCTTGCAGCGCCCGCCACCCACACTCTCGAGTCGGAATAGTTGTCAAATGACAGATGTCTTGTATTAAATAGTATGCATATTTTAATATGCAATTAAAACAACTGAGTGAAATTATTTATTTCACAGAAAATACTGCTGTCATGCATCAAAGTGGAAACGGTGTTTTTTGTTTTCCACATTATTTGTCAACATACCTGGCTTATCATTCGCTAGTGGGTTTCAGAGGGAGAAAATAACAACTAAGGAACCTGCTGTTAAAAAGTGAGTTTTTATTTAATCAAATGCATCCTTACATGATCAATAACAAATTATCCTATGCAATTTCTCAGACCCTGGACAGGATGCCAGTCCATTTCAGGACACACACACACACACACACACACACACACACACACACACACACACGTTGGTTCTTTGTTCCCAGTGAGGGTCATCTTCATCAGTGTCACTCCATCAAAGATGAACCCTTATTGTCGGCAGTGGGGTTACAGTGAATGGGAAACACACAGCATACAATTTTGACCCCATTCCAAGTCGAAGTACACAGGTGCTGCACCGCCTCGCTGTCCTCAGGTCCCTCTAATGCTGCTGAAAGTTATTCCCGGTCCACGTTGTCCTGAGTTGGTTTCATCGCTATCACGATTGCTCTCTCAAGCTCACACAAAGCCCAGCAGAACTCACATCACAGTAAGCTAACGTCGCAGGTGGTTTTTCCTCACCACAGGTCGTGATACAAATCTATTCTGTTTCATCAAATCCCCTTGTTTTTTTTATTTCAGCATATGAGATCTGTCAAAGTGTCTCATCGTTCAAGCAGGAGCGTAGTTCATTATTACCATGATTACACGGGCTGTTCTCGCAGAGCGATGTTGAGGCAGAAAATGAAAAAATGAAAGAGCAATCCAGATAATGATCGCTTAACAATGATATCTCTCTTAGCGCTACTTACGCCTACCGTGTACAGTAAATCACTTTGACTGATGCCACAAAGGCGCCCTCTGGCAGAGCAGTGAGTCTGAATCATTTCTTATTTAGAGTCCATCTTCCATCATTGTTGTAACTGAAGGAATTCAGATTCTCTTCCTTTTAACCATTCTGCTTGCCTGAACTTTGGCACCAAAAGCACATATACCCCCATATGCTTTCCTTTATCATATTGTGAAATTGACAAACTGGATTACAGAAATGAAAATCACTCTATAAACTGAAGCCCATGTTAGTAAACAGGTGTATGATCGCATATTGAAGTGGGGTGAATAAGTACCCCAGACTCTATGGGATGGACTCAGTAAGATATAGGAAGATGTTTCACTGAATAAAGAGAACTGTACAAAACAGGACCAACACATCCCAGGTTAGCTGGTGTGACCATTCAGACTTAAACAGCAGAAAATTATTAATTTGCACAGAGGGTTGGTGTGGCTTTGACTCGGAGAGGGGCTCCCTCCTGAACACAAAGCTGACCTTGAAGCTGGCAACAATACACTGACAAAAACACATGGTTTGCCCAGGTTGGTGTGGAAGAACTTGAGTGGCTGCACAGAGCCCTGAGCTCAACCCCACTGAACACCTTTGGTATCAACAGGAACGTCAGCTGGAAGCCAGGCCTTCTCGCCCGACCTCACTGATGCTGAAGGGGCACAAGTTCCCAAAATGTGGTGGAAAGCCTTCCCAGAAGAGTGGGGGCGGTTATAGCAACAAAGTGGGAACAACTCCATATTAATCCCCATGGATTTGGAAAGAGATGTTCATCCAGTACATATGGGTGCGATGCTCACTTGTCCACGTACTTTTGGCCATATAGTGTACTTCTGAACAAGACAATTACCTTCAGTTAAGAGTCAGAACAGCCTACTGTGTAAATAAGTAAATCTTTTTAAGTAGTTTATCATGTATCCTTCATATTTTAAGTTGCTTTAGACAAAGGCATCATCTATCTCCATCCATCCATTCATCCTCCCCACCCACCCCTTTTCATTAACTGTTTGTCATTTGTCAGGGTTACAGTGGTTTGGAGCCAAGTCATAAGCTAAATAAAGTAAGTAAATTTAAAACTGCTTAGGGACAAATAAAGCAGCTATAAAAATACATGTTATGTTGCGGTTGCTTAGAAAATAAACTTAACAGTCCTCTTCTGTGAACACAGCAAAGTGGTGCTCTGAGAAGGCATGGAACTCACATTGATTTGATTCTTGCAGATACCTTTTCATCCAGTCCAGATATTTTTACTATCAGTCCACTTTTGAGCAGTAAATCTGACCCTTTTTTGCTGGAAAAAGTAGCCCCTGGTTGTTACCGTCCCAAATTTGTTGGCAATCACATACTGAAGGAGGTGCTGCTTGAAGTCATTAGCACTGCAGCTTGGCCTTTAAAGCTGGAAGATGCAGAGGGATAGAAAAAGACATCAATATTCTAGGCTGAATGAAATGTCAAAATATATTCTCTCATTCTGTTTTGCATATGAAGGCATACATTTCAGCTGCTTTTCAAAGCGGGGGAGATTAACTGAGCTGTGCACAAAAAAACAGTGGCATGAAATTCAGAAGTCGATTAAAATGCGTGTTTTGTTCCCAAGCAGCCATATAAATCAGTGCTGCTGGAGATGTGAACTTGTTTTCCACACATGGAACATGCCAGTATAGTGTGGAGATCGGGAGCCCGCAGGCTGCTTAGGTCTGCAGTGCTGGGGCTGTGGTTAGACGTGGTCTGAAGTGGTCCCCAGGGTGGGGTGGGGTTGAGTGCAGTGCTCAGAATGATACAGAGTTAAATTTGCTGCATTTTATTTTTCCAAATTTTATTTTATTAGACCCAGAAATTATTTAATCCCTGCAGAATTGCCTAATTTTATAGATGAACTTCAGGAGTTATATTTATTATTCACTACACTTGTGGCAGTGTTGGCCTGCACCTCAAATGAAACAATCCATTCCTGATACCAAACAGAAACTGTTGCTACCCCCCCAGATGAGATGAACCTGAAAGGTGTATAGGGTCTGAGATTAACTTTATTAGATATACTTTCATTTAGCTGACATCTTTGTTTACAAGGCATAATGATTTATCTAGTTGTACTGTATCCCATAAGCATAAATACCTTTATTGAGGGTAGTACAGGAAAGTGCCATTAAGACATTACTGACCTCTGGGCAACCACTGACATGGTTTTCAAGGTAAGGAGGATCAGAAGTGGCTTGCCATCACCTCCTTCAAGCATATTCCTTAGAGGAGTGCAAACATGAACGTTCAACACCACACAAACTCCACACACACCCCCAAGCTGGGCTCGAACCCTGCAGCAGGAAGGCAGCCCAGGAGCTGGGATGTACCAGTTTACCCCCCCTGCAAACCCACACCCCCAATAGTGCAGGAGGAGCCAGATTTAAAAATCTAACTGCAAGGCAGCAGACACAAACTGTGCTGCCCACTGCCCACAAGACAGATGACAGATCAGGATTTGCAGTAGGAGCTCCAGCAGGAGTGCAAAATAGTATTAGGTTCTTAGTGCCGTGCGACATCAATGCTAACTGGGATCTAAGCGGTTATTAAAATTGAATAAAAGTTGATTAGAAAAAAAATGGATGTGCGTCACGGAGACATTTTGCATCTTGGCAGAAGTCATTTTAATCTGCCTCTGATTAAACCACAAAGAGATATTGCTCAGTTGTTCACATATTAAGCATCGATTGCATATTGATTTAGGCAGCGCCAAAACTAGAATAAATTAAAAAGTTGACCTGCTTTACTGAAAATTGCAAACATTAAGTTGCCAGCGGGCACACGACTCTGGAGAACATTCAGGGTTCTTGTGGGCAAGGTTGCATAGACGACGCTTTTAGTGTTGTTTGGTAGTGGCGGCGATGTGTGTCACCAGTGACCAGACGAAGCAGGTGTGATGCAGGCTATATAGGGCAGCAGATGGGTGTTGGTAACTCACAATGGCCACGTTCGGAGGTCCTCACATTCAAATGAGACTTGGAGCAAGGACCACTTATTCACCATGTTCACATGACGGAACAATCCGGTCAAGAGGAGGGAATGCAGCAAGCCAGTCAACGAAACACTGGATGCAAACAGGCCAGGCAGCTTCCATGTTGCTAGGATGATTGATCTTAAGTCAATTTGGGGAGCTTATCCCATACAGGGCAAAGAGGTCTCCATGAGCTAGCGGCAGCCCAGAGTATGATCTGAGATCATCCATTATTCACCGTTTCCTGAGAACAGGAGCTCTGGAGAAGCACAGGAGGGAGGTGCAGGGACACCAGGCCTGAAACAATGGAGCGATGGGGAAATCAAGCTTCATCTATTTTATATGACCATTACGTAAGCTCTACTGATTGGAGCCTTTTAATGTATTTCAGTCAATTCTTATTGTCACGGCTGACTGAGCGACAGAGACCTCAAACGCAGCAGCTGGTTCCCTGCAGTGAATTGTGCACATCTGCAGCCGTGTATCAATACACCGCATCCATTACCACAGGGGCAAAGCAAAGCCACGTCTGCATCCCTTTGCAGCAGCTTATGGCACCGAGTAGGTAAGCATGAAATAAAAAAATGTCCCATTCACACTGGGGGCAGGGTGACGGGGTTAAATGACAACTGGGGCAGAGGTAAATACACAGTCCAAACATTTATTTCTCCAAGATCTAACATTTGCACCTCTAGCTGCACATCCTTTCAAAAACAAGAAATACAGTTGATCGACACAAACAATGGCAAGAGCTGTTGTGCTGTAAAACAAACAAAAAAAACAGCACACTTCATCCTACAGAACAATGCCATCAGTAATCATTCAGTTAAAATGAACAGGAAAACAAAAGTAGAAACAAATTAACTGTCCTAAAAAACTACACTAACTCTATGACACTATTTATGTATACAATCAGAATTTGGGAAAAGGTGAATGGCAGGTAAAAGTGTGTGAAAAGGTGGACCTGGTGTGAATACTGTGAATGGCTGGAGTGTAGCACCCCCCCCTCCTGTGCTAACCACTGTGAGTTCCCCCTTTTCTATTTTTAAATTAACTAAGCTATTAAAAAAACTGACAGCATGCAAATTGCCTCGAGTTTAGTCATTTCCCAGAAAATGTATTCATGGATGAACTCATAGGAATCCAAGATGAACTCCGGATTTTAGTCTTGCTTTCCTGGTAATCTGGAGGTGGGTCATTGGAGAGTTGGAGCTCCAGAAAACACACGTGCTCCACTACCTACAGGCTTTACAGAAAAGCAATCCCACACGAGTACAAATATAGACCTAGAAAACATCCAATGCATTTTGTAGACAGCAGCTGCACGGTCTCCACCAGGCCAGAAAGCCACAGGGTAAAACCATGCAAAAGGACTCACTGTAGCCGTCAAAACTTCAGTAACCGCTGTTCGTTTTTGACTTTGTTTCGGGAAAGCTGCTTGTATTTCCAACTCACGCACGAGTGCTGCCTATGTGAGAGCTGAGATGCTCATCAGCAACATAACACAACATCCGTGGCGGAAGACAAATCAGTTAACAATGGTGCGTCGTGCAACTTAAGTCAGACGGAATGAAAGCAGAAAGTGGACGTGCGGGCTGAGCGCTGCTCATCTAATGCATGTTAAGGCTGAGTTGTCACATGTGCTGATCCGTGTATGGGTGGCCTGTGCACATGCGACTGCTGCATCACAGATTTAAGGGAAAAGCGTTCATGAAAGTGTGAAATACTCATGATGCAGTGGAACACAGTTGAGAGAGCAGGGGACGGACCATTAAAAACACTTTTATCTCCACTGCAAAACTGCAGTTTTTTTTGTGCATTCAGTGAGACTTGACAGCTGATGCCTGGGGGCTTGGGAAAGATTTGGCTGAAGTGCCCCACCCTATGGAAGGTAAATGGACCCAAGTGTTTGTGTATGGGCCTCCATTACTATAATGACAGGCATGTTAGCCTGTGAATGAGAAAACAGCTGCAGTGCTGAAAGCCACCTGTCAAGTTTGATGAGTTTTGCTGGGCGATGCTGTTACGGCCCTCATTGCAAACACTTATGGGAGCCCATAATTAGTTATTTGAAAATGAATAGAAGAGTGCGACACGTGGCGAAGAAGATGTTTAGGAAATTATGGAAATTTGGCCAAGATTTGTCCCCTGCTCGGTTTAGATGGGTGTTAGATGGAAAGAAGCCCGCTTCCAGGTGAATGAAAGTGACGGTGGGAAAGTGCACCGTGCGGCCAGGCCCTTTCACCTCCGGTCCAGCAGAGCACAAGCCAGGCCCTGTCTAGCTCATGGTGATCATCTCATACTTGTCCTTGATGCTGCTGTCCTCTTCCTCCTCCTCCTCCTGCTGCTTCTCTGGCTCTGGGTGGTGCAGCTCAATGAAGAGGAAGTAGATCACTGCGCCTACCACCCCTCCAACCAGGGGTCCCGCCACTGGGATCCACCACCAGTATTCGGCTGTGCTGTGGGCACAAGGATGTTGAAGGTCAGAGGTGAGGGGAATGCTTGTGGACCATGTTAATCTGCCTAAATTATTCCAGGCTATCTAATCTTTAGTTTCCTCCCATTTTCTGGTCATTTGGTCTCCTAGCTAGGAGCGTTTTTCCCTTGGACACAATGTTCTTCTGTCTGTTTAATTACTGCAGTTTTTTTCCCCTTACAATCCCTTAGTCAAGCTGTAGTAATGGTACCGATTAGCAAAACCACGTCTTGTTGACATGCACTTTGCTATGCTTGTCTTCACCTGAGTCTTGCACTGTCTGCTCTTAACCTGTCCTGACAGGGCAAGTGGTTTCCTGCCTTCTCTCAGTGATCAAGTAGAATGGGATTAAGCTGTGTGAAGAGATGTCAGCCAAGACCCGTTTGGCCAAAGGCATCGGTAGTGCAGGCGACACAGCCCGGACAATAACAATTGTCTGAGCTCTTGCAACCTGTCTTTAGATTTTAAGACTCCAGGCAGGTTGAAGAGCACAGCAGGATTATGGGCTATAATCGGTTCAAGGAGGGACCTCAGGCTACTGAAGCGGAGTTGTGAGCACTCCCCCTCTCAGAATCAGCCTCCTACTACTTTTCCACATCCTTTCAAAGAGAACTGTAGCCTGTGCAGACACTTCTACTTGTTCCTCTGGAAATCTTTGATTGCTTACCTGCAATTCCACTGACCTGCCTGTCCTGTAACAATGAGATTTTCACAGTGAAGAGGCTTAAAGTGCTTTGCTTTCTAAATTGGTAAGAGATTGCTGCACATATAGCTGCACAATGTGTAGCTCAAACCTATAATCTCTCATTCCTATTACAAACGTGCACTCTGCTGCCAAGTCCTTTTCTTAGCTGCTGCGGGGAGCAGGACGAGAAATGGAGCCAAGTAGGGTGAGGATCATACTTTTGTTGAGCTGCATCTCACCCACCATCATACCTCTTTTCCCTGATCTTTCCTTCAATCTTATCCATTTATACATGGCCATACAGGCTACTTGTCCTGGTAATGGTTGCAACGGTTTGGAGCCTATCCCAGAATCCCCTGGCAAACAGCTAGGTAGAGGAACAGGATCCCAATCCGTTGTTGGCATCTGTTATACCTAGATTTATTAATTTAGCTGATGAGTTTCACAAAAGTGACGTAGTGTGTTTACTATTATTTTCTTATTTGCACAGCTAGGCAATTACTACTGGAGCAACATAGGGTCAAATACCTTGCTCAAGGGTACTACTGCAGATCCAAAGACTAAGTACCCTGAACTACTACTTAATGTACAGATAAGTCACATTAGCAACTAGCATAGATGCTTTCAGCTGTTAGTAGGTGCCAAAATAAAGTGTTTTAGCAGTGGACCATGACCATAGTGAAATGAGGACAGAAGGGTGTGGGGCATGTTGTGGCCTTTAACCACCAGAGTGTGAAAAAGTACTCAAAATTGATAACAGCAGCTTTTGTGGGTCAGATTTTTTTCCTGCAAAACATGCAGTGTGAACCTGAGGTACAATGTACAGTGGCTCGGAGTTTCCATGTACTTCAACGTATGCCCCACACCTTGTATATGGGTAGTCTGAGACCAGCACACTATGCAAATTTTTTTCAATCCCCAGCCATTGCCAGCTGGCTTGCAGATTTGTAAAAATATTTGTGACTATGACGTTAGCAATTTAAAAAATTTGTTTTTAACTACACAAGATTCTATATAAAAATATTTAAATTTGACTCATGTCTCACGAGTTCTGCAGTACAACGAAAAAACCCCTTTCTGGTATCGGATCTCTGGGTCTCTAAACACTACACAGCACACCACCTCCTCTAAGGTAGATCCAGTGCCTCTTGACAGGGTCTGATGTTCTGAGCACGTCTCTATTGCAGGAGACAGGTCTTTAGCAAAGGGTACCTGAACACCTCCATGCCCCATCCAGCCACGGCAGTGAAGAGCCTGGGGCCCAGGTCACGAGCGGGGTTCAGGGGGTAGCCGCAGTTCAGGCCCATGGACACCCCAATGGCCATAATGATCAAGCCAATAGCCAGTGGCTCCATTCCTCTGGGTGCTCCAATATTCTTCCCGTCAACGATGGCCAGAATGCAGAGGACGAGAACACCAGTCCCAATCACCTGGGGGCCAGACAGACAGCTGTTAGCACTGAACTGCACCTGCAGTTTGCTTCTGCAGTGATTTCTCAAACTATACAGCAGCTACACATTCCAGGTTGATGTTTCAACCCCTATGGACTTCCCAGAGAAACACCCCTCCTCTTGGAGAGGCCTTCTTCTAATAACCCAAATCCCAGGCCCCACAGTTCATCGGCAACCCTGGAACAAAGCGCAACTGGACAACTTCCATGCAAACAACAAATACTGACCAGGCGCACTTTTTGGAAGTAGGACAGTCAATACGAAGTGCTCAAAGTCTGCTGCACTAGGCGCCTGCGTGAAAGACTCAATCTGCTCATCGAGTCAGAAAAAACAGCTTCCTAAATTCAGACCTGTCCTACGGGCAATGATCAAAAAAACAGCAGATTGTCTCACTGAGCTGTTAGCCTGCGTTGCTCCTGTAGATATCAGCAGCCACAAGTTTCCCCAAGGGTTTAAATGTGATTAATAGCAAAGAAATGTCCTTAAGAATGTACAATCAAATAGATCTGTATATTGTCAGTGAATAATACCATATAACAACACAGATACACAATGTATTTTTGGTAAGTAATTGGTGATGTTTTCATGTTGTTTTTAATGTGGTATTTTACTGTGGCATTGCTCGTAATAGTACTGATAACCAATGGTGAAACCAACCTGCTGGTTAGCATTGTACAGTTTATTATTGCACAGCGTGCTGAGCTGTCCCCTTTCCCCTAGTTTATGAGTTGTCTTTGCTGGAGTCCATAGGGCAGGGGACGGGGAATCTATTTACATCACCTTAAAGAGTGCTGAATTGCACTCATAGCACATGTCATGCATAACGCTTCCTTTATTGGCAGTTTATAAAGTTTACTTGCTCATTGGGCGCCATCAATTTTAGCGTCAATGATTGTAGAAGTGTATGGTGAAAGTGTTCACATAAACCACTTTTGTGTTTTTTCAAGAAAGTTAATAATTATAGTATTTCTTACGCTGCACAAAAGTGGCCTCGCCGGCTGCCCCCTGCCGTACCCTGCCCACATCACAAGCAGATACCCAAAACAGCACACATCATGGGGCAGAGTCACACAGGGACAGGGCACAGTGCCTGGCTCACCTGATCTATGAACCCGTTGAGGACTGAGAGGTGCCTAGCTGGATAGGAGGCGAAGATGTGTGCCGTGGCATTAATACCAGTCACTGACAGTATTCCACTTGTGAAGTCCATGAAGGCATCTGGAACGGTATGATTTGCAATGTCAGAACAAATTAATATGCTGTGAGAATATAATTTGTACTGCAAAAGGACTACTGTGTTGTCCCTCTGACCTCACATTTTTGAGAGCTTGGATATTCTCTGAAATTCTTCCGAGGTATTGGAAAATCTGTGTTTTCCACGCAGTGGGGGAAAGGAGACATCGGTTTCTTTTTTATGTTGACCCAATGTGCCCCCGATGAGGTACCCAAGGGATGACTTCAGTGCAAATAGTAATGTGGATCAATGTTTAATCCATATTCCTTACTTTTGTGTGAAGCTTAGGGAACACTGACTGAGCTGTTTAACTAATAGTAACTTACATTTGTGGCGAAATGCCTTAACCACACTTTGGCACGATAAGAAAGTATGGTTATGGGTAATAAATGATAATGGTCACAAATCATTGAATTAATGGCAGGCTTATATTAGCTATAACACATTTTTCACTTAATCATGATACAAGGCCGGCCCCTATACATGCACTAAACAATCTAACTTGATCCCTTACTTTCCTTTCACTCACCCTATGTTTCAACAATATTCTATCACTGAGCAACTTGTTCAATATTCTATCACTACGCAACAAGTTGTGATTCATTATGGCTATGGTTTGTACTTCAGCAATATGTACCTTCAAGGCTCACCTGTTGTGAATAGAAACACCATTCTTATTACTCTCATTTGAGCATAAAGTCAGAACCACCCATTCATTTCAGCTTCAACTGTCAAATGTCTGCTTGATCAGGCACCTCACCGTAATAGAGCCCGAAGACAGCGGCAGCCCCAGCAAAGGCACCCAGGAACTGTGCTATGACATACACGGGGAACTTGGCCACCTTGAGTTTGCCCAAAATGACCATAGCCAGTGACACAGCAGGATTGATGTGGGCCCCTGGAGGGAGGGAGAAAGCCATAGGTTAACTGAAGTTGCCCTGCTGTTTATGCATTCCACCTCCATAGGAGTGCTCAATTTTTGCTTTGCTCCTACTGTGCAATTGAGATTCACTAGCTAACCAACCATCCAACACTTGGCCTAAACCCCCAAGCAGCAGCAGTGTAAAAGAAACCCGTGTGGTTTTAGGTGCCGAGTGCACTCCAGGATCACGGGGACGATCGTGCAGTAGCTCGTGATAAACACCCCTATCTCTGGACTGTGAAAGTTGTTTGTACCACAGTTCCCCATCAGTCAAGCGGGACCCGGGGGACAGAGGCATATGGCTGGGACGAGCCCGGTCGTTGGCACACAAGGACAATGAACACAGAACACGATCAATGGAGCTCCCAAGCCATTTGTCAAGCCCCCGGGCTTCTGTATGACCTCTACAGGGCCCGACAAGAGAGGGTGGTGGCATTAATCCATAAACCATGAAGCAACAGTGTCCAAAACTATGTGCTGACATGCCCCACCCAAATTGGATCTGACATAATCTTCCTGAAGCTGCTTAAGGCACACTTAAATGGCTGGCAGCTTGAGTGGCCCGCAGTGTGTTGATGCGCTTCCTCTACTCAGATCACATCTCACAGCAGAGGACACCCCACCCCTTCATTTCCTCCTGTCTCTCTCAGAACCTGAGGGCTTGCAAAGCTCACGTGCCTAACGCCCAAGATCATCACCGCGCCAGTAAGCTTCCATGAGCCGCATGGCTGCCTGGCATGGAATCTAAGCGTACAGCATGAACACAAGGTCCATCTACAGATTTCTTTCAGTCAAGTTTTCTTGTCAGTGGGCAGATTAAGCCATGCAAGTTGCGCCACTCTGCCACCATCATTCCTGTCAAAGAGTTTTATCAGATTCTCCAGATAACAGATCAGGTGTTTGATGTTGGCTCATGTGAAGATGCCAATAAATGATAAAGAAATGATCGCTTCTATACACAAAACATTTATTTACGCTAATCTGCTTTTGCTTTGGCCAAAGTCCACACTGACACAGGTACAAGTACACCAAAGTCTGGCGGGAAGACACGATTTGCTCCGGCATGTTTTTGTCTCCCAGTTAAAATGAGCTGGCTTCCATGGCCTCCCGTCACATTAGGAGACATTGCACCTTCACCTTTCCTGTGCTTTTGTCACATTCCAAATTACAACAGGAGAGATATACCTTTGTGCAGGTACAGATCCCACAAGCAGTTTTCTGTGTCGGTGTTAAGATCACAATATCGACTGACAAAGTACTTGTGGAGCAGTGGAAAGCTGTAATTAGCATTTTCTTAGGAAGATAAATAATGGAAAGCACTGTCTTATTGACATTACATACTCAATTTGGAAAAGTCATTCTGTGACACACAACATCTGTCGTAAAAATGTAATCAGATCCGTATTTTGCAACAACAGAGACGTACACGACATTTACAAGGGATTCTCAGTCCTTCGCTATCATTATTACCATCAGAGGAAAATGTCTCTTTCTGCATTAATCCCAAAGGAATGTACTCAATAAAGTCCTCCTGGACATAATTAAACACCACTTGGTCTTGTGAATCCAGCCTTGATTCTATCATTCGACACTAAGAAGTACTTATGTACCAGGAATGCGTAACTGAACCATCTCACATGACTTTGAACAGGTACAAACAGCAACATTAATGGCCAGCGTGTCCCTCCCGCTTCTTCATTCCAAAGATGGCCTTCTTGCCCTTCAGCGCTCTTGCGCACCATGATCCTAGTTTATTTTCAACCCTCTAATGCAAAGAACTATGAGCAGAGGGTGTGAGTGAGCTTGCATTTGGCCAGTGCTATGTTTGGGAAACCAAAGGTGTTTATTGATTTCGTCAGATTGCGAAGTAGCCACTTTCTCCTTTAAATCCTGTGTTCTTCAAAGAGCGTTCATAATGCTTCCTTCTGAAGTTAAATAAAGTGCAATACATCACCAAGTGTAATCATGGAGGGCATCAGCATAAGAAGTCTGTTGGCAACAAAAGAGAAGATATTTTAAAAAAAAGAGACCTGGTTTGCACTTTGTTGTCACAAATATTGCCCAACTGAATGTGACCCTGTGTGATGGATTTTTAAGTTAAAAGTCTGCTGGTATCTCATTTTACAATAATGTCAAGGAGCCACTTGGCAACGATCCACAAGTAAGGTTTTTACCAAACATCAGAAAGGGAACTTGTAATCTGATAAAGAACCAATTGCAAAAAGACAAGTATAGTTTCTAACACGTGGTTTCCTGTATGTGAATTACTTATGGTGTTGGTCCTGCACTATAAACCAACCTACTTTCACTAACCAGGCCTCACGATGTAAGAAATGCATTCGCAATGCATGAATTTCTGTTCTGTTCCACTGAAATCACAGAAAGCAAGATTTATATGTATTCTGCATCATCATAATTAGTATGTAAATACCGGTGAAGAACCATTACACAAAACAGAACCGAATACTTCCTTTTAAGAACTTTTTGCAAAGTAAAACACCCCAAAGTAAATAAACTGATGGAAAAGACAACAGCATAGGCAACGGTCTTCATCAAATGCCAGTTTGTAGCTTTCACTTACACTGTAAAGAGGAGAGCAGCTGTTTAGGTTCCGAAAGGAATTAATCATATACGTAGGTCCAAATTTGATTTATTTCATATACGAGTGTTGGTCAAAAAAATGCTCAGAATTTTTCTCCCTCTGTAAGAACTGAAAAAAAAATTGAACATTTTTTCATCAGCCTTCGTACAACCTATATAACCTCTCCTTGCTTGCTTTTTTAAGAAGCTTAGGCAAGGACTGACTTTGAGGGGAAGATCACTTTGCTGCTGGTTTACAGTCTTCTTGGAAGTGTAGCAAACGCAGGTTATTGCCTGTGAAATGCAATGTGTAGATGGACCATCCAACATCATCACACAAGTCCTGCTCAGTGAAAGGAAATGCAGGTGAGGTCCGTCTGGCCACAGCAGACACAACTGAAGCAACATTTTGAAAGTAATACAATTTATCTCCCAACATGCCTTATAGTATCGTTCCTCATCTATGACATGGTGCCAACTAGAGGGGACTTTTTTGTTGTAACGTGTGTGGTTTCTTTGCAGGATGTCAAGTGCTTATGCATGCAGGGTCCAGAAATTCAGGCTGTAAGCAAATCCAAAATGCGTTGCTTACCCGACACTCCGCCCGCCACGTAGACAGCCATCATCACTCCCAGCGTGAATCCGATGTGTATGGTGAGAGTTTCGCCCTGGGCCCCGCGACTCAGTACTGTCTGGGCTACGGAGCCACATCCAAACAGCTGGGACAGACAGTGGAGGGAAAGGAAATACAGGAGGTGGGAGACATGAGGTGGAGCAGCGTTATTTCCCATTTGACATTCAACACATGGTGAGGCTCAGTTTCATTCAGAAATGTTTCAAACTAGGAAGCCTTTTCCCTTTGGACAACAGTTTGCAAACCTTGGAAAGAAAACCCTGGAAAATGTGTTTTGAATTGGGATGGCATGAAAATGAAGACAAAACTTGTTTAAAAAGTCTCAAAAATGGGGCACAATGGTATTTCAGTGAGCTTCCAGCGGTTTGTCTGCATGACCCTGAGAGAACAGCAGTCTCATAGAATAAAAGACAAAGAAATGCACTTTAAATGACATTTAAAAAAATAGTATAACGTCAAAGGCCACAATTTGTATGCAATGAGCTTTTATTTTTGTTTGCACCATTTAGTTTATGTTTATGCGTTTATGTGGTACATTAACACCACCGAATGCACAGTTCGCTGAGAAACCTTTTCAAGGTGTTGGAACTTCGAAGCTGCAATATAAAGTGCACGGAACATTTATATTTTATGCCGTTTTCATTTTTCCAGGGTCGTAGCGATGACTGGTTTAAATAAGTTCCGCAAGTCAAGTGTTTCCTCCCCTGTATTACGGGTGTAAACACCTTTTAAATAAATGAATCGTGAATCAAAGCGCCTGGGTTTTGTGACAACGCCAAGTGATCCAGGAGGGAGAAAAGGCAGAATAAAGACCCAGAGACTTCAAGCGACCGGGCTTTCTAAATAGACTGGTCTTTGTAGTCACTTGCAAAAGTTGACGCAGAACTGTAGGAGCTGCAAAGTTTTGACATTTGAGAGAAGCCGCGGTTGTGAGCGCCGGCTTGGACAGGTGTTGCCGCGGCTGAGGATGGGGGAAGGGGGCGGCGCGGCCGGGACTCACCACCAGGACGAAGGTGCCCAAGAACTCGGCCAGGAACTCCCTGAGGATCGGGTGGCGCAGGGCGCAGCGCTCCCGCAGGCTCCTCTTGGGCTCCACGTCCATCTTGTCCCTGTCCGCTGTGCCCTGTCACCGATCGGCGGGGGCTCCACACTGCCCGCTGTCACCGCGCACTGGCGCTGATCACCGTGGGCTCAGGGACAGCGCGTGTCGTGTGTGTGTGTGGCGGGGGGTGCGCGCACGCCTGGGGCGTGGGCCGGGGGTGGGGGTGACTCTCTATATAACCCCGCCACCCCATGTCCCGCACTGTTTGCGTCCCGCGTCCTCCTGCTCACCTCCTCCTTGTCGTCGTCACTGATGTTTATGAAGACCCCCGGGGGTGAACAGGTGCTGCCGAACCACGCATCTGCGCACCGGTACCAGTAATCGTATTTCAAAGGTTCCTGTTTGGTTTTTACGCCGTGGAGCTGACTTAACTGGAAGCTTCCGCTTTCCCCCTAAATGCCAGTGATGTTTGTCTTCAGTAATGGCGTGTGGATAAATAAAATAATGGCAAATTGTAAATGAATGCGAGTCGTAATTCAGCAGAACAGCCCTTTATTGTTATTCCGTTATTTGGAGCGAACCGCGCTGCTGCGCCGGTTGCCCGCCGGGCAGCGAGTGGACAGCGGATAACCATCGCCCTCTTCTGAGCGGACTCAACAGCACAGAGTCACTGCAATACTGTCATCTGTACTGAAAAGATAGACATCCATCCTTCCATCCATTCATCGCTTATGCCGAGCAGGGTCACGGCGCTCCCTGAAGCAGAGACCCCGCCAGACGTGAAACTTACCCTGGAGGGGGGACCCCAGTACTGAGACCACCTTTTAGAAAATTAAAACAAAAATATAAATTATCGACATGACTCATGTGCAATATTTTCATTCATATTAATTAAAACAACTTTGCATGTTAGATCAATAACTTTACAATGGTGTGCCTACTTGGCACAGGGTGGTGCTCCTCAGTAGGAGTGGGATTCAAACCTGTGACCCTCACAGTGCAACACAACCGCCCTCATCACTATAGCATTTTTTTAAAAATATGAAGTGAGTATAAAATATCAGCTGCAATACAAGGTTTAATGTGTAAAAGCACTCGAATGTATGGCTGTTTACTACTTTGCTTACTACTAGCAATATATTTTAAGAATGTGCAGCGTCCTTTGTGACAGTGTACTCTTTCCACTGTTCCACAAACGAAATGGTGTTGAAATGGTGTTTGTTTTAAATATTTCTAATATAGTGTAACACTTCCATGAGTGCATCTAAAATATTATAGAATGAGCTGTGGCAGAACATTCAGGAATCTTCTGTAGGAAACTATTTTTCTCATGAACTGGATTTAACGGTGCCATGAAAACTACCAACTGCATCTGTTTCTTTGTCCGGCAAGTGCCAAGTTTGCTTACTGGGGAGATCACCCCGGTGTTCCTCGAGGCCTTCATTAAGAATGTTTGTGGCCATGCTCTCCTACTGGATGGCTTCTCCCTCAAAGTCCTCAAACCCCATCACATCCATTCACCCAGAAAATAGTGTTTGGGGTCCATGTTTCCTTGGATTGTCCCCACACAACCACACTTCTGCTGAGAACAAATCGAAGGGTTGTTATTTAGGCCGTATCTGACCCACGGCTTGTGGCTGATGAACCTGTCAAGGACCCCGCTAGGTGCTGTGGCCTGTTTCTGCTTTGTTCCATGAACCTGCCTATCACGTCCATTGCCCATGAAACAACAGACAAGCTCACTGCATCTTTTGCCGATTATCTTATTTGCCCTGTAAACATGTGCAATTCTAGATGTCCGTGTTATAGAACATTGTATTTTAATATAAATGAGTCATTTTTAATCGGAAATGTGATGACTGAAGCCCCCCAAAAAACATGCAACTATAATTGAAGGCCTGACTGTTTGGATTTAAAACCTGAACATGTTTGTCTTTACTACATATGTTGAGCTTTAACAAAGTACCAGAGTCCACAAACACAGTAAATCCCCCGCAAAATCTCTAACTTTGCGTGGATCGTGTAATGGCCGGCGTCGCAGACAGAGGGCGACAGGTGCACAGAAATACGTCCAACCTTCTCACCCGTTACCCTGGATCCTGGGCACGGCCAGGTACACAAACACTTGTCTTGGTGGCATTAATCAGTGTCAGTGTTTTCAGTGAATTGTCATCTTGATGTGAAACAGACACTATGACGGAGTTGAGCCATGCTGTGAGGAAAAATGGCCATAGTGATGGAGGAAAAGCAGCTGGGCCCTGGGTGCATCCATCAGTGTGTAAAGGGCACCCTAGCTTGTCAAGAGGTTCCAAAAGAGTCTCATTGTTAGCCTGTAGACTTTGCACTTAGCTTGACTCTGTATTTTCAGGTTTTATTTTTTAACATGTTAAGTGAAGCAGTTCAGTACATTTATATATAAAATTCTAAGCACCCTAATCTCCAAAGCAAGTAAATAAACACATTCATTCATTCATTATCAGAAACCCTCAGTGACTACCTTTCCAAATCAGGGATGCAACAGTCTGGAGTCCATAATGGATGGATATGGGCAGATGTTTTAAGGAAGGCAAACCCTGAGCAGGTTTCATCACATGGTTGCCAAACATACACATTCATTCATAATGAACAACTTAAGTCACAAATAAAGCTGAAATATGTCTGTGGACTATAGAAGGAGACCTACACGAAAATGTGGAGAACATACAAAGACCACATAGACTAGACTACGAATAACTAGGATCATGGTGGTCTAGCTTAGAGTGCAAGGCAAGTCACTTAAAATAGGATTTCGGTCCATGGTAGGGTAATGGGAGCGTGTGCGTGCGCGCACACACACACACACACACACACACACACACACACACACACACACACACACTCCGGGCTGTTTTAGAGTTACCAGTCCTCCTAAAAAAAGTCTTCACATTGTAGGAGGAAAGCAGACCACCTGAAGAAAACACACCTACACATGAGAATATGTAAACTCCCCAGACTGAACTACAATCAAAGCCACACAAAACAAAGGACCCCCACCACTGTGTCATCTGCAGTTGAAGATATTACTTCTAATTTTACCAGATCCTTTCATGCAAATCAGCTTTCAGTGTTTGGCCCATTTACCTTGACCAAGGGCACTAGGGCACAAGTGGGGAGAGGGACTTGCAGCAGCAACCCATTCTATCGCCTTATGCTAAATATAATCAAACACAAAAAAAAGTACAAATAGCAACAATTTATGCTTTCTTTGCTTCGCAAACTGTTAAACAAACCGTCAAGACATGTTCCTGAGAATGTAACATACTGACATTGTTTGTTTGACTGTTTCCCTGGTGTCCTATGTTTGACTGATTGGTTTCATTACAATCACTTGATTACCTGTTGCTTAGTTAATGTTTGTTTACCTGTTGCCAAGCATCCCGATTGTTTACCTGTTGCTTAGTTACTTGAAGTATTCCTGTTTACCTATTACTTAGTTATATGACATGTACAAGGGTGGACAAAATCACAAACCCACCATATGAAAAGGACTTTAGCTGTAAAAGAGTTCTGATACTTGGGTTGTGAGTTTTCAAAGCACCTATAAGATTTCCGAATAGGCTAAACAACAGTTGCCCAAATTGCAGGTGCATCTGTCACAAAAAGTTTAAAATCATTTAATGTGTTAAGGGGATCAATCCCAACAAAAAGGAACACCATGCACCAAATGTGGACAAACAAAAAAGAAAAAGATCACAAGTTGAAGGTCACCAACAGAGATGGGAACGCTTCACAGGATAGTTCCTAAATGCCACAAAAGTCCCAAAAATCACCACAAAACTGAATCACCCCCTCTGTGACCCAGTCTCAGAAAAATGACATAAGCGTCACATAGTTGGAATTTATAGCAAGGTTGCCATTTGGAAAC
Organism: Heterotis niloticus; assembly: GCA_018136845.1. Taxonomy (NCBI): domain Eukaryota; kingdom Metazoa; phylum Chordata; class Actinopteri; order Osteoglossiformes; family Osteoglossidae; genus Heterotis; species Heterotis niloticus. The sequence continues at coordinate 10,041,641 of CM030904.1, forward strand.
TCTTGCATCCAAGGAAATGCCCAGACACCTAACCAGGTGTAATGAGTACAAAACCTGAGCAATAGAACAAGCAATATGGTGTGGTGAAGCATCAGACATGTTCACATTTGGAGAAATACAAAAGATCAGTTCAACCCAGTGTTTGTTGCCAACTGTTAAACATGGTGGGGGATCTGTAATGGTACGGGCAGCCATCTTACAGCAGTTATTTCCTCATAGTCATACAACAGCCAAGGAATATGAGGCCATTGTACAGGGCACCAGATGCAGTCTGTAGTGTAAACGCTGTTACCTCATGATGTTCCTATGTTTCTGAATGATAACACTGAAAATACACGCTGCAAAAAGAAATTCAGGGGTGGTTTCATAAACACCAGGGTAAAATCCAGCAGCTTCCATGGCCACCCAGTCACCAAATCTGCACATCATTGAACCTTTATGAGAAGTTCTAGATCCTAGAGTGTGAATTACATTTCTACCTCCTTCCTTCTTCAAAGAGCTGGAGGCTCATCTTCAAGAATGATGTAGCAGCCCATTAACAGTTCCGGACTTTTATTTCAGCATTGCAAGAAAGACAGTTACTGCTCTGAAGGCAAAGGGCAGCTATACTCCTTGTTAGGTCCATCATGTTCCTGTGTTCTGTGTTCCTGTTGCGTTGGGCACCCCCTCTAGTTGACCATATCTCTTGGCCGCCACCTACGTAAACTGTACCTGTCCTTGCCTGGCGGAGCTGATGTGCACTCAGAGCTGGACAGCACAGTAGATGCCAACCAGAACCACACTCCAGTGAGTGACTTTCTAAACATTTTGAGGCCGAAATAACCCACAACCCCAATTATATCTGTGAGTCCAGGTACTGAACCTGCAACCACTGCACTGCATCCCAACAAAAGATGACAGTTGAAGCCTTCGGAGCAAATTTAACCCAGGTCATGCAAATATACTGCTGTACCTACTGACTAAGAATAAAGTGGTTGCAGGATTTGATGTGGGACGGTGCTCAGCAGTATACAGTACCAGCAATTCTACATTTTCTAGGGTTCACGTTTACATTGCTTTCTCCTGCGTACCAGATGTTTCCCGCAAGCTCCTGGTGCTGTTTTCTGTCCCCAAACAACCAGATTTTCTGGCTGAACAAAACACTTCCGTAGTCCATGACCATTATTCTTTACAGCACTCATAGCCACATCTCAGTACCCAGGGTGCACCAAGTTACGCTGCAAAGCGGTTCACAGGCCACTTTCCTACCTTTCACATTAAGCACCGTCCCCTTTACTAAACAGCACATATTGTGAACATCAGCAATGTCTTCTTTTTCCTTTCAGCCTCTGCAGAAATTCAAAATTGAATGCTTAACAGTTTGCTGACACTGAGCGATGCACACCGGTATGCCAATAAGGGGCGGTCGGACCGGCACTTTTTCCCTCCACCTCAAGCACCGACTGACAGTAAATTATCATTTAAATTCCACACAAAACAGCTTTATTAGTCGAACTTGCAAATGCTTACGTATTAACTCTTTGCTTTCTCAACGTAATAAATGATTAATGGTGTATAAGTAACTGGAAGAATGCGGTCGATTGCTGGGGTTTAACATAAAACAGAGGTGTGCGGAGTATGAAAGAAGGTGCGGGCGCTCATGAGATCGTCGGAGGATTCCAGTGAGTAAAGGTGAAGGTAAAAAGTAAAGGTGAAAGTAAAGGTAGAGCTGTGACTTGACATCCGTCTCTCAGCAAAAGCTCGTCCCGTTTTCACAGCTCGGCTTCGCCGCCCCGTTCCCATCGCACCGAGGTGTTAATTCTGCTGGAGGCGCAACGCGTAAAAACGAGGGTTCACCCCGGCAGCGCGCTTTGCTAAGGACATAAAGCGCTTTCTCGCCGGCCCTGCCTGGTGTGCGCGGCGACTGAATAAAGAGCATCTGTATGTCTGCCGAGGATGGAGGGAAGAAAGAGGTGTGTGAGGGAGGTGAGGGTGGAGGAAAGTGTGTTTGGGTCTGTGCCTGCGAGTGGAGGGGGGGTCTTTTCTTCCTCCTGGGTGACCGGGAATGGTTTATGTAAATGCTTCGTTTTAATTATATCGGGAGGAGGGGGGGCGCCCAACGCCCAATAAAATGGTCCGCAGAAGCCGACACCTGGCTATAAACACAGGAGGGGAATCCAGGGTCCCAACGAGGAGAAATCCCTCTCTCTCTTTCTCTCTCTCTCTCTCTCTCTCTTCCCCCCCCCCAACACACACACACACACCACTCAGAGAAACTGGTCCGAGCAAGAGAGGCTCCCCTCCCGGCGCGATGACTTCCAGCAAGATCGAGCTCCCTGGCGAGCTGAAGACGGACCCCGCGGCGCTCATGGCGTCGCTCCACCTGATGCCCTCGCCGGAGCCCGACCCGGAGATCAAGTACACCAAGGTGCGTGGCCGACTATCCCTCCACCGCCACAGAGGTGTCACTCGTGTTATTGAAACTTTCCACAGTTGTACCTGAGACAGCGGCTCAAACTCAGCAGTGCAGCGGTCAGGTGGTCCATGCGTCACTTCGGTGCAAATCGGTCCAAAACTGTTCCCAAGGCGTCAGCTGGGACAAAAAGCAGATAAGTTAATTCCTTATTGAACTGACTTATAATCGATAAGTGTGCGTCGTGTCGTCGTGCCATTTATTAACAAAACGAGTGTATTGATCCGAAGAACCTGTTTCTGTTGGTGACACGGATGCTGTTTCATGTCGTGTCACGGCGATCTGTGGCGGTGTGGCCAGAGCTTTACTGTCCGCACGCCAGAACCGTTAAAAAACTGAAGCAAATAATATTTTATTTGCGTTTGCGCAATCCAGATTTGCCTGTTTGCTTTACTAAATAAATTCAAAATACAGTCAAAATTTGGCCCAGAAACTTAGCCAACTCTCCTCTATTCTGAAGCCCTGTATCATTATCTGTTTTAATTTGTTGGAAAATGATAAAATCCGAATAAAAAACGACTCACTAACTGGTGTTTTACACACAACCAAAACCGTATAAAGCAGGTATAAATAAAAAAATTATGCACTGATGTAGATTAAGTTAGTAGAATCGACCACCGTACATCTCAAACGCCGGACAGGTGTTCTCTGCAAATATCAACAGATGGTAAATTTTTTTTTCCCAGATATATTTATCTATTATCTTATTTTTTAATGACCTCCTAATTCTTTTCTCCCAGGATGTCTTCTTAATACTAACTTAAATGTGGATTTTGGTTGCTTGGTTAAAGAGGAAGCTTGAACCCCTCAGAAAGTGAATCTGTAACAATAGTATTGAACATAATGCATTTTTTCTCATTTTTTAAATTTACTGCCAATTATGAATGCTTTGGTATACTCTACAATATATATTCATACTGACCATCTTTGGCACAGTAAATTTCCCCTAGGAGGTTATTTGAAAGTTAAATGAATCCTTCCTCTTGACCACCAACTGTTGTGCCATATTTGTTTATTCATGTATTCCTTATAGTCGTGAAAGTAAAGGAAACTGATATTAGAGCCATCTCAGTGTGACAGTAAAGTACAGTAACCGTGCCAATCACAGCTTATTAGCATTCTCCTCCTGTCCGAGTCAAGGGCACCACGGCCGCAGCACAGCGGAGTGAACTAATTCTGTATTTGAGTGGACAGAGAGACACTTGGCTTCACCACACAACGGGCGCAGTCTGAGCTGCCAGTCAAAATTCAAGAGGTTTAGAACCTTTGTTTAATGCAGACAGGCGCGTCTGCTCTTTCTTCCCACCCATAGTGTTTTTTTTTTTTTAAATGCACACACACACATGCATACAGAGGAATGGAGTGTTTTGGGTGAGTTTCACAGCCAAAGATTCAGTGAATTGACTCACAGGAATTTGGGGGATCCGCTATCTGACCCAAGAGGGTATCCATGATTTATGACCTGCCTGAGAACCTCTATTCAGCCCCCACACACACTTTCGTGCCCAGGCAGAATGTGGGGGAATGGCACATAGTATGATGTAAGGTTGCAACCAGCCAGACACTCCTCCCTTACACACACACACCCACAGGACCGTGTGTGTATACCAAGCATTTTAGGCCCTTTTTGCATCATAACTGCAGTGATGTGTGTTTAAAGTGATGCCCATCATTCACAGATGCCTGTGTGTAAAAACTTGTTGATCACTCACATCCTCACTTAAAATAATTTGCTCACATTTTAAGTCAAACGAAGGTAGAAAATTACTAAATGCATATAATTATTTGGGAGACACTGTGTGTGGTTGCTGCTACTAGACAAGTCATAAGCAGATGGAGGATGGTGAAAATACTAATTGTCCATCTTCAAATGCTTCTAGATAATGTCATCTTCAATTTACATGTCCGTTGAACAGGGAAGTTTTTGCAATTGGGCTCTTAGCTTCAGCACTTAGCCTTTGCAAAGAGGTGCAGTTAGCAAATATTTATATTTTAGTATTATTTATTGGCTTAGTTGATGCTTCTTTCCTAAACAACTTAGATTAAGTTACTTGGTGATGCACCCATTTATACAGTTGTTTTTTTTATGGCAGTAGTTCTGGGTAAATTCTTTGCTCAAGGGTACTGTAGCAGAAAGACAAAATAGCAGAAAGACAAAATTGACCTGTTCCCTCTGAATGCAAGCGGGAGACTTAACCACTATGGTATCTGCTGACTATTTGATTCATTGTGCATTATAAAAGCAATACAATAAATTGTTGGCAGGGTGTGGCATAGTTGGCACGGTGGCACAGCGGTTAGCACTGGTGCCTCATAGTTCCTGTATTTCACAATTGGATGTGGGATGCTCAGTGTGATACTTGTATGTTCTTCTAAAGACGGGTTTCAGGTGAAGGGGTGACTCAAAACTGCCGTTACTATGCATGCTTGAATGTGTTGCCTTACTCTGTTGTACAGTGGGCAAATGACCATGGCATTCCATGTGGTGTTCCTGGCCTTGTAAATCACCTTGGAAAAGGTGTCAGCTAAACACAGCATGGTAATACCTGGGTGCTATATTAAAGAAAATTATCTCTTAATGTGTATGTAGGCATGGTGTCTGCCTTGGAAAGATTGTTAGATAATAACTTTATTTATCCCAAAGATAACTTTGAATCATGCAAAATATTCTGAAAAGCCACCCATTTCCATATAAATGCTTGGGTTTTCCTCACTGTGGTTATGGTAAAAAAACATACTTTTTTGTCCAATGTACCATTTCCTTGTGGTCAGATGTATACAGCTGTGGAGTTCTGTCCATACGGCCTTTATTGTCCCACCCCCTCCGTCCCCAGTGCCTCCAGCTGTTTGTTTTAAGCGCTGTTTGGGGAGAGCGCAGTGCACTGAACCTGGAATTAAAACATTCAGCTTGACTGGCCCCGTGAGAGGAGTGCTGAAGCTGGGTCCACGGGGCTGATAACCCCATTGAGGAAGGCATAAATTAGCCCCCGCTGATGGCTCTTTATTGATGTTTTTCACTTTCTGCATGGAGGAGGGAAAGTGGAGATGAGAGGCAGCTGGCCTGCGAGGTTCTCATTGCGAAGTAACAGGCGTAGAGGATGGTGTCTCTCAAGGTGCCAGCAAACGTTTGCTCCACTTAGAGAGCTTTTCTAAAGCCAGCCATGGGCTACACCACATTAAATCACAAATCTGACAGAGCAGGTACTCGTCTGTAAGGCCAAAGTTTGGCTCTGGGAGGGGAAGGGGTAGCTGAGGCTAAGGTTGGTGTCCTCCATTACGTAGTGTATTTTTTACAGGTAATTTTGCAAGAAAAAGGGTGTTAAGGTGGTAGTGAATATTTTAATCATTTGCCATTGAGCAATTTTGGATGGAATTACAGCAGCCTTCTGTTATAAAGCAAGTTTTATAAATCTCATCTGTGTCACAGTTGGATCTAGTATCTTTTACAGCACTTGAGTTTGACTACTTTGGGCTGTGTACTAAACATGGCTACACAGATCCAGCTGCTGAGAGGCCAGATGAAAGATGCTTCAGGGCAAGGCACTTGCTTGCTTCAGCGAAGGGAAAAGCTTCAGGTTGCCGTCTGAGAGAATGCAGACTTCCCAGCGCTCGGTGCCATCCACTGGGGTGTAAAATATGGTCCTGCTCATCTGTGTGGGTCACTGGTCTTACAAGAGCCTGACCCGTTCAGGTCTGGAGTTCCTCACTTCAAAACGGTGCCCTCGCTGTGATCCAGATCAAACGGTCGCCAAGGTAGGGAATACTTCAAGCTGGGTGATTTATCAATTCCACCATAGCCAGTGAGAGAGCGAGGGGGCCTGAAAGAGAAACACTGATTCAGATGATATTCATCCTTCCTCACACATGGACTGTGTCCGTGGGGGGGTGCACTGACGCTTACTGGCATACAGTTTTTCTTTGTGTCTGTAGGCCCTTTTTTTAATAATAAAGGGTATAAATCAGGTTCTATATAACAATGGTTAGAAGTTCCTGTCTTCACGGGAGTCTCTGATTGCTGTGGCCATGGTCCTTACTCACTCTGGCTGTTAGATGTTCCCTCTACTTATCTTAAAGTGCTCACATGCTATAGACATTCAATAATTTCCTTTTGCTTTGAAAAGGGTTATCTTGATCTGAAAGCCTCTGCATGACTAACAGTTTGAGTAAAATCCTGGAGCAATATCAATAGAAATTTCCTTTTGAGTTGTGCAATGCAATTGTGTGGTAGTGTTTTTTCCGCCAGCAGAATATCACCAAGTTCATACCGTGAAAGTATGTGCCTGACTAGCTCCGTCGAGGGAACACGAGCAATTTACAATCGTTTCAGGCTGTAATGTTTTCAGGCTGTTAGGGCAAACCTTCCACACACACACACACACACACACACACACACACACACACTGAAGCTGATCTTACACACTACGCTGGGTCTACATAAATCTTATTATCTCCTGGTCTCGTCTGGGGAAGAAAGCCAGTCTGCCCAAGCCTTTCTGTGCCACTATGCCCAGGATCCTAATTGCCAGCGCTAATTAACTTCCTAATCCGCTGGTGTGACAAACAAAGGGACCCTTGGGTAGCCTTTGTGCCACACCCACTGGGACTCATTTCTCTACGGAGAAGAGTCCAACTGTGCAGAGATTTACAAGTGAAAGGCAGGGTCCTTTCCCCTGACACTCCCCAGCTGCCAGAACAGGACACATTTACTCTGGATGATTTCCTAAGCAGGACTGATCCTTGATCAGACCGTTTTTGCCCCCTCCCACCCCTGCTGCCTTATCCATCCCCAGGTGACCAGCCCCGAGGGGCCGAGCTCAGTGTGAGTTCCAAGGACTTTTCTGGAAAGAGGAGGGACTTCTTCCTCACTTGCTGATTTGGATAAAGATATTTAGTGATTTGTTTCCATTATTTATTTAATTTTTTGTTTGATGAATCTTCTTCAAAAGTGCCTCTGCATGAGTGGCTGCTTGTCAAAACAGAACTGAGATTTTGGAAACAATGACTCAACGTGTGATCCGTATGAACACAGCAATGAATTTGATTGAATGAATGACCGTTTTCTTGTGTTTTCTTGAAATGAACGACGGTGCCGTTGTATCTTACAATGTTCAATGTGAAAGGACTACTTGATTTGAAGGAGGAAAAAGCGGAGCCAAACATGGGAATACACAGAGGTTGGCTTTGGGAGGAGCACAGCACAGTGCTCATCCTCTCCAAGCAACTGAGGAGAGTTATTATGTTTTCCTATCAGAAATTATTTGAACTCAAAAAAGAAAATTAAAAAATCCCATCTAAAATCTATAAATGCTCTTTCTGTTCTTGTTTGTTGTCATAACAATTACAGATGTACTGCAATGTGTCCAGACTATGGAGCGGAAATGAGATTCTGAGATAGGAAAGAACAGGAGATTTCCTGTGCAGACTTGACTACAGGTGCCTGGTATGATTCTGTAATGTTGGGGTATCCTGAACTTGGGAATATGAATCTTTTTCATCTTTTCCTGTTCTATTTATTCTATTTCATGTCTCTGTATATAGATGTTTGATCTTTACGTAGAATGTATATAAAAATATTTACTGTATGTCTGAGAATTAGCAGTAGAATGAATATCTGAGATGTTGTTTGATTGTTGATGTCCTTTTAGTTGTTAGATATTCGATATAATGTTGAGTTGTCTGTTTCAGTGAACGCTGATTCAGTTGATCCCCTAACCCTAGTGACAGATGAGAAATGAGATAAAGCAGATGCTTGGATGCTCTGTGAAAACATGGGCTCTTGAGAACATCTCTGTCAGAGGTTGCGGTAGGAGTTCTTGTTAAGAGAGTGAAATGGCTGGACTCTTGAGTACCACTTACATCCTGCTGACCATGTAGACTTTCATTCTGACAACCGTGTCTCATCAGTAAGAATGACAATGTTACAAGGTGGGGGGTGTTAAATGCTTGCAGCTGTCCTGGGGGGACACACAGGGACCTGGTCTGTTAGTTGTGACGGGGGATCAAGTGTCCTCACAGTAGAGTCATCGTTCCTCAGCCAGGCTCCGTGATGCCAAGTGGCCTTCATGTTTACACAGCAACGGGGGGCCAGACAGCTGCGAGTCCTGTGTCATAAACAGAGACGGGACAATTGCCTTTGTTCAGAAGAATCCTCCTCTTTCTGTTTTCCTTGTGGTCTTTGGATGTTGATCGCAGTATCTTCACAATTTATGAATATACTCCCTTGTTTGGGATGCAAGACTTCAGGGTGAAGCATTTTAGTTGACAAGTATTTTTCCTGCATCTAAACTGTTAACGTTCTAAAAGCAATTTTGCTGTCAGAAAAAGATAATTGTAATGCCGTTGGCGCACAATGTAATTGCGGTATACCATGTGAAGCTTAATGGAGTTAACAGCCAAATAACAGAGACCTGAGGTGTGAATGGGCTCAAGCTGAGATGAAGGTAAAACAGGAGCAATTCATTTTGAAGCTGACATATCTTTTATAGGCTGATTTTAACATGAATTTAATTTGCTGCACTACAGTATGTCAATAAAGTCTTCACCATTTTTTGTTAACTCCGGCCGGTGTACCTGTTTAACTACTATGCAGCTAATAAAATCATCCAGTCAGCTGTTGTATGCCCAACCATGAGCCTACTAAACCTTTTCTTAAACCTTTTGGGACCCAAGTGTCCTAAAATACTCTCATTTCATTTGATTAAAAGTAGGTCATGTTTCACAGCATCTTTTGGTTCACACTTTATAAAATGAGCGTGACTATCTCGCATTTGCTTTTTTAAATCTATAAATGGCATTGATTCTGCTCATCCCTGGAAGGGATGAAGCAGCACTCTAAAGAGGTTGTAAGTTGCTCATTTCTGTGTCCATTCCAGGTACCACAGGTCACCTAACTGTAGCTGGAGCCCTGCTTCACTCCTTAGGTTGCCAGGTTTCCAAGAGGTTCTGCAGAAGTGAGATGTTCCAATGCACAGGCCCGAGGGCATGCCCCCCTGCCCCACGGAGCTTCTTGTAACTGTGGCAGAGACCTCACTTGTTGTAGATGCTGACACTTTTATGAAGTGCCTTTAATGAGAGTTAAGAGTGCAACAGGGCCCCCACCCTCGCTCCTGAGGGCCAGGTGGGCTGGGTCAGGGCAAGGGCCTTGTGTATCTGCTGTCAGAGGACAACGGTCCAACCTACGCAGATTAATTATGGAGGAACCGGAGCCTGTGTGCCATGAGTGTCTGCAGAGTGGTACTGGCTGACACAGACAAGAGTTATTTATGTGTGAGGTTTTCCAACTGGAGGAGAAGAGAGGAGTGCAGAAGGATGGCAAGGCTGAGCCTGGAACCCATTCCAAACGAATGGGCACTTTATACCTGCTCTAAAGTAAATACTGTATAGCTTACTGCCAATTAAATTGTACTTAAGCCTCTAAGTTTACACTCATAAATATGTGGAGGAGTTAGCAGCGCTTGAGCCAGAGAAGCACTTGAACCCTGTTTTAAGATTGGTTTTCAGTGCATGTTCATCCTTCCACAAATAAAAGTGCGGTGAGAGCAAATGTATATAGAAAGGGGATTCGGTGAGCAGATGTGCTCTAAACATCCATTCATCAGGCAGACTGACAGTCATTAAAAGCAGTGTCTGCTCGGCCGGAGTTGGCGGAACCCAAACATGATCAAAGACCCGAGCAAATGTTATATTTTGCTTGCTTTGCCCTAACATCAAATACTTTGCGTATCACATCGCTCACAGCTCTGGGAAGCAGGAAGGAACCGGAAAACGAGAGGTTCGGTGCCGAGCGTGAAAACGACAACATCAGTGAGAGGGACGTATAGGCGCAAATCGATCGTTTGAGGTGCAAGCCATGGTTTATTGTGCATTTTTACTGCTTCTTCTTGGAACTCTGGGACCTGGAACCCAGGGATGCGCTTAAGTGGGCCGCTTGGATTGAGGCAGGACTCAGAGGCTGGCATCTCTGATCTGAAGCGTGTTTCTGAGCCTTCCTGTGTGCGCTGGAGAAGAAAGCGGTCTCACTCCGACAAGACTGGGCTCTATTTTCCACTTCCCTGCCAAGGAACTCCATAACAGTTAATGATGATAAATCAGTATAAATTCACTTTAAAATTTCAGCAGTGCTCATTCAGTCATTGTTGAAGAATTGCTTTGAAATTAGTTCCCTAAAATATTTGTATCTGTATCTGTAAAATTTGTTTAGCTGTAAACACATGTGACCTGAAAACTTTGTTTTGACTGTTAAGAGCAAACTACTTGGAGCTCCTAATGTTAGTTTGGGTGGTAAATCTGTTTTTAGCGTTCTACAGTATTAGCCGAAGGAGAACTTAAAGGGCAATGAATCACTTTCTCCCTTTTTCTGCTAACCCTAACCCTTTCCCATAATTAATCTATCTTCTTCTCCTCAGTTCTCCATGAAGCTGGTCCAATTCCCATGACAAAGGGCGTTGAGAGGAAACTAAATAAACACATTTAATCAAGCATGTGTGACCACAAATTATAAAAAGATGTCAAGGGTGTCAGCCTACTTTCAGAGTTTAATATTTTTGTCCTCTGGCTTCAGCTGAAGTATGAACAGAGTAACTGATCCTTTCTGAAGACTGGATTTTGCATTTTTACTCCTCAGTGTACATATCTCCAGGTTCTAAATAGAGCAGTCAAGAAGGCCTAATTTTAACATGTCCTGGTGCATGTGTTTAGAACTCCAGATCATTTAAAACAGGATTTGTCAGCAGTATAACTTTGTGAGCAGTATTCGGTCAAGATTATCAGCACTGCGCTTTAACAAACCTGAAATACATCTGCAAAAGTGGTGTGTATTGCCAGGAAAAAACGTTTTCCTTTCTGTCAGTGTCTGTACTGTTGGCTGACAGCTGAAACTTTTCTCCTTCCAGATTTTCATTAACAACGAATGGCAGAACTCAGTAAGCGGAAAGGTCTTCCCTGTCTACAACCCTTCCAATGGGGAGAAGATCTGTGAAGTTCAAGAAGCAGACAAGGTCATTGTCAAGACTGGGTTGATTTGTTTTGTTTGTTAAATGTACTTCTTTGTTTTGTATTTTTCTCAAAGAGGAAACTAAAAAGATCAGATTAATATATTGCTCAGAATCTTTATTTGTCTTATTATCAACTGAAAAGCAATGACAGCTGTTTGCCCCAGATAAAATGTCAGTGTATCCCGTGGTGGATCATTAGTGAGACAAGGAAGTTCTGAGACCCTCATGTCCAATGCTAAATGTGTTTTCCACTGGCTCTGGCCGGGCATCAGCTTCTCAGCAGATAGTTAATACCCAAAAAATGGGAGGGTGAGCAGGAATTTGAGTTTAGTCTTGTGTGGTTGGGCTGCACGCCACTCTGCATCAACCCTGGGTTAGTAAAACTATGGAGAAGGCGATTTGAAGTATTTATGTCATATCAACTGAAGGCTAACTATGAAAAGTCTTAGGTTAGTAAAGATGTTCTTTCCAAAGCCTTTTTCCTGTGATTGTCTCACCATGGTTTCCTATCCCCCGGTTTGCTCAAGGCGGATGTGGACAAGGCAGTCCAAGCAGCCTGCTTAGCCTTTTCCTTGGGCTCCGTGTGGCGGAGGATGGATGCTTCTGAGCGTGGCCGACTGCTTTCCAGATTGGCTGACCTAGTTGAGCGAGACAGGACATACCTGGCGGTCAGTACCTCATGCCAAGCCAAAAGAGGTTAACAATCTGGTGCTCGGTGCTCATTCCCACTGAATCGATTCAACAGTTGAATTCTATTAATTGCATTACCTGTGTTGTTTTAGCATGACTGAGCATCAAAATGGAATTCAATGTTCAAACATGCTTGGAAAAAAATAATTTGTATATTGCAAGGTTTAATATAATAATTCAAAAATCTCTTATGAGTTGTGGTACAAAATTGTAATGTTAAAGACTAGTCTGGTAAACTCAGTGAAGGTTTTTGAAAGGACAATGAAGGCTTTATTCAAACAAATACAATAATGTAGATAAAAAGTCATCTATTGGAGGTGCTGTGTATGGTACATGGCCACTGTTGTGTTGTAGTTTGTCAGTGGGTGGTTGTACAGATCAGCTCCAAAAGCATGAAATTTGGGTGTGTAATCGGGGCAAGCAGAGGTCCATATGTTTCCGATACATCTGGTGTTTTGGTCATTCTGGATGTAAAATAAATAATTTTTATTGCTTTTCCTGCCCACCCTTTCTCCCTAGCCCATCTTATCACTGCATCTCTCTCCCCAGACTTTGGAGTCATTGGACAGTGGCAAACCCTTTCTCTCTGCCTTCTATGTGGACCTTCTGGGAACCATAAAGACCTTGAGATACTTTGCTGGATGGGCAGACAAAATCCACGGCTTAACCATTCCGATGGGTAAGTCCGCACTCTTCACTGTTATTGCACAATGGCTCTTTACTCTCCGCCTGTTGGTAATGCACAGGTAGAAGTCAAAAGCACAGCCTCTGCTATCTCTTTGATGGATCTTCATAAACACTTAAATGTGGCCTCCAGGGACTGGGGTTGTCAGTGCTGTGCAGGTCCTTGCCTTAACTTGGCAATTCTCTCACTGCAGTGCAACCCTACTGTGTTGCACCTTTAACTGTCTTACACCACTAGATTAGCTGAAGCAGACACCTGCAGACAGTGATATATTTTATAGTATTTAACAAGCACAGTCAGTTCTACCATTTGGATATCATGCTACGTGCAATGCCAAACAGCAACCAAGCCAAAGTGTCTCCTGCACTGTATGTGCCGTCATCCGAGATCAAACAAAACTTGTTCCAGATCATGTAACCTAAGCCTCAGATGGAGGCCCTTCCCATCTAACAAAGCCCTATCTGTCCCAGCGAGTGCAGCCACAGCTGATTCTTCCATCCCACCCAAGTGGTGAACACTACATGCTCCCTTGCTGTGTTGGAAGCCTGTCCTCATTAGCTTCCATCCAACTTTAAACTCATCAGCTGCATTCATGTGCTGTAGAAGGCCATTTTTCTTTTACTCCTTTGGTTATTATTATGTTGGTTGTCATTCAGAGCTTAGGCACTTATAGTTTGTTCTTGTATTATGCTCTAAGGAGCAATAAATATGAGCCCATATCTCTGATTTCTTGTTGCGCTACTCCAATGTAGTGTTTGCTGCACATTTTCTTCTCATGCTCTGCCAAGTCCAGCTAGACCTTTGAATGACAATGATGTTGTTCTCTTTCTGCAGATGGGGATTATTTTTCATTCACCAGGAATGAGCCCATAGGAGTATGTGGACAGATCATCCCAGTGAGTATCTGGCAGTTTTGTTCTTTATTTAAATCAGCCTACTTGGAAGACAAATAAAATTTTGCTTGTGCAGCTCTGAACTTCTCCAATGGGAACAAAGGAGCAGGTGTATGGGAGAATAAGGGCAGTGGCATAGGCCTGGGGGTCTGTTATGTAGTTGGTGTGGATGAGGAACTTGTTGGTGGTCTGGACCTGGGGACAAAATGGAGGACCTTTGTTGAAATGTACTGAGTGTATTCGTGGAACTCTACAATTATGTTTATCAATCAGTGTATACTTGGGCAACAGCACTGGCATGCAAAGTAAGTCACCCACTGCATGGGCCAAAAGGACCAGTTCAACTGAGCTCTATGATGGCTGTGGAGATAGGATGTAAGGGCATGACGGTGCTCAAGGACCTGTTTAAGTTATAGATGGTACTGTGAATAGTGCTATGGTCTCACAGTGCTTTGAGTATGATTAGACAACACAGTTAGACTGTGTTTTTATTGGTTACTTGTGTGTATTTTTATGTGTATTAATTTGAGAATCTTATGTTAAGTGTCCCCTGTTTACAGCTGCTGTATACTGAATTTCTCTGTGGATCAATAAATCCTATCCTATCCTATCAGTTACAACTGAAACCCATCTTTTAAAAACTGTAAAAAGTAAAACTTTATAATATATGCTTGATCTGGGTTGATTCAATTGAGCATTAGGACTTCTGCTCAAAGTAAATCATGTTCAGAGATAATTTCTGTCATACAGTGTGTGTGAGATGTGCTAGGTGAGACTGGACTCTGTATGTGTGTGTGTGGCAGTGTCGGTCATGTTCCAACCTGGCAGTGTGCTCTGCCCTCTCCAGTGGAACTTCCCGCTGCTGATGACGGCCTGGAAGCTGGCCCCTGCACTGTGCTGTGGGAACACGGTGGTCCTCAAACCTGCAGAGCAGACCCCGCTCAGCTGTCTCTACATGGGATCGCTCATCAAGGAGGTAACGCCTAGGCGCTCCCCCTCATTGCTTCCGCCACTCCCCTGCTCCTCTGCCCTTCTAGCCCATCCGTTCCCTCCCTCCTCCGGCTGTGGGGAAGGCAGTACTGGGCCCCGACGGGCCCCCTTCATCCCATGGTTTAACTTGGCCACGCTGCTCTCCTCTAAAGCTTGTTTCCTCTTGCTCTGTTTGGACAGGCTGGGTTTCCACCGGGAGTTGTCAATATTTTGCCAGGATTTGGGCCAACAGCAGGAGCAGCGATAGCGTCTCACATGGGCATAGACAAAGTGGCGTTCACAGGATCAACCAAGGTAAAGCTCCTGACTAACACTCGGTGATGAAGTCCTATCTTCCGTGATGTTACGTACTCTTGTCTAGCAGGGTAGATGGTCGAAGGTCAGTGCAGGGCCCTGAGGGATTTTTAAAGGGGAACGCTTGCAAGTTTACGTAAGGCATTAGGTCTTTCATTAGCTCTATCATTAGCATTAGGGCCAGAGGTGAACAGTCTGTCATCATGTGTGACAGACCTAAGGGAGACAAGGAGGAATGTTCCGGCACTCGAGTGTTTGCCAAACAATGTGTAACGTGGGGGACGCATGACGGCCTGGCAGGGGGGTGTGGGGGTGGAATTGAGAACACTAAACAAAAAACATGTGCAATGGTCAGCACTCAACCCTCTCAGGGATGACCCACCAGACACACCAGCTACTAACAGCACCATCCCCTGTCTCCTTATGTTGGGTTGTAACTGATGCGCTGATGTGCAGTAGGTGCAGTTATGGTCACATGGCTCTGGCCTCAGCACCAGTAGTCCCAACTGTAGATGGGGGTTGGGGGCACCCCATGCCAAACAAATGCTTGATGGCCCAACAGCTGCTCCACCACTTGTCTCAAGGCCCAGCAGGCTGCCTGGCATTGCGATTTAACACTCGGTTGCACTGCTGCCAGAGATGAGCCCCGCGGTGCTGCAACATCTGCTGGGTCAGCAGTAAGATGCAGCAGAATCGACACAAATGGCAGAATCTGTCCACAAATAAATAAAAAGCAGACCACCTGACAGTCCCACAAGAAGCACACACACACACTGTGGACCCAAAAAGAACGTGGCAAAGCATGACATTACAAAGAACCCTTCTTAGAAGTAGAGATATGAAAATGAGAATTTTTCTTTCTACACCTCCAGTCTGTTTTCTAATAAACATGGAATTTTTATATTTTGAAAATGTCAGACAACACACTGCTTTCCCTTGTGACGTACTTTTTGGTTCTATCTATACTGTGAGGATCTTGGAATTGACTCGGTGATGATTCTAATGTCCCAGTATGTGTACTGCTTCTCATAGATGAATTCAAGCAGGGGTTACGCCTTTGCACTCTTGTCTTCCTGTGACTGATTAAACACGAGACATCTTTCCATTTCTGAGACATCATTCTTCCCGCTAGTCCCCCTGTCATGCCCCTCCTGAGTATGTAATCGATATTGCGGATGTGTGTTTAGAGTTTCCTGGTTTTGGACAAGGTCCACTCCTTGGGGTTTGCCCATCCTGCAGACATGTTTAGAGGGAGCCACTCTATGATTTACTGATCTGGCCAGCGGACCCGTGTCTCTCTGAGTAACACCAGGCTACATTTTCTCGTGCAGGTTGGCAAACTGATCCAAGAAGCAGCTGGAAGGAGTAATCTGAAGAGGGTCACACTGGAGCTTGGAGGAAAGAATCCTAACATAATTTTCGCAGATGCAGATTGTAAGTATTAAGATGTAGATGGGTTCAGTTTCCGCTCTGTCCTGTGAGGCTTATGTGAAGTTGTTAAAAAATCTCTAGGTACACACTTAACTCTCTTCTTAGTGTCAGTGTCCTTCTGTGGAGCTTTGTGGATGACTGCAGTCATTGGGACAATTTTACGCAGCAGTCACTTTCAGCTGCCAAACAACTGGTGGCGTCCGAGCCAGCGGATAAGCTAGTGTCAACAGTTTTCAGACAGCATGTTCACACTGGCCGCATGGCTGCCAAGCCATAGGATGAATGGGCCTTGCGTTGGTACTAAGTGGCTTTCCAAATTGGCGTGTGGTGCTCTCAAATGCTTTCTGCAGCCGCACGCCTGGCTCTCAGAGGCCCGTAAATCAGCTTGGTGGGGCCGGCCTGGCCGCCCGCGTCAGAGCCGACCCATAAATCAGCGCTCTCTGTTAGCCTCCCACATACCACCAGTGGGGACTGCCTTTTAAGTGTCAGATATCAAACACACAGAGCAGAAAGTAGCACTCTAATAAAAACCAAAATGCCATTAATGACACATTTTATAATACTGATTGTGATGGGATGACTGTGTGAGTCTAAATTTCCCGTGGCTTAATATGTTATAATGAATGAATAGTAATGGACTTGTTCAGCTTCTTTATGTACAGTAGATATACTGGTGGCTACATTTGTTACTGAATAAAGAGATTTACAATTAATATTTATTTTATAAACAAATTTTGAAACAAAATTTTCCTTGTTCAATTAGTTTGCATCTTGGCTTTTGCGTACTTCTATGTTGTGCAATGAAACCCAACATCATTAGAATCCAATGAAGACTCCCGTTATCTAACATCTGATAACAGTTTATTATCTTGGTTTTGTGTCACCCATAGCTATGTCAAATTGTACATAGCATTGGAAATTGTATTGCATGCATAATTAATTGAGCAGATTTTTTGCAGTGAAGACATTTTTGCTCATCTTCCACAGTGGATGTAGCCGTGGAGCAGGCCCATCAAGGAGTCTTCTTCAACAATGGCCAGTGCTGCACCTCAGGCTCCCGGGTGTATGTGGAGGAGCCCATCTATGAGGAGTTTGTGCGCCGCAGTGTAGAAAGGGCCAAGAGGAAAGTTGTGGGGAGCCCATTTGATCCCACTACTGAGCAGGGTCCTCAGGTGATAACTGGGAAAAACAGTCCCTTTGCAACCACTTTATGAACCCAGTTAGTTTTCCTTCTAAAACTTTGTTTTCCAACAGAATCAGTCCATCTGCACTGGAACACTCATAGTTTCTCTCTGACCGCAGATCAGTAAGGAGCAGCAAAACCGTATCCTAGAGTTCATACAAAGCGGAATCACCGAGGGAGCCCGGCTAGAATGTGGAGGCAAGGCCCTGGGTTTGAAGGGCTTCTTCATAGAACCCACAGTCTTCTCCAACGTCAGCGATGACATGCACTTCGCCAAGGAGGAGGTAACAACACAAATGCAAATGTGTGTAATAAACACAAAACAAAGGTCTAAGCCCCAACAGGTCTTCTACGGGTACAATCCACAAACCATGAAACACCTTTCTGCAGATCTTTGGACCTGTGCAGCAGATCATGAAGTTCAAGACCATTGAGGAGGTGATAGAGAGAGCAAACAACTCAGACTACGGACTGACTGCAGGCATATTCACTATGGACATCAACAAGGCCATGACCGTGTCCACAGCCATGCAGGCTGGCACTGTTTGGTAAAACACATTTTTGCATATGCTGTGAACATAGACATTGTGCTCTCCATTGCTGAGATTGACTTGCTCAGACAGCCACTTCTACCATTTGTGCATAATTATCATCTTGACATGTCTACTATAACAGCGAATTTTAGTGGTTTTGTGTTTAATGAGCTTGTCTCAACATAAGTAATTCCTTTCACTTTTACAGCAACTATAATTGTTGAGGGTAAAACTTTATGCAAAATTTAACTTTAGTCAGATTAGATACATTGGATAGCCACATAATGTGACATTTGTTTTAGTTGTGTTAACTGTGAGTACTTTCAGTTTGGATTGTGAAATCCCAGTTCTATATGCCAGACAGTGACATTATTATGTAGTTTTTGACTGTAGGAACCACTAAGTAGAATTCTGAATTTTATTTTGTCAGAGACAGATGGTCAGGGAAGACCCACAGCATGTGGTTTTCGCTTGAACCACTTAATTTTATTACATTATCATACACTAAAAGAATATTGCCACAATATATTACAGGAACCCTTTGTAAATGTACCGAAAATATGCTTAATATTTATGTGGCCTAATAGTGGATTAGTTGAACTATTAAAAGGAAATAAACTGACTGAAGTAAAAGCCCAGATTTACACAATGGAGTTATCATGAAAGAATGATTTTAATGCTGCATGTTCCCTTTCTCCTTTAGGATAAATTGCTTCAATGCTCTGAGCTCCCAGTGTCCTTTTGGAGGATTCAAGATGTCTGGAAATGGGCGAGAAATGTAAGTCCTTGTGGCAAAAAGCTTTCAGATTGAAACAATTGAGTTTTGCAGAAAGTGTTCAGATTTTAGCTCTGGCCACTTGTTTTGAAGTCAACAGCAGTGCTAGAATTTACGGCTTTGTTATTTATATGGCCATGATGCATAGTGACTTGCTGTCTTTTCACGTAACATCCAAGGCTGTCCCACCAAAGCACACTAATGCTAATGAAATCACAGGATTCCCTGCCTAAAACCAGTCATTCCTTCAGTTCTAACTATTGTTATTCTGAAGGTTTGAACCATGCTTGCCTGAATATGCCATCTGTATTGGGGGCTTTTAGAATGCCACCCGGGAGGCTCAGTGCATGTGTAGCACTAAGTTCCTGTCTAGTTCAAACATTTTAGTTGTCACTCATCTTTACACAGTTGTATGTAAGCAAACCAAATCCAGCATTATTGTCTTGCAAACTTTAATTTTAACATCTGACATCATGCTTATGGATTCAGAAACTTTTTTTTCAGTTTCTTTGCAACATTATTTAATCATTTAGTTCCCAAATGCCAGTAAGTAACCTCTGTTATTGTCACAGCCAGTATTACTGTTTTCTTTAGTGATTATGGTGAGAAAGTAATAGCTTGTAAGCTCACATATTTGTGTATGTATCTGTGTTTGTGTGTGTGTGTGTGTGTGTGTGTGTGTGTGTGTGTGTGTGTGTGTGTGTGTGTGTGTGTGTGTGTGTGTGTGTGTGTGTGTGTGTGTATGAAGGGGCGAATACGGACTGAGGGAGTACTCCGAGACCAAGACGATTACAATAAAACTGCTGGAGAAGAACTCATAAGTCAAACGTCTGACCAGAGGGGGGACTCCTGCCATGTGGACCGCTTGCTGCCTTCACACCCATTTTCTCACGTACCTGTACTAAAGCACTCAGATAGGAGCTGCAGGAGGTTTTGTTACTGATCAGTGCCGATGTGGCCCGTCCCTGTGGCGATACCTCATCCTCATTGTCCCTTTCTGGAAGCTCGCTGAAGCGCATAGTGTGGGGTAGGACTCTGGAGGTTGTCTTCAAACCATGCAACATCATCAAAACCTCATCAGCATCATCACCTTCTAAGACTATTGAATAGCTCAAGAAAAGTTTTTAAATTTTGTTTCTTCCTTTCTTTACTTAACACTGTATGTCATGTTTTATTGATGTTTTAAATGTACAAAGACAAAAAAGGTTAATCTTTAGAAATAAGTTCACTCATCTGCTGAGTCAATGCATTCTATACAAATTATTTGATTATGTGATGTCCATTTATTATGTTTATACAGTTATGTACTATGAAAATATAAGAACTAAGAAAATAAAATGATAGATTTTTTTCATTAAAAACATTCTTTTCCAAAAGTGTGTTTCCTGTGTGTGTGTTCCTCTAGCCTTTGAGATGGTGGGCTGTTTTGACGGGGCTCAGTTTCCATATCTACAACCCAATTATCTCAGCGCTGATGCAGTGCTCACTCTTTTCATGATGTCACGCAATTTACAGTTCCGTCCTGGAGTGGGATCTGAGGAATGGCGGCTGGCAGAGCTTCCTCTTCCTCCGACTTTCATGTTTACCCATTGGCAGGGCTGAGGAGACGCCGCTGCTGTAACTCAGGCTGGAAGAGAAACCACGATGAGCCACCCGTTACAGGCCTTAACAACAACTGAAGACAGCTGTAAAGTGCTGGCGCCAGGCATGTTCTCCTCTTTTCAGAGCATGTTGGCAGCCTGTGTAGTATCTGGCTGATGCTTATCCATATGATAACTTGTGATATACAAGATGCATACAGTACGGTGTCTAGTTGTGTATGTTTTGTGTAAATATGAGCATAAAGTACCACTGTCCTGATTGTTCCACTCTTCTCAGTGAGCGATCAAGTGCTGCTGCATGTGAAAATAATGTTTTCCAGCTGAGCTGTGGAGGAAAGTCAGTCTGTGGCTTGAAGTAGTGAAATTTCACTGCCTCCTCACTATCTGCTTGTGCGAAGTTGGATCTCCAGCTTCTGTTCTGGCTTGTTTGCCTTAACAAATCTTTTATGAAAACTTTTTTTTCTGCTTGAGTTACTTTGTCACTAGTACAGGGTCATTTATGAAGAGTTAAAGAAAAGAGTAGTTGGGAAAACCAACTTTTTAAGCCATTACAGGTGTACTGGTGGTGAGGGCCAAAATCACTTGCCAGATGTGCGGATTACATTTTCAGTATTTAACAGGCGGTCAGTGCATGACAGAAAATGCAAGGATGTGCGTGTATTTGTGTCTTAAAATGTCTAAGACAGATTTTCCTACAATTTCCCTGTTGGACATCCATATCCTTTCCCAGAGGACATGTCAGAAGTGTGCGTCTCATTACAACTCTGTGTCGGAGCGTGTAGTGTGAAGGCTGGCCAGGCGGAAATAACCCTTGGGTGAGGACACAGGCCCTGGATCCCACCCTGAACCCAAGGGGAGCTCCGCCAGCTGTGGGGAATGTAGGGAGGGGAGCAAGGGGCTTCAGCTTCCAGGGGCGCGGCTCCATGTCCATGTGCTTTCTTACATGGGAGCTGGCGTATGCTGCTGAGCGCCCGGACCCAGGGACTACACCATGCTGCACCGCCCAGTTCTCCCACCGAGCTCACCCTGTGTGTTCGTCCATCTGGCCTGGGAGTTTCCTCTCCTCGGTCCTTTTAACTTCAAAGATTGTTTAAGTTTGTATCGCAGTCACCCAGGTTTGAGAAAAACGAATGACGAAAAAATGCAGACAATACGGTGAAATGGAGGAAGTATTGGAACTTCTGGGGCAGGCTGGTCTTCAGGACAAGAAATGGGTATCTTCAGCACGCTGGATTTCTATCTGAGGTGAACTTCACTGGCCACTGAAGCAACCAGTACTTAATTAAATAAACAGTTGTCACAAAAGCAGTGTAATTTCTCATACACTGAAACCATATTTCTCAACAGGACTAAAAAAAAGGATAAAGGGTACACTTGGACCTACTGTACAAGATGGACTGAGAAGTATATTTCAAATGCAGTTCTCAAGCTACTACACCCCCATCTTCCAAGTCAGCCATAATTTTGAAACTATTATAGGTTTTGAGCTGTAAATGAATGACAATAGGTACACCAAGGGTACACCTCAAATACTACCGTTGAGATGCGTAGCCATCCACTGATCACTGACCCTACAAGACACCGCAATAAACAGCTATCAGATAACTAGGATAACTCAGTTGCTGTTTGTTCATACATTAAAATAGCAATTTGATCCATGTAGAAGCAGATCATGGAACAGAAATGGTGTCACCATTGATGAATTACAACACATTGAACTACAAGAGCAATATAACAGTTTGGCATGGGGGCCATATGCTGTGTGTAAACACAGTAAATATCAGAATTTCCTTCTTGCCTAGAAGGCCTTGTTTGCTGGAGCTCCATAAATAGCTGCACTGGTTTTATGGCGTACTTGAATGAAAGAGGATGCAAACAAAATTAAGGAAGTAATACTGTGGTATTTTGCTGGGAGCTAGAACAGCTTAATCAGGGATTTACAATACAAACACTCTCAATTAAGAAGGGATGGGAATAGTTGTTTTTATACTGATATAGAGTTCCTAGAGCACAGCCGACCTTCTGTACTCATCCACAGTCATTACTGCTGTGAGCAGCATGTTCATTTCTGTCTATTCTGTTTATTTTTAGATTTAATTGCAATTCTTTTAAACCCAATTTTATTTTTTATATTTTTAAAACTACAAAAGAATTTGCTTTTTTTGGTACTAGAGGTGCTCTGCAAACCCTCCACCAACCACAATCCCCAGACATTCTACCCTGCATAGAAAAAACCTTAGTTTGGTGCACAAAAATCAAACAAAACACTGCAAATATTAACCGTTCAATTCACGCATCAGATATTTAGTAACTTTTAACAGAATTTGACTTCTCTGGTGATCATCTACAACTCAGCTTTTCCAAGACTGGGCTCCTTCACCTCTCAGTAGGTCCATACTCCTGTTGTTGAAGTCTGTCAAACTGGACAGTTCACTCATTTAATCTGTTTCATTGGTTAAGAGCCTGGGAGTACCAACTTGCTTAAGTCTCTGCTTCTCCCAGTACACTGAAGCCATAACCTGGCTTTACAGATACATAACATCCACAAAATGCACCCCTATTTCACAACACACTTTACACAGCTCTTGATCCAGGCCATGGTTATATCCTGCCTAGACAGCTGGAACGCTTTCCTGTCTGGCCTTCCAGCCTTTGCAATCAAGCCCATTCAGCCATTCCAGGACTGCTGTGAAAGCTGTGTTTGACTTACCAAGGTCTTCTCATGCATCTCCCCTCCTCATCTCTTTCCATTGGATCCTACTAGCTGCCTAGATCATGTTCAAGACTATAGTTCCAACCTACAAAATCATCAATGGATCTGCACTCCAATACCTACAGGATGTGATCACTCACTTCTTTGGTGCCAGACTGTTACACTATATGACCAAAAATATGTGGACCCACCTTCTAATAACTGAACTGAACTGTTTCAGCCACAACCATGCAGTATACAAACACATTCTAGGCAATTGTTTGCTTCCATCTTTATGGCCACAGTTTCGGGAAACTCCTTTTCTGCTCCACCATGCTGTACCGTGCCTCCCGTACACAAAACACATGGTTTGCCCAGGATCCTGTGGAACAACTTGAGTGGCTGCACAGAGCACTGACCTCAACCCTACTTGATGCCTTTGGGATGAACTGGAACGCTGACCATGAGCCAGGCCTTTTCACCCAACATTGGTATCCGACCTCACTGATGCTCTTGTAGCTGAATGGCACAAATCCCCATAGCCGTGCCCCATAATATGGTGGAAAGCCTTCTCAGAAGAATGAAGGCTGTTATAGCAGTAAAGGGGGGAACAGCACCATATCAATACCCACGGGTTTGGAATGGGATGTTCACTAAGCAGATACAGGTGTGATGCTCAGGTGTCCACATACTTTTGGCCATACAATGTATATGCTCCTCTTGCCATTTTTGCTCCCACACACCCATGCTCAAAAGCCAAAAGGTTCTCAATTCTGTCTCCAGTATGGTGGAATGGGGGAATGAGGAAGTTTAAAAAACATCCCTTTCATGCCCACTTCTTTCCTGAGCTCCTTTCTGTTCCATAAGCTTTCACTATATCATCTGTTTAAGAAGAACTGTACTCTCAGTCACCCTAGTAATCAATTCTATATGCAGCTCCAGGAGTAACGGATGCTGCCAAAAACGATGGTATTAAACTAATTGACCATACTCTGAGAATCTCTTGTCTGCATTTCTATCGCTCCATCTCTTGTTGAAACCCAGTTCTGCTTTCTATAAGTTTTACATCACTTTGGAGAAAAGTGCTAAATGAATGAATGTGAATCCTATTACAAGTAAAAAAAAAAAAAAATTTATTCAGAAAGCACTCAATTCAAGTGTAACGGGAGACGTTAGAAATCTACTGCAGAGAAAACTGACCTCAAAACGCTCACCCAGTTCTATTATGACACATAATGTATGACTTGACTTCAACATGGTCTTGGAATTACTCCAGGGTTAAGTCAAGATCCAATCTCTGGCACGATGTGAATCCCAATATGCAGAGTACGTATGATTCATCTGTGAGATAAAGCACTCACGCTGCTCAATATGTGCACCATAGCGACTGTTATTCTCTTCTATTTGTGATGATTTATGAAACAGATTTGCATTTAGGTTTTCATTTATATGACAGGTTGAGGGGTTAAATATGGCTATAAAATCACTTAAACCTGCCCATGGAGATGCATTTCCATTGAAACTATTCCAAGCTGATGGCACAGCTAATGTGAATGCTTATAATTTACAGAATGGCGAACCTTCCATTGATGAGTGGCTTCAGATGAAGCAATTTGGGTTAGACAGATCAGGTAGGAAAGAGTCTCAAATTAGTTACAACTGGACTAGTAATATATTTCAAACTTGATTTCAAGGTGGAGAGATATACTTTCCAAATAATGGTACTAAGAAGCAGCTAGTCAGGTTAAATCAACACAGTCTTTCAAAAGAGCAGGCCTGTCCCATACTTCTTAGCCCTTGCAAATAACCCCTAACTATACTGCTTTCCCAAGAGATCAATCCAAGCTTCAAGTGCACACATCAACCTATTTGTAATATACAAATGGCAATCATCATAAGTTGAAAAAATGGTTTGACATGTCCATATTAAGCCCAGTTCCATAACCACTACAACGCTGGATGCCTAGTAGTGTTTAGACAATACTGACACTGGAATTTATGCTGATTTAAAGGATATAGTACCACATTTTTACCCCACTTAATATGAAATCTCTAGTTTCTGTGTCAAATTATATTTTTCTCTTGGTAAAAAATAAAACTGATACCTTCCCTGAATAGATTATTTTGCCTTGGAATGCAAATCATTGTGTTCTGTCCTGTTTATATTAAAACCAGCAACTTCTCCTTTCCAATGGATGACCGTTTTTTGTTCTTTAATAAGATAATCAGATATGACTCTGTGCTTTGTAGCTCTGCCATGTTTGACAGCAGTAACTTACTTCACAAAACTACAAATGTACAAATCACTGTCACGTTTTGCTTTAATCTGCTTTGGAGCTCAGCATTGGTCTACTGGTTTGTTATGTGTCATCTCTGCAAAATGACAGTATTATATAACCAGTTACAGTAAGATTAATTATCAAAATGCCCACTGACTCCCACCTTCCATGTCTCCAGTTCTCTACAATAATACAGCTCAGGATTCAGTTTGTTTGTAGAAGAGGCACTACCCTTGCAAACAGCAGGCAATATATTTTAATTTAGCTTCTGTGAAAAAATTAAGTGCTTTGTTTAACAGGTCTATGAGCTGAGCAAAATGAGCAGAATATAATGTCAAAGCCTGAAAGTTCACTGAGTGGAACTCCTCATAAGTTGGGCATTGTTGACATGAAACAGGAGTTAACTGGCACAAGCTTCCTTCATCAACTCTCTGTGAGATGCTGATAGTCTCTCCCAGATCATTTTACCAAATTAACCAAACAGGGACCTCAGGGAGAGCCCACTGCCACAGGAGATTTACACCAATTTCAAATTTCCTGGTTCAGGTGGCACCAAGATCTAGTCCTTTGGCCTTGAGTCTGGCTTTCGTCATGCATCACCTAGCATGTAGGCCTCAAATGGACTGACTTCTTAGCTACTACTCAGTCTATCTACAAAAGCTGGATCAACATTTCTCTTTCGAAAAGTCATGAACCCCAAGCAACTTCTTTGGCACATCCAGGCCCTCTGACTGTTGGTACTGACAGCTTGTGTCAGACCAGCTGTGTTTATATCTAACCTCATGGTGCAAAAAAGTGAATCTTGAACACAAATTTGTGCTCATGCCTGCGTGAATATACTGTATGACCAAGCAAGGCAACCCAACAAATTCCCACCCCTCATTCCTGATTCCAGCTGTTCAAATCACAACTTTGTCTGGTTTATACTGAAAGGACAGAATGTTTAAGGACATAGACTTGAGGCTTGAATTTTGGTTCAGGTTCAACTGAGGACTGTAAGCTTCTTATCCTGAAACTACCCCAGTAAAATATTTATCTTCTAATGGGTAAGGCCCTCAGAAAAAGTAACATCAGACTAATAATTACTACCCACACGTAGAAGAGAAATGAAAGTCCAGACGTCTTACTGGATCTACTGGTGCTCAAACACAGAAAGGCAAACCAGATTTTTTGAGCACTGTTTATCATACCACTGCCATGTTTAGCAAACAGACTTTATGTTCCTCTGTAGTAGTACCTCCCAGTCTTCCATCTTCAGCCAAAAATGTTAATTTTGATAAGATGTGTTCAGTTTCTGTTGGTTCTAACAAAACAGCAGCTTTTAAAGCACCTTATGGTCAAGTATACTGGGTTCCTCATATTCATCTCTGGGTTATTACATTTCTTATGGCAGGCAAACAATATCCTTCTTTAACTGCTTTTTAGACAAATGGGTGCTCTCTCGTGTGGTAGACCCTGAGAGACTACTGCAATTTACTCGACAGATAGATAATGGAGATGAAAATAAATAGCAGGTTGCATAAATCAGACCAACCCTTTTGTCCCCTAAATAAGCCATTCTTGCAGCTGTCTGCTGACAAAGGACATTTTCTACAGATATTGTCTTTGATAAAATTGATATCCATAACCCTAGGCTGAGAAAGTTACTCAGTACTACTAATACATTACAGCTCATAGGAAAACATACAACGGAGTGAGCGCTTCTTTTCTGAAGTGGGTGTAGCTCATTTTAAACAAAAGCAAAAGGAAAAAGGAGAAGAAAAAATTTAGCTAGCTTAAGTCAATCTGGGCTTCAGCCAGTTGGAATCTAACCTTTGCTCTTTTGGTTGGGAGTTAGCTAGTTTCGTCTTTCCTCTTACATCAGTCTTAGGGATGCACACAGAAACAATATGGCCCCAATCGCGCAGCATTACAGCTTCCTTAAATGCACAAGGGAGAATTCTGTAGAGTTCCCAACAAATAGCAGCTGCACAGCTGCTGCCCGCAGAAGGAGCGGTAAAGAACCTTGCAAACAGACCCTGACGTACAATGCAAATCATCATGGACATTTTTTTACATGAAAAGATTCTCATTGTTTTCACAAAAAAGCAAAGTAATACTCTTTAATAGGTGATTCTGGTGAGATGGTGATACTGTCATGATGGAGTCCAAATTATGACCGTGGACTTCTGCAAATATTTGCAACACTTCATAAAATTTGTAGATATGAGTTTTACAAGAATAAAGAAAATAGTCTGGGCATAGGCGGACCCCGCCTTTGCCAGCTTCATGAATTAAAAACCACATTACCTTACAGGCCATATTCTAGCACACATGGTTATAAACCTTGCAGACCTCAGCAACACCAGCTTCTAGCATAACGTAATCTCCTGGGAGTCTGGTTTTGAAATTTTGAGCAAATTGCAGTTTAGAAATGAGTGTTTGCATCCAAGTCTAAGATCCTAATTTGTTGTTGTAGCCTACTTCAGAAACACGAGCTAAATGCAGCAGTGCACACAGAAATCCAGGAAAAAAACGTGCACCTTGTGTGATTTCTTTTTTAAAATGCAAGCCAGATGTGGCCAAGGCCGATGGAAACAGGTGATGATAACATTATGCTGGTATTACACACAGATGGGAAAAGGCCTGAGTCAATTCCTGTCTCACTGCTGGGGGGGGGGGGGGGGGGTAAATATATATTTATTCTTTTAACTATGATGAAAACGATTTCTAAGTGATCCAGGCTTTGCTGTTTCCTTATTTTGAGAAAGTCCGATGGGTGAGAGGACCATTCTCTGAGCAGCAATCTTTTCTCAGGCAAAACAAATCACACTTTGGTGGTGCCCTGAGGACTGCTGTTTCCATGCAAAGCGATGCTCCTTCAGCGTGGGGGGGGGTGAACACAGGAGGCCTTGCACACACAGCCTGGGAGGGGGAGATGATCTACTCTAAATATTTGTCACTAGTGTTTACAGTTGTGCTAGCTGTGTTTAGGATTTTGGTTAGCAGAATAGAGAGGGATAGTGGTTGAATGTTTAGAAAGACACGAAATGGAACAATGTAGAAAACAATATTTTCACACCAAAGTGTATCTTCCAGGAAAGGAGGAGCTTGTTGTGATGCTGCCGGTTTTTTTGGCAAAGTGCCGTTGCCAGTGATGTTGTGTTTGTTTTGCTGGGCTTTGTTTACATGCTTGCATAAACACACAAACTCATCCAGGTTTGCACACAACAGCTTGCTCAAGTACACACTCTTTCTAGCTGTTCTCTTCCCACAACCTCAACCCTGCCAGTGTCTTTTGGGCAGATGGGTTCAGAGGGCAGCAAATCGAGGACCCCTCTCCATCCTGTTTAATGCTCTTGCCTGTTGGGAAGCAGTCTGCTTCTTGTCAAGAGGGAGCACTGCTGAGTAAGCGTCAGGGACAATTAGCCACCCCTTGGAGCCACCCGCAGAGGCAGGACATGTCGGACCAACGAAGGAACATGAGTGGACACAGAGCAGAACACTGCAGGAGCAAGACCACCACACTTTTGACTTGTCACGTTATCACTGACACCCCAGGACCAAATGATCACAACACACACAAACTGCACTGAAAGCAAAACAACTACACTGTCAGGTAGACCATCACAGCAGAAATGTACCTAAAATTTATATTAAGTAAAATAACAGAACATGGCAGAATCTACAGTTAAGACCTTGAGAGTGGACTGATCACAAAGCTGTAATTCAGATCACACTGTTGGTGGTCTTTCACCTTTCATATTCAAACTCAGGATCTGCCACTGCTGAATTCTGCATTCCAGATGGTCTACACAGGGCACTCAAATTCTCTTCAGCTCTATCCATTACCTCCCAGAAGGAGAAGGCCTTCTGGTGCACCAGCTGCAGGGTGGGGTGGGGTCAACTGACCAGCCGATAGGTCTCACACCTATTTCTCCCACAGGGGCCAAGAGTGACGATACAGTGGCAAGGGACCCCATACCCCAACTACAGAGGTGTGAGAACCTTCTTCTGGCACATAACCAGGGAGCAGGGAGGGATGGGGGTTGAGGAGAGAGTGTGAAGCCCCCAGACTTAGGGCCCAAATGGGGCCACTCCTCTTTCTGCGTATTCCGGGATCACCATTTGGGATGAATTCTGGGGGAGGTGCAGGGAGGCAAGACTTTGCAGTCAGTCTCAACACATTTTGTATGTTTGCTGGGCATACTCCTCATCCGCATTCACTTCTGAATGGTGCAGTAGAGCATCCATCTACACCGGTCAAACTTTTAAAGCCATACCAGGAACATCGGTCAACCTGCCACAGCTGGAATGGTTTGGTGATTCCCTGCTGATACCATAAGGACACGTATTACACTTGCACTTCTCAGTTAATAAAGTGAAGGATCTGAGGCCTACACTAAGATCTCCATGCAGTTTCTTTACTGTCGCTCCTTGGTTTCACCTCACCATCTGGACTGTTGTGTGTGTCACAGTTGTGAGTGTGTGCCTCCTTTCCATCCTTTGTCTGATGACAATTTACTTCCTGGCATCATCTTCACAGAATTATCTCAGGAAGAGCACTAAAAGTTCTGAAGATTCAGCCTTTGTCATCACCACTGCTCAGTGTCTTTTTTTGGTTCATTACCTGCAGTGGACTTATTTAATTTGGTTATATTCTTAAATGCTGACAAATCCCAAGATTAAAACAGCCACATCAAAGAAGCAGATGTTATTAGTAGCGCAAATGGCTTCTTTTTTTCAACACCAAAAGCCAAGTTTCAGCTAAGAGCCCTGTCACACTCACTATTTTCTATTGGTACTCTCTGCTTTTCCGTCTGCAGTGGACAGTCCAATAAAAGAGTGCAACCAACCATTTCCTGCTCTGGAAGAGGTGGAATCTTGAAAGTATGTCTTTCCAGTGGCAGGCTGCTTTTTCCATAACAGCACTGTGTTGTGACTCACAGTCCAATAACTTTAGACGTCAGGGTGGTGTGTGATTGTAGACAGCGGCCCACCTGAGCTCCCATCGCTTAGGGACACATACAGCTGCATGGAAAACCACTAATAGGCACTTTCACCACCCCTATCCAACTTATGAGGACAAACTGAGCTGAATGTGCATGATATGGACATATGTTGTATGGTACCACTATTTAGCAAACAAAGGTGGTATGGAGACACAACCCTGCCCCAAAGGTGTGACAGAGGATCGGTTGGGCCTGGTATGATGCTTGTGTAAGGCTGGGAATTGGTGCATTTCTGCTTCGCATCCTGTAAATGTGAGCCAGCTGCTCTCCTCTCGATAACAAGAGGAGCAGGAATATGAGGGCCAGCTGTGTCAAGAATGAGGAGAGGAGGGAGCAGCAGAGAGAGGACTTAACTGCTGTTTTGAATATTTTGAGACTGTGCTGTTCTCTTTAGGAGATGCCATGGATACTCCTGCACATAAAGGAAATACAGTATCTACCATGCTAATGCAGAGGTCTCAGAGCTGGTAATAGCTGGGTCACTGTAAATCCTAAGTCCACAAATATAACCCTGTACAGATAAAGACAGAATAAAGAAAACAGCACAAAAGAAACTGAAGAATATAAAAGTAAAACTGGATAACAGAGCAATTACTACTACTATTACTACTATTCAACTATCCATCTATTATCTTTGATCACTTTATCCTGGTCAGGTTTGTGGTGATCTGTAGCCTATTATATAATTACTGGGCATAAGGCTATGAAAGGATGGATGAGATGCTAGCCCATCCTTGCATCCATTTCTGTTAAGTGCTTACCCTGAGCAGGGTTACAGCACATATCATCATCATCATCATCATCATCATCATCATCATCACCACTCTGTGTTTACCTGGATTTCTTAAAAGGGCTCCAGTTTCCTCTCACAGTCCCATATGTGTTTCAGATGAATTGTTGGCTTTAAAATTGCCTGTAGTACTGTATGTGCATATGCAGGTGAATGTGTGTAATTGCTCTATGATGGAGTGTTGATCCTTGCATGTCACTGAAAATATTCAAATGCAAATGAGGCACAGAATTTTCACTTCAAAAGATTATCTGAAAGCTTGCCAACTTTATGAATGTTATAAACAGTTTATATTTTCAGTCCTAGTAACTTACAGCTGTGCACTCAATGCTGGTCTTGTGAAAATACAGCTGTGAACCTATGAAATAGCAGAGGAAACTGGATCTGACAATGTTTTCCATCCTTACAAAAACATTGCCTCCGATTTCTCATCTCTAAACACTGAATTTTGAAAAAAAAAAAAAAAGGTGAAGACAACAGGCCGAGTCTTCTGCAGAAGAACTTCAGTGGAACTTCTAGCCAAAGGGGTGGGGACAAGAAAGAGATGCCCCAACTCATCCCATTCTTTAGTGAGGCCTGGAATGTTCTGAGTCTGGGGCCATGGGGTGATGAGCCCTGGCCAGGCTGATGACATCTCTGATCCCTTCCTTCTGTTAGCGTGCAGCTCTGACAAAGCCCAGCTTCCCTCTGCAATGCTGGACAGGACATCACTCAGGGCAGTGCCTTCCTCCATCCCTCCCCTCACACTCTTTCTCTTTGTCTAGCTCTCATACACACACACACGTGCATGTAGCATGGAAAAAATGTGTAAAAAACTGAAATCCATAAACAATGAGTATGTTGATACTACATTTGAAAAGACCACAATTGCATTTTAATTTGAACAATAGAGCAGAAATAAAAAAATGACTAGTATGTACCCACAGTACTTTCAGTCAGAAGTAATTAAATCTGCCATACATAATATTCCAAGGAAGGTAAAGCTTATGCATCTAAAAGATGAGCAGTTCCAGTGCCACTTGCATTTTACTAACATATGCAAAAGGTTTTGTTTAATTACACAGCTCTGCCAACAGGGACTGTGTCACTGTTCACCTTGTCATTCAAAACAAAAATGGATATTAGATAAGAACATCCAATAATGGTGAGGTTGCTCTACTTTCATCCACAGGGTTTGGGCCTGCTTCCCATGGCAAGAAGAGTTGGGGGAGGGGTGCAGGGTGGGGGTCCATTCTCTTCCCAGGACCCTCGCTCCAAGTGTGCGAAAGCACAGGCACTGATGTCTGAGAAAAATGCTTGAGGGGAGAAAAACAACATAAAATATATTTATCATTCATATCTTTGAGAAAAAGCCAAAAGCCACCTCCATTTCACAGTGGAATGTTTGTTTGCACAAAGTTTGTCTCTGTGCAGATCAAGTGCTTTTCTATGGTTTGATTAAAACAGCTTACTGGGAGGCGAAACTAGACATAGTTAAATTAATGTATGTTAGTGTTTTTGAAATCGGTTACAGTGTTTGAAAGGGCAATCCGAGTCAAGCCTCACCATTCTTCACTAAGAAGGAACAAGCTCAACCAAAACAGGCAAACAGCCCATAAAAAATTCATAATTCTCATACTGTCCTTAAAGGACTTGTAACCATGGTTTCCCCTTTAATCCAATAACCTCAAATGAAAGCATATATTCTCTATTTTTCTTTTGCGTAAGCACATGTCACTGCTGAGAAACCCTGGCACTTAGAGTTTGGCTCAATGAGAGATGACTCGGGCCTTTGGGGAATAGTTCCATGGATCGAGCCAAGGTTGTGTCCTGCTGTTAGTGGGAACCAGGGGTAGGAATTTTTGGCAGTCGGGGGACGAGGATTGGGGGTGGTTTAACCTGAGCACAGTCACGTTATGGACACGGATATCAGCCTTTGTAGTGCTGCAAATGTGTCCCTCAAAAATCAACATCTGGACTAGATGGAGAAAATGGGTCCAGACCTTCATATTTAGGTGTGTTCTGCATCCAAAGCTTTTCAAAACCCAATGAAGCAACAGAAAGGGAGTTCCAGGGAAATAGGACACCACTGTAGAGCCCATTTCCTTACTCACCTCACCACACACCACCCAAACAATTATCAGCAAAATGACAGAAAAATTCAAATAGAAAGCACTACATTTATAACTAGCTAACCACCATGGGGATCTCAGCTGCTGTGTTTTCTTATATCTCCTTAGTGAAAATACTCTCTGCCACTAGACTGTTTTAGGTTTTTTGTTATGATATTTATCCTGCAACTAACAGCAAGGTGACTGAACCAACTGACAAAGACAATAACTTGTGCCTATCTGGCCGGGAGTGCAGGAGTACAGCAGTGCATGTGATACCCCAGTTGAGCAGTGGGCCAAGCCTGTTTTTATTCCATTTCAGAATTGGCAAATTTTTTTCTTTAAAAAATACTGGTTTTAACCTGTCAACATGTGTTATAGTGTGCTTCCATCAAAGGCAGATTCTGTCACCTCATGCTTTCCCAGCAGCCAGCCCACTACCCCACCCCCATCTGCTCCAGCTCCACATCAGCCCCTTGTGTGGTCTTAGTGGAGACTAAACAGATAGACGGGGAAACAAAACAAAGTAGCAGCTAAAAAAAGTAATAAAAAATGAAAAATGAAAGATGTTCCGAGACTGAACGTATCATTTCTAGGAAATGGGAAAGGGGAGCAATGCAAAAAAAGAGCCATCCATGCAGGAAGCTGTGAGTGGGACACAGGCCACAGGATTAAAGTTGGGAGCGGAACTTCTCGCCTGGGCACGGCAAATGTGACCCAAACCACAGGTAGCCTGCACGAGGAGAAAGGATTTTCCATCAGCTCACCTTTCTAAGCAAGGGTTTTCATTTGGAGCAAGACTCTTGGAGGACATGGCAGTTTAGCACACTGGCCAAAGAGACTGAAGAAGCATATGGGGTCATGGTGGTCTGAAGCTTGTCTTGGAAGAATGTGGCATAAGGTAGAGTGCTCCTTGGACTGGATGCCAGCCAGCTGCAGAGCAATCACACACACATTCTTTCGCTCACACATGAACACACTAAGGTTAGTTAAGAGTCCCAAATTCACATGTCTCTGGACCGCGAGAGGAAACTGAAGCACCTGTGGCTAAACTCAGATGAACATGGGAAGAACAAGCAATCTCAGCACAGACTGAGTAGAATATGAACCCCCACCCCAGGGGCTGTCAAGCTCCATCACTACCCACTGGACGTTGTATTACCCTCATTATTGTCCAATTACATAAATTAAAATATTTAAAAACAAATGCAGAGCTAAGCTTGACATTGCTGTTTTAAGCTGGCCTACCTTGATCCTTTCCATGAGGGGCTTTGTGGATGAACACAAAGGGTTCTGGGACATGTGTTGGAGCTCTAACTTGCCCTGAGGGTGAACTGGGCGATCAAACAGACGCCACATTGTTATTGTTGGCACCCCTCTGTGACCGATGGTGCATCACATGGTGGGAAGGAGTGACGTGTGGAGCAAAGACGAGAGTCCTGCTCAGAGCTGGGGGCATCCTGCTCTTCATCATCAGAGCTCACCCTGCCAGACACTATCCAACCTTGTGAATGCATGCAAAATGCTTTGCATTGTGGGGGTTTTAGAGCACTTCATTTAGTTTCTGGAACAGAAAAGACTCAGGCTGGGCTACCATGCCTGTAATTGATATTCTTTCCAAAACTGCCAAGTCCACAACATGCTGCTCCTAATATTTGTCTGAGTTGTATCCTCAATCTAACTGGAGTAGAAAGTGGTCATGGCTGAGTAGAACAGAGTATCTGTGATAATGAAAGGCCTTCTGGCTTCTGGGTACTGTGAGGCCCAAGTAGGAGCCAATACTTTGGACCACAGGCTTTTGGAGTCAGAGGCTGTGCTGTCCAGATTGTTTCCTACTTGATATCAGTCACTTACATCCAACATGTAGAGAGCTCTTTGAACCTGTGTGACTTACTAAATGCCATTCATGCATTAGAACAACTTATGCAGCAACACAGATGGGAGTAATTCAGTGAAATGCAAACAAATACATATCTTGTTTCGCTCAAATGGAAGAATGCTGTGGTTATTGGGGGAGGTGCAGTAATTGTTCATGGAGAGAAGAGGAAGACAGCAGATAAACACCCACTATTTTTGCCTGATTGGTCTTTCTTTGGGGGAAAGAGGGTAAAGTTTGAAGAGCTCCCTGTACTGAGGCATGAAAAAGAAAAGACCAGATAGGATGGGTGGTGGTGGTGGCAGTATCAAGCAGAGCAAGTTGCCAGCAAACATTACATGCATGGCTAACAGCACATGCAACTGTGCCATAAGCAAGACAAACCTGCTGAACCATTGGGCTAATCTCTCTGAGAGCTGCTGACATGTCTCCAACAACAATATAATTATGATCATGGCCAGCTCACAGAATGACATGGCCAAAACTGCACTGTGCTGTCCTGACCACAGCTAATGCCTTGCCAAAAAGCAAATGATTAATGAGTCACATTGACATCTCCTCAGCATTTACAGGATAACTGAGAGAAAATTATATGGTGTTGGTTAAAGAATGATTCAATTCAATTCAATTCAATTCAACTTGGATTTTAGAGTGATCTTCTCAGTCAGTGACACAGAACAAAAGACTGGCAGACTTTGCAGAAACAAGTATGACAAATGTAAAGTAAACATATGAATAAATGGTTGGCTATACATGTAAAGACTACAGAGTCCATGTAAAATAAGCCAACTGGCAACTGAGGAAAGGAGAACAAAAAGCTCCCAACTAAACGTGAGAGAGAAATATAAACTTCTGGGGGTCCGAGTAAAAAGAAGCTAAATAAATTAACACCCAGAAGCAGATATACTGATCTCATTTATTATGGCCTGCATTCAACAGCTCCTGTCAGCGTGGAATTCTTGCCTAACAGTCGATTTTGTCCAATCTCATCAGAAGAGAATCAAATGCATGAAGGGAAGCGCTAGAATCTGGTTTATTTGAGTGCATAGTATTGAGCAGAACACCATCTCTGGAATGTGCTTGAGAAATAAAGCTGTCCAGTTAGCTGAGATGTTGCAGGCTTGTCAAATGGTCCAATAGCGATACATTCTAAATGTTTTTATTAAAAATCATGGCCATAATTTTGGTGTGTGAGAAGCACTGATTACATTTTCTTGAGAATTAACAAGGAGTTACGTTATAGTTTCCATCCATCTATCCATTCATCCATCCATCCTTTACAATTAACTGCTGTTACTTAGTCAAGGTTGTGGTGGTCTTTCTTAGAACCATTGAGTGCTGGATTATGAAACATCCCCAGAATGGGACACCAGGGTGGCCTCACATGCACACAGTCACACATAAATATTACAGGCAATTTTCAGCGACCAATTAGCCTGAAACACATGTCTTTGGACCATGGGAAGAATCCACAGCACTCAGAGGAAACCCATGCAGACATGGGGAGGAGATGCAAACGCTACACAGACTGAGCTGGATTCCAATCCACACTTAAACAGCCCAGGCATTGTAAGGCAGCAGCACTGCTCTCTTTAGCACTGTATAGCCTTATAGGTTTCGGTTATTGTTTTTTACAATTTATTTCTGTTCTGAAATATAGAATTCAATATGCATTTCAATATAAACTTTTATGTAACGCTATATAAGTCTGAACAGTCTAATAGATAAATAGAAGTGTTGTATTACAGCACTATTAAAGCACTGGTGCACTTTCTGGCTGTTGGCCACAGTTTTTAATGTCCAGCTATGCCTTACCCATCCCTGTCCAGTTGCACCCCACAGAGCCCTGTTTAAGTAATACCTCGCTATAGCCAGTCCCCCCACTGAGGCATGCTTTGCCCAGCCTAGTATCAGGACAGGAACCCCCAGGCATTTTCCTGGGCGAGCAAAGTGGATGTTCAATCGAGGGCAGCAGCCAGGCCTGGCATCTCACCCACACCCTGACGCAGCTCTTGTGATGTACTGGGGGAGGGCTGCATGGGGCATGACTGGGGAGGGGCAGTGGGACATGGCATTCCTGGGCAGACTGTAAGGAGTCTGCTAAACAGTCTGCAGCGATTATCGTGGCGTTGTGCTACAGTCACAGCAAGACTTGCCAGACCCTGCTCCTAGGGGAGAGATGTTAATTTTATTTTGCAGTATAGTTTCTGTTTGTCCATCATTGCTATAACTGATCCCATTAATGGGCACCAGGGATGGACAGCGACTCGTACTCCACCGATGCTGGAAAGGTGGAAAATGCTGACCGGTGGTCAATTGAGCAATCACTTGCATAACGCCATCCTTTGCCATTGGAGCTGACACAAAAAGCTGACTTATCTAGCAATTAGACAGGGTTTTTCAACACTGGGCACACTTACAAGTGAGAAAATCAGAAAATAAAAAAGACATTCCAGAATTAAAATGGAGACAGAGCCCAGATGAAGGAAAGAAGTGATTTGAGCATCGTGGGGCTCATGTTAGGCAAACTAAATGGAATTATGACCTCACAGCTCTTTTTGTTTATGTGAATTATTAAACTTAAAGAACGTGTTTTGGAGAGTCATGGTAAATGTATAGGAATGAGAGTGACTTTTACACTGAAGTGTGATTTCCCATGACTCATGAGTGAACAACTCATAACATTAAAATAGACAGTACCTGCTAACTTGACCTAATGGCCTTCTTCTCCTGAATGTTCTTCTGGTAGCCAGTGTCACAGGGTTAAATGTCCACCATGCCAACACATTTCCCCTGTACCTCTGTTCCTCTCCAAAGTCCTAGAAGAGGTTCTTGTAGCTTGTTTCATAACTTACTGCAAATGACTTGTTTTAAGAATTTCAGTCTGGTTTTTGTGCTCATGATGCCGCTGAAACGATCTTGGGCAGAGTTGCCAACAACATCCTAGTGTCTGCATATATGAGCTTCTCAGTAGTGTTTATCCTTCTGGATCTCACTGCCGCTTTTGATACCCCATACCATCATATTCTCTTGCACAGGTCGGAGATGTGCTTCAGACTTTCTGATACTTTGCTCAAGTAATTTACTCCTACACAAAAAGCTTTTGGTCTGCACTATTACCGGTCCGCTACGGAATACTTTAGGGTTCTGTTACGCAACCATTATTATTATTTTCCTTATATATATAGCTATTAGGTAATATCAGCAAACACTATTAACTTTGTCATATGTCAATGACACGTTTATTTGTTAATCAAGCCCACATACATGCATGCCACCATACACCTTTCCCACTATCTTGATAACCAACCAACTAAATTCCAATTTCACATCATCTTCAAGGAATGTTGGAGTTCTCTTTGACCCAGAGTTCTCTTACCAGCTGTATCATAATTTGGTTAAGAAGACTTGTTTCTAGCAGCTGAGAAGCATCTTCAAGCTAAAACTTGATCTTTCTGGGCTGGACACCGAGAAGTTGGCTCATGTATCTGTCTCCAACAGACTTGATGACTTGTTGTCTGGCTGCCCTGCCTATGTCATCTCCCCAGCTCATCCAGAATGCTGCAGCCAGGATTGCCACCAGCTCCTGGAAATACTGCAATATTATTCCAGTTCTTTGATCTCTTCTCTGGCAACCCATTGCTTATACATGTTACTCCAAGCTCCTGCTTCTAACCAAAAATAGGCTCAAAGGTTTGACACCAACTTCCATTGCTGATCTGTTCAGTAGCTGTGGGCCAAGTTGCACTCTACGCTCACTAGACACAAAACTGGTTGTAGGTCCAGAGATCCGTTTGAACACTGTGGGTGGCAGAATGTGTCGGGACTGAGCCTCTAGATTCTGCAGTGCCTTTTACTCTGAGACACAACTCTTCTGTTGCAGCCTATAAAACTCGCCTTGACCACAATAAAATGCCCTGGATCGATAGGCAGATAGACACTTCATCCTCCTGAGATTTTTGTTTTCCTCTCCTCAGTTGCCAGCTGGTGTAAAAAGATAGCTCTGTAGTGCCCAACAGTAGATAATCTGTGTTTGTAATTCTTATCCTATTGTTCATCTCATGGACCTTTGATATCTTCTGTTAGCCTATTGAGTATAGCATTCTATACAAATGAATTGATTCGTTCAAATTCTCAACAAGCTCTGCTAGAGAGCTGACATGCAGACAACAGTAAAAGTAAAACAGAACTATAAAATAAGCTAAATATATTTTAAGAAAAAGAAATGATGGACAAAAACACAAGAGAGACTCATATATCAACATGGAAAGGTACTTTTTAGCAGCTAAGTGGTGTTAATTTGGTCTTGTCAGACCTAGATGATGTCAGTCCGTGTGAATTTAACTTCCTCCAGGTTGCTGTCTCATTTATCCTTAAACACACATGCACATACACACACGACAAACAGTGAAGAGCTAAGATACTCAGCTTTTAAAGCTGTTTTTCTCTCTGCTTCACATTGATGAACGATACTGAATGCCCAGTGGGTTAGAGGCCACAGGACTTCAAATACCCAGACAACATCCGACAACAGTGTTTTTCTCGTCATTTGCAAAGAAAACAGCTCCCTGCGTGGCCTTAGCTGCCCCCCCTCACCCCACCCTGTGTTCTCCCCGTTGTAAATCTTGATGAAATAGCTTGCAGGTGTCCGGATTAAAGAATAGTCACATAGGACCTCAAGCCTAGGGCCCAGCTGGGTCCCACCTCTGCCAGTTCCTAGTTGCTATTTGTTTTGTTTTTGAGATCCTCTAATAGAACTGGTGACGGGCTTGGGTCCGGGCCTGGTCTGAGTTACAGAGTGTGCAGGATGAGTAAGAGAACAGATGTCTACCCGGCGCTCCCCCAGTGTTTAGCATACCTGCCTCCTCCAGTTAAACAACATAACCTTCACACATCTTCTTCTCCATGAGCAAGAACAGGGTCCTTGCCATGTATTCGCAGATACGTAAATTTCCTGTCGGACAAAAAGTAAAGCAAGTTTCAAAGCCACGGTTCTAAGACAGCTAGTTGTTGCCAACTTAAGATGGCCAGTTGGTGAACTTGGCTTCACTTTGCATCTCTTTGTGTTGCACTGAGGACGCTAAAGACCAGAACACAGATGATAGTGCCCTCCTCCAGCAGTACCCAGATTGTTTTTCCTCTAGATGGACTTCTATGGAGAGAGAGGATGAGAGTGAGGGGTCAATGGCTGGCACACAGTCCCGCATCCAACAGGAAAAGGATGGCAGCTAAAAATGGTGAGAGAACAAAGAATCAGGAGACAAAGAGAGGATTTTTAGGTCCTCCATCACAGTGAATCAAAAGACTCCAAGAATGTGGATGAGCAGATATCTTATTCTATGATACAACAAGAACAAGTGACTAAAAATACTATCATGACCAGAAAGTAACAGGCACTGACTGCCTTGGAGTGTGCACACATTTTGTCCTTTATGAAGAAAACAGATTATAATTCAGAGCACTTTTCACAGCTAAATTGCTTGAATATTATTTTGGGGCAATACTGTGTAATACATCTCCATGAAAAAATCCAGAGCAAATGATGCAGGGTTTTTAACCTGGAAGTGAATAACTGTACTCAGAAGGGAGTGTGAGTGTTTGAAAGCCAAGGTAGAGCGGCTGGTCAGTTTGCTATCGTTTGCATTGACGAAACCTCTCACTGGTTAGGCAGTGCCCCTGTATACACTCTAGTCAGCTCTTGAACCCACGTCAGGCTGAGGAGGCTGGTTGTTGTGGAGTGAAGGCCAGAAGAGCTCTCAAGTGGCTGATTAGATAAGAGCCACGCAGTCGGTGGGGGGACCAATAGGTACTGTGGGCAGCAACACAAGAACTCTCGAGAGCGTTGTCAGGCCCTGTCTGAATTAGGAGCCGCGGAGAGGCACTTTGTGGATCTGCTCTTGAAGGATGTCCTCTCGTTCCTGCCCAGTGTCAGACTGGAAGGGGATACTCTCGCAAGCTTCAGATGGTGCAAACGGGTGGCTTTCATTTGGGAGATTTATATCATCAGCAGATGGAGTCTCAGGACGTATTGTCCCCAGTGGAAACATTAAGTCAACGGGGCTTCAGGATTATGTTATGTCATTAAAGGTATTTCAATAACTGTCCATGTTGACATATTTCTCCGGCTGCGAGGAAGAAAGAGAATGCGGCTAACCCATTACCCCTGCTGAGCGAGTCATTGCGAGGAAGCCCGCTGGCATCCTTTTCTTAAAAGCCAGTCCTGTTTCAGGGTCCATGCAATGGGATAAGATGAGCTGCTGCATTTCTGTTTCTTGGGGTTCTTACATTTCTACAGGTGCTTGTGGCTCCCATTAAGGGCATAAAGCATCTATTGGATAAAGATGAAGATACCAGGAGTGATGAAATACCAGTTGTCCATTCAGCCTCACAGTTCAGAACAATTTCTTCAGATCCTTCCAAAATTGATCTAACACTTTTTTTCCTGATTTAATTGGTCCATTTGGTCATATGCATACAATGATATTACAATTTTTAACTGAAATACAGCTCATGGTAAAGGGTCAGTCAAAAATATAATCAATTGTTAGTTTTGTAATTTTAATGCAAAATAATTAACTTTTGACCAAATTGCTGAATTACAAGAGCCACAGACTCCCATGCTCACGGCATTTCCTTCAGACAGGTTGAGACCCATGGTCCTGAAGATGAAAACTAACAGTAGTTTTACAGGTCTAACATACAAGCCTCTTAACATTCCACCAACAAGCACTGCAGCACCTACAGGAGACCCCAAAAGGAAAGATGAAGGAATGCGTTGGACAACAGACAAACACACTGACATTTTCCAGCTCAAGGTACATTCTTTATTCGTCAAAATCCCACTTTCTTGTTTTGACTGGTTTTGTCCCTGTAAGGAACAAAGGCTAAGTGAAGGGCTAACAGCTTCTGTTGATCTACTTTTTGTTGGTGAAGACCCCACTGCCAGTGACTGGAGACACTGACCCACCCATCACAGAAGATCAGCTCACTTTCATTAGATAGATATCGTATTTAAGCCCGGTCCATGAACTTTCAGAGCATAAAAATTATAATGTCTCTCTTTGCATTGTCTGACTTTCAAGATGACAGCTACTTATGGTTATGCTTTGAATCACACTGTCTTCTATAAATATACCCACTCACAGCAGGTTGCCATGCCAAAATGGAGATGTTCCAGCAGATGTGCCTTTTGAATAACAGCTGTTAAATGCATTCTGACAATACTTATAAGTGAACAGTTGTATGATATTATGCCTTTCTTTTGGGTTTAAAATTCAACTGTATGTGATAAATATACAAAAAAACATCATATGAACTCACTGTAGTAAATGACATGACAAATCAACTATGCATAAAATAATCTTTCACTTGGTCTCCACCCGGGACATATGTGCTAGAAGAAATATTAGCATATACCTACCCTATGATACTATATTAGCCAAGCTACCTTGCACTGCCCGTATCAGTTTGTAGAATGATAAATAATAACACACATGATATTTCACCAAACTGTATTCCCATAAAAGTGGCGCATTTACTACATAAATACTGTCAGTGCTGTTGAACAGGTTGATGCCATGGAGAGACACATTCTACTTGTAGTCCAGTGGAAAAGTGGAAAAGAAAAGAGTAATAACAGAAAATACATAAGTCACAAGATTTTGTTACCTATTTTTCAAAAAAAATGTGTCATGTAAAATTTCTTATCCCTCCCCTTTGTACAAACCCACAAGTCCCATCACCCCTCTCTGTTTCCAGTTCGGGTCAGTCCCTCAACCACCCACCCACTTCTCCCTGGGGTGTGTGAAGTGCCCTATTTGTCCTCATCTTGACAAATTAGCTTTGAACTACCTGCGGGCCAACTTTACTAATCTGTGTAACATTGTTTGTGTGTGCTTGTATGAGAAAGAAAGAGAGAAGTGACCTGTTTGTCCTCATCCTGAAGAATTAGGTGGACATGTGCCTGGAGGCACACATCACTAATGTGTCTGCGTATGTGTTTAATTACGCAAAAACATCACTTATGGTGAAAAGTAGCTGTCAAAACAAAAATACTAAAGCGAATTCTCTGAAAAATCTACTGTTAAGATTTATTTTTTGAACTTTTACTGTTAATTATGGACTTGAAGCATACCAAAAAGAAACCTGTTCATGGAGACACTAGTACACCCTCGGTAACACTCCTAAATAATCCTTACAGTCGTATATTGGCCTTTTTTCTTTGTTAGTACAGTTGTGCTAATGTAAAACAACAACAGTAATAATAAAATTTATCTTTTGCACTAGTTTATAAAGGAGCAGACACGAATGTGACAAATGTAAGTTTAGAGCTTCTTTGCAAAATAAAAAAGTGTCTGATCATTGAGAGCAGTTGAAAATTCCTCCCTCTGTTGTGGAACCACATCAAATTAAAAATCTGGCCCACCGGCTAAGCGTAAAACACAAACCGATCCCAGGTTTTGTGCAGTGAGTCAAGAGGAGACATTACACAAACACACAAGTTGTTTCGAACTTCAGATCCTAAATGCAGCACAAACGCGATTAGTGGCAGGTTTACAGTGAGTGGCTGGAAGATGGGTTGGGATGGCTTCCAAAGACATCAGACATCTCCACAGCGCCAGGCAGCTCAGAGCTGAAACACAGGGCAGTAACAGACCGTAAAGGGAAACAGCGAGACAACGAGAAGGGAAAGCTGCACTGTAAAACAACAGCAATTCAATAAAACAGAAGGGAAATTAAGCCTCATTTGTGATCATTAATACGGACAATTTTTACCTGCTTATCATAATTACATCTTGGCCTACAGAACAGCCCTCATTGAGAAAAGATGTCTGCTTCGCTGCCAGTGGAAGTGGAGGCATGAAAACACAATAGTGGGATTTGTGAGACAAACAAGCAAATAAACCAAGAAGGGAATGCAGGCCTTGTCTCTGCATGGTCCTTGGGACAAACATGAGCTCCAGGCCAGGGGTGCAAGAGGAGGCCTCAGGTCCCAGCACGGTACAGACACTTTAAAATGAGCCCCTCAGTTCCACGCTGAGGTCCAATAACTGTTATGAGCTCAGCTAAATAAGACTGCCTGCTTTTTACTGCCTACTTTTACCACACTTGTAAGACAGTAAACCTAGGGAGGCTAATTCTATTAGCCAAGACTGACCTCATATAAGACATTCTCACTGTACTTGGTTCCCTGCTTCTCCCCTCCCTACAGCCCAACATTTCGATAACATTTGAGCTGAATGCGAAAAAAGCATCCACAATGAGCCATTGTTTTTTAAACATTCCTGTACAGCCCCCCCCACCACTCGTCACCTTCACACCTGCAAAGTTATAGCAAACACAAGCAATAATAATATTTGACGTTTTGCCGATTATATTTCATGACCATTAAATGAAGTTAGTGCAGTCAGTTTGAAAAGTCTGGCACAATTCCCCAACCAACTGCTAATTTACACTCCTGGTACTTGTCAACTGGGGTGTCCAGAAAACAAGGGGCATGATTTCATGTTGCAGGAATGCAAACAAAAAAAACTACAATAATAACTGTAACATTATTTTCCAATATTGTGTTCGGGAAAATCTTGACATAACTGACTTAACCCCACAGACACAAGAGTAAATCAAAAAAGTTACAACACAGATATACATACGTTGCGTGTGTATTCTGTGTATTTATATTTGTTTTGAGAACTACAGTGGATGGA
The DNA here is from genome assembly GCA_018136845.1 of Heterotis niloticus. NCBI lineage: Eukaryota > Metazoa > Chordata > Actinopteri > Osteoglossiformes > Osteoglossidae > Heterotis > Heterotis niloticus. Next base: position 10,086,583 of record CM030904.1, read on the forward strand.
ACAAAATTTCACTATACCTCACAAACCATAGTGTAGAACATTTAGAAAAACCATCAAGAAAATTGCTAAAGCCACAGAAGTACACAGAGAGAACTTAGTAACCAAAAGCAAACCTAGAAAACAGCATATTTGTCAACTTGAGTAAAATTTTCTACCCAAACTATATGAAACATTGGAGACATTTTTACACCACATAACAATGGATTTTGGGGAAAATAAAGAATATTTAGACCTAGTGCTTGCTTCCCCACGGAAAAAAGTTTATGCAAGATGGAGTAAAACAAACAGAGAAAAAAACAACACATAAAAATGAGCCCACAAAAACATATTGTTGTTATTATATTAATCTGAATACTAGAATGGGAATTTTCCTCATTATCATTAGAGGAGTTGCTGGGCCAGAGTCTTTGGTTTCTCCCTCCTACAGAGAGCTGGCAGTGATGTTGTATCACCATGGAGATGGCTTCCTCAGAGTGACGAGGCTTTGACAAGTTTCAAAACCAGCTCCTTAATACAGTGCCAGCACAGACGTGGCACGGCAGCCCGTTGGCAGTTTCTTGGCTGCCCCGACAGACCCAACACTCGATCCCGCTTCTCCTGCCCTTAAACACACCGCATCTATACCATTGTCATGCAAAGGGTCTCCAAGCAGCCGTCACCATGGGACTTTGATGAGAGCAGGGGTCCGAGGCCCAACTGCAATGCACGGCCTTTGTTTCGCTGTCAGATGGTGACCTGTGTCATGTGACCACGGGGATGACCTGGGGTGAGGTTGACCTGGAGCTGCACTGGAGGACCTCAGGGGAGGAAGTGGTAGAGGACCCTCAGACAGTTTGTAGGGAAGGCCTGGCTACATGTACAGAAGGACACAGCAATAGGACAGTTTGATCAGATCAGCCACTGCTTTGATTTGGGAAATTATGAACATGCACTGAAACTGAACACAACGCTTCCCCTGACGAAGAGCCAACAAAATCAGTTATTCTGCTGCCTGCTAATATTAACATCAGTTCAGCTGAGACTCTTGCAAGGGTTTACTTACAATGTCAGTTCAGGGCAAGCATCCTTATTCAGGGTTCTACAGCAGTAGTGGGATTTGAACCTAAAACAACACCCTATGCCAGTATCCTACCGCCATCTCCTCAATTCATATAGACAGAGTATGCTGGGGGTGTACCCCATAGGTACCTTGCTTTTTCAGTTGATATGGACCCATAGCTACACATCCTTTTCACTGTTCACTAGTTTGTCTCACCTTCAGAAACCAACAGGTGGCATAACGACTAGAGGAGCCACCTTTAAAGTAAGAACACCCAGATTTGAACTCCATCTCCGGCTATAGCACCCTTGAGCGAGGTACTTACCTGAATTAACACAGTACAAGTTTCCCAGCTGTACAAAGTGCAAATAGTTGATATTATATTCCGAAACATCTAAATGAGTATGGTACAGCAAGTTTCCAATTTATTAAGTACACCCCCACCTCCACAACAAATTGTACATTCCAACAAGTCATACATGAATGTCACATGTCTGTGGTATAGATCAGACTGACCAGTGCTTCTAGAATCAATTAATGTTCAGTTGAGAGATGCAATGGGCAAAATGAGTGACCTTAATGACTCTGAAGATGGCATGATGGTTAGAGATAGGTGTGGTGTGTGGGCTGTAGCATCTCCAGAACTGTTGTCACCCCAAACTTTTCACACACAAAAGTTTTAAGAATGGTATGAAAAGCATTAAAGTACAAGAGACTGTGGACAAAGACAGTTTGTGGGGGTGGGGTCACAGGACAATGGTGAGAATTGTGCAATCAAACAAACCGACCACAAACAGGCAAATCACAACCGAACTCAGTACTGATGTGCAGAACGTCATCTCTTAGCACACGACTTACCATACTTTGTCCCAAATGGGCTACAGTAGCCAAAGGCCACATTGGGTTTGGATGCAACCAGCAAAGAGCAAATTGGCGCAGGAGCATCAAAACTGGACCCCCAAGGGTTGGAAAAAACTTGCCTGGACAAATTAATCCTGTTTGCTTCTGCATCATAGTGGTGGAAGGATGAGGATTTGGCACAAGTAACATGGCAGTATGGGGAATGTTTTCCTGGCTCATATTAGGACCCCTGATACCCACTGAACATCACTGTGGACCAAGTTCATCCCTTCATGGCTACAGTTTATCCACACTCAGATAGACACCTCCAGCATGATATTGCACCAGGGCACAAAGCAAGTATCTTCACCGAATGCTTCCAGAAATATGACAGCAAGTTTTCATAGCTTTAGCATCCTGTACGGCCCCCACATCTTAATCCTACTGAGGAGGCCATGCAGGACACAGAAGCAATAAAAACTTTCTGTCATAGTTCACATTTCATCTTTGGGATAAGTTGGAAAGTGCTGTTACCAGCACAACTGTGCAGCCGTCTAGTTTGCAGCAACTGCATGACACAATCATTTTCACATTACTCCATTCCTGCACAACACATCCAGCATCTCGCAGAACCCATGCCTATATACATTCATGCTGATCTGAAAGCCAAAAACTGTAAGAACTGCCTCCTACAAGGTAACCCTTATTTGAGAACACTGACAACAGTGACGACTAAAAGTGTCATAGATCTGAAGTGGCACTTCTGCCATCTGCTGTATCCTTCTTGTTAATGCAGTGACTTCATCCTCTTGTTTCACCTGCAGACCATTGCTGGCTCCCCCTTGTAACCAAGAAGCACTGCAATAATACCGATCCAATACATTATTTTGCTCTGCTGCTCTGATTGATCAGACTATGTGATTCAGTTATGAATATTTATTCCTTTGCAGATACCTGCCTTTGGGGATGGCTCTCCACTAGCAAACAAATTCTTTTCCCTTCATCTTATTGCTGTTCTGATTCACCCATGGGGCAGAAAAAACATCTGTAGGCTGACATGTGATCGATTTGCCAGTCATATTCAGTATGCTAACTGTCTGTAAAGAAAAATGCCGTTTAATTCTCCAGGACGATAAACTGTAATTCTCCGGAGGAACTAAAATATAGTGTTGTGTTCCTACTGTGGGCTGGAGTTCTCTCACTGGGAGCTCCACCGAAAGATAGATTTCTGCTCCCTATTATCAGGACACAAAGCCCCAGCAAGAGTGCTGTGGAATGAAGAGGAAAAGTTTTTTCTCTTCTGGACCGTGTTTTCCTCCTGCGCAAATGCATGCCGAGCCTCAGCTCAACAGCTGCTACATAGCCTGTGATTAATGGATAAGTTGAGTAACTCCTCTATTAGTCTGTATGAGACTTGGACGAGAGGTGGGGAGACATTAATGCACGTTTAGGAAGGGTGCAGAATGAAGTAATTAATTTTACTGACACGGATAATGTCTGCTGACCGCAAAGTCACAGCGCTGGTTAAATCTCAGCCGAAAGCTAGAATTATATCTACAGCCAATGAGCATTACACTGCATCCTTACTGTTACATATTTGACCACAAATAATAAATCAGCATCAAATTCCCTTGCAAATATGAATCACTGAATACAGAGGACCCAGTACACAGCCGTACATGAGAACTGTATATCCCGCATAAGCATGTGGGCCTGGAAGTATACCGGACAAAAAGCTTTCATACATGTGAAAGTGGTGTTTGTACAACCCTTCCACTGGCAAGGGAAGGAGGAAGCAACACACAATGCAGAGCAACGCACAACCAGAAAGAAGCATAAATCAAAATGCTATAAAAGTAAACCTTGGAGGAATACTGTTCAACCGTAACCAAACAAGAAGAGGCAGGGCTGGTATTTATTGGGACTGGGAGAAAAAGTGAAGTTGTATTTGCAAAGGGCCAAAGCATTTGCAGAATACAACATGACTTCATTTGTACTGGGAAAGTAAAATAAATAAAGCAAAAAACCAAAAGGCTATCAAAGATACAGGGAGAGTAAACAAATGCACTCAAAAGTGTGCAATCTGGTGAACGTGTTGTTGACATTCCACTGAGGACCCAGGTTTGCTTTTGTCCAACTCATGAAGCATGTATGGCCTGTCGCATGGTCTGCCCTCGCTTTTGAAAGCACTTCTCTTCCACTTTGCTTCACTGCTCCTATGCCAAGTTTCCTCAAGCTCCCTTGAAGTTGGTGTTTTCAGGCCCAAAGTTGAACAAATCATTTGCAGGCAACACTGTGTATTAATCTGAGGTAAAGGGTGTGGAACTCTCATATTTGAAACAATTCAGGAAACCAGCAGCATGAAAGCTCTGCCCAAGCACCACAAACTTGGCTGCGGTCCCACTATATTGGCATGCTTGTGGCTGAGAGACCCCTGGCCTTTAATTGGGAACAGTCCCCATATACATGTAGGAAGGTGGGCCTAATTAATAGCAGTAATAAGAAGATCCTCTCTGGACCCCGCTGACATATTTATTGTTGCATGTCAGGGTGGCTCTGTCTGGAGCTTGTCAGAGGACCTGTCAAAGTGCAGTGCTCTGCTGTTTGTTTTAAGCAGCTCCCACTGGCGCTCTAGTGCCAATTACCAGAGGTTATCAGAGATCATCACCACCTCAGCTCCAGCCCCTCATTCCTCCTCCTCTTCATCAGCCATGGCTCTGACGTACTTTTCACGTTCTCATCATTAAAATTCTTGTAACAAATGACAAATTGTCTACATAGTAATGGGAACGGGGAGGGGCGCAATTTGTGTTTCTTCAGAATGTTGATGTTGGCTGTCCTTATCTACACTGCTGAGCTGAGAGCTGCATCTGTTGCCCCCTTGCACTGGCATCCCATCATGCCCTGCCACCCAAAGAAACATAATCTAAATCTAGTCCAGATGGAAGAGTTTAGCCATTGGTCTGCCTCCTTCGAGGCTTTCAGTAATTCACTATACATTTTCAGAATTTTTCCAAAACGATGTCACACATATCAATGCTGATAACATCACCTTCCTACTTCTCCAGCCCAGAGGGTTATAAAATTAATAAGAACCACATTAAGCTACACAGATGGCCAATTGTAACCATTAAGGATTTGTCAGGAAATCAAAAAAATTATTTATTTTCCTATGTATTTAATATATAACCACAGTAGTCTCAGAATTTAATCTTTATAAACAGGGTTATTCTATTAAATTTGGAGAATGTACTATTTAATTGAATGTCCTCTCTGAGTGGGGAAATATTTGTATCTATTACAAGTACAAACAGATGAGTCCTTTAATGCTCATTGAAAAATACTGAAGAATCACTAATGGCATTCTCATGAAATCAGTGAAAACCAAAAGCATGATGTAAGAACACTTATTTTAATGTAATACAAAAATATTTTTATAATAATTTAGTGATTATTTTTCTCCAATAATATTTTGAAACTGCTGTATGTTCACTGTTAGAACTCCTGTAGAATTGGCAGGTGTTGCAACTGTTTTGCCATAATTAAAAATGAATATTCTTGTTATACCAACATGTACATAACCCTACGCTCATGGTGTTCATAATATTGGAAGAGACTATAAATATATAGAAATATCAAGAAAGGCTCTTGGTGACAAGTTAACAGTTTCAGTTACATTGCAACAATCAATGCTGCAACACTGCAGGGCGAACAGTTAATTCAATAAATGTCTCGTAGTGGTGGACAACCATCCCCAACTGGCAGTCCAGCTAGTCCTCGGCAGAGGAGCATTCAGCTACATCATCATGGACTTCCCTGTAGCGTCCCAGCATCTCTCCCTCTGGACTGTAGCATCCCGTGCTAATACCCAGGCGCTGGGACAGCTTCTGAACAGCAAGTTTGGCCTGCAGCTCCTGGAAAGCACAAACAACTCAAATAGCTACTTACACCCAAAGACAAGTTGAAAAACAGCAGGAATCTAATAAATATCTCACTCTTCATACAGGTATAAAAATGCACATTTTAGTCATGCACACTCATTCAACCACAGAAAAATAGTATACAGAGAAAGAATCCTTTGTTCGCTTAATTTAAAAATGTGAATTCAATAGAATGAAATCCTTGTCTGGGCCTTTGTGTTGCTTTGACCAAAAGACACTAAAAAAATGTAATAAAAATATTACTTTTCCTAAGTAAAACATTAGAATATTTAGCAAGGTTAGAGGGGATAAGAGATTTTTTTAAATAAAAATAACAATACAAAGGTCTGCTAAAAATAAAAAGGAATGACATTACTCATTCACATAGCTCTCCAGGGGCTGAATTTTGAGACCTGTATGTCAAAAACCAGGTGACGAACACCCACCTTGTACTTCCTGGCCTGCTCACGTTGAAGGGCAGCTGATTCCTCCAGAGTCAGAAGCATTGTGGGGCTGTGATGCAGTGGGGGCAATCTGGCTGCAGTGACCTCATCCAGGTGCTTCCTGTCCTGCTGTCTCCTGGCTTCAGCAGAGAGCTGGTCCGTTCCTCCGGGAGATCGGCTGGGTGAACCAGAGCCAGTTGATGAGCCAGTTTTTTGGACCAGTCTGAAAATGTAAAAAGAACAGAAATAGTCATTATGGAACTAACTTGACATTATTATTCCCTTAGCTGATTTTTTTTTCCTCCAAAACAACTTACATTGTTAAACTACCTACAATGATTTACTCATTTACACATCTACACAAATTTTACTGGTACATTTCAGCTTCAAGGTCCTAGAGCAGGAGGTGGAACTTGAACCAACAACCCTAGAGACCACTATGCTACCAGAGGCCCCTACTTTAGAAGTATCCACACATTTACATGTGTATCATTTTACCCAAATAATCCAAAACAACTCACTGATTAGGCTTGAATTTTGGTTTCTTTGTCGAAACATTCATATCAGTCTTTTCCAAAATTTCAATGCAGTGTGGCTTTTCACATGGCTGCCATCCCCAGAATGGATTGTCCACAATCTCATCGCTTGATCTGCCTTTTGCCAACAGGCTACAGTCAGTGGAGTCATCAGACAGTGTGACCCTCTGCATTGCCTCTGCCAGGTCCTTTTCCTTTGCTTCAGCAGAGGCTCTCTGCAGTCTGGTGTCAGGAGACGTGCTGATGTCAAGCACAGTTGAAGCAGGGCCATTGGGAGAGTCCTTCAGGCCATTAGCACTGACGCTGTCCAGCACGTTTAAATTTTCTGCTCTTGTGTGGGAAACCTCTGAAAGCTCAGGGGCTGGTGTGTGATTATGGCTACCTGTCTGGCGCTGGGCTAATGCTCGCTGGTACTGAGACTGAAACTCTGTCCTCACAGCTGACAGCATGTCCTTTTTCTCTTCATCTTCAAGCTTGGCAATAGCAAGCTTAAGTCTCTCCACAAAGTCCATTATCTTCTTTCCTTTATCCGGAAGGGACTGCAGAAACCGCCTTTAAAATATCAATAAATATATTGACGATAAATATATTACAAATATAATTCTGTAGACCAATCAAAAGAGGAATAACAGAACCAATAAGAACTGGTAACAGGTTTGATGTAGCTATACTTTTAGAGCCAGCATAAAATTATCAAATTTAGTGTAATAACTAAAGGTTAAAGCTGAAAAATACAGGGATAACAGTAGATAATATTAAATGCAACTTAATACTCCAAACCTATAACTATAATATCTAAACACGTTTCTAATACAAAGAATGTATACAAAGCTTGATTACGGGTAATTCAGATTTAGTTTTTTAAATACATTTTTATTTGACACAGTTCTGTTATATATGGCCAGGACTGAAAGCATCCTCTGCTAAAGTGCTTTAAACTTATAGACAACCTAAGTGGAAAACGGCTTTTGGGTCTTCTGTTCAACAACTGGGGCAGAAAATACTCTCACTTGTTGGAAAGCAGTTTGTCCTGTCGCCGTAAAATGTCGCAGAGCTCCTCTTTACTCTTCCCATGCAGGTCGCCAACGGCCCCCTGGCGCTCCGTCCCCGACGACAACATGTTTCACACCATAAGCTGACACTCAGCAACCCGCCATCTGCATTTCAGACCTCAAACCGGAAGTAGCAGACTACAAAGACCAGGACACTTCCTCTTATCTTCGTCGTTGGTATAGCTGTCTTCGAATAGTTTGTATACCGCCCCCTACAGTACTGGAATATGAACAGTACAAAAATTTACATAAACTAAACGAAGCCACAAAAACATTAAACTGCATATAAATTTAAACCTTTTCTGCTCTACGGAAACAGCAGATTAATGCAGAAAATTAAAGGAGCTTTGCCACCCCACTAACCTTCAATTCCATTGCGAAAATTTCTCCTTGCATTATCGAGCACATCATTGCTCTCGTTTGATTTAGATCGGTTTCAGAATCGAACACGAATGATATAAAATATTTCACTGTATTGTTCACGTAATGAAATTATACTCAATGATCTTTTATTACTGTGGTATATTAAAAGTTTTTACATTGTGGGATATTACAGTTTTTCTCAATCGCTTTGGTGCATTTCATGAAACATAATTTACATTTGCACAACAGTATGTGCATTTCTCAGAACAATATGTGCAAACCGCAAAAGCAAGTAACTTGCTCAAAATGCTTAGTTTATGCCCCAAAAGCAAATATTTGTCAGTGAAACTGTCAGTGCCATCAGAATGTCAAATCCTTGCACCATTGCCTATGAACAAGATGGTCAAAATGCGTGAATATGTTTTCAATATAAATGTTTGATCTGTATTGAAAATTTTGACAAGGATTTTGGTAATACTGTCTGAAAATCCATAAGGCAACATATTTTCTGTGTGGTATAAATTTCTATACTACAAAGTTTCAAATTATTGTGTTTACTGTTCAGGGATTGATTGCAAGAGACTGGATATGATACAGTATTTTTTATACTGTTCTTTACTCTATTGTACAGAAATTTGTTACAGTAACATAGTTATAAAGAAAAGAATGCCTTCGACCACACCTGTGAGGTAGTCTTGCAATCCTGTTTGGACAGTATTGTAAAATGGAGAAAATACATACAGTAAATATACTAGTGTATAATACAGCATCAACTACGTAATGAAAATATAAAGAAAAGCAAGTTACTGCAAACTCTGTACTTTGGAGGTTTGCAATATACATATTTTTACATTACAGTACCTGCCTGTTCCCCTGACAAAATGTTTGTATGATTGAGGACATAGTAGTTTGTGTGTGTGCTACAGTAAATTGAAGGTTCATGGAACATGGAATTCACCTCTGAACAACTGTAGGTTGATCGTTGGTTCAGCTAATGCCTCATGAGTTGAGTCACCTGAGACTTGTTGTTGAGACTCAATACTGTTACAAATTTCAGATTTACCAAATACATGAATAAATATGCTAGACAGATTATGACAACTAGTTCATCATTTTTGCACAGAATGACTAAAGCAATAAAATAATGAGTAGATGTTTTGAGTGGAAGGACTACAACAGAAAACGAGCATAACGCATTTTGACAGATGAGAACGTAAAAAACAGCAGACACTTGTACACAGTTGCATGGATGTACAAAGCATTTGCTATTCATTGAAAACAATGGGAATTTGCTGTTATGATGTGCACAACTAATAAGCAGATATGGAGTTTGAACAAGTAGTTTTGAGAATTTCAATTCTGATCTGAGATGCACCAAAGCGATTGAGAAAAACTAATAGTTTCGACAATATCAACCGTTGTCTAAAACAGAAGATAGTTTGGCGCCATCTGGTGGTCAGAATGGGCGTGGCTGCGCACCTGCAGCCTGTTGACACAGCACGTCGGCCCGACATTCATTCTAAAGCAGGACACCTAATAAAACACAGCTTGTCATTCATTTTCATAGGAGTTTTAATGGTTTCAAATAGCAGCTCTTTTATCTTCCTCAAAACAAACATAACTTTACTTGGAAATCATTGAGATTTCCAATAGTTTCAGTTAAAAATAGACACCAAAGCCATCTACTGTTAATGATTCAGGAGAGTTTAACTAAAGTATAATTGTTTATGTGTTGCTCAGTTGTGGCTCAGTTAAAAAAAAACACTTTTCCTGGAAAACAGAACTTAAATAAAGGACTTCAGACACATCCTCTTATTTTCACATTTCCATTTTGTATACAGTACTCTATATAAGTAGCACATTATTGCCAAAACTTGTTTAACAATAACAAAATATTTCAAATTTGCAATTTTATTTTAAATACAGAATATTAAAAATATAGGAAACTTATGTACATTTTTACAACCAAGATTTTCAGATTTCATAGCAAAACAACACATCATTCAGACCAAAGCAAGCAATTACATATTAAAATTTGGAAATTGTATTTACAGTTGGATAAACAAGTATTTACATATTTTTCTGAAAAACTATACCTTATAGTTCTACAAATGGTGCAGTGTAAACACAATGTCAGCTTAGCAAACATGTCATTACTAAGTGACGTACAAAAAGTCGACACTCCTTAAAACATACTGGTAATGCGGTTATAGCTTCGGCAACCTTGTGGCTGAAATGTGACAGTTAAAATATTTACAAGCATTTTTATTCATTCATTTTCTGCATCTTCATTTATTTGTGAAAGTTTTTTATTCAGGCAACATGTTTCTGCGGGACTGGAACTTGTTTCTGGCTCAGTCTGGGTTTGACTGGCCCGTTCAGAAGCAGTCAGGACTGAACTGGATTGTGTTGAGTTCTGCTCAGAAGGGCCAGACGGGGCTGGATTTGGGCAGTCAGCAGCAGAGCCTGTTGGACTGGCCACCAAACTGCTGGTCTGGGGGAAACCCGACTGTAGCATTAAACTGTATTGCTGTGGAGTGTATCTGAGCAAACTGTATTCAAGTCGACTGTAGGTCTGTGGGTTCCATCTGACTGGCCTGGGCTGGACTTGATCTGCGGGCTGTGCTTCAGTTCTATACAAACAGAAGAGCAACATCTTCTAACTATTTGTTTCACGATGGCTACCTCTCAAGAGCAGATAAGCTATGAGCAGCAAATGGTGGTGATTACAAAAATTGCACGTCAGCTCAAGGTTGCCAGTTCAAGCCCTTCTGCAGTTCCCCTGCTTATTCCAGTAACAAATCCAGTTGCACAATTGAACAAAACTGTAATAATAATGCAAAAAATGGCATTCTGTACCTGATGGGGAGATCACAGCTCACTCCAACATCTCTGGTTTCCACCACAGTTTTGGACTTATTCTAGACAAACAAAGAGTACAACTTAAGCCCTTAATTTGCTGTTCTAGAATCAGGAGCAAAGCAGGTGCTGGCTCATACTTGGGTGTAGTCGATACAATAACTTGGACTGCTGTAGGTAGGATAGTGCATGTGAATCCACATTTTTAACATAACCTGTAGGTTACTGGTTCAAGTCCTAGTATGGGCTCTGCTTTAGTACCATAACCTCAGTTTCACAGTTATGCAAATGGGTAAAACCTGACACTTCATATAAAAGCATCAGTTCAAAAAATTGCGAAAGGTGTTGCATCCCAAAACCATAACCATTCTTACCGCACACTCTGCAATAGCAATTCTGTCTAGCAGCTCTGTAATGAACAGATCCTTCTGTACCACCGTGGCTCGTAACACTTCAACCTGCAGGTTCCCAGAAGTTAAAGGCAAAAACACATATTTAACTGGTTCTGCAATGTAAATGTACGCTGCACCATTTGTACACATGTGCAGTACCACCCTGTAGTACTAGAGAAGCACAGAACTGTACACTTAATCGGTGTGAAGGCAGGAAGGAAACTGCTCCTCTTACAGTACGGCAAAACCCAAACCTGCTCCAAAACAAGCTTATGTTAGTGGTGTGGACATGTGAAGGCGGTATCACATAAATTCACTGTCTCTAGGGAGAAGTGTTTGCTGTGTGGTACTCCAGTTAACTGGTGACTGTGCGATAGTCCAGCAAACTCAGGTTTATGCTTATATGACATCTTACCTCCTCAATCATGGCTTTCACCTTCCTCTGCTGACAGAACACCATGTCATTCAGGTGTCTGATCCTCTCCTTCAGCTCAGCAGCTTCACTCTCCAGCTGCTCAGATCTAAATGGGAACAGGAACAGATGATCCTCTGTGCTACTACAGCTGCAGGAAGCTACTAAAAACCAGAGTCTTGTCCCTTTTCAGGATGCACAAAGGACACCATCAGAGAATGAAAACTTCCACCGCATCCCACTCCTCACTTGTTCAGTATGGCTTCATCCACATGGTCCGTCTGCTCAAGGATATGTATTCGCTGCTCACAGTCCTGCAGCTTCTGCATCAACTGGCTCTTCTCCTTCAGAAATATGCAAAAAGTGACTCAGCCACCAAGTGTCCATAATACTGCCCAACACACATTGTCTTTTTCTGTAGAACCCCTCTAGGGGTGTCAGTGTTGGGTGGCTGCTGCTCTGTTACTGGCTGTTACCTGTCCCATACAATCCAGCAGCCGTTCCACCTCACTGATCCTCTGGTCCCGTTCAGCAATCTTGGCTTCTGCTATCCGAACATTCTTCTCTGCCTCCTCCAGACGTTTCACGTACTCATCAATTTGGGCCTGTTTCCAAGCAAAATGAATTGAAAATAAAGTCATCTCCCAGCTGAGATAATTTTTTTCTAAATTATAACTGACTGGCTGATTCTGGTGGTGTGGAGCCTTTCCTAAAAGCACATGGGCGAGGTGCACTTTGATGGGTCCATCACAGGTTAGCCACACACCCACACTATGGGCAACCTAGGCTGAATAACAGACACACACACACACACACACACACACACACACACACACACACACACACACACACACACACACATCTCTGCACTGTGTCAGGAAACCAGAACACCTGTAGGAGCAAAATTAGGAAACAATGACCCCTAGACAAAAAAATTCTCAGGTAATTTCTGCCTTTTTAATCTCTTTTCTTATACTTTCTGTCTGTAGGGGAGCAAACAGAAGCTGTGTTTTTGCATCCTATGGACAAGGAGTAAAAGGCATGCTGATAGTACAGGGTTGGCTCATAACCCCTAACCCTAACCCCAACCTTAAAATACACATTGACAGTACAGGGGTTTGCAACTGGATTATCTAAGCTGACTTCCACAGTGTCCACAACTCATATCTTGTTATCATATCTTACTATCAGTGTTAGCAATCAATACAAAGCCACTGTACATGTTTGGGGGATGAAATGGTCAGTCATCTACATTCAGCAGAAATTTGTGAACGACATTTATATTATTAATCTTTTACTTCTTGTAAATTAAAATTTACGACAAGTCAATTTACAAACAATGCTGGTGTGTCTTCACTTTATAGCCTGTATTGAATTTTCCCTGGCATTTGGGAATTTTTTACGGGAAGTTTGCTTTATTCAATATTAGGAAAGTCCCTGCTGGAGAATTTACGTCATTCTAGTGGACCTTGTGTGATGCACGATAACCAAGAGGAAGATCGTAAAACACAAACAGCTGTGATATACGATGCAGGCGGGTGGGGGGGGGGGCAAGCTGGTGTACCTGCAGAGCCTCAATCTCTTCTCTGTGCTTCTGCTGCTCGGTCTTCAGCCGCTCTTCATACTGGTTCTGCATTTTCTGGGACATCTCCTGGAGTGCCTGGGAGGTAGCCTCCTGGGACGATTCTACCTGGGGTAGAGAAAGAGGCAGAGCAGTCACCTTATTGAACAGCTGGGTTTGCTGCACTTCTGTGCACAGTAGCTCTTGCACATGGCAGTGTGGTTTCAGGTGGTCCACAAAGTCTGCGAAACACACAAGCACAGGCTAACTTTGGTTATTCCTCATGTACAGTTAGATCACTTGGCAAAAAATGTTGCATAAACAATCTCTGATATGCTGACAACAGAATGGAGAGTGAAGTGGAGAATGGAAGCCCTATTTGGAATGGAATGGAGAGAATGGAAACCCTTAAAGCCTTATTAAACTTCACAATGGAGAGCCAATAGCTGGGGCTGTGATTAAACCTGAAGAAAACAAAAATCATGAGAATTGGATCTGCTGCAAACTTTAGTGCTGACGGTGAGCACACTTTAGAAGGTTACAAGATGCAGTTGTGTCCACAAATATGAAGATTAGAATTGCACAATCTGTGTATTTAACTTTATGGATGTAACTTTAGACTAAGGTCACTGTGCTGGTCCACTTCATGCAAAAATGGGTTTCTTCTGAAAGTTGAAGAAAGACAGCAGCCAGCAAGCATTATGTGGGTGTCAATAGTCCTTATCCCCTGGGTGGTTCTTAACATTTCTCATATCTGGGCTGGAATGTCAGCTCTATGATTCATTAACGAGACTAACAAGATAAAATGAATGAAACCAACTGCAACTCCTTTTTAAGGATCAGTCCAAGTTTCACCTGTCAGCCTTGCATTTAAAGCAGAAGGACGGGGAGTAAACACAATGAGTTTACTGTGGCAACGAGGAGGAAAGAGGGAGGAGCTCTGCTCTGGTTTGGGTAGCAGCAGATAGTAAGGAAGAGGAGGTCTAGGATTGCGGATAAGAGACCCGATGTGGAGTAAGGCAGGCACTGTAGAGAGAAGGATGTTGGTCATAGATCAGGTGCGTTGTCGGGAAGAAACAGGGAGGTGTATTAGGGCAGTCTCACAAGGGAAGCAGGGACAGTGGGTGAATTGGGAGGGAGTTCAGAAGAGGAGGCTGAGTTGGAGGGAGCTGTGGAGCATGGATGCAAATCAGATAAGGTTTCTGATAGGACCTATTTATGATGTGCTACCATCGCCACAGAACCTGAAGCAATGGGTTGGTGAGGACTCAGCCTGTCCTCTGTGTTTGAAAGTAGGGACAGTAAAACATGTATTAGCAGGTTGTAAAGTTAGCTTGTTGCTGGGTAGGTATATGTGGAGGTACAATCAGGTGTTGAAATGCCTGGCTGCAGCCATTGAGAGGTGGAAGGTGAAGGTAAGGCCAGGATATGAGGCTGGGGGAATGTTTAGGTAGAAAGGAAATAGGGCAGGTAAAGAGAATTAGAGACTGGGCAATGCAGGTCAGCCTGGGAGGAAAATTAGTGGTGCCCCAGGAAATAGTTAGTACAACCTTGAGACTTGATGTGGTACTGTGATCAGTAAGCCGACGGGTAGTGAATTTTATAGCTGACAATTCCAAGGGAGAATTCTTTTGACGAAGTGCAAGAGAGGAAGAAACTTAGGTATAGTGATCTGGCGGTGGAGGTAAGGGGGTGGTGTTGGAGCGGGAGAGTGAGGCCGGTAGAAGTGGGCTGTCGCGGCTTTAGAGCCCAGTCAACAACAGCATTGTTTCGCAAGGTTTGGATCTGAGGACAGAACTTGCGGCAGGTGGTGAGGGAGATGACAGAGGTGCTGGAGCAGGGAAGTCTTTGGATATGGAGGAAAAGGACCAGCACAGATGGAAGTTGGGTGACAAAGCCTTCAGCTTGTAGGATTTGGCGTAAATGGTAGCAGTTACAAGTAAGCATGTGGCGGTGTTTATGTGGTGTTTGTGTGGTTAATGTGAAATGTGGATTAAATGAAAGAAGGTAGGAAAGGAGTTTCTTCCTTTCAAGTAGCAAGTAGCAGAATGGGCAGTGAGCGTGTTGTTAGAGGGGGTGCTAAGGCACATAGTAGGTGTTGTGTTGTGTTTGTGGGTAGCGCAGTGGTGTGTGCAGTGGTGGAGGGGAGCAGTTCTGAGATTTCTGAGATGCCTGAGCTGTGGTTGAGGCTTCCGGAGGTGTTGTGGGCCTCACTCAACGAAACACAGACGAAGGACGGTGCCCACTTGACAACCCCAATGAGATACTGCACCATCGGTTCACTATGCCATGTTGGGATTTGTAGTTTGCTAGCATCGGTATTAGGGAGATACAAACCATTGCACAGTGGCTAGATAGGCTTGCTGGGGGTTGACTGTGGGGTTGCCATAGTGATGGAGGATTAGCATAAGGTAAAATGGGGCCTAGGGTGAAGGTTAGATAGGTAGTGGGATCCCCTTTATATTTCAGCTCCTTTTGTTAGCATCCGTGAGAGGGCGCACAGGGCAGGTAGTACATCTTTCCATGCCAAAGAATGACATACCAAGTGAAATTAGTACGTTGTCTCAATAAGTGAACATTGCAGCAAATCTAGAGTGTATGAAACATGTCTATCAATAACATTATTAAACAAAGAAGTCTGCAATGAAGATAGTAGTGCTCGAGGCTCCCTTCCAAGCTGTAGCATCTGTGACCACAACAGGGAACGTACCTGTAGACGGAGGGTGAGGTTCTCAGCTCTGGCAGCAGCCAGCTGCTGGTCCCTTTCTCTGAGCTGGGCCTCGGCCCGCTGGCAGGAGCTGCGCAGGCTCTTCAGCTCATCCTGCTTCTCCACCCGCTGCAAGCAGCTATCCAGCAAGGACTTCTGCAAGGAGAAATGTGCTCACAGCCCAGGCATCAAACTGCCACAGTCCACATGTTATGTGGCTCACACTTTCAGTGTAAACACACTGCATCCGTTAACGTCCACCCCATCAATCCAGTGTCTATCCCCAAAGGCAGCAGCATTCAGCATTCCTGTCTCCTATCACATGTTCAGTCATATTGTATAGTTATAAGTAATTCTGACATATTTTAGTAGGTTTTTTTAACAATGAAGCACAACAAATGTGACAGAATGGTGCATAAAGTGAGGTACTGAATACAACAGTTGGCTCACAGCAGACACACAAATGCTGGCAACAACATGCAGCAGTGCCGCTGTCATGCATGCAATTTATGGTGGAAATAATGAGTAACACTGGAAAAAGGAAAAGCAAGTATAACAATGGAGGATAAGAAACAATAGGCAAGACAGAATGTTTTAATTGCATAATTAATAACACAGAAAATAAAGTGTATGGTGCACAAGGGAACAATATTTTAAGGGAGTGGTAGAATTTTACATCTGTTTTAAAAGGTTATAGCTGTACAGTGGGTGATTTGGGCCAGAGATGATAAGTTGTTGCAAACCCCACTACAATTATCAATTGAGCTGATAATTTTCTCCAAACCAACTTTTTATGTGACCCTTTCGCACAGGATGGACTGAGAGCAGTAAGAATTTAACCTGATATTCTGTGAAAAATCAACTTGCATAAATCTGATTAACATGTAACATTTTGTAAAAAAACGTTAATGTAAGCAACAAACCAAAATCAAAGGGAGGAGGATGTTACAGCAAAGAGATTATGGGACTGGAGTAGGTGAGAGCCCAGCCCTGGCATAAGCTGCTGAACATGTGATGTACCTGCAGGCTGATGTTGTCAGACAGAAGGGAGCTGTTCATTTGGTCCAGGCTCTCCATGGCTGCAGTGCGAACCTTCACCTCAGCCTCCAGCCCCTCTCTCTGTATGTTGGCAGCCTGGGGATGGACCAGATGCTACACATCACAAAACCTAGCGAGCCTCGGCAAGCTAGTGTCAGTTAGCTGCCAATACTCCTATGGGCTACCCAGGTGGACCTAGCTGTGCCACAAAACCCCCTACGGTTTGACCGGGCTGTCTTACCCTGATCTCTTGGGAGAGTTTCTGCACTGACTGCTGCATCCCACCAAATTGTCCATACATCCTCTCTCTCACCTTCTCCAGTGAGTTTCTCACCTGTCAGATGTCAAAAAACATCTTCATTTACTACTTTATCATAACAACAATAAATGAAATCATTTATTTTTTTAAGTTCCCTCCTGCTACCCACTACCCACTCACCTCCTTAATATAGTTCATCTCATCTCTTAGGTGATTGACAGACCACTCGTGCATCATCGCCTCCTGCGGGTGGGCTGTGCCTCCTTGCTGGAATCCTCCATAGGCCTGGGGCTTCCTCTGCGGTGACTTCTCGCTCACCCCATTGGACACTGGAGAGAGGTTCTGAAGGACATGGGGTCTCCTGTGTCAGGTTTCCAGGCACAGAGTGCTTGCATGCACATTTGTATGTGCGTTTGTGTGTGTGTGTGTGTGTGTGTGTGTGTGTGTGTGTGTGTGTGAGAGAGAGACTGTTGTTTGTGTATGTGTGAAAGTGTGTTTGATTGTATGTGTATGTACAGTATGTGTGTGCATACATCTCTGTATATAGAGAATACTGAATGCTCAGAACATTCTGGTAAGAAACAGCAACATCAGGGAAAAATGCTGTGGCCCTCAATGCAGCACTGTGGTGTCGTGTTTCTGCAGCACAGAAGGTTTGCGCCCCCCTGCTGCCTTGTGGGGATTATAACCCTGCACACCCCCTTCCAAGGGCACTGCACTCCAGAATCACCCGTGTCACACCCTGTTTTGCAGGGGCCCAGGACACACAATTTGCTTCTCCAGTTGCAAAAACAATTACTGCTGGTGCTAAAGTTCAATGAATTACTTATCAGTAAAACTTCTGTCTTTTTCAAGTAAAGCAAATACCTTTGCTACCTTTAAATCTGAGAGAACATTCTTGGTTTATTAGAAGTGCTTATGTCACACAGAGAGACAATGGCAGCGTTCAGTGTTGTGCACAATTTCACTTTCTGCATCACAAGTATAAGGTGGTGACACAAAAACACAATGACTGAGCTCCAGCAATGAGCAGGGCTCAGGCTGAGTAGTGCTGGGAGCGGCACACACAGCGGGCGTATTCACATGTGACTCATGCTGCAGCAAGCATCCGCCCTGCTGTACAGTTCACACATACACCCACCACACACACACACACACACATGCAGAGGCAGTGTTTCACACATACCTGCCCCTTAGCCTCCATACCAGCTGGCCTTGATGCCTGGATGTAGCCATTCCTCCTGGAGCTAAGCTCTACCTGAGGTTTCCCATCCTGGTGCAAGGAGGCCGAGTGCTGGGTGCCGTCCTGTGCCAGGCCATTTTCAGAGGGGCCCTGCAAAAGTAAAATGGTTTTTTGTTATTCTACATATCCATTTAAAGTGAATTATATCAGCTTTTTTTTGGCTTCATCTCAGTGGGTCGATTGTCTGGCTGTTCCTCTCTCTGTGCACAGGACAGGACCACTGTACTGAATCAATATTTGCTGCACACTTTCAGCTGAGACCTCTGCTTTCCTGCACAACAAGACGGAGGGGGGTGGGTGGAGGCTGCTGGTCCAGCAGAGATAAGACAGGCAACTGTGACACAAATGATTTCCACTGCCGGACATCCAGTCAAAATTTCCATCTGCAAACTTCACAGTATGAGAATTGCGTGTGGACACTGCTCTTTCTCAGAGCTGGCTCTACTTAACAGGACATTGGACATAAAACTAATAATACAGAAAATATTGCTAAATTTCCATCACTAAACCTGCTGGTACATAACTGTGCCGCAAACATTAAATATATTTGCATGATTTAACACATATATAAAAGCAGATTTATTTTCCCTATATTTTGCCATCTTGATCACATTTGCATTCCTTAAAACATTTCTATGGTTGCAATGAGATAAAAGCAAAAAGCACAGCCTCATAATGCTGTTTCTTTGCATTGCTGAGCCCTCAAAAGGGCTGAACTGCTGAGGTCCTGCTGTCCCACGCAGCTCAGTCCCTTTCACTGATCCCACACCTTTACATTATACCTGCGGGACCATTCAGCTGGCGTGAAACATAGCACAAATGTCTTTAAAAAGCGTAAAACATCAGGCAGATTCTGTTAGCAGTCTTGTCCTGCATTTCATTTGCTTGGAAAACACCAAGCCTTTTTGCTAAATGTGGCAGTCATTCTCAGTGCAGCTGGGACACAAGTGGACCTTCACTCAGGCTGTTTCTAAGAGTGACACATGGGGTCAAAGTTGAGCCAAATATGACGGAGTTGACTGCCACAAGCACATTCGCTGGGGTGATCTCACTAGCACATCACACAGTCAAGCATCAGACAATAGTAAAATGCAAAATTCCCTTCATAAAAAATGTAGACGTTCAGCCACTAAATCTGTCAGCGCTATTGTGTGGTTTTCAAACAAGCCACCATTTGTAGAAAGTGCTAAAGTCTGTTGGATGAAAATAATGCCCAGCACAGCTGTAACCAAGGGGAACTGAGCATTATAAAACTGCTGATAAATTCTGAACTTTCTCAAACTGTTAAAAATCGCTGATTTTCTTTCTGTTCCCCTGCTGCTTTCCTGTGTAAAAGCTTCAGAAATTACCGAGTTGCAGCAGTTTGCATGCTGGGCCTGTGTGCAAGTATGGTCAGCCCAAAAAATATTATCTATAACTAAAATGCATGTAAGATTAGTATCAATAGCCTGCATATGAGATTACTTTTAATTTATATTCAGTAAAAATAAATTGTCTGGAGCAGTAACAGACGGGCAAAATCATACCTCATTTTTACACATAACATACCGCTCATACACAGTAATGCTGAAGAGCAAAGACAGGACCTGAGTGCTGCTTTTGGACAGGAAAACCTACGTGCACAAGATATGAAGTCATGGGAGAAAAGTCTTAGTTCTCAGCTACACCAACTGAGGAGTGTAGAGCAATCCCGAGCCAACCAGTCCACAGTCTCCTTTATGGTTAAGAGAGGGTTTGGAGGAGGAGCTGAGGTTGAACAGCTGAAGATGGGGTTATAAGTACCTAAGAACAGTGGTGTGAAGGAGCTTCATATTATGTAGCTGTCCATTTAGGGGTACTTTGCTTACAAAGCTCAGAGGAAGCTTAAGGGTGAAAGGGTGAATAACTGGATTTGTGGAATGGTGAGGTACCAGGTGATGGTGAAGGCTGGGAGCAGGACTAGGGAGCATGTGACTAAAGGCAGGATTTGCCTGAAGATTTACCGTGTTTGTGCTGGCTGTCTTGGTTTCATGCTGGTCACCTGCATGTAGAGTCAGTCGGAGACGCTGGATCCTTCTCTGGATAAACAGAAACACACATGCGTACAGACTACAATTAACACACACATACACAGTGGTGGTCAGGAGCAGCTGATAGAGCGATGGCTATGACTCCAAAATGATGCAGACAGCAGTTGTATGCACAATGTTGTGCCTCCCCATTCTGCAAGCCGCCACAAAACTGTATGCATTATTATCAAGAGTATTTTTTGGCACAGCAGTTGGAACCTGCCAGGACTTGGAACACATTACTACAGCCAAAGAAAACAAAAAAGTCCAATCCCTAAATTACCACTTCACATAACAAGTAAAACTGGATATGAAACTATAAAGTACAACAATATGCAAAAATGATACTGCAGAAGTGGTGACTCTGAGGTTCTCCTGTGTTATTAAAACCCCAGGCAAAAATATAACAAATGTACAAACTTTCATCAAATCTGAGCTAACATTTATATTATTATATACATATATTCATAGTGTACACATTCAACAGCCATTACGGGGTGCAAAGGAATAACAAGCGGCCCTCCTCAGTAATGCTGATTTTAAAGAATGTCAGCTCAGCAAAACGGAAACAAATGTGACAACTGGGCTGAAAGTGAGAAAAAGAGGAGCACTTTGGGTCTGGAAAAAGAATTTGAAGCTGCTAATGAAATTTTACACTTTACTGGAGAGGCAGCTACACCTCCAGGGGATTTCCTCGCAAGGAAAGTATGTGGAGTGAAGTGAGGAGTGTGTCTGCAGGTTTTAATGGCAGAAAGGACGCTTGTTATGTAGATGAATTTGTGTCCTTCTGCCAAAGTGGTCGGTCCCCTGCGTTGGGTGCAGGACAGTCAATATGTGGTCATCAGATTTGAAGTGCAGACTCCAGCAGTGCAGCTTTTTTGGGCCAGCGCTCATGTGATCGAATGGGTCGGGTTCTCATCAGGTTACCATCATCATGTAACGCACGTGGACATCAGACAGCAGAGTGTGATGAACAGTGGCGTGGACGTGTCATTAAAATGCAGCCATGAGGGACCTGGTCCCCTACCCACAGAGTGTGGAATGAAGAGGAGGACAAAGTAAGGAAGGCACTCAGGTACTGGATCACATGTGGGGTGACAGGCAGCAGGGAGGGAGAAAGGAAGGGAGAGAGAGAGAGAGAGAGAGAGCAAGAGAGAGAGGGAGGGAGAGCTCAAAGAGATGTGTCCTACCTCACTGAGCTGGTCCACATCGTCCAGAGCAGTGGTCACAGTCCCCCTGGAGCGGTGCCTCCACATGACTGCTATCCCACTGTGTCACAGTCCTCCGAGCGCAAACATCTACAGTCAGCCACCTGCTCCCTGCTCGCTGCTTCGGGCGAGGGAATACAGAGGCTGAAAGAAAGAGAGTCAGAGCAAGACAGAGAGAGAGAGCGAGAGAGAGAGAGAGAGAGAGAGAGAGAGAGAGAGCAAAGGCGAGAGAGTGACAGAAAGACTGATTTGCAGCCTGGGAGCTGATAAGCAGCCGACAAACAGGACAAGGAAGTCCGTTCTGTGTCCAAGAAGAGGAGCCTTCAGCTAGGCATTCTGCTGCAGAGAATTACCACAGCACCCTGAGGAGGCCGCCCTCGGTGGACGGAGCCATCAATAGCGCAGAGATCACAATGCACTGTGGGTCTGGCTGGCTCATCAGACCTGTCAGGCTGCATTTCTTGTTTGGTCGAGTCCCTCCTCCTGCATCGCTGTGCTGCCCTTGCCTGTGCCGTCCCAAGCGCAGTTCAGCTTTGGCTGCTGTCAGCTCCCTCCCCGCTCCTGCAGCCACAGTGGGGGCCTCGTGGGAACGCCTGCAATTGCCAGACGCAGCGCTCAGAGGGCGACTCAGCCCACCAGTTGGCGGATCAGCTTTTGCTTCAGTAAAATGGCCCAGATAGCCACGCAAAACTGGAGGTCATAGTTTTGATTCTCTCCCCCTGCTGTGGTGCCCTTGATCGTGGCACTGAATTGCTGTAGTAAAAAATAGCCAGCTGTATAAATAGAGAAATACGTCAGCTGAATGAATGCTTTTTATATCAAAATAAACCAAATATTACCGACCTAGCGCTGTGCCACTTTGATTTCAATCCAGCATTTGATGTTAGAGTGCTTTGGACAGGTAGGTGTGTCTAAGGAGTGTATGACAGCGCACCCGTGCCCTGCTGTGGACTCAGCGTGTTGTGATTGCTGTGTGAAAGACTCTAGGACTGTTGACACACAGAGGGCTTCCTGAAGCCCCCAAAACAAGACCTAGAGGGGGACCATGGCTGCTTCCCAGCACCACCCAAACTGTGACTCCCAGATGGGCGTGATGATGGGGGTGGTGGCAGCACAGGAGTGGCAAGGGCGTGAAGCAGATTAAGATGAAGCATTTGTCTTTTGTTGACTGAAGAGTAAAGGAATGCAAATGTGTGTTTTATAGGCAGCTCTCCCTTAAAAAGGCACAGCAAAGTGACAACATTTTGGATCCAGCTCCACAGTTCCTGTGCAAATTTAGGCAATAGCATCGTAAAATGTAAGAAAAGGTGAAAGGAGATAAGGATGTTTAATATATATTTTTTTTTTTACAACACAGGATATTCTATTCACATTTGTAGAGGTATGTTGAGGAAGGCCGACAGACATCAGACATGACAGAACATAAATCATTTTCCATAACCATAAACAAGGCCTTGTACAGTACAGCAATGATTAACCATGTGGGTTTTACACACACACACACACACACACACACACACACACACACACACACACACACACACTCTTTCGCAACAATGCGCAGCAGCATACAGATATTACTGAGCACCGCTTGATGCAAATATGTCCTTTTCCTATGATTTGTGTTGTTATGACCTCACAGTGCCTGGAATTCAGTGCTGTGTTTCTGTCTGAGACCAGAAAGGAGGTGCAGAGGTTTGGGAAATGGCTAATATTTCAGGCCGACTCCCCATTATTCAGGCAGCATTCATGCAACAGACCACAAGGTGAGCAGAGGAACCTCCTGTGCATCAAAACCCCGCAGAATGATTACAAAAAAGTTTGAAACTTGCTCTGTGTAAGGGATGGTGGCAGAGCGTTTGACGGTCCCTGCTTTAAATACCAAACCCCCTATAGTACAGCTCAGCAAGGTACTCACCCTGAACTGTAGCGGTAAAAATGCCATCTATTCATCCATCTATTTCCAATGACTGCTTCGCCAATGAAAGGTCACAGTGCTCCAGAGCCAAATGGGACATGAGGCTGAGTGAGGACACTAGACCATCACAGAGCAACCACTCGCATGCAGCAACCACACAAATCGATTAAGCAATTTAGTGACCAAAACATCTGAAACGCATGTCCAGGACACCTGGAGGAATCCCACATGAACACGGGGAGATTGTGCAAACTCCACACAGCACTGGGCTGGGTTCAACCGAACAGTCAGACTTGGCCCAGGTACTGTGTGGCTGCAGGAATGTCCCGCTGTGTAAAATGGGCCAACTAGTGCAGGTGGATTTATGTGCAAAATGCTCTAAGTTTGCCTGAGGACAAGTTTGGTTAATAATAAGCAAAAATGTATGTGTTCTCACTTTGGTTCTCAGTGAATCACAGTTGTTTTTGTTTGTGCCCAGGATACAGCTGAGGGAGGCGTGTCTTAAGCATTTTCTCCTTCCCGTCTGAAGGTGTCACAAGCACCGCCTGGAGCTCGGCAAAGTGGACCCTGGTTTCGGCTCCCGTGGTCAGGCCTGTTCGTCCAGCCACACCCGAACAGCTGAGTTCTGCACAGACCGCCCTTGTTGTCTCAGGCAGCCGAGGCGGATGTTGATGCCCGAAGGCCTTTTTGGCTCCTACCTTGACGAATATTTTGTGGAAACAGCTTAGAGGCATTTCTGAAACAGAGGACTGAGTGAAACCGGGCACTGGGCTACCTACCTCTCTTAGTCTCACATTTCTCGAGTGTCAGTCCAAATACAGAAGGAGTGCTTGGCATGTGCTGAATTTCTATCAACATTGTCATAAAGGAGTTGAAATGTCAAATTTATTTGTTTAGATTTTATTCTGTGTCCTTTGTTTTATCTTCCAAAGCAAATATAACTCCACATGTAAAATACTGCAAAAAAGGAACAGAAATTGTACATTTGTATGATACATTTTTAAAATAGGCAATAAAAACATTATGTAGGGGTAATCTTGTTATGCTGTCTACAAGGTTCAAAAAAGGCGACTAACTTGTCTAGAATGTGTAAGAACTGTGATGCAGATTGTACATGAACTTTTCTAGGGAAGAGTTGGTCACTGTATCAATAGTGTGTTTTCTGAAGTGCACCATAGCAGTAAACTACATTTCCTGAGCAAATTTATGAAAATGATCTTACTACTTTCCGTTCGTTCAGCAAAATAAGATTATCATCATTATCACGGGAAATAAAGCATATGGAAATGTAACATTCCCTTCATTTGTTGCACAGCTTTGTACAACATACTGATAAATGCTGTGTGGGTGTGTAATGCAGAGCTGTGGGAAGCTGAGCTCTGCCTTTGTAAAAACTCAGTGGTCAGTAATGTCTCCCGCAGAAGAATGGGCTGTCAGATATTGAAGGCTGTTGCAGATAAAAGCTTGGAAACAAATGTCGGTGCAGTTCATGTTGTCTCATCTCTGAAACCACACAGCTGGTGAAGGACAAAACCCCCTTCGATGTCTCCCCTCAGTGCAGCACAGCTGCTGTTTACACACATAGCTGCGCAAAAAAAGCCCAAGAGGAGTTATGAGGACTCACACCAGGCCAGAGGACATTGTTTTTCAGGGCTTGAAAGGGGTTCAAACTGCGCACAGCGCTCAAGTGAACGGATGTCCTGCTGCACAATGGGGCAGCTGAGACAGGAAGGAAAAGCCGACTTCCTCCCCGGATCCTTGGTCAGAGTTACAACGGCACACTTTTCCACGTCTGTCACGGACACGCCGGATTAATGAACGGGACCTTATCGGTGCGTCTTTCTGTCATGTAAATAATTCAGGTGGGTCAGAGGGATTATACAGATGCGAAGATGCTGTCCAAGGCCAGCACAGCATCCACCACAGTTTCTCGTCACTTTACACCACGATGTTCTCTCTCTGTTGGCACCCTGGCACAAAACTGCCAGAACAAAGTTCAAATTCTGTCACAGAGTTTCCAGTAACGTTTTACTGAGCTCCTGGGAATGCAACACAAAGTTTGGCAACCAACCTGTAAATTAACAACAGTGCTGGATGTTAACAGACTTTTTGTTTCTCTATTCAGATGGTCCAGTTTTTCCTTAAACAAGGACGACAGGTTAAAAGCGGCTTAGCAGTTAGTGCTTGACAGCAAGAAGGCCCTGGGTTCAAATCCCCCCTCCTTGCTCAAGGTAACCTTGAGTTGCTCCAGTAAGAAAACCCAGCTGTACAAACGGTAAATCTTAAATTTCTTCTGTAACATTTTGTCAGACCCACCCCGACATCTATCTGCCGTTTACAAAAATATTCCACAAGGGGGCGCCAAACATCGCAAAACGGAGAGTCCCACAGTAAGGACTTCAAACGGGATGGAAAGGCGTTTACCGACAAAAATGAGTACAGGGTGCGACCACGGCAGTGGAAAGGAGCGGTGTAAAATACACTTTTAAACCTCCATCTCAGTTAAAACTGTACAGTGATTAAATGCAATTGCTGATTCTCTGCTGGCATTTCCGCTCACATCTAAGTGTTGTAAAACTGTATTCACTGTGGCCCAAAATTACTGTAAAGCTCACTGTAGCCACTTTGGTTTAACTGAGTAAAAATCAGAGTCGTGTGCACATTTTATCTTCTACTGTAGCCAAGCCTTTGAGGGTTACATGCAACTTCACATTCAGTTAGACACCTAGTGGACACTTTTCTCCAAAGCGATGTACAACTCAGTGTAAACAGAAGCGCTTTCCATACTCAGGACAGATAATTTACTGCAGACAAACATACCTCGGTAGAACTGGGTAAACTGTGGCATGGATATCCCTGAAATGAGAAGCTTGTGGGTTTAGATATATTTGTTGAGGCAAAGGGCACATGGGTTAAACCAGTTTAGCAGCAAAGCATGAAACCAAAGAGTGTGTTGGGATCAACACAGCAATTCTGAAATGACAGGCAGCAGGAACACAGCCAAATTCTGCTCGAGACCAAGGTTGTGCCATCCCTGGTCATGCAGAAACCTGGAGATGCTCATGCGAGATCTGTCCTGCAGGCCTCTGTGTGAGACGACCACTGAGGACAGTCGAGACAAACGGGTCGGCGGCACTGAACCAAATCAAATACTATAGCATGGACTGTGTGGCGACATTCTTCCCTGGCGTCTTGTTTCCCACCAGTGTCCAAAGCGTTCCTCTACACACTGTATTTACTCTTTGGTTGTACTCAAGCACAGTGCAGGAATTCCAAAAATGGTCACCTTTAAACCCAAGACAAAAGCTCAGTCACTGAGGTGCAACAGGCCCTAATCTATGCAGATTGAGAAATGACAAGTAAGGGTGAGATGGAAGTGGGGGGTCTTCTGGAGTTTAAAAGGTTAATTGTTTGTGCTCCGTGAATTGAAACCCAATGTAGGTCACAGCCAGGAACAATGGATGCAGGGCCGCATTGAGTGGAGTGGACAGCCATGTCTCATTTCCCATTCTCCTCGAGCATTCAAAGGCAGGACTCCTTAAAAAGAATGAGGTCACCTTCAAAGGACCCCCACTATTTAACCTCCAGCTCAGCAAGCGGTGCCCCCCCGTGCAAAATAGTCCAACAGCGAGGACCACGCTTTTGCTCGTCACAGGTTTCCTGTGCGGTCCGGTGCAACGAGGACACCAGGGGGTTGTTGAAGAGCCAAAATGCAGGTTGTTTATGAAATAAAAGATGAAGGTTTTGACTCAGCTGGTCCAGCCTGACTGAGAGACCTCAGAAAAAGACCTCAGCAAGGAAAATTGGGAGAACACAACTCAGGATGTTCATATGACTGAGCTTAATTTTTAATAAAATGTGCCTGACTAAATGTCTCAAAGACAAATAATTAAATGCAGAAAAGACATGCAACACTGAAAGAGAATACTTTAGCCATCAACAGCTTTATTGTATCACACAAATTTTTAGCCTCTTGCATTTTCCTGCTGTATGGTTTCGAGGTAGAGACAGGATTCGCTCCCACCTGGACTCCTTAGGGGGCCTCACAAGCAACAGACATTTGAGTTTAATTCTACTAAAGTTGGTATTTAAATCCACCTGGAATCCCAAAAGTGCAAATCACCACAAGCTTACACAGCAGTCAGCATCTCTCCTAATGTCCAGCAGAGTCCAGCTGTAATGAGCTTGAATAAGAGGACAAAGGGGACAGGAGGACAAGAGGACGAGCCACTGTGCACCACTGTACACTCATGCATGCACTCACCTGGTTACCAAGCAGCTGTCTGGACAAAGAACTCCTTGAGAGGCACCCTAACTGGACAAAACACCTTAACACTGTTTTCAGTCTCTAACAGGGCAGCCTTTGGCAAGACAATGAGGCTCTGTGAACAACTGCACTTCATTAAGATACAAGTGATATTATTGGGCCTTAGTTGCATTCGACAATTAAAAACACAGACTTGAAATGGAGACGAATGTAAGAGACAGTGTTGCAATTTTTCAGAGTTTCATGGGTAAAAAAACTGCATGAAATAGCTTGAGACAAACATTTCTATGAAATCAGTTATTTTTCGAATTTGAGTGGACAGGAAGCACCATCGTACAAATCCAGTAATTTCGTCTCTTTCAGCCTAGAAAAGTCAGCTTATGAAGGAGTGTATAATTGTCTAAGTTACAGATTTAAAAAACAGAATATATAAAATATATTTAAGAGGCTTTCAGATGAGCACATTAAAGATCAATACTGGGTCCAGTTTAGTGTGTCTTAAAATGTACAAAATACAATAAGTAAATATGTAGTATACATGTTTACATGCTTTTCCCTTAAAGTTTTCACTTTTAATTTGCAGCTCCATCACTTTAAAAAAGCTGAGTGTGCTCATTTCAATTTCGTTACTTCCATTTGTTTGAGAAATAGCTGAAAAATGAAGCAAATATCTTCATATTACTGAAAGCACATGTGATCATATTGTTCTTACAGCATAAATATGACTGAATTTTAGATATCTGACAAAGGAGGTTGACATCTGAATTAATAGACAACCCTTAAGAACAGCCAACAAGGCACAACTGCTCCATCCTGATGTGTCCTTGAGCCACACCCAAGCATAAGAAAAGTAGTGAGGCTGTTCATCCTTCCATCAGTTCAGACAGTCCTCTGCTCAGTGTCCCTCCTCAGCATCCACCTTCGGCAGTCAGGAAGTTGTGTCCTGACTGGAACGCTTGTAGCCTGAGGCTGACCTGTAGTAAAGCTCTCCGTCGGTGCTGACATCGTCGTCGTCGTCGCCATGTTCAACGAGTTCATTCAGAGGTGCAGCAGAGGCCGTCTTGCGTCTGCAGGAAAGTATAGAGAGTTGCTTCCTTGGTTGCACACACTTTGGGTATGTGAACATGAGGGGGTGTGGATGTATGGGTGTAGATTGGAGCCGCATGTCCAGGTTTCATGTCACCCACCTCATCTCATTACGCAATGCCTTTAGTTGGCCCTGAAGCTGCTCATTGGCTTCCATCTGTTCCTCCAGCTCCCGTTGCAGCTTCTTCTTCCCATGTTCTAGGCGCTCAATCTCCTCTTCAGCTTCACTCATCTGCCTCTTCAGAGCTTTCAGGCGCAGGTTCAGCTGGGGGGTATAAGGTGAAATGTCATCAAAACACCACACCACACCTTCATAACCCTTTGGCTGGTAGAGGGGGTATTTGGGGGCAGTTGCTACATAGTCCCTTCACTCCCTCATTATGCTCTGGACTTTATCTTAACTCCAACTCTCGGGTACTTTTAAACATGGAGGACTCCCTCTGTGCCTAGTGTATCATCCAAAGAGCTAATCACACCTAATGATTTCAACAAATGAAGAATTTGTATTTCTTTCCTCACCTGATCCTTCTGATCCTGCAGGGAGAGATGCTCATCATCCACCTGCATCATCATCTCCTTCACTTTTCTCTCCAGCCTGCGGTTCACCAGCTGAAGGTTGGCACGGTCCCTGTCAGTCAACACACACTGATGAGTCCTATGTTACTACAGTGCACAGTGCGACAGCAGTGCACTTCACGTGCTTGATCCAAGAAAATAAGAACATCTGGTTGGATAGTGTATGTATGCATGATCTCAGCTCACTTCAATATTCTCCAAATTCATAGATGCTGGAAATGAGCTGCCTTAACAGGGGTACTCAGGAACTACTATCCTATATATCGACTACAAGATGGTCCACCTACCCTGGTAGGGTTCCCTTACCTTTCCTCTGACTCCAGCCTCTCTTCAAGCTCCTGGATTCTGGCCTCCAACTGAGAGACGAAACTCTCTTTGTTGGATTTCTGGGAGCCTTCCAGATGAGTCACTCTGCTCTTCAGATCTTTGTTCTAGAGAATTAAAATAAGCGAAGGCTCAGACACATACAGCTTTAAACTCTCACTGTTCCAGTCAATAGTCAACAATATACAGGTAAAGTACATTATCAAGAACCTGTTACCCAAGACACATTTTTACCTTGCGAACAGATAATTAACCTTAGAATAGATGGAGCTGTATGATAAAGGCAACATCTTGGTCTTTCATGTCAGTTGACAACTGAACATGAGGATCAGGTTTTACATTAGCTGTCAGCACCTGACTTCCACAGCGAGTAAAACTATTTGCTCTCTGACTTTTTTATCAAGTTCTGTATTCTACAAGTTCGGCCCCTTTCATTCATAACGTGTAACACATGGGGCCTAAATGTGGAAGACGTGATGAATACACTAATTCACTGACATGTCAGGCCAGTTCCTACCAAAGCTATAGAGAAAATTAGTGTTGAACTTTAGCTTGGATCTACGAAGGCAGTAGAAAAGGTAGAATGGGTTCCAACATCAGACTCCTCTAAATACAGAATGCAAACAGCAATGGGAGGTAAGATGGAAGTTTGCCATATATATTTTGTGAGGGTATAAGCCGTGTAGCCTGCAGCAGGACGAGCCAGTTTTCCTCTGGGCAGAAGGGAGATGAGCAAGACCGAAATACCTGTCTTTCCAAAGCGATCTTGTCACATTCGAGATCCTGCCTTGCAGCTCTTTCTTGCAGGAGTTCGCTCCTCATTTGCTCGACCTGTCATTGGCAGAGAGGAGGAGTCACACCAAAAGCACACACATCAAGCTGTCTGTACATATCGAAACTTTGGTCATGCGCCAAGCGCATTGTGAGTATACCTACTGATCATACATGGTGGTAGTTTTAATCACGGTGTATATGACACACTTCTCCCATACCTACAGTATGGGAGCTCCCACAGGCAATAAAGCACTAGAACCTGACAGATTAGGACTAATGAGTCTGTGATATTTCAGTGTATTCTCTGGCAGGGGTGTATCCAAGCGCTTCCTTTCCCCTAGACTCTGAAACTTTTAAGGCTTAAATATGTAGCTAAGGGAAATTCAAAGTAAAAATGAAACCTCACATCATACCTGAATACTTATCACACTGATGTGTTAATGTAAGACTGTTCAAGCAAGTTAATTTCTGACTTTCATTTTCCCTTGCAAAGAAACTCCTTTGTTTGCTGTTTTACTTTGGGTACAGAAACACTATGCACATTTGAATAAAATCCTGTTACAGTGTTTAAATCAATTATTACATGCACCTCAGCTCAGCTTCTCAGAAAGGCTAATCTTACAACAGAAAACACTAAAACCCACTGATAAACTTTGAAGGTGCACAGCCACCTTACAAGGAATTACATGTTACAAATTCAGATTACATAAAAGTAAAAAAATGCAGAGACATTGTATCCAGGGACACTGACGTAGTTAGACCGCATTTGAATTTTAATAGTCCATTAGCCATCAGAAAGATCACTAAAAGCTAACTATGATACTCGTTGGATAAAGTTCCCTGAAAACAACAGTTTTTAATGATAAAGCAGTGATTTAAAAGGCTCTTTTTAGGCAAACGGAAAAAGGCAGTCCACCCTCCTGAACCAAACCAACTGATGAACTCAAAGTGAACTGAAAGACACCATTCTTTCATGTCACCCAATAGCTCTGATCCAGAGAGAGAAATGGCGACAAGAAGAAGACAAAATGACAACGGATCGATACAGAATAGCTTGCTCTTTAATTGTAACAGGATCCCAGAATGGACGATATTTCATGCCAATTAGCAGCAGTCTGTGGCCTGCCATTATGAATGATGGCTTACATAACCACTACACACAGTTAAGTGCTTCAGGGGGCTGACTCAGCAGAGTGGAGCACGCAGCGAAACTAATCAGCTTTGGGAAAGACTGCGAGAGGCGACATCGAGGGGGAGATTATTCTCATTTGGGCAAGAGAGGAGCACCTGGTGCCAGCAGAGTCGCAGGTGTCCTTCCTGTCACTATGCTCAATGCGAGAGACTCGCAGGCCTGATGAATCTCCCTGCTGCATTCAACAGCCTCCCTTCACTGTTGCCGTGGCAACTGTCTCAACTTCCCGCAGCTAATTTATCAACCATTTTGATTTCCTTCTTGAGGCCTAGATAAAGTCTGCTTCTTATGGTTGCAGTATATACCCTTCTAATGTTCTTCCTCTTAGTTTAAAAGAATGATGCTATTGCAGGAAGCCATGTGATGCAGGTTATACAGAAATAGAGATGTAAGAACCTTGCTGAATATCATGGATTTGTGTGGGGATCCTTTGCACTGTACTGCTCAAGAATAACAAACTGACATTGTTATAGAACAGTATTTATGGTTTTCCATCCATCCAGCTGAGTTCATTAGTGATGTCTTTTCTCTTTGGCATGGTGTTAACACACACCTGAATGCTCCAGAACATCCAGACAGCCAAAACTGCTGCTTTTATAGAGATAGCCACACTTCCTCACGACACTTCCCGAAAGGCTTACTTCTTAATGAATAAATAATAAAATAGTGACATTTTTTGTGCTGATTGTTATCTGAAGCAGATTTATCCGATTATAAAAGTTGATGAGAACCAGACAATTGTTATTTATGACCATATTCAGTATATTAAACATTTTGATAGAGAGGGTATACTTTCTTTTCAACTCACTGCACATCAGGACTACACAGAAATGAGTCTTTTTAGTGCCTGGTATCCTTTAACCATGAATGTACTGTGGATGAACTCTTGCTTCAGAATTCGTGTTCAATATGCACTACATTGGCTCAATGAGAGCAGACAAGAAGCTACAACTTGCCCTAGTATTCAAGAATGCCCACATCCCCAGCTTTCAAAGTCAAGGTGAAAATCCTGGTCTCTAGGGCCTCTCTCGACCGCTGCTCCTGCTCCCCAAGGACAAAAAAACTATGCACTTGCACCAGAACTAGATTTTCCTTTTCAATGCAGTAACAGCTCACTGAACTCAAAAGCCTGCAAACTTGAGATGTTTGGCAGCCTGCATATTTTGGCTGGAGCTCTGCATTAAAAAGAGCCTTTTGTAAGTGATGCATGAAAATTGGAAGGCACTGTTACACCAAGAGGGCTGCCTGCCAAAGTGAACGATTATGCAAGATCCTCTTTCAGTGCAATAATGCACTGCTCCCCTCTGAACATAAATCATCTCTGAACTTTCCCTGCTGTGGGAAACCCGTATGCAGGAAGGGTACGATGGACCCAAGGCTTGATGCTCCTGTGGAGCCATCAGCATCAGACTAGACTGGCATGATGACAGAGAACTTGTGCAAGAAAAATGCAGTGTAGATCTGATATCATCTGTGAACCAAACGACTTTACCTCAAGAAGTTTATGAAAGATGGACAAATGAGATCTCGGTGAGTTATAGCAAGAGACAAGGAGGGAGCCACATTGTTTTGAAGAGTGGTTTGTGATCAGTGCGAGCGAGACTCACCTGCTCCCTTCCTTGGTCTATTCGGTCCATCAGCAGATCCCCATTGCTACGCTCCTCCTCAAGGTCCATCTCCAGCTGGGAGATCCTGTCCTAAAGGGAACAAGGTTCAGCCATCATCACTGTTATTGTCATCATCATTCTTGTTACGGCTACTTGTGGTGGTTCTCTTCCTAAGGCATATACAATTGTTTCTAAACTTGAATTATTTAAAAAAAAAAAAGTGGTAATTGAGTATGTACCGATAAACTAAAAATAGCCATGCATCATACAAGAACAAAAAATCTTCATACTTTCAAGCCTATCATTTCCAGGAAAGAAAGGATTAAATGAGCCATTTTCTAGTGACCTTTCAAGCTGTCAACACTGTGCTTGTATAAGATGTTTGTGGAAAGTTTCCTTTGTCATGTTGTGCCAGCAGCAAGGCTGTTGACAGCAGTAACTCTCGTCCATGTGAGAAACTTTTCTGTGAAGTTTAGCAAAGCAGCACTATTGACTGAAGGACATGGAGGAAAACTGACTCTGAAGGACATGTGCAATTCAAGTTGAACTTGTTTCTTCAGGGCTAGACAACCTTGGTCCTCACGGGCCACAACACATGCTGGCATTTGCCTTCACCTCAGCTCTGAATTGCTAACTAATTATACTTCACCTGGTATTCAGGTGTAATTTTTTTTAACAGCCAGGGTTATGATAAAGTCTACATTCCTGGGTGGCTAGTGTAGTGACAAGGGCTGTTTTGAGCTGCTCTGTAGGACTCGGATTTGCATTCTACACTTTCTATACTTGCCTTCATCAACTTAGTTACCCTGAATTAATTACAGTAAAATACTCTGTTGTGCAAATGTAAATGGAAAGTAAATGCAAAGTTACTTATTTAACATTGTTAGTCACCTTGGACAAAAGTGTCAGATAAAGACTGATAACTTGCATAAAACACAGTCAGCAGCACCTCCAGGATCTCTAGTTTTAGCTTTGACTATGCCTCACCCTCTATGTTATTTTTATATTTCTACACCAAAAATTTTGGATATTTAACAGTTAAACACATGGTACCTCCAGAACTTTGATGTGGCGTGGTTTGCCATCCATAGAATGCGACACAGTCTCCAGTTCCACCTCCAGGTCATAGACCTTCTGATCCAGCCTCTTCTCCTTCAAAACAGCCTCATCCCTCTCCTTCTTACACTGCCTCAGATCCTCCTCTGCATGACACAGCTGTAGAGCACACAGAAAAACCATGAGTCACACCCTTGCATTGTTCAGGTGAGAGTATCTTGTGGAACCTGGGCATTGCACAGTGCCAGTTACAGGCACGACATGATGTAATGAAATGCATTTTTTTTTTACCTGAAATACTATAATCAGTGTATTTTAATCGTACCTCTCTGTTTTCATGTCTCAGTGTTTTTGAAAACTCCAGCTTCAATTCAGTATTTCCATGTTTAAGTAAGATGTACAGTATTTCACAAGATCTACATTGAAGTCACTATGTAACAGGGGGAATGAATGAGAAAGAAGGGTTTGGTCCAGTCCTTCCTGTGGAACCTCTCTTTCTGCTTTCTGCCATTGAAAACAGAGACAGACTGCTTCTGAGAGGAAAATGTTTTAAGAGAAAACATAAGAGATGATGAAGACATTGCAGATGGAGGGACTGTGTATGTGGGCTCCTCATCTGGGGGTACCCAGAGCACGGGCAACAATCAGTTACACTATGAGCTGAGAGGAGGTTGGAGCCACAGAGGGGAGCAAAAAAGACAGAAGGGGTTTTCAATCAGATTTCAGCACTGGGCCTGGACCTTAGGGCTTCTGCAGTTCCTGTTCTGCAACAGCGTTCTCATCTCAGCTACACACACAGTACTTACATTCAAAGATATATGTATTCAGAAGGAAAAAAAACATTTAACTGAACTCTGAATGTTTAAATTATCAGGTTCAGCAAAGCAAAGAATCTGACAATTGCTAGTAGGATAGTAACTTTCACAAACAGCACTCACAACAGTGCCTAATACATTCCCACACAAATTCAAATCGTATTTTATCTCCACAACCTGCTGATGTACAACCTGATAGCATCCAGCTTAGAGGTGAACAAAGTAAACCCAATAAACATGTCACCCATACACTACAAATCAATGCATGTTTCTTCTTTATTATCAGATGATAAGGTGGAGTTATTTGCTGTTGGGTTGAATTCACAGGCATGTGGAGAAGAAAATTCAGAGAATCAGTTCTTCTCCCAACTCCACCCAGTCTGAAAAGAATTACATGGCCCATTCCCATCTACAACAAAAACATTCCCTGGATTCCTGCAAGGGCCACAGGTTAAAGAGCACAACTGGATCAACAGAGGAGTGGTTGGAGGTTAATACTGCACTGTGTGTAGCACACTGGTCCAGGGACCTTACTGATGACTGGTGAAAGCAAGAAGACTAGTAAATGCAACCAATGTTGCCTAGAATGCAACTGTAAATGAAAGGCAGTAGTGTCAATTTCTTTGTTTCCAAGATAACATCAGAAGCCATGACTTTCTTCAAACTGCTTTCATGGGATGCTAACCATAATACATGGCCTGAATTTCTCAGTGTGTTCAAAAGTGAACTGTGAGGTGGTTTTTTTTGCTCTCTGAAAAGAGAGGAGACCCGTTCACTTATAGTGGTTTGTATTAGTCAAGGCTGTCTTTGCTCTTGGGTGGGTCCCAGTGTGAAGGGAGTCACACATTCCTGAAACGCCTTGGTTCTGTGGCTATCTAGACCTTTAACCTTCTGTATCATTTACGCTACTCTGCATGGCAGAGAGAAGTCCTTACTTTAATGCCCAATTTAGTCTTTTTTAACTCTATAATGCTGAACAGCATGTTGAGTCTCCTAGTGAAACATTCCAGAAGCATGATCTCACAGTCCAGCTGTGCATTGTGGGAGTGGAGGCGGGGCTGTGGTATGCTTTGCATGCACAATGGAAGGTCTTCCCGGTGGTCCCATTTCCAGCCATACAGCAGTGGGCGTGTACCTCTTCCTCCAGTTTGCGCACAGCCATCCGGGAATTCTCCAGGTCCATGTTGCGCTCCTGCAGCTGTCTCCGCAGCTCCATCAGCTCCCTACGGTTCTTCTCCCTGTACTCATCAATCTGCACCTGCAGTTCCTGGGTGGAGTTCTGAGAAGCCTCGACAATGTCGCCCATCTGGGAAAGAATTACATTGTAAATTATATCACAAAGAACTGCTTCTCTGAATGTGCAGTGCTCTTGGTCCACCTCCATTCACCTCCTTCTGCAGCTTCTCCACAGTCTGGTCCAGCAGCCTCCTCTCATCCTCGATCTCATTCTTAGTCCTTTCAAATTGCTCCTTCTGAACCCGCTCTTCCCTCAGCCTCTCATTCAGCTCTTTATGGTCCTGAGTCAGTTTGGTCAGGTTTCTCTGTAGGATGGAGGAGTGGATGGAGTGACAAGACTTATGTATGTAATCTGATGGTCAGTGTTGAATTTGAAACTGTCAGTGACAATGGTATTTTAAAATAAATGGATCAAGATACACTTAAAATAAACTTTGATATAACTCACTTGGTCAATAAGTTATTATACTGTATATCAACTTTTATATGTACCCTCTGCATAGTGTTGTGGTGGGAAAGAGGCGCATTTTTAGTGGTAGACTGATTAGCCTGAAGTGCTCCATTGAATGATACAGAAGATCCTTTCTTCCCAGTGCAATTAGGTTTCACAATTCCTCTGCCGGTCATTCATAAACTCAGATGTGCAATAACACCTTATTTATTCCCCACTAGTATTAAACCTTGATAAATATTCTTTGAACATGTGATTCTTCTTCTTCTTTCGGCTGCTCCCGTTAGGGGTCACCACAGTGGATCAATTGTTTCTACTTCTTCCTGTCCTCTGTATCTTTCTCCATCGCACCCACCACCTGCATGTTCTCCTTCACCACATCCATAAATCTCCTCTTAGGCCTTCCTCTCTTCCTCTTGCCTGGCAGCTCCATCCCTAGCATCCTTCTCCCAATATATCCAGAATCTCTCCTCTGCACATGTCCAAACCAACGCAATCTCGCCTCTCTGACTTTGTCTCCAAACCGTCTAACCTGGGCTGACCCTCTAATATACTCATTTCTAATCCTGTCCATCCTCGTCACACCCAATGCAAATCTTAACATCTTTAACTCTGCCACCTCTAGCTCTGCCTCCTGTCTTTTGGTCAGTGCCACCGTCTCCAACCCATAAAGCATAGCTGGTCTCACTACCATCTTATAGACCTTCCCTTTCACTCTTGCTGGTACCCTTCTATCACAAATCACTCCTGATACTCTTCTCCACCCACTCCATCCTGCCTGCACTCTCTTCTTCACCTCTCTTCCACACTCCCCATTACTCTGGACTGTTGATCCCAAGTATTTAAATTCATCCACCTTCGCCAACTCTACTCCCTGTATCCTCACCACTCCTCTGTCCTCCCTCTCATTTATGCACATGTATTCTGTCTTAGTCCTACTGACCTTCATGCCTCTTCTCTCTAGAGCATATCTCCACCTCTCCAGGGTCTCCTCAACCTGCTTCCTACTCTCACTACAGATCACAATGTCATCCGCAAACATCATAGTCCACAGTGACTCCTGTCTGATCTCATCTGTCAACCTGTCCATTACCATTGCACTCATCTGACAACCTGTCCATTACCATTGCAATTCTTTGAACATGTGATACTCCACCTAAATGTGCAATACAGAATATTTAGACATATATATATATATATTTTTAAGAACTTACAGTAGCATATGGAATATTTATACTTATATTTATTTATTGTATATTCTATTTATTTAACATGTTTATCAGTACAGTTGCTTATTTTTCTTCTTGTTATGTGTCTTCCTGCTATTTGTGTCCTTTTCAATTGCACAGATGTAACATAAGTAATTTCCTTCGAGATAATACGTTTTCTGATTCTGATTATATAGAATAACACTAAAAAGAAATGAATCTCTTAAAATGAAAACTAACAGACATAAGCTCTCAACTGAAACCCAGAGGAATTCAATGTGAATATCTCTTAATGCAACAAGTCACACCTCTATTATTCATTCATAATTAGATGCTAATTGCCAAAAGTGTAGTTTCACTTGCTTTCAATCCAAAAGCCAGCAGCTTCATTCACATGGGACTCCACCTACCTGCACGTCCTCAAGGCGTGTGGTTAAAGCTCTGTTGGCACGAGACATGGCCTCCTCCTGTTCCTTTATTTCAGCCTGCGACTCCTCTAGCTGCTGATTTTCCTTCTGTATCAACACCCAGGGTGAAATAAGTGATGAGACGTGGCCTTGGATTTAAATCCAGTTCCAACCGTTTTGTTGCAGATTTTTCCTTTAACCTTTTCTCCTGATTTCATACATTAAGTCAGCATTTACTATTGATGTTAAAATAAAAAAGCTAGTAATGTTGCTCTGTGTTCAAGAAATGAGCGTCATCATTATCAACATCATCATCAGAAACAGAGGAAATAATGCAGCAAATACGGAACTTCTAGCTTGACCTGAACTTCCAGTCAATCAAAACAAGGAAATGGATGAACCATAAAATGCAGGATACAGGGAATTAGCTCAAACCTCTGGTTTGAGGTATCATCATATTAAACTCCCCTCTATGTGAAATCATTTTGATTTCAATACTCATCTTTTGCATTTATTACTTTTAAAAAGACAGAGATTATCAGAGGTTAAGGGTGTGGCCAATCTAACTCACCTCTAGGTGGCGCACTCGCTCAGCCAGGCGGTTTTCCTGCAGTTTGGCTTCATCCACAATGCGGTTGAGCTTGGCCACCTCATTCTCCAGCTCCTGGGCCCTCCTGCGCAGACGATCAGTCTCTAGGGCAAGCCTCTCCGCCCTGCTCTCCGCTGTTCCTTTTGCTGCCTCTACCTCCTCCTTCTCCCGACACACTAAGGCATTGCTCTGCAAGTGGATATGGGGATTAGACATGGTCAGTGCTGATGTAGATGCACCTCATCTCTCCTCAGCTCACATTCCCTCGGCTGTTCTAGCAGAGCAGGTCCCAGGCTTAGAAGAACACCATCTTATTTCACCTACCAAAGTGTGACAACGTACCGAACTGGATGTCAGAGCTCACACCCTGAATCCACACTCTAGAGAAGGAAGGGCCGAGGTACGAAGGAGAAGTAAAAAGTGCCTGTGAATGTTTAGCAAAACAGCGCTCCCCATGTGGTCCCAAGCAGGCAGCATGCCACCAGCAACAGCTCTACAAGTTTTAATGAAGAGTGTAGCACAGTGCCTTTCCATAGTCCAGTCAAATTTACTGGCCATCACTACGCCCCATTCTGTGCCTTTTGAGATGCCCTGGCTGATCACATCTTATTTAATGCTCACTGGCAAATGTGCGCAAACTCTAATGAGCCAGCACTCGGCTGGTAGCACCAACCCTTTGTGTCTGCGTCTGGCAGCCCTGGCAGACACAGAGAGGCCTGGCCCTGGGCAGCCTGAGAGAGCGACACAATGAGGAGTCTTCCCTGTCAATGCAACAGCCCAAACAAACTAGACACTGGGAGTCCCCTCTGAAAACTGACAGAAAATTCACTGGAGGCTCATGTTTAAACTGCCCTGACATCTACCAAAAAGGGCAAGAGCATTACACTTAGCATGATGGACAATAAGGACCGGTAGGTTGTCTGTATAAATGTGCTTATTCTTCCAAAGCTTGTATAGTAAAACAATTTGTGAAGCCACAAGGGCATTGCAGGGAGTTTGTGTTTCAGAGCTGGTTCAGATGAAGGCATGCGTGTGTAAGCTACAGTCGCATATTAGCAGCAAAAAGAAGGTTTAGACCCAGAGTCCAAAGTCCTTCAACAGTCCCTCATTTCCAAACAAGATGGCTTGACCCCACTGCCTGACCACATTCAGCCTGTTTGGTTTGAATGCAGATGAGGCATGAAGTCATTCAACACTGCGGCAACAGATAATGCATGAAAACAAACTTGTGGCCAGAGCACAGCCTGCTCAGCAAGTTCTGTGTCTGCCCCAGGTCACCTGGTCTGAGGAGAGGGAGAGCCAAATTGTCTGAAAGCTTAAAGGAACTCAATTGAATTGCCACAGGAAAGTCCTGCAATGATGCTCTAATATTTGTTAAAAACGACCCGAATTTGAAAAACTTCCTGTGATCATGAATAACAATATGGCAGCAAACACTGAAAAGGTATAACTACTGAGAAAATCCCACAAGGGATGACGAAGCCAAATCTTAATAAAATGTTGATGTAAGTGTCTGAAATGTTTTTTTAAAAGAGAGAAACAGGAAGAGGGAGGGATGCTATGGTATTAACAGGAGGATACTGGGAATGAAAGACATTATTTTCCCTGCATGTCCTCTAGTGGCACCAGGGGCATGGAAGAGTACAAACGTACTGTGCGCGCATGACCCTACGCTGGCTGCTTTCATTTATCCTGAACAGCCACTCAGGTTACAAGATCACACCAAGCAACTACAGCAGCTGAACTTGAAACGCTCTTTCTGTGCACACAGGACTCTTATTCATAGCTCAGCAGTGAGCACCACTGAGTGCCGTGGACTACGCCAGAGGTTTGACATCAAGATATGTGTGCACTCTCCATCTCTATCCAAAGTGGCTCTTTCTACAGCAGCCATAGGAAATGCCATGACCACACACTGGAATTTAGGAAAAACACGAAATCTCTCTCTCACACACACACACACACACACACACAGATAAATAAAATTCAAATCCTGGTAATCCACCATAGAAGGACTGCACGCATCAGAAAATAGTGAAGAAAGTCTGACCTTGACGTGAACCTACCCAATTAACTAAGCCAATCAAGAACTTTCACAAAGCCTTTTTTATTCTTCAGTCAGGATATTTGAGGATCTCAGGATCATGGGGCACTGGGGGGCTTCGCAACCAGTGAGTTTACACTTTTATCACACCTTGTGCTGTCTGCTATTTAACGGCACTTTAAACACTGAATGGAATGAACACAACTGAACAAACAGAATGTTCACAATAAGAGTTTCACAAGTGCTTAAACACAGCAGCTCAAATTGTGGAACAATAAATGTTGATAAATGTTTGGTTAGGAAAAAAGAAAAATGTGTAGACCAGGCAGGGGACACCCAGCAGGATGTTTGGAGAAGACTCAAGGTCCAGTATCACCTCCTTTCTCAGTGATTTCACTTCCTACCCATGGCTGCCCAGGATGGACAGACTTCCTTCAAGAGCAGCTGTGACAACAGAGCCACGATAAGCCTTTATGCAACCTGGTCACCTGCTGATGCTCTCTGGCTAATGGGACAAATTACAATTCATTTCCAGGCAGAAGCCAAAGTGAACATCTGTCAAAGCCTTTTGAAATTGTATTATTAGTAGTACCTACTTTGTGTTGCTTTAGCTGTCACTTCTGACAAAAGTCACTATTTTCAGTTTGTACTGCTGATATTCTTTACTAAACCAGCTCAGGTTAAGTACTTTACTCAAACAGCTGTCTCCTGAGACCTGAACT
Source organism: Heterotis niloticus (assembly GCA_018136845.1). Lineage (NCBI taxonomy): Eukaryota > Metazoa > Chordata > Actinopteri > Osteoglossiformes > Osteoglossidae > Heterotis > Heterotis niloticus. Next base: position 10,128,775 of record CM030904.1, read on the forward strand.
AGTAACCTTCAGCTGAAATTAGGATGCAAGATGAAGTTGAAGAAGTTCCATTATTGAAAATGCTATCTGACTTATGAAATCTGGGCAGTACTCATACTGAGTATGACCAGAGGTCAAAGCAGAAAACAGCATAAACAGCAAGGATGACTGGCTTTGGAAAATATACTGTACAATTAAATAAACACACAGAAAACCCATCCCAAGTTTTCCTGCAGAAACAAATGAAATGCAAAAAATAATGTTAATAACCTTGACAGTAGCAAGGAGTCAGTTTGCACTGCCTTATCACTGTCGACATTCCTCCTTCTGAAGAAAAAGCACACATACTGTATGTACATGAAGTGTTAATGTTGTCAGGAAAGAGCTCACTCTGGAAAATGTAAAGTGATGTTTGTGAAGAACAGGCAGCTTTCTGGTCTACACAGAGAGGCTGTAACACAAACCACATTTCAGTCCTCTGGAATACTTTCCCAAATAGGAAGTGCTAACCTGGGGGCTTGACACCTCCCCAAGGGACATAAAAAAAACTCCTCAGGTAGACAAAAGTTATGGCGATATAGGACTACCTTCTCTTGATTAAAGAAAATGAACATTATGAGCACAAATCAAGTGTGTGAACAACAAACTTCTCCAAGTAAATGCAGCTCTGACTTATAAGAACAGTCACTTGAAAAGACAGAACAACACAGAAAAGTCTTGGCTGGCAATATGTAGACAAGGTAGCGATTATAAGATCAAACAATCTCTCTGGCAAGAGGACTTTCAGAAAGGGGGAAAACATACAAAGGGCTACTTTGGTCACACTGGGTGAAAGCCAAGCCTTGGGCCTCTAGCAGGCAGACATGGAAGGAGGTGTCACAGAGGACCAGCGGCTACCCAGCTGGGTCACTCTAGCCATTGTGAGACACCAAAGTCGCCTGCAATCTAAACATCATTGTAGTCTGCACTGTGTGAGAGCAGTGGCATCTTTAACTGTATGAGAGCATAAAATTACCTGCAGATCTCAATCCAGGAGGTCGGTATTTAAGACTGTGGTGTGATCATCCCCATTCCCAGCTTTGGTGAGGACTCAGCTGACTTTTTATCAGTGGAACAGCAGTCAGAAAGTCACACACTATTTTTGCTGAGTAAGCGCCAGAATAAGCTGTTTCTGCTGAGCATTTTCATATACACACCTTGTATCTGATTTACGCAGAAAATCATCTGGGACATATGTTTATACATTAGCACATAGCACATTGGTGATAAATCCACCACAGTTTCTTGGTTCAGTATTACCCTCATTCAGTTGTGTCAGATTCTTAGCAGACAGGCAAAACAAGTTCTTGATTGTAACCAGATGAATACCATCATGCTTATCTTGCTGTCACCCTCCTCTCCACTAAACCAGCATGCACCACCCACAACTCCTCCAGCGTCCATCAGCTTGAGGAAACACACGCCCTCCAGCTGGACCCCTCACAAACACAACAAACTAAAGGTGGTTAGTGGGCAGCTAGACACAAATGCAAGAAAGCCTGGAACAAATACCTAGAGACGGGGAATAAAGGAGCAATTCTGCAAACAAAAGCTGAGGGGTAGACAACCCACAATGAAAAGCTGATGCAAAAACACACTCACATTACTGAAGGTCCAGGGTAAGCAGTCAGGTTCACACGCACCAACACGCAAGCCTGAAAAGTCTGTCCAGCTTCTGAACTTCCCATGTTTTCTAGCTACGTTATTCCAAATACACCACTGCATCATTCAGCTAACACCACACACATCATGCATGAAACTGTGCACACTGTTCAAATTTCAGGGCGCTCAGTACATTTATGCAAATAAAAAATAATAAGTATAACATTCAAGGAAGATTGATGCTGCTGCATTAATGACCCTTGCCAGCACTGACCTACTTTTCAAGCCCCCAGCATCTCCCCCATTATCACGACCTGAAACAAACTCATCATTCATCGAGCCTGGCCCATAATCACCACCCCGTGAAAGGGGGAAGGAGGAGGTGGGCGGCGCAGGGCCCCACAGAACCACTCATTAGATTAGTGACGGCTTGCCACTGCAATTAATGGCCAGACAGAGTGATGTGGCTCTATGCTTTCTGCATGGGGCTGCGCTGCAGTGTCAGTGCAAACACCATGCATGCTGGGGGGGCCAAGGGTGCTGCCAGCAAACAATACAGAACAGGGAAATCTCAGCAGGATCCCAGCATGGGGGTTGCACCTTTCCCACTCGGGGAGCAAACTACAAACATACACTTGCTAATAATGCTTCATCGTGGGGAGTTCCAAAACCAACAAGAAACCTGAAATCCATTTTTGTATGTTTTTCTGGATTCAAATTCCTTCTCTTAATGTAGCACCTTTGAACAGGGTTCTTAATCTGGACTGTTTCAGCAAAAATTTCCCAGCTGTACAAGATACATTGCATTAGAGTGTGAGGCAAAAATGAGCAATACACATAAACAAAACTTCTCCACATATTCTTTTTTTTCTGGATTTACTTTCTATATGAGGACATTTTTCTCAAAATTAGGGAAAATATGCAAATACACACTCACTTCTTGAGAAAAGGGTCAAAAACTGACTGTTGGGGTGGCACTGAACCAAGTAACTGGAGCCTGTTCTGCACACAGAAATTCCCCTTGGGTCGCCTAGAAAAACAGCTAAAAATTCCAAAAAGTAACAGCTCTGCCACACATTATATCATAAATTATATCAGTAGAGTCAGAAGATACTTAAAAATAACCAGGATTAGCAAAGCTTGAAAAAACCCTGCAAGGAGACCTGCTTCTGAGAGAAACATTAGGAGTTTTAAAGAGGAAAGTAACTTTACTGAAGGAAATGACACATGGAATAGAACTGAACAAACAGGAAACATGGGCCTTCCTTGCATGCAAAGCCTGGCTGCAGCTGCAGGTCAACCAGCGCCCAGCCCAGGCCAGCTCTGCTGTGAGCAACATCAAACTGCTAGCAAGAAAGTTTAGTGCTCTTCCTTCCTATCTCCAGAATGTAGAATCTGCTCCACATGACAGGGAGTTCTGCACAAGAAGTTCACAAGAACTCATACCACGTTCGGTCTTGTTTTCCAAGCCCTCAGGTGATTTTCATGGTACCAAGCCAACTGTGAAATCCAGCCAGGCATACAAAATACTCACAAGACCCTATATAGTACTCATAACATTTTATAACTCTGCTGACAGAGTATTACCACAAATATTGCTTATTAACAACCAACAGTGTAAATTCAAGAGTAAGCCAGGCTAAACTATATCAATGGGTATGTGGTTGTAAGCAACTCACTGTACATGTGTAAAACTGTAAGTTCCTTTAAAGAAGAAAGTGAGCCAAATTATATTCCTTTCCTCTACACCTAGCAATAACCCTGACCCTAGTCAAGTTCAAGAGCTGATTCAACTTATTGTCATGCCTGAACCCATTTGACCTTCTGTCTATGTTCAAAATTGTGTATGGAGAACTGAAAACTTGATGGTCTCAGCCTTCCAGGGTTACAGAAGAACAGCCAGAATATGCAGCAGCTACACTGTTGTGTGATCACTATGAAACTTTGTGGCTGTTTACCAGTTCTTACTGTATTAAGAACAAATCAAAATATGAGTTAATTGGATAACGTCACGGCCACGGCTTCTGCGAGACCACCACGTGCATGGTCTCTCCGCCCCGGACCGAGCGCTGGCAGGCGCTGGACCTAATTACAGACGGTTTAAAAGGGTGGCCCAGACCCTTGCCTTGCCTCAGTCTTCCGTCGATTCCTGCCGAAGTTCTGTGAGCTAAATCCCTGTGTTTTCCCGTGCTTTCAGCTCGCCTGCTGCAGCGCCTGTTCCTTGTTTAAATACTTAGTTTCTTGTAATTCTCCATTGTGTTTCCAGCCCCGCCGCTTGGTGGCGAAACTCCCAATTTTTTCCCCCCACTGTTGTTTTTGCACTACGCACACCCGTGTTGTTTTCCTGTATTTTTGTTAATCATCGTTTCAGTAAAACACTCCCTGTCTGTGAAGCTGCTTGTGTTCCACGATTGCTTCCTCCACGCCCTCAGCCTGTGACAGATAAATATAGTAGTACATTCACTGTAACTGTGATTCCTCTCTCAGTACCTGTTTGGCTTCTTCCATAGATGCCAGCAGTTTGTGGATCTCCTGCTCATACTGTTCCCTCAGTGAGTCCACTTCTTGGTCATGAGTGGCAACCTCCTCCTTTAAAGCTCCCTTCAGGGCAGTTAGCTCACGCTCTCGCCTCCGCAGCACCTCCTCCTGCTCCTCCTTTTCTTGCAGCAACTCCTTGAAGTCTATCTTTAGTTGCCTCATATCCTGGGGTAAAACAGGTAAAATGGGTTAAGCAAGCACAATGATCATTAGCCATCCAAGTACAGAACACAGCCGCTACCACCATTCATGACACTGTCTGCTTCTCCTAAAAATAACATGTCTAGGACATTACCTCTAAAATGGCCTCCTTTTCATCATTTTCAGCTTCATTCCTCTTGGCCCCATCCAGTTCATCATGCATCTCAGACAGCTGGTCCTGAAGGTCCCTGATCTCGGTCTGGTACTTCTCCATCTCCATCTTCACCTGGAACAGCCTAGTGCACCACAAGTCTCATGATGAACATATAGGCCACCATAATGGAATGGGTGAGACTCTGTGAAGAAGTTTAACTGAAAACTTTTAGGCCCCGATGTCAAAAAAGTAGTTTTGACTTTTACTCCTCTGTAGTGTTGTGTAGCTCCTCCTCCACTTTGGCAAGCTGCTTCTTAAGCCTGGCACACTCTTCCTGACTCTTGGCTAGTTCTTTCTGCAGATCCCTCTTCTCAGTCCCAGCCTTCTCTCGTGCTTCTGCAAAACCAGCCTGCTTCTGAAAGACAAAAATATCCAATATAACCCTGTAAAGGACATACTGAATCAGATTTCTGGACATATGATGCTTCTTCAGATTTATTCCTCTAACTAATTAGTCAGTGGTTTTTGCAGAATCTTTTATTTACAGCTGTTTACATGGGTCCTAATGTTACACAGATATGAATTTTTACAGGTTTTACTACTTTAGGCCAAGAAACTTTGAGTGAAAAAACTCCATCTCCTAATCACGAGTCTTCCTGCTGTTCTTTGCAGTTAGTTTGTCTGAGTATTTGTTTTAGAGGCGGTCAGCTGGCTTTCCCAAAGTATAAAGATGTAAACACCCCTGTGAACAGAAACCACTGCACAAGGAACACAGCATAAAAGCACAGCTGCTGAGGTTACCTTGGTCTCCTCCTCCAGTCGCTTCCTCAGGTCTGTAACCTCCTTCTCCAGTTCTGTTCTCTGATCTTGCAGGGCTTTTACCTCAGTGGCTGCATCAGGGGCCTGCTTGGAGGGGTAGAAGGGGACCATGCATCCATTAGCAACATGGCTTTTTTGACATTAGACACTCTCATTACAGCCATTTTTTAGCTACAACATTACATTTACTTTTAAAGATGCCACAATTAAAGAATTTCAGAATATTCCTGCCAGATGTTTGTTACCCAAAACTAAATACAAATAAGCGCATCAGTGTACACAACAATATATAATAAGTGCATATTTCAAAAGAGGGGCGCAGCTGGAGCAGTGTAATTTAGTGAGGGGTTGACAATGTAACAATTCAGTCAAACCAAAAAACTGTCAAAAAATATCTTTCAAAAAGTTGCCTGATGGCAGTGTTTTTAATACCTTCTTATAGACTAATGTTTTTCCCCTGATGCAGTGCTTGAAGTGGGTTGGTACTCAGCAGTATGCAGTACCAACACTTCTATGCTATGCGCTTTGAAGAACTAGTACATTCTCTTGTATATCAGATTTTTCCGCAAGATCTCAGTGCTCTTTTCTGTCCCCAACCAACCAGATTCTCTGCCTGAGCTGCTCCTCCAGCAAAACACTGCTGTAGTCCATGACCGTTATTCATAACAGTGCTTATAGCTTCATCTCATTTCCCAGAGTGCACTAAGTTACGCTGCAAGACAGTTCACAGGATACCTTCCTACCATTCATTTGAAATTTGTAAACCATTTATTAAAGAAACATATATCATGAGCATCAGTAATATTTCCTAATATCCTTTATTTATTGCAGAAATTCAAAATGTCTTCTTCATAGTTTTCTGATAAGCACACCAATATGCCAGTAAGGGGAGTATCAGCCTGTTTTCCACTTCAAACACTAACTTAATGCAAATGGTTTAAACAAAAGCTAAGTGCAGCAGTAAGTACATATGCAGTAAAGGTTTCATTCCTTTGTCAACCAAGTGACACTTACCAATTCTGGACACTCAGTGGCTTGTTGTTTTGTTCATTGCAATAGAAATCAAATAAACTTCTCACCTTGTTGTCCCCTTGCACATTCCCAGCTGCCCTAGACTTCAAGGTCTGGATTTTTTCAAAGACCAGGTTGACCTTCTTCTTTGTGGTGTCATCGTTATCAGTGCTCCTGAACACAGGCAGAATAGAGGTTCTGTCACAAGTGGTTGAACCAGGAAATCTGTAGATCAAAGACTATCCCAAGCATTTTACAAAGGCCCACCACCATAAAGAAGACCTAGATAAAGAGTGATACAACTGCTGTAGTTTTGGACCAGTCCACACTCATTACGTTGGTTTATTCATTACACTTTAGTGGAATAACTGTATGGAAGCTAACAATGACCCAGTAAGTGCCCCAAAATATAAACAGAACTACCGTTATGACCACGGCATAAATAATCAATAATATGTAAAAAGCAGTATGGTCAGCGTGTGAAAAGAGACGTTTGGTTACATCAAATTGTTTAAAGAACAGTGATGTGACATCAACAAAAACTGTAGTAAAAGAAACAATTTTCTAAAATAATTGTTAAATTAGTATCACAAAAGAGAATACTACTGCCAAATTGTCAAGGAACTTATTTAAATATGACAACATCCGAAACCTTCAACAGTTGGACTCAGTCCAAACATTTGAGGCTCTGACAATTATTTTAGCGTCTCCTTCCATTTCCTTCCTCTCGCCCTGCCATGCATTGTAGCAGAATAAAAACAGTAACAATACTGGGACTGCAACTCAACCTTATAATTATATCAAAACCCCTTTTCTATTAGACAGTGTATGTTCTGTCTTCTTTTAAAACTGGTGTCTGGTAGGGAATCTGTGGCTTTGTTCGATAAGAGCTCCAAGGACGCTAGCTGGCACAGTACTTAAGTGTAACACTGGCATTCACTGAGTAGGGCTGTTACTTCTGTATCATATACCCTGCAGTGGGTAAAAAGTTACACTTGTATGCATGCAGTCACAGTAAGCAGTTATCTTCCATGGGAGTCTTAAATGTCAGATTTAAATAACAGAGGAAAAAGAGGAAGTTAAATTTCACAGGATGAGCTGAGAAATTCAATGCTTACAGTTCTGTATGGAGTGGTAAAGCAACTGCTGCTTTAATATATGTGAAAGCACTGGAACACCTACTGCCATGAACAGGCAAGACCAACATACATAGTTTAACTCAAGTCAACATAAAATCATTCAGAAAAATTAATCAGGAAAACACATGAAAAGCTGTGATTTTCTGAAGTTTTCTACTTGGGTGGACTCTTACCCATCCTTGAGGTAATTGAACAATATCTGCTTTGCTGTCTCTTCATTTGTTTGTTGTGAAAGCTCTTGTTGACCTTTCAAAAGATCAGGAGTTGCCTGTATGGAAAGGGAGTAAAAGACCAAAAATAGGACTACGTTGTCATGTTGAACTGAACTGATCATAGAAATGAAAAGATATCTAGCGTAGTTTGAATATCAATGAAATATCAATAGACAATGATGGTGAGGAGGTACCTGAGCATTCCTTTCAGTACTGTTTGTGGATGCCGTTGGAGAACTTGCTGCAAGACCAGTGAGGACTTTTACAGTGCGCAAGGCTTTTGGTTCATCCTCTCGTTTTCTCTCTACTGGCAGAGTGGAAGACTTGCTCACCATCCTCTTATACCCCAAGAAGGAGCTTGCCCCATTGAGGACTGTGCCTTGTGGGGATCCGGGAGTACTGCTCCCTTGTGCTCCGCTGCTGGCCTTGCTCCCAATAGAGCTGCTGGGGCTAAAGGGGTCATGGTACTGAGCTCCTCTAGGAAGAAGCAACTGTGAGGGGCGAAGCACATGCTCTGTGGAGCGACCCTGGTTTCGGCTGAACTGCTCCAAATAATCCGCATCTCCTCTGAGGCCAAAAGGAAAGGCACTGTCTACGCTGCGGGACCGCTTGCGGTCCTCTGGGTCAATCCGATTTCTGCGGCCAGCCCTACCCCTGCGCTGCTGGCCTTCCTTGTTGTCAAATTTGTTGATGAGTTCATCTACCCCAGGGATGGATCCTGTGTCGATGTCACGCCCAGTGCCAGGCATGAAGGGGACATAGCGGCGGTTCTGGTGCCGATTGACTGGGTCTGAGGTTGGAGTCTCCAGTGGATCATCAGGAAGAGTCTTGGAGGAGGATGATGGGGGAGTGGAAGATCGACTGGAGTGGCGTGACTGCAGCACAGGGCCACTGGAGTCATGTCTGCGCAGGGGCAGCACATCTGGCTCACGTGGGCGGTGCTCCAAGCTGGAATTGTTGCTGCTACTAGCTGTGGTTGGGCTCAGCTGAACCGGCTCTTTGGGAATCTTAGCCACACCTACAGTTTCAGTCTGTGGCTTCTGCTTACTCGCAGAGAAGTGGGGCTGCGGCTGGGGATCTGACTGTGGCTGTGGTTCGGGCTGGACCTGGGGCAGTGACTGGGCCTGTGACTGAGGCAGCAACTGGGGCTTGGATTGCTGTGGCGTTCTCTCCTGGTGTGCAGGAGGCTCAAGAATATTAGATTTGTCCTGGCTTGAGGACTGTCTATGAAACGCCTGTGTGGAGTGAACATTCCCAGGCTCAGGTACAGTGACAGGCTGACTGGGAAGGCTGCGAAAGGCATCCAGATCCAGGGAGTTCTTCTCAGGGTCATAGGGACGGAGGAGCTCAGGGTGCCTCTGGAAGTTCAGCAGGGTGGATGGCTTCTTCTGTGGCTCTCTGAAATCCGTCACACTGCTGTGGATTCCTCCAAACTGCATCTGCTTCTCCGATTGGTATTCTACAAAAGGGTTTTCTGCAGGCATCCCACTGTCCATGCTGTGGCTGTGCTTGTGAGATTGATCGGCATCAGAGCTCCCTGCTTCTCCATCAGTGGCATGTCCATTGCTCTGTGGCCCCCCATCTCGATTATTAAGCACCACATACGGGTGGCCACCAATGCCCTGAACACGGATGCTCAGTCCATACCGCCCAGGGGCACTGCTGCGAGGTCGACTAGAGGGGTCGTGGTGCCTGTAGTTGGTCTGTAGGGCACTGCCTGCAACACTACTGATGCTGTAAGACTCCATCAGGATCACAAAAATAATTAAAAAAAAAAATCAATTCTTCTTTGTGGTTACAGGTCACCACTGCAAACAAACAAATAATCTGGTATTAGTCAAAAGTGTGATTGTATATAATAAATGTAAACATTGCATAGTTCAACTGGTACAAAATGAAAATAAATTGTTAAAATTGTAGCGGTATGAATGCCAAGCAGGATCCAGAACATTTGGGTTACCAGTCAAATCAAAAGTTATTAATTAAGAGTCCGAATTATACGAGTATAACTGGCAAATCTTTTATGCTTCAGCTTAGTCATGAGGGTTAACTTTACAAACAAACTGTAAACCTTGTGGCAGTTTCTGCAGACATCCAGTCATGCTCTCTTTCTCCAGCATCATTTTTTATCTTAAGAGGTGTCAAGTGTTGTTGTTTCTGAGAAATAATTTCTTAATTTTTAATCAAGCATCTCCCACTGGGGATGATTCATTTGTTGGCTATACTGAAGATTATCGAATGCTTAAAATGTGCATACAAATATCAAACCATATTCACAGACACTTTTTGTGGGCATTGCCATTTTTACATCTAATTTTAAATTTTGATTTTACAAAGTTGTAAAGCAAATTCCAACAGAAAAACAATGCCATGTGTAAAAAGGTGCAACTGTAAAAATACCTGAACAATTTTCCATTTGGAATAGGAAATAAGTGCAAGAAACACTTACATCCCAGGCTGTCCAGCTTAACTGTCAACATTCCAGTGGTGTAGTTTATGTTTCAGATGTAATAGGGAGGTGAAGAGGCTTCAGGCATACATCAAGCTCTCTACCCTCAGCAATTTTTCACTTTGGGAATAAGGTGTTCACACACGCATTTCCTAATCTTCACAAGATAACCGAGAATCTGTCCCCAGGCTACAGAGACAAAGAGCAAATGGTACGAGGATCATGCTGGCGCTCGGAAGGCACCTGGGGCACCGAGGCCAGGAGTCGAGTTCCTGTACATCAGATGGTTCTTCCAGCTTGCTTTTAATCACAACAGCAATCCGGAACAGCATTCAATTCATGTGAATGACCATGTGCTATCAGTGCTCAGAATTCACCTCTGGTATTTAACTTGTGACCGAGGCCCAGGAGAGCTGGTGTCCTGCAGCCACATCATTATCACAACACAGCAATCAGAGCCAAATCACAGCTCTCACACCCTGGTGTCCCAGGGATTTAAGCACACACATTCCTAAGGATCTTCATTTTAAGGACGTGGGGGTGCATCTTCTTCAAAAAAGGGAGTGGCTTAGATCCTGAAAACAAAGAGGAGGTGGGAGCACTGAAAGATAAGTTGAGCCAATGCAACTTATGACAATGGGTTATTACCAGTGCTTCCTGTTTGCAAAAAAGGAAAGGGATAGATGCCATCTCAAAGAACAAAGCCAAAATACATATCTCATCCATCTATTGTCATCATAGCAAAAAGCAAACAGGCGGGCTGCTTAATGGCCAAGATTTCGACAAGCAAGGTAGCATTCCTATGGACTGTGACGCCACAGAAAACCTCTAGAGTCACTGTAATTCAAAACAATCCTCTGACATAAAGCGTCTGTTGCAGATACATTGCCTGCTGCATAACTGCTGCAGCCCAACTGCACAAATAACGAACAGATGCTCATTGTCCCGGTTCAAAGCTGCTTATCTGGGGGGGAGCTGACAAAGTCACTTCAAAACAGACCCGATATGCAATTTAACTGTTCTCACTGAAACCCGGCTCCCTTAACTCTTCTTCTCTCCGTTGTTGGATAATCACTATTCAGAAGCTCCTGGTACACTTCTAATAACAGGCTGTGGATGGGGGCTCATACTTTCCAGGGCCCGTGAAGGGAAGAGGAAAATAATGGGTGCGAGTTACAAGAGCCTCACCGTCTCCTGGCCAAAGGAAGACAGCTTCAGTGCAAAAAAATTTAATCACAATAACTGATGTGAATTCACAAAGGACATCCATTTCCAGCACACAATGGCACTGAGGTGTTAGCATTTGCGCTCTTCCGCTCATTCTCTTCCATGGAAGCTGAGGCTCATGCAGGAGATGCCAAGCCAAGCGTCCAGCCCCGCTTCAGCCCCTTGTCGCTCTCTCTGGTTTTTTCTGTATGGCCCCCTTGACACAAGGTTCTTTCCATCGACAGCAAAGGAAAACTGACTCGAAAGTGACATGACTGCTACCCACCCAAACCAGCTTTCTTCTATCTTCTCAGATGTGAAAACGAGGGGAAATTACCCAAAAAGTCATGCATGGCGGTGCACTTTATCTTTTTGCATGTGCTATATTTCAAAATCTATTAAATATATGAAGTAGTGACCATTTAGGAAAGAGAAGCAGGAAGGAAACGGAAACTTTGATTGATGGATCATGCGTACATCCAGCACCTGGAGGTCTCCTGTGCAACTTCCCCAACTATTTATAAAGCTGAAGAAAAACAATTATGATAGAGATGACAAAATAATATCTCAGGGGTTGCAGTTTGCGCCTTCAGTTATTGTCCGTTACTCATTATTATTCAACTAGTTCACAAATTTAACTCATACGGAAAATGAGATGTATTTCTGCCATAACTGGGCACCAGGTTCAAAGGTCTACAGCAGTAACAGATTGGAACTCGACCCTGCAATCCTCACCTCATTCAAGACCAGTACTTTAGCCACTACACCACCTACTGCTTGACCCACAACTTGACAGACTGTTACCTTTAAGCACGCCGAAAAACAACGAGCAGTTAACGACCCAGTAAAGGTGCTCGGTGGTGAGTTTATTTCGTACTCCACCGGATTACATGTGTTTATTTCAGAGGTCTCCCGTGTCAAAGTCAAACTCAAGAGGCGGTTTAAAGAGTTCGGTAGCTCTTTGCTGCAAGTACTGTGAGAAAACCGAACCGCGTAACAAACAGACACACACTGTGCTCTTGGCAGCGGGAAATGCGAGTGAAGGTCGCCGTCCTTGGATGAATAGAGTCTGCACGCTAGCTTCACGACCGCTCATTGTTTACTAACAGCAGGGCTCGCCGATTTTTTGTTATTCGGAAAAGTGTAAGGCGCTTGGAAAAATGGCTTCGTTCGTCGGGAAGCGCGCGTCCCTCCGCGGGAGCTCCGTGCCGCGCGCGCGCCAGCCCGCGCGCTGCAACAAGTGGCGTCTCGCGGGCTGCACTCGCGGTCTTCGCGCTGCCACGCGCGGCACCCCCGAACACAAAGGGCGCCGTTCGCTCGCTCGCTCACTCACCGCCACCGCGAACTCCCTCTGTTGCGCGGACGCGGGCCGTCCCCGGGGGCTGCCGGACTTCAGGCGGAAGGACCCCGACGCAGCGGTTCTGCCATCGCCGGGGGACGAGCGACGCACTTGTCGCGGCCGGTCGGACAGCAGCGCTCGACTGGGCTCAAAACTCAGCGCAGCGCAACGCCGCCGGCTGGGATCTAACCCCCCCACCAACTGCCGCCCCTTTGTGTGTGTGTGTGTGTGTGTGTGTGTGTGTGTGTGTGCGTGCGTGCGTGCGTGAGAGAGTGAGAGAGGGACGGAGAGAAAGAGAGAGAGGGAGAGGAGTCAGCCAAACTCGAGCTGCACCACAAACTCCACAGTTGAGCCAACTGGAGCAGCGAGACGAGGGCCCACAGTGACAGAAAAGTGACAAGCAGACCCGCACAGCCTCCTTTACTACAGGGGGAGTTACACGTTTTCTTTATCGTCGCTGCGTTTATCCGACACTTTTCTACTCACGCTGAGCTCGTTGTACAATTAAGGACGCCTTTTTTCGCTCCAAGGTGACATGCGGTGTGAGAGACAACACGACGCCACCCGCACTCATTCATTCATTCGCAGCAGAACAATTCAAGCGGAACACAACTCTGTGGACTGTAGGCGGAAACCCACACGCACACCGGAACAGGTTGAGAACTCCACCCATCCTGAGGGGGCTCGACCCCACGTCCAGCTCGCGCGCAAACCGGGCGCTGTGAGACGCCAGCACCAGTCGCGGTGCCGCTAGTCATGCTTACGCACGGTGTTTACTACCACTGGTTAGTTTGGCTGTTTACTAACTTGTCGTGCGGAAGCCACGTTTGCGAGTAATGTTTTCCAAGGATGTTTATCTGCTCTTTATCCATGGTTGAGACGCTCAATGAGAAGTGAGCGCGAAGGGACATCGCGGCTCACGGGCTCAACCTGTCCATGTTGAAGTTACCAGACAGACAGTTTTTATTATTCAAAAGTGAACAGAAGGTGTTTTATTCAAACGTGAATAATACGTTAATTTATTATTTAAAAGTTAACACCCACACGTCTGTCCCCCTAAATGGGAGAGAGCGCGCTGCCGCAGGACAGCCTCTTCTCCGCTGCACAGACTCCGTGGCTCCATCTAGTGTTCGTATTTACGCAGCGCAACCGGTGATCCTGACCTGTTTCAAAACTTGATGTTCAGCCGGTTTTTGGGACGAAGCCTAGTAAGACTACCAAAGATTACCAGTCACTTATAGTTATAGTCAGCCAAAATATCAGTGGCTTAAATTGTTATCATAACTACCTACAACAGAAACTTGTAACCTGGAGGAACTTTGCAATTCTGTAAGGGTATTTTTGAAATATATTCTTCAAAAGTAAACAAGAAAAATATGCAAATGTTTTTAAAGATGGGGCACCAAAATTTATAAAAATATGTTTACAGATAAATGCAAGTTTTTTCTTTTAGCATGGCATTACCAAACAACATAAAGAATCTTGCATGAAATGTTCAGCTGATAACAGTATTTCTTTATCTTTCTTTTTGTTTATATATGGCTGTGAATGATAATGAAAATTACAGCTTGTAATGTTCTAATTTTTTATGGACCATCACACAGGTGTTTCATTGGTTATACAGTATGGTTGAGAGTCATCAGTTGAGCCACATGACCACTAACTATAAGGCAAGTTGTCCCATTCGTCAGGGTTTTATTTTCATGACGTGAGGAAATTCTGCACAAGCACAGACATTGTAAGTTATACACAAGAAAAGCCCACATTTTTAAGCTGTGGGGCCCACGTCATTTTAGCCAGAGCAGATGGAAGTGCCATAACTCTTCAAATCACTATGTGAGCAAATGGTGACCCAGTGTGTCAAATTTTATGAACTGTGGTAACAAACAACAGATGACATTTAAAAGGTGGGCCTCAAGTCCCTTGTCAGCAAAAATCAAGAACTTCAGTGTGGTTCCAGAGACACAGAAAGTGGCAAACAAAGTGGATGTCTTTGCTCTGCTGACAGCACACAGACACACAGGATGTCAGCACACAACCAGGGTAGTACCATGCTTAAATGAGAAACATTCACTTCTCATTTAATAGTTACCATAAATAATCCTCCTCAGTGTTTCCAGGGATTAGATCAGCTTTGTTTCCTGAGTCTCTTCTTTTGATTACAACTTATAGTAGTTTTAAATTTATAAATCAATTACCTTTCTGACAGATATTACAGCAAGGACCCCCAGGGAATTTAAACTGCAATGCCCAGGTTTTGATTCAGTGCCTCTGTGGAGCACATTGCATCCAATATGTGGGTCTGTTTTTATATACAGTTCTAGTCAAAAGTATGAGTACAGCTGGTACCCTCAGCAATACCTATTTAGGACAAAGTGGCCCATAAGTGTCCCACATCCCTGGGAATTCTGCAGAAGAGCTGGGAAGATGTAGCACCTCGTTTCCTGGTTAAATTTAACTAAATGGCTTGTGGAACCAAATTAGTTTCCGTCAGCTGTTGAGTTCAGCTGGTACGGCGCGCGCACGCGCACAAATACATACGCGCACACACACACACTCATAGTTGGAAAGAACGATCAAAAATCCAGTTGTCAGGCAAGTATTTCATCCTAACCAAAAAATACATTTTAAATATAGACCAAAGATTTTATAAAAAGTTTGCTTATTATTCTTTAACTTACACTGCTTGTCGACTAGAATATAATGTGAGGTGTCACAGAAAGACAGCCATGAGAAGTTATCACACACTCACACACACACACACACACACACACAGCGCAATGCAGATGTTCCGAGCATCAAAAGCTCAGCGATGAGTTCTAGGATTCACATTTATTAATTTGGGTAGTGGGGCTGATGTCACAAACGAGAAATGCACAGAATACTTCTTGTGTGGAAGTCTGGGGAAACTTGGCTATGAGCTATGCAAATATATTTTAACTGCAAGTTAAACAAAACCAGATGGTGGTGAGATTTGGTCATCTTTACCATTTGAGTAATTTATGCTTTGAACTTTGTTGAAACATGTATTATCTATTGTATTCAGTAGATAAATTGTGTTATCTATGAAAAAATAAACCGTTTTTTTTCTGGCTTGTTTGGTTTATTACTGTGGTGATCTTGAGTACAGGTAAATTCTGTTTTACACACTTCATTTGGTCCTGAAAATGCTGTGCATAACTGGGCACACCACTATTCGATTTCATATTATTTCAAATGTTGGAAAAAGTTGTGTTCTCAGCCCATCCAACCACCTTAAAAGAACTTTCCCAAATGTCATTAAAACACTCTGAAACAACTTATAGCCAGGTATACCTTGTATGTCAGATACCTGTAGCATCATGCAGCAGAGCACGCACACACACAGACACACAGCATCATCCAAACACATGGGGCATCAGACTGGCCAGCACAGTGCACAGACATACACACACAAGAGGCACCAACCCCTCTGTTCACAGGAGGAAGATCAGACCTGTCCAGAGACATGAACTTTTCTACCCTTATTACCTTTCTTTTCAGTTTTTTCTACAATGTTTTCTGTTGTCTCAGCCCCATTTTGCTGAATTACACTTTATTTATGAGATTAAAATGAGGACACTACAGAAATAGGCAGAAATTAAGCAAATATCAGACATGAAACTAAGGATATTAGCAAAATACACTACGTTCTGTACAGGCTGCTGTACTATGTATGTCACAAGGCAGAGTGGTACAGGAATGGAATTTCTTGCAGACCATTTCTTGTGCTGCATTAAGGCTCTGCATTACAGAAGGGTGTCTGTTGCGTAAAGTGGGAGCTGGCATTAAAAGTTTAGCTGCAATATAGCAAAACTGTGTATAATGGGGCTGCATATACTGGGGTTTACCTGCGATTAAAATATAGGGTGACTGAAAAAGAACTGAATGCCTTCATAAATTTATTACTCAGCAACTAAGTACTAGGCATCTGTAAGACTGACAACACTGAGTTACTTCAGAAATTTATTTAGATTACGTGTTCATATCATCTTTAGTGACAAATTTTTTTTGTGGAATTCTTTCTGAATCCTGCTGTGAAGTGGAAGAATGAGCACACCGCACATTACAAGTGAAACAGATTATCGTAACCTTTAAGAGAAGCCCGATAGGTGTGGAAAGCTATATTTTTCCATTTATTTTTTTTGTCTTAAAAGGTGCCATCAGCACTTTCTGACTGGCATTATAGAGCTGGATTCCATTTTTTGCATCTCCCAAGGTCTTCCAATGTAACCCATGAAAGCTGGAGCCTTTAGAGAGACAAAACAATATGCTTTACAGTCCTGAGTACAGACTGGATTTAAATCAGCTCTACTGATCCTAATTGCCTCTAATACATGTGGACTCACCTCTAAACCACACAAAGGTACAGAGGGTAGTAACAGTGTTCTCATGCCCTCATATTGTCTCCCTGTATGTTTTTTCCACATACTAGTTGGCTATTACTAATACCAGTTAACATTAATTAGCCCAGGTTTTAATTTAATATCTAGCACAGGCCTACAACATGGTGTCTGACAATTAACTAAGACCACACTACAAAGTTGTGCTGGACGGCCATGTGCGAGACCGAGATGCACTGGATTGTGGGAACAGGGTCTCCATGGCCTCCGCTGTGGCTCGGCAATCTATGGTCTGGCTCATACATCCACCTGTTTGTTTGCATCCCGTTTCACACCATTGTGGCTTCATTTTCTAGCTGTGCTGCATTTCTGAAAAAAGAACCCTTTGGAAGGAAAAAGGTGAAATGGTAGCTAAGATGGGTAAGTAACCAAAGCATTGGCAAGTGGCTCAACTTGGAAATGTTAACGTGCAGAGGGTTGGGCTGGGCTTGGTTTGTCACTGCAATCTATTTATGAGATCAAGCAAAACAAGGGCTGAAAAGGTCTTCCTCTCCGTCAGTGTCTCCTCTACCCGGAATCTCCCATTCCGCATCCTAACGCCGACATGTTCGGCCTCCTTGAGTAAGTCCACAGCAACCATTAAAGGTTTACTTTATGAAAATATTTTTAATTTATATGTAATGTTTTTCTTTGTATTTTAATATGTTACACAATTTTTTCTTTATATTAAGAATTGTTTATGGGTGAACTTGGCAAAGAGTTGGAATAAATTCTAATTAACAGAATAATTTCATTATCTGGTTTTATGAGTGGGCTTTCAAAAACAAATTAACACTGGTTAGTGGGAAGGGGGGTTGTACATTAGTGGTGTCTAAAGACACTGCCCTCAAAGAGACTGCATACCCTCACCATGTCTATAAATGCTTTCAATTATTAATACAACTGTGCTCCAAGCTGGAAGAAACACTTTTCAGCTGCTGGTTGAATGGTTATAGTTATGTTAGAGTGCCGAAAATGAACCTGCTATAAAGATAGGACTACAACTTCAAAGCAGTATGCTGCTATCACACTTTATTAAAAATAGAAACATGTCATCTTCCATAGTACTTTTTATGATACAGACTAAAGTGGTCCACCAATATAAATTTTAAAAAGTTAATTTGGGATCTCCCTTGTGAAGAACTCCTGGTTTGGCCAAAATCTGCTTCAGTAGAGTCCACGGGGAAAGAAAGAACAAAGGAAAAAAAAAAGAAGAAATAAACAAAAGATCCTAACAGGATTGTGAGCTTCAAAAGCACATTTCAGCATTGGCAGAACACAACATGGTACAAGAACCGGAATGCACCTGTGAACACACTGTACATAAGCAAAAAAAAGGGGGGGGGGGGGGCATTGCGACAAAATGATCACAGAAGAAATTAAAGGGGCGGAAAGAAAAATGCATGTTAAGACAAAGAAATGAACGCTCATACAATTTTGTTAAAAAAAGATGGCACATTTATTGCTACATAAATGTTATATACATATTTTTCTGTTACAGACACAGAAAAAATTTAACTTGTTGTGGCTGACTTTTTGATGTGCATCAATGATACCTCCAATTGTGACACAGGTACAAGTCCTTAAACCACCAGCAGTGTGACTGGTGACCTAAGTAAGGAGCACACCATCTGGACCATTGAGCTTGTACAATACCCCATACAAACTACACTGATGCAACTACGATCCTACTATGTTCTTTAGGTTGCTATTTGTCATTTTTCGATAATAATGGATAGGTTACAGTAAATAACCCTATACCTTTACTACCTAATATAGTAAAATAAAGTAAGAAACTTTTTTACTGAAAACTTTTGATTTCAAAAATCTAGAAAGAGTAATATTTAGAATTCAAGAAACTTTCTTACAAGATTATTGTATAAAAGACTAACTACGGTAAAAATAAGCCAAATTTTTTATTAAGCTTTTTTTTTACGTTTCAAAGAGGAAAGCTTGTGTGTACGTCATGCTAACTTAGCCAAAGAAACAGAAAAGCAGAATTAGGAAAAAAGAGAAATAAAAGAATGAAAAAGAATGACAGGGCAGGCAGTAACACAGAACCTTCCAGAGACATTTTCGAAGCTCAGAATACTGAAATGTAAAACAAGGCCACACTTACAGTGAGGGAAAATGTTTCAATACTTCATGGGGCATGTTTTCACGGGACATGACTCTAAATGTCTCGAAGAACGATTAGCTGTTTCCATGTGTTTTCTTATAGGAACCTTTGTTCGTATATTGACTACTTTGGACGAGGCAGCCTTGTTTTAAGCTGAGCAAATAAACAAAAAAACAGTGGAAGACTGCAAAGACAGAAAAGCCTCACTGAAAGCAAAGCAAGAGTTAAGACCAGATGAGGAGCTTAAGAAACAAAGACTACACATGCACACACTATAAGACCAACTGCTCTTTACCCTCAAAATAAAATCAACAAGAAATTGTTCAAAACTGCTTTTGTTCAGTGTTTCACTGCCTGTACAAGTGGGCGGCTAATGGCCTGGTTCCAACTCCCCACCCCAGGAAAGCAAGGGGCATTACATGCACAGGTTACCCATTCCTCACTTTGACTGTATTAAGTACTTTGTTGCTTGGAAGAAATAAGAAGAAAGCCATCCATAACTTAAAATTTCCCTCTGCTTATTCACATGGACATTATAAGCTTTACTAACGAAGCCTAGAAAGATTTTTTTGCAATTACAAATAAACCAAAGTAATAACTTGTACTTAGAATAATGTAGTTTTGCATGTTTTACATTTTTTGACAGGAAAAATAATGCAATAACACTTTCATTCAGGCCAGATGATGTTATGGTCATCGTTTGATTACAATTCTTCTCAAAAGAAACCTCTGATACCACAGCAAAATAGCATAAGTACTTCAGAACATAAGTTGAAAAATAAGAATGACTACAGCTGATCGTGTAACCAGAGACCAAAAACTATACATTGAAGAAAAAAGAAAAAAAAATCACCGTATCAGAAATGCTTTTTTCTTGTTACACTGAACACTATATGGCAAAAGAAGGTAGAGAGGCTCCTTTAAGACACTAATACAAAGGTAGGGAATGCTAACTGTTTGCTCTCTCAAGGTTTCTCCCTGTATTCAAGCTGCTGGAAGAGGCACCTAGGGTTGGACATTGCTATTCCACCAAACAAAAACTTTCCATGGGTAAAATTTTAAACACAGTACATTGTTAAATGACAATGCTAGATGAACTTGGGACTCCCCTGGCCAAAAAGCTATTTATGGCATTACTTACAATATTCCAGACTGCAGTTAATAATTTCAGCTGATCACGTGGCAGAACTACAGTTTGCCACTCCTCAGACACTTGAGTCACAGAAACACCAGGCCAAGCTGCAGCATTTGCATTGTACACTATTGGCCTTTTGCTCTTCATTCAAACTCAAAACACCAAAGCACAAACTAGATAGACAAAATGTCATTGTATTTGGTTATCTGCTCTTATCTGTGGAATGAATTTAATAATGCATAAAAAAAACACTTTCTTTGTGGAACTGGTAAAAAATAAGTATTCCTCTCTGCTCCACCAAGTGTACTCAGACTGGGCTGGAGAGATATGCGTACAGAGAGTGAGAATAGGGCCCTGGCAAACTGGAGTTTAACTGAAACACTATTAGCCTCTAAAAGTAATGTCTTAATTTTCCCTTTAAATACAGACTGTTCTTAAAAATCAGTAACACAATAAATAAAAAACAAAAAACAAACAAATTCAAATGTGGTTACAATGCATTCGTCAATTCATTTAGGCACAGGTCCACTCCCACATGTGGAGTGGAGAAGATGGCCTCGATCTCCGATTGTTCAGATGCAACACACTGCTTGCCAAGAACGATATGTGTTGAATTTTCTTTTTAACTTCTGGGCACAAATTTGCTGATCAACACAAGGGAAATTGTCATAGGGACCTGGATGCCAGTTTTATTCAATCTCAGGATTGCTTTTGCTGGATTTTTGCTTCAAGTGGTTTGTCTTTTCAAATTTTTGTCACAGATAGTGAGTGAGTCCTCTCTGTCCTCAGGAAGCAAGGTCATCCATTCTTTATGAAACAGACTTTGATGGTTTCATCTACATAGACAAAAAACAAGTTGGGACAGACACAAGTTTAATTCCTCACTATCAAAAGGTACCAAACTGCAAAGCACACATCCTTACTTGCAATACCCATTTTTTAAAATTGATCAAATTCTATGTTAGTCCAACTTTAAGGCTTAAGCAAAGATGCACCTTAGTACCTGCAAGCTGCTCACAGGTGGCCCATGGGATTGGCTGTGTCAGCCAAGCCAGGGTGGACTGCTGAGTGTGCCTGCTGTGGGTCCACGGACACTGCCGACACCTTCTCCTCCTCTCTCCTCTTAAGGCAGGCTGCTTTGGGATTTAGATTCCTCTCTGTAAGATGATCAGATGTAAACACTTATCACTGGCCACCACGGAAAGATATACAAAACCAAAATAGGCTTAGCCATCAAACACACTGATCACCTTTTCTGACTCCTGCTGGTAAAATACAAACCCACAGGGTGGAATGATCTGGTCTTAGATAGGTGTACCACGAACCGAGGCACTCACCTCGGACCTGCTGCTCCAGGCTCAGTATGACAGCAACGGCCTGATGCAGGATGAGCAGCTTGGTCTGCGGCTTCTCACTCTTCAAATGCAGCTGACACATGCGGCCCAGCTCCTTGAAGGCTTCGTTGATGTCTCGTACTCGCAGCCGCTCACGGGCGTTGTTAGCCATCCTGCGCTCACGTTCTCGCTCTGCCTTCTGCTCTGGATTCAGGTCCTCATCCTCATTGATGCTACTGCAGGGTGGGCAGAAAGGCACAGACATCAGTGTGCCACCGAGTCACTCGGTCAGAAAGGGAGCACTGGTGAAAAAGCAGTTCTACCTTGTCCGAGTTCCTCCTCTGGGAGTCTTGACATCCCGCTTATCGCTCTCATCATCAGACTTGACATCATCAGAACAGTGGTTCTCGTGCAGGTCGTCCTTCTCCTGGCTCTCCACCTTTAGCTCCAAGCCTCCTGCTACCTGACCAGGCAAACCTGAGGCAAGACCTATATAATACATAAGAAAAAGTTAAAGCAACACACAACAGGCCTTTCACTGTATCAGTAACACTCCTAACGGAGACCTTTTTTCTCTTACACAGTTGAACCACTAATTATAACAAAAGCTAACACAGTAAATGTAAATGCATATTTTCATACATATTTTTAAAAGCTTCAGGGTGGTCCCATATACATACACTAGTTCAAAGTGCCAAGTGGACAAAATGGATGCTGGTGACTGACCTCTGAGTCCATCTCCCTGGTGGTTGAGCTCTGTGCTTGAAGCAGGCCCAGAACTGGGCAGCCCTGCGTGGCTGGAAGGTTCATCACGATGAGCCCCGGTCTATAAGAGGGATAATGGGACACAATAATGAAACAGCAGGAAAAGTACCAGTAATAATGATTCAAAAAGTTGCATTTGACTGAATTCACAGCAGTGGAATATGAAGCTGAAGGGCTTTCCCCCTGCTGAACTCAGCTTTACAGCTTTTGTTATGTGAAAAATTGAATTTTAAGATTCAAATTTGCATGGTCAAAAACAAAAGACCAAATGAAGAACCCACTTCTACATAATCTCCAGCAAACATGAGACTTGAGATAAGCTGAGCCAACTGCACTTAATGAACTTCCTGGAGGATAGCACTGGAGGGCTTATAAATAATAGGCATGTTCAACTTATTCAGTGCTCAGCACAAACACTTGGGGGTGCTTAAGTGCCATGCTGCACCAAACAGATTGCAGCACGAAACACGTGCATGCGTAAGCACACAAGCACACACACACACACACCGAGAAACATGAAGACACAGTGTACCACTGTATCCATTCATACAATGCGTATAGAAATGTCAGTATATCAGTGGCTCACTGAGTCTGATAGAGCAAAGCTGTGTAACTTCAGTTTTATGGAGACATACAATAAAAAGGGATTCCATACCACCTAAATAACTTCTGAAGCACTTTCATTACATGCATATTAATTACAACCTACTTGTTGCTTTTTATAATCCATTCACCAGTTGGAAGTCTTGGTTTCTGTGATGTCTGCTACTTTCATTACTATGAACTTTCATTACTATTAATCACCACCACCAAATGTGATATTCTCATCATTATTCTAATCTGCTTTTAATCCCATTCCCTTCAAAAGACAACTACTACACAACTTCCCCAGATTACAAAAGAGGAAGGAAAAAAACCTGCAGCACCATGTCACTCCACAGCAGGGTTTATCACATATTCTTTGACTATCTGGTTTCATTTTTGGGAACACATGGAAAGTTGAAAGAAGAGACGGCTACTGAAGGCCCCTTCCTTTCTCCAAAGGAATCTGACTGCAAGTCACTGTTGGCCTCTTAACCTCAGTGACCCCCCCATCCCCCACCTGCCTTCAACACACTAATCTCTGCTGCAGTCTCAACAGGTGTCCAAACAAGTGTCTTTGTGTTGGGAGGAGGAGCAGGAGGAGTGCACAGTCTTCGGGAAGAAGTGGGGGGCACTGGGGTGACGCTCTGGATAGCTAGGAAGGACCACACTTGCCATTTTAGTAGCTGAAATTCATTACCATACAGCTGAGAACCCACACAACTACAATAATGGGTGGGGATTGTGGCTTCACTTACAAAGTCACCAGAAACTGTTTCAAAGGCAGGGAATGAAAATGGCTTCAACAAAATGAAAAGATGTGACCGAGAAGCTCATAGAAGGACATAGGCGTCTGTCTGAGCACACCCTCTATTCCCACAAATTGCACGGCTGCCGTCAGGCTCGGTGCCCATTGAACTGCCACCTCCACTGCACAGCTTCCTGGGGGTAACAAATGCTGCATCTCAGCTGTAAAACACATCCACCCACTACCAACAGTCTACAGGAAACCCATGCTAATCACACTTCTCCATCTATAGAAATTACCACGCAACACTAACAGAATTTGTGCATTGGGATAAAAGGATGTTTGGTCAAGATGTTCTAGTATAAACAGTAATTATAACTTCCTATAATATAGTCAATACATTACAGTAATTATAAATCATTAAACTTTAGACAACACAACATGTTACAGAAAGATCATAGTGTAACATCAAATAACCTTGTATTTAAATCAACTTGTATTAAATTAACCTTGTAACAATGCCATCACATGGTTAAAAAAACTGGTATTCTAACCAATAAAAATGAGAGTTTGAATGACTTGTCACCTTCCTGGAGTTTTAATTGCTTTGATAAAATATAAAGCACATCTGTAATGGGTATAAATAGCTCTGGTCTTGTGTGTTGCTGGACCTTAGGGGACAGGAACTTGGGTGAAATAACCAGACCCCAAGTTTACATTTACATTGCTGGCAAGCGCAGGCCTTGCTCTGCAGGACCAGCCGCCTGGATTTTCAACTTTCGTAATGGAGATGTTTAAACACCAGTGGGTAAAGGTCTCCCTGACCAGCAGGTGTCCATAGCAGCCTCATTCCTCTCACTCCCTGCCTGTCTCTGAGTGGATCAATTTTACTGTCAAATTCTGTTTAATCAAAAGAGATCTTAATCCAGCCCCTATCCCCACCCTTCCCAGCCTTCTACCCAGGACTGATGTCCAAATTTCGTGAAAAAAGATGGGCTGATTATTTCATAATACTGAGGGATTAATCCAAAAATTGCTCCCAGAGTTACTTCCACTACAGTTGTGCAAAAATCCTCTTTCTTGGGGAAGGAGAGGGCTGAAACGGGAGTGTAAACAAGGCGTGGTGCACCCAGCACCACATTCTACTGTTCTCTGCATCCAGTGGTGAGAGCCCCTCAGGCACTCAGCACACCAGCGGTTTTCCAGACTCCAGTGAATGAAATTTTAGCCACAGCCTGGTTTCCCCATTTGCTCTGTATATTCTACTTCTGCTTTGAGGAGGAAAAGGCCTCTGCCAGCCATGACACATGTGGAAAATATGCGAGTATAAGCTGTTTCTCCGCTGAAGAGACTGTTTCTTGCACATGGCTATGGGTCTGTTTTACTAGCAGTAGATTTTATTTTCCTATAAAACAAGCACAAATGTACAGAAACCCAGACAAACATACACCCAGACAGGCTCACTAAAACACGCATGCATGAGGAACATACCAATTTTTAAAAAGCTTAACCAAAAACTAAACAAGATAACTGCAATATAGCATAAAACTTTGACCAGGTATTTCAAACTTTTTGCCTAACTGAAGAAGCTATTACCAAAATTTAGAGCATTCTGTACATTTTAACAACTGGCAGTTTTACTGGAGCAATCCAGAGGTTTCACTTGCTCAAACATACAACAGCAGTAAAAGGAGAGGGACTTGGACCAGCAATGTACAAGTCTAAGTCTTTAACTGCTAGCTCACCCGGTGCTCATACTTGCTACAAAGTTTTGTTGAGTTACTTGAATATGCATTACCTGAAACCATGCAAAGAATATCAAAAGTATGTTTGGACCCAAGAAAATATTACAAAACACCCAACAGAATTTTTTTTGCAATGTTATATAATGGTTATATAATAGTGGACAGCACCTCTGCATCACAGGGCCTGCACAGTATAACTGGACTTGGGTGCAATTCCTGCTCCATGTGCAATTTGCATGTTCTCCATATGTTTGTATGGGTTTCCTCCAGTTGTTCCAGATTTTTCCCATAGTCCAAAGACCCATGGTTGCAGATAAATTGTTGACTTTAAAATTGCCTTGGTATGAATGTATTTATCCTGTTAAAGGAATAAATAAAATGTTAACATGTGGTGTAAAAGGAATAGTCACCAAGGAAGGTGTCCGATTTGGCACCAGCGCAGATGCAGCATAGTTTGTTCCAATGGCAGCCATGGACCCACTGTGTGCTTGACCAAGAAGGCCCTGTATGTCGCCTGGCAGGGTTGCAGTCGAGCCCACTGCATGATGCCGCAGCACGTGGATGGCATCCTCTAGCCGATCCAAACGATCTTCCATCCGAGACTGGGGGATGGGAGGGGATTTTGGGCAGATTAGTATGAGCAAATCAGCAGAATGGAAAGTATTTCATTTTGAAAATAATTACAAACATGGAGGGAAAAAATGACCACATAATGTGACTTTTGGTGACACACAAAAAATGAAATAAAAGACCATTTCGACCTGAAGGAGCAAGAAATCACTTGTCCTCACATTTTAGTACACAGTACATATATTGCTTTTTTAAAAATGAATGAATAAATGAATGAATGAATGAATGATTTAAAAAGCCATTTAAAGCATTAAGATTATGGTTACTATGGGACCACTAACTTACAAAGCGCTTTATGCTAATTAGTCTTTATTTGTACCAATCTGGAATGGCAATAAATAAAATAATAAAACACCATAACAAAGTAGTGAAGGCTGATCAGTCAAATTTGGGGGGGAAAAAAAAGACTTGGGAATGTATAAAATGTGGAATGAGTGAAGGACCATCTGAAAGTCAGCAGTACCTCGCAAACATCCTTTAAGAAAGACATTGCATCTTGGAGATGCTCATGAAGCTGCTGATGGACTCGGTTTTTCTGTCAGAAGTGGGACAGGAGCAGGACAGGAGGATACAAGCACACATTTAGATTACCGAGAAAGGAAACAAGGAAAGCCAAGAGGTTCATCAGAGCCGACATGTTAGTCCTGTTAAAACAACCCAGGAAGCATAACTGCTTTTAATACCACCAGGACTATTCATTCCTCTTAATATTGGTGAGAGGACAATAAATAGAAATTAAAGTGCAAGTCGCAAGGGCAAAGCCAGCATGTAAATATTTATCCCTGCACACAATGGTGGGAAGGCATGCTGAGCGAGTGGGGAAAAGGGGGTGGGTGTGAATGAGGAATGATCTCCAGCACAAGGGTTTCTGCTCCCCAGCAATCTCAGGAATCTGAGAGCTGTGGCTGGTGGGTGGCAGCGGGTGGGGTGGGGTGGGGGGGGGGCAACAGCTGTCTCTGCAAGGCCAGGCAAGAGGACCAGAGACTGGAGGAACAGATGGTGGAGACACACCCAGAGGGACAGGTATTGTTCCATCTATGTAACGCTATCCCTGCCATACACCCCCGTCGTGCCCTCCATTAACCCAATCCACTCTTGTGGCTGTCCATTAAAAAGTGCTCAGGAATGCAGTATGTGGATGGGGGGGCTAGGCTTACAGAGAAACAGCACAGTCTTACCAGGGGATGCAGCGCGTTCTCAAAGCCTGGGGATGAAGGTGTCTGGCCAGCAGCACGGGGCCACTGGCTGGGTCCTGAACACGAGGTGGGGAGAAAACAATTGCCTTTATTGTTCAGGTTTACTACCCGGGTGGTTTCCTCCCACAAATACCTTGAGTACACTGCATTTCTGTTAATGTCCTGACCTAGTCCAGTTGGGTCGTTTGTGGCCTATTTTTCTCCAAAAACAGAGACTGAGCTACACCCTCTTAAACTAATGAGAAAAGATCCAAGAAAAAAAAAATGTGGACACAAGTGCAGTCAAGGGTCGGAGCTCGGCTTGCCAGCACTCCCTAGGGAGCTTCATGACTGGATGCCTCTCCCCCAGCGGATCTGACTCATGTCTGGATGGCTTGATGTGGACTGGACATAAACATCCCCCCACAACAATTGCACACAGAGCTAAAAATGCTAACTTACCGAGACTCATAAAGCAGCAGTTTGAAATGAACTTTCAAAACACTAATAGAACTAATACACTGTAAAAGAATTGCAGATCGACATAGTATATAGGACTTAATGTGTGAGACTTCACATCCTATAAATCAAGCAAAAACAAGTGTGCCCGCCTCCAAGTCACATGAAATATTTCAGTCTTTAAGGTGTCCTCAGTGGGGAAGAAAGGTGGGATTTTTGCCAAATATAGCTGTGATGCACCAACTGGCAAACAAAGCACAACAGGAAACAATGCATCACACAGAGTCTATGGTGTATATAAAACTGTTCAAGTGTGTCTGCAGCAGCCTGACGATTCATAAACGTTCAGCTTATTTATACAAAGCTGCATCTGCGGGCCAACTCTGGTTCATGATCCCCATCAGGGCTGCCCGTCCTCCATTTCCATTTCAGTGGAAAGATGCCAGTTCCTCCTTGCAATTAGTGTAATCTCCAGACGCGAACTTTGTTTAGGTTGTGAGGTTTTTATTTAGTTTTTTCAAGGTTGTTAACAAGTGGTTTCACAGCCCAGCTCTGTTTCAGGCAAAGTTCCTCTGGAGTGCTTGGAGATGGCCTTGAAAGGTCTCTGCAGTGCTGCATTTCTTCTAGCTACCATAGCATAAGTAGAAGCCACATCTGAAAAAATTTCATTCCTCACCACAACATAAAAAAACTGCCTTTAATTAAAAGTCTATTAAAAATAGCTTGCGGACAGGGGACGGAGGGTCCGTGCGACACTATCAAGTTTTCCCTCGTGTGAATGAAAATGGATCTTTAATACCTACACCCTTACTGGATTACAGGTTGAAAAAGGAGTCTGAATTTCTGGTACACAGATTTGAAGCTTCGGTTGTTTTAACCGCACTTGCAATGAGTAATTATGACTGTATTAGGAACCCAGCCCTAATGAACAGATGGATGTATTTAAGGTTAATCTTAGAATCATGCTAAATTCTGCAGAATCGTATAAATATAGCTGTTCTCATTTATTACCCACATTCATTTTAATGCTACAAGCACAAGATCAAAGGATGACAAAAACGCAAAATTACTTCAAGCTTTAATCACTCGAATGGAAAAACAACTAAATAAATAAATCCTTTTTTTTTCTTTTTTTTTTTTAAAAAGGTGACTCAGTTGCCCTTTAATATAAACTTAGCCATATATGGGTTTCTTTTAGTTTGTAAAGAGTTTTCTAGCATAAAGAAGGTAATAAATGTTTTCAAACTGGAGCTGCAAAGATAGGGATCTACTTATACAAGGACAAATGTAGAGGTATGGAGACAGGGTACACCACTCCCATCACAAGCCTCTTTTTTTACCCAGTTTGGGCTGGAAACAGCACAGCTCAGCAATACTGTCATGGCTCATTCCTCATTTGCCCACAACTGACTTCTCGACATAGTACTGTTACACCAACACATGACCACAATATGGTCTCATGACCTGTCACACAAAAATACTGGCATCTGTGAGCATGTGCAAGTGAGAAACAGAAAGATGGAGCCACACAGAGCAGGAAGACGCAAGAGGGATGAGGGATAGTTGAACACTGCTGTTTAAGTGTTTCAATTTGGGGCACTAAGCAGTTAAGTCAATACTAACAAGGCCCTCATGAACCTGAACACATCCTCTATCATCTTAGTGGCAACTGCAGCTGAAATGGTGCCCAGTCCTTGGGGAGCCTCTGCTTTAAGAGGCGATAACCCAGCGCTTGACTGCGGTTACGCAGCACAGAAACGCACATCTTAAAAGGAGCTTTAAATAAGAAGCTCAGTGCTGTATTCATTTACTCTGTCCATTTGTCCCTGCACATCCACTGTAGTCAAGCTGTAACAACAAATCTAAAACCAGCTAAGATAGCCACAAGCGCCTTGCCCAGGGGCTTACACATGGTCACTCTTACACTTTAAAAATGACCACTGGTTGAGACAAACCATGTGGCACTCCCTCACACATCCATACCAAGGACATAAGTACTAAAAACACATTCAACCCAGCAATGCCTTTGATTCAATCGAGAGTCAACAATGACAACATCAGGTACAAGTAAGTTAAAAGAAATATTACAATTTAACAAGCATAACGCATGAGACATAATTGTTGAGGATGCGGATTTGTGATAGCAAAAGCAGATTCAGAGGGATCTGCATAAAATAATAAAAAGTAAAAACTAAATCCAGTGCTGTTTTGATTGCCTTTTATTTGCATAATTCATTCATCACCTTTGTCCGAGGCAACTTCCAGTGTTAAGTTTACACACTAAGCTACTTACAGTTATTTGCCCAATTTATACAGCAGCAACTGGAGCAATTCAAGATAAGTACTTTGTTGAAATTCACCACAGTTAGAGGGAGGATTTAAACCCTGGACCTTTCGATTGCAAAGTAACAGCACTAACCACAGCGGTACCCGCTGTCCCAATGCTCAGCAAGATCAGTAACAACAGATGAATCCTGTAATTCAGACATGTAGCACCGGAGAACGCCCTCCATACAGCCACTAGCATGTAGAATCTGGAATTGCCATGCTCATCTCCATCAGCAGAGTGCCATGCTCACTCCCAGAATCCCCCACGAGACCGGGCCTCTCAGTGGGTGAGGGGGAGGGGACAACAGCTGAGGAGGGTATTGCATATGTAGCAGCAGCTGTTCCCACTACATCACCATCTACACAGCCTCAACACAACTGTTTGCTCAAAAAACAACATACTGGGGTTTCACTATGGACTTTAAAGCTCACAAGTAACTTCAACACCTCAACTGAGCAATAACACGTTTCTGCGCTGTTTTCTCAGTAACTCTGTCAGGGCTGCCTCGTTGTGAATTTACTGCAGTTAACTAAGGAAACTCGCCAAGAACCTGCTTGGGTTGTAACACTGCTGACAGGTAGAAAGCTATCTCATATAAAGCACTTGTGAAAAATTACCATTAAATTCAAGAGGTGGAATACAGAGAAGAAAATACAACCAATGTTTTCATTGTTATTTTATGACTAACAGACTGCTTTTTTTGCACTGTGAGGAACACGAGGCAATTGAGAATCAAGAAAATTTAAATATACACATATGTATGACAGTTAAAGTAATAGAGTACATTTATACAATAGCAACTATAACTTAAAATCTCTCAGAAAGCAAAGATTTGAGTTTTCCACCTGGGAAAAACAAATGACCTGCAATTAGGGTGACTACCTTCCCATTATAAAGGGGACACCAGTGTTCACTACTATACCTGTTGTGCCTGCTGTGCCAGCGAGGGGTGATGGAGACCCCACAGGTGTGGAAGGATTGGATGGGAAGCTGCTACTGGTATGGTCAGGTGAATAAATCTGAAGTGGCGAGAAAGAGAGACAGGAGACAAAGACAAGAAACCCATCAGTAACACAGTGCACGAGGCCAATAAAGAGCAACTTGTCACTCCTCGATACCTTTTATAGTTGCCATTGCCGCCCTTCGGCTGGCTTGTAGCCAAAATTGGCTCATCAATTCTGGCCGCTTTGCTTCACGAGAGCCTGTAAAGATGCCTCCGGCATACAGATGGGACATCTCACAATGCGGGGAAGTGCCTCCCTACAAGGGCTTCAGAGTCCATGTCACAAAAACTCATTGTTACCCAGTCACATGGCTTCTATCCCTCCTGGTCTCCTTTGCTTCCTTTTTTAACATTAAAGAGTGTTTTTGAAATCACACAGCTTTTTGTTTTTCCTCTATGACAGCACCAAAAAGTCTTTTTCTTTCCACAAACAAAAAGAAAATACAGTAAATATTGTAGAATTAGTACTTCAGTAAACTGCAAACATACAAGTGATCACAAACCTATTTTTACCAACATCCATGTAACAGGCAAATGATTTAATTTTCCTATAAAAACAGTGCAAAAGGTAAAAATCAAATTTAACATGAAGGAACGCAGATGCTTGTCCAACTACACTCTGCGTTGCTGTGTGACTGTCTCCATTAAAATCACCACACAAGCAATGATCCTAAATGCTTCTTTCTGCACCTGCCACTGGCATTGTGGTTCTTAGAAGCTGGGCCACTTTGAAGCTCAACAAAACCACAAGCTACACATTAGACCTGATAAACCTACTGTGTGGGGGGACACAAAAATACTAGCCAGCTCACCTGTCACACCTCCACATCCCATAGTGAAGGTGCTCTTAAGAGTGAATGCCCTTCTTATGAAGAGAAAATATCAGATATAAGAGATGTTGGCAGAAATTAATAGGGATCTGTTTATTAAAAAAAATAAATAAATAAAAGGCAGTTATACTGACAAAAGTTCTCCTGAGACTGAATTTCACACAGCATTTTGACCACGACTTTTCATGCAGTTCAGGCAACAGAACTGCATTTATTAGTCATAATTTAGTTGAAGACATAGTTTTGTGGGACAATCATCCTTAGGAAATGCTGTGAAGGACCTAATGACTACAAAATGATGGGGAAAGGGGATTGCTGGGGGAGGGGGCTCTGTATTTCACCTATTACGCAACATCCAGACTGAAACACCCATTCACAAAGGGCTGTAAATGTTAACTTGCAAACACTCCAAATTTCAGCTGGATGTGTAGCATGGCTCACTTCCTCAGACTCTCTGCCTGCGGCCTTTTCCCCCGACCTCACAGGGTTGAGGTAGTCTGCTCCTTCTACGTCCTCAGCTGTATTCAAAGTGCACCACCGCTCATTTTAGGAGAACAAATGTGGCTCCACCCTATCATCGGTAACGCTCAGGCAGGCAACAGGGGGCCAATAAGCAGGCCTCATTGAAAAGGGCAGCTCACAAAAGCTATACAATGGGCAGCCCGCGGAGGCGAACCGCAGCGCTCGTAAATCCCACTCCCCATCCCCCCAACAACACCCCCTGCCCCCAGCTTCCCCAACCCAACCGTGTCCATGTCACAGCAGCTTTGTCATGCTAATGGAATTGAGTCTGTGAATACAAAAAGACTTAATTTGTGATTACCATGGTTCCCCTCTCCTCCTTTTACCATGTGTGCCAGTGTGCACACTCCTCCCTGTTCCTTATTAGATTTGCTCTCTATCTCCTTTCTCCATTGTGCCAAAAAGAAAGCTATTAACATTTTTTCTCTGCAAAGTAAAACGCTTGTTGCTGTATACTGTATGAGCATTAAAAGGAGGGGAAAAATAAAGACTTCATCACCAAGTGTTACAAAATCATATTTTTTTTTCTCTCCGTTTAACACATTACTGTAACAGGACCAAAGCACACTTCATTCTGAAACAAATTTATATGAGCAATAATATTTAAGGGACCTGCTGACAACTGGTTGTAGAAAATGATTTAAAAAATGTCCTTGCTTTCTGTCAGGTCATTCAAAAAAAAAAATCATTAATATTTGTGATTTTTTTTTTTTTTTTTTTTTTTTTAGCCATACCACTTCTTCTGTACTCCACAAGACTACAATTATCCAGGTTTAATCTTAAATCTCAATGTTGGGTTCTGCAGTTAATACCTGCCATAACAACAAAGGTCATTGCCTCTGAAGTCTGCAGCAGGACATTATTTCACTGTGTGGCTCAGTTTCTAGTAAGTACTATATGCTTAAATTGCTTTAGCACAGGAAATTTGCAGTCTCTTGTTGCTGTAAAACAGACTTGAGTGTCTCAGTGTGACTTAAAATACATTCAACAAAGATGACAAAAATACCTCCTCGTTTTGCTGAATAAAAAGTTTTCAGTTAGATCAGCTCATCAAAGTTGAATAATTTCAGCTTCAAATTCCCACAAAATGTAGTCTGTTCCTTCAGAATATTTTACACATTACATACACTGACAAGTCTAGTTCTTCTGTTCTCAAAAACTAAGCCTATGCGTTCACTGTCTGCTGAGTCACTATCCAAATTCTATGTTCTAATGTTTAAAAAATGTGTGATGGTTAATTTATGTTTCTGCTGATTGACAGGAAGGAAGGGCAACACAACAGGTGTGCATGGAACACCTAAGGGGTGACACTCAACTGGTTTGAGAGCAAACACAGGGTGGTCACACTTCTAGTAACTAGTCATTTCCCACCACAGCCATCTCATCTCTTTGCTTTGACATAAAATATTGTGAATACAGTAACTGCCGAACACTGACATCAATGACTGTGGGCAGCAGCAAAGGACTTAGAACACTGGTACTTACAGAGGCCAGGGCTTTGCCCAGAGCATCCCCAGTCTGTGAACTTCCAGTGGCATTTCCCCGGTTAACTGCTGCCAAAAAAAAATTACATGAGATATCAGCTGCACAATTTTTTGTGTTACTGCTGCTATATAGGTGAAGAAGAAGTTGTGATTATGCTGAGTGTGAGTTCAGCATGAACTCGGGTCCTGCTGACCAGGGCTACATCATACCCATGACACTCTCTGCACTGTTGGCAGGAGAGCTGTGTGACACGGTAACATAGGGCGAAGTGCTGGTACTGCTGCGATGGAAGCTGGACATAGGAGGAAGACTGGCGCTCACGTCTGTCGGGGAAACTGAATGTGGAGGGTAGTTCTACAAAACAGAGAGGCAGGGATTACAATCACATCACATGACTGTGTACTTGCAATTATTATCAAGCAGGTATTTTAAATGCAAAAAAACAACTAACATTAAGCATTTACCAAAAATACTTAAAAGGACAGAGCTAAACAGCAAAGATGCAGTCTTGTTTTGAACAACCTGTCTCTGACGGGTGACTTGGTAAAGAAACCAGTGGCCCCATGTCTAGGTCTAACAGTCCCACTGATGGAACAGTCGCAGCTGCTGTTCCCCAGAGCCCCTTTCTGGCAGTCTAGCACACTAGCACAGATGAGACACTGATACACATGGGAGGACTGGCAGTAACTTGTATAGATAATACCCAGACAGGATTTTGAGAAGGAGAAATAGAAAGGACAGAGTGGAAATCTGATAAAAATCTACTATATTCCCAGAAGACTGCCTCAAGGGAAATGGCAGCGACAATCTGCTTTGGAGATATACGTAAAGACGAGACTACAGTAAATCTCACAGATGCACACACACATACAGACAAAAACATTTATGTAGGTGCCCATACAAATTTTGGAAAAAAATTCTACCTGTACAAGGTTCTTCAATAAACACAGACTGAATACTGTACAAACATATTACCCAACTGTAGGTACTCATAATAACTACTATACATGAATGGTTTTTATTTCCACAAATCTTCAAACTATGAACACAGAGAGACCACGCATACTCGGCACTCCCTGAGCCAGACTCACACCTACTGTGGAGCATGTAGTTTAGGTACTGTGAGGTAACAATGTTTCCTGTTATGCCACTGTGCCAAACATCAACTGTAACACAGGGTAACACCATAGAATAACTGCCAATAACAACGGCAAAAGCTCCTTGATCAGTATATAGAATCAGGTCCCATAAAGACTGACCATGCACTCAGGCTCACAGCAGGTCAAAAAAGCACACCCTTACCAGGCGCTCGTGTGAGTGCAAGTTGCCATAGTTTCCTGACTGCGAGCCCCCAAGCATCCCACCATAACCAGGCTGGCTGATCCCGTTAGAAGAGTTCCATGGGTCAGAGGAATTGTGAGACCCGTCTGAAATAGAAAAATACATACATTTAGAATTTCTGA
Source organism: Heterotis niloticus (assembly GCA_018136845.1). Classification (NCBI taxonomy): domain Eukaryota; kingdom Metazoa; phylum Chordata; class Actinopteri; order Osteoglossiformes; family Osteoglossidae; genus Heterotis; species Heterotis niloticus. The sequence goes on from CM030904.1 coordinate 10,164,127, forward strand.
CACAAAGCACCATTCCCTGTTAACAATAGAATTGTCGTATTGGCTATGTCTCACTCAGTGAGATGAAAACGGTAAGTGAACTCCAAGTATCACATAGCCCTATACTGCAGTTTGTTCTTTGTGCTTATAGTAAGTAGCTACACAGCAGGAAACCATTAGAGCAGTGAGAAAAGTCATACTTCAGCACCAATTCCACAAATTGGCAGTGGAGGATGGCAGTTGTTGCCTGTCTAGCGCTACAAGGGTTAACATTGAGGAACGTATGATTTAAGACAATGACGTCATTGTCTCTGCTTCACACTAGATGATGTCTGATGAACAGATGTACTCCTACTCACCAAAAAAAGTGCTCCCAAACATACTGCTAGGAGGTTTAGGGGATGGGAATGTTGGAGAGTCTCTGTTGAAGTCATCTGAATTTGGAGACGGTGCATAAACCTGTTGGAAAGTGATAAAATATTGACAAAAATGCTGAATTATGAAAGAACTGACAGTATTTTTACAGACAAATAATTCAAACAAACAAAAAGACTCAGTGTTTTTAATGTTTATTGCAGACTTAAAATATTGTTGTAATATTCTGAAAGTAAACAAAATGTGAGTGACAGAAATCAACAAGCAGGAAACAATCCTGAAAGGAAAATAACAGTATGCACCAGAGGGCTTATTCTGAGCAGAGAAATGACAGAACATGCAGCTGTCTGACAGACCACTGGGCCAGAGTTCAGCTCTGTGACTATGCACAAACAAGGGATCAAAGGGAAAGGTAGAAAAATAAGCAAATGCAAAAACTGTTACTCTGATGATCTTATTTTGCTACCGAGCAATTTTCACTCAGGAATACTGACAACCAGTAACCATACTCTTCTAAAGAGCAAGTGAAGTTGTGACTCAAACATTTTGGCTACAATGTTAACCGAATCCTTCATGAGAAACTGTGACTCTGGTGTATTCATTCACACCAGAGAGCATGTGCAAACTAAGCGGGACCAGACCTCATACAGTTCTGCTCCGAAGCTTCTGGGGGCACGTGTGGAAGTAACTGTCCTTGATGCAACACAGGCTACAGGTACCAAGATGTCAGCGCATTCATGGTTTCAAAACAAAGTGAAATACAGTAACTCGGTTAAGAAACACATGAATAAATCCATCCCCGAGTCTTGGAAGTTAAAGAAGTTCAGACTTTCCTGGTTTCTAATTTCTTTCTGACTTTTTCGGGTCTATTCTGGAATACAACAATGAAACTCGCATGGAACAAACTGAACAAGGAACAGATCAAAATAGAAACAAAGCAGGAGCACAGAGGGGCCTGTGGTGCTTTAAGTGAAACTAAGTGAAACAAAACAGAAATGTGACTGATGTTTGCACTCGTGTGGATGCCAGGCCGAGTGGGGCGGATCAAAGGGGCCCACGCTGGAGCACTAGTGCGCTGAGGCGCGACTTCACTCGCTCCAGATGGAGGCGGGATGGCCTCCCTGCGCCACAGAGGGAGCTGGACTCTCTCTCTCTCGCTTGGGATCAGAGCACGCCACAAATTAAAGCCAGAGCCCTCCTTTTCCTCCCGCTGTAATGACCTAATTTTTTGTCCTCGCGTGTGAGACAGACACACTGTACCGCCCATTTCAGATGCATAGCCACTTGCAGCAAAGGATGATCTTCTAATGGCCTTGTGAAAATAAACTGAATAAACAAACCCTGAGTTTTACATGGGCCTGGAAACTGTTTTCATGATTCCACCCCCCAAAAACCAAACTATACGCACACACCTGCAAAAACATTTTTTCTCCATTAGCTGCACTGATAAGCATCTACCGAACCAGTCCTCCACAAGCTCAAACACAGCCCTTATTTTGAGTTTAAAATTAAATAAAGCTACCATATTTAATACCAAAATTTACCAACACACATGCACGCGCACATGCGCGCACACACACACACACCTACCTAGTGTGTTGTGCACCTGCTCCCTGTCTCAGGGCTTTGATGTGGCCATGGAAATAAACAGGAGTGGCGGGGGGTGTGAGCACCTGGGCCGGTGGGCTGTGGGCCTAGGCCAGCACAGTTAAACAGCTGAGGGTTCAGCTCACATGACGACGGAAAAGACGACTCCCATGGTGAGCCTGGGGCAGTCCCCAGGCAGCGGCCCCAGCTTTGTCCTGCTCCCAAGCTCAATGGGCAGCATATGGCAGTAGATAAAGCTAATTGTCCTGCTTAGCCTAGGCTGACCAGCAGAGCCATTAATGAAGGAACCCCAACACCAGGCACCCCTGGGGTGAGGAGTGGGAAAGCGCCCCCACACACTTTGCTTCCTGCGTTGCAACATCCCAGACATTTACTAAATCAAAGAAATACGCACTCTACTTTTTACCTCCAATGAGCTCATTTTTATATTTACATTAATTTCATTGTAACAGTTAAATTGTCAGAACTCAAAACAGGAATCTGATTTACAAAAAAATTGTGCACTTTATATACTACCCACAATCTCTATGCTTTCCAAGTCATTTTGGTACATTTTTGGTACTCTAGCTGCTGCTTACCCACACCACTGTAACTAAACTGTACAATGAAAAAACACTGGAGAAAATCAATCACAGTACTAATACAATAACCCTTACTTCACTGAAAATGGCCCAGAGTTAAACACAAAGACGTTTAAGCTATTAAACTGTTTAATTTGTTGCAAATGACAAGCCAAATCAACATATATATTATAAATACAAAAACCTTATAGTTACAACCTTAGAGACCGTCAGTTTGAAACTGTATGAATCAGACATGCCACGTGTCCAGCCCTGGAGCCTGGAAATTTCTACTATAAACTACTTCAATAAAATGATGCTGTTGTTTTCAGACACAAATTTCAAGCCTGGCATCTTTGAAACACGGGGAAAAAAATTACCTAAAATCTATCCTGTAATGCAAAGCTAAAGTTTACTGTTTAAACCTCAAACACAAAACTGAGATTTCAAACATAAGCAGTTGTGATTGTTTGAATTTGGATATGAAACAGATGGTAGCGAGATAATCATAAAACTTTAACTGTAATCAAATTTACAGTTACCTTTTTTTCATCCTACATAATAATTGCAAGACAATGAAAACCTTGAATCAATCTCTGAAAAAAGCTGAGTGAGCCAAAACAGCTGATAAACTGAGAAACTGCAGAAGTTGGGAGACATCAGTGCCCTGCACTACAGCGTCAGATTATAAAACTGTAGTTGAGGCAGCCAAACGAGAAACTGACACTGCTCAGGAGTTGGCTACTCAACTTTCCTCTGATTTTTGAAAAAAGAACCACATATTACTTACTATTTATGGGGTATTTACCAACTACTATGGGTCACATTGTTCAGTTCAGACCAATTCTAGCCACATGCTACCAATTTTCTTCTGTCTTCCCACTTGTGATACATGCCTGGAAATACTTAATATAAAAAAAGATCAAAGCTGTCCTTTTGTAGTGTATGAACAAAGAAAAATGTTGCAAAGCAGCACAAGAAAGACTATAACCAGGGCTTGCATGAAGTCATTCTGCCATTTGAGTACGATATTACTCTGATCATTATCTACAACTTGTTTTTAACCAATGTCTTAAAAAAAGACTGACAATATCTATCCAAATCTAACACCACTTTCACATTTGTCCAAAAATTTCACACAGACTCATGCAAGAAAACATTCTGTTTTACTACCTAAACCTTTTCTTCCTGAGTTTGAACAAAGATTGAGTTTTTTTTAAATTATAGATATATATAACATCAGTAATAGTGCTGTGGTTTAACATGGGTAAGACGATATTTCACATCCTCCTAGCCTACAACTTGAGTCGGTCTTCCCTTAACTTCCAGCACGGGACCAGCCTGTGTGATTTTCCTCTTTCATTGCCACTCAGGCCACATCGCATGGTCTCCAACTGGCCTTCGCACACAAGTGACAGAATGTACTTTTGTCACTGACACCCAGTAAGGCTCCTTACAGACACACCACATTCACAGTCTGATACACAGACATATACAGACTCACAGACACAAGAGTAACTAATAGTTTTAAAAAAGCAGTATCAAAGAGTATTGCTGAGATGGGGAGGAATGGTATTAGGCTCCCTGTAGAGTAAAGAATGTTGATTAAAAACAGATGGAATAAGAGTGATGCTTGTGTTTGAACCCTAGGCTGCTAACAGGAAAGGCTAACCTGAGCAGGCAACTCGTTCCCATAATCATTCCCAGACTCAAGCTTGTTATTATTTCAACGTAGCCTCTGTGCTAACAAACTAGTCAACAAAAACAAAGTCAAAGCCCCAAAAACTTTTTTTGTCTATTCAACTGAGGAAGTCTTTAAAAAGCAGAAAAAAAAAGTTTTGCGATAAACTGATTCAAATTCATAAGATCAACTTCTCTCAATCAACGAATGTTGTCAGCAATGTTACTTTTCAGGCTCAAATGACAAGTGTGTAGTGAAGGGACTGTCAAATGTCGTTTAGCTACACTTATCAAACAATTTGCCCTCATCCAAACTGATGTGGGGTTGGGTAAGGCTACGGGAGGAGAAATGTCACTGCTGTTGAAGAGCAAATAAAAACAGCACACATCACACAGCGGAAGACAAACATGAGAAAATACAGCTAAACCAGTAAACCTGCTGGATTTGAGATGGGAGAGGACACTCTTGACACAAGCTTGTTTTGCATCTCCATACCTGAAACCCATTCAGAAGCACACACGAGTGAGCTCACACACGAGTGAGCTCGCGCGCACGCACGCGCACGCACACACACACACTATGAGAAGAAAAGTCCACTCACTGATTTCCCGTTGTAGTAATACATCAGAGAGTTGCCGCCCATCCCAGGCACAGGGTAGGCGCAGTACATGGTGGCTTCAGCAATTACAGTGACAACTTGAGCTGGTTCAGGGCAGCAAACGCAAACAGCCCTGCTCCCAAGACACACATCCAACCCTTTCAAAAACACTAATTCCTTTAGTCCTGGCCCTGCACACATGGATCTACTCAGAGGGAACTTATGCAAATCAGGACTGAACCATTCCAGGCAGCAGCTAGGGGGGTGGTCATTTGAAGGAGGGGCTTATCTGTCAAATTCCCCTCCCTAAGCCTCATAAGTGCTGATGCACACAGGAATAGTAGGAGAGCAAAGAAACACACAGGGAGTGGAAAAGCACAAAACATACAGCTGGATTTACCTTAAAGCGGAAAAATGCTGATTTTCTGGTAAAAGCCCTCAAGAGCTGTGGCTAAAATTATCTGAATTAATGAGCAAGGCATTATTTATTTGCTTTTTATTAAAAAGCAACTAAATGGCTGGCGTGTGATAAATGCGTACACAGGCTTAATCCCAAGCCAGTTAATCTTGTGTTACTGTTGTAATTAAATCAGAGCAGTGCTGGAAAGCCTTGCCTCGACACTGCCATCTGGCTCTGGTTTTAACTTGCCCATAAACTGCACAAATTTTCCAATTAACAATCAACAATTGGACACAGTGACCTCTGAATAAGCAAGACAAATGACAAATGAGGACACAACTTCCTGAGAAACCTTAGGGCTCGATGCCATCTGAAGTCCCAAGTTTAACAAGATCCGATTTGTTTTAATGTTTTTAAAAAAGCATCAACATACTGTAGAATGGTAATAAGTAGTAATGATTAAATGGCAAAGTAGAAAAACGCATACTTTGCACAGAAGTATTTCAATTTTATCACTGATGCTTTCTGTGCATATGGCATAATGTGAATAATGCACATGTTAAGTATGCATACTGTGTACAAGGCGCTACTGTTTTACAAGAACCCTTATAATGAAGCAAGGCTATAAACACTAACTTGTGTTAAGTGGACAGCAGTTGGTGAGGGATGGGGCACTAACTTGTGATGTTCCTCTTTCTTGAAGCTGTGAACACCAGCCAGCGGTGATATAGTGTGGGGACTTTCATCTCTTCCCTGCTCACCAAAATCCCTCAGCTGTGGTCTCAGTGCAAGATACCCTGTCTAAGAACCTAAACTGTGTAAGGACAACTGGACCATCAAAAGCATGGTTCATGCAAACATGCATGCCTTTCATGTGCATCAGGGGATCCTCATGTAGCAGACACAGCATTTTGTTGATTTAAAAAAAACAAAAAAAAAAAAAAACTTAATGATGTCACACAAAGAAGAATGCTTATTATCCCTAGAAACCTGCATATATGTTTCTTTCTGTAAAGCTATCACTACTAATCTCTGTCTTCTGTCAGAGGATCTTTCAAATCCATCCAAGGTACTTTATCAACACACTAGTATCACTTTAAAACTGGACCCATTTCAGATCACTCCTTTAATCAAAACAGCCAGGGTAAAGATGTTTGAAGTCTGAGAACAAGCCCAGAAAACTCAAGCAGAATAGGGACAAAAACCAAGAGAGCTCTAGGCAAACTTGACATAACTGATGCCAATTCCATACATTTCACCACAGTATTAGTAAGAAAATAAAAACAGTATCCTGAGTGCAGGAACAAAAGTAGAGATTTGGGTTTTGTTCTGCGGTTGAATGAGAAAACGTGATTTTGATCTGGCCTGGACATGTGAGAGCCAAAGCCCAGCTGCACCGCTTTAGGGCAGAAGCCCTTCCCAAGCTGCCTCAGCAGTGTGTGTCTTCACTTAGCCCTGGCGCACACTAAGCATCCTGCACACTGTCACTGGCTAGTTAAATTTTTGACTTTTCAGAAGACAGACATTGCCACAACACACACACACACACACACACACACACACACACACACACACACATATATATAAATGTGTGCGTGAGAGAGAGAGTAAATGCCTGAAAAATGTGACTAATTATTTACTAAAAACAATAATATCCCTGTATAGTCCAGACATTTCCCGTTTAGTTGACTGCAAACATGATGCGGACCAAATATGCACCTCATGCATACACTGCAAGGTACCTACAGGCATAAATATCAGTAACTTATGCATCAAAACAGAGTACTTGCAATATCCAGAAGAGGACCTTGTCCATGCTGGATGTAAGAGGAGTAGAATTTTAAAGGCACCACAGACTGGACCAGGCACTCATTTCTGTCATATGTTGACCCTCTCTGCTGAGATCACCACACTGACTGTGGAAGATCCCCTCTGCCTTGTGCAACAGGGCCTCAAAGATGCTACGGTAAGTTCTTGCAAGATCTCTAGTCTTTGAAATTAACATTACATAAACCCCACAGGTCTAAACTGGAAAATTCCTTCTACATTAAAAAGGCCAGCTTTCAAAATTAAGTATTTACAATGACATAAATTATAAAAGTAATTTGTTTATTTCAAGAGTATGGGCTATTTTTATGTTAGAAATAAGGAAGATGGAGACCAACATGACACACCAGTGAACATGTGAAGGAGCAAGGGGTCCTCCTAGCACCACATGACCTCATTCTCCTAATTCCTGGGCTATGCAGTGGAATGGCCAGGCAGTAGTCAAAGGGTTTATTTATGAAGCACTCTGTCTGGGTCTCCATCAGCTTCACATAACCAAGCTCATCCTATAGAACAGTTCCTATCAGACTTAATCCCCTACTCAGTGTCTGCTGGCCTGGATCTCTGGTTTTCCTGGGTTGGTGAACAGAGGGTCAGCCTCTGTGTTGTCTGACAACCTGCCCCCCCCCCCCCCCCATCAACCAAGTTGGAAGGTCACCCTAGAGCACCCCAGTTTTGTTTATGTTTGCCCTGAAAGATTCTCACACAGGAAGCATCCCGTTCTCACTGCTCTACAATGCCGATCGTCCCAGCCCCCACAGGCTTGTCGTTTTCTCTCTCACTGCAGACTCCCCCTCTAGGGTCCATGTTAGCAACAGTACCAAAGCAACTTTAGTTCTACCTAAACACTTACTTTACATAATGAAAAAAATAAGTCTGATTTAATGTCCTCCTAATAATAATAAGATACACATTTACCAAGGACAGCAAGTAGTGCAAAACCAGCTGAATTTGTCATTAGCATGTCATCACTTCACATAAGTCCAGTTTTTGTACCTTTACAAATAACTAGGCTTTATTTTTACATGTAAATGTTCACATTTCCCATTAATTTTGACAGAACTGTTGAGAAACACATTAATAAAAGTTGATTCTAACATCTGTCACCTCTTTCACTTAGCAAGACAAGGTATACAAAATATAAAATAATCCTGAGGGTTAGTGTTGTATTTTCAGTAACAAACACTGGAAGTGTGTTTTACCTGGACTTACTGAACACACCTGGAGTGACCACTTCTGTTTAAAATCCTGGAACGATTCCACATTTACAACACGTGACAGTCCAGAAACATGTAGTGTTCAGGTGAGATGTGTGCCTGAGGTCAACTGCGATTTGCCAGTGCCGCTGTGCCCAATGACTATGTCGTACATCATTGTGCCAGGGACCTGAAAAAAATGTCATCGGATGCATCCTGTAAACCAACACCTAACAAAAGTTGCTAATTCAAATCTGACTACATAACGCACTCTGTACTTACGTAAGTAGTAAATGTTGACACTAAACAGAGTATGTCTGCTACGCTAGTCTGCTCATGCCCAACACTCACCAATTTAGACCAAGGAAAGTCATTTACAATAGCTAAGAACACGAGCATTTCAATCCATGGATTCACTTCTTTCCACTGCTCTTTTAACTCTTTTCCCAAGATGAAAGCTAGCCATCTCTCTGCTGTTTACTTTACCTGATTGGTAATCTAAGCCACTGGCATTAACAGTGCATTATAAAAGGCTGAACAGAGAGAGACCCATGGGTCACCACAAAGAGCCTGCTTCTGTTCAGCATCATCAGAGTCAAGATAATGGACATCTATCTAATCAACTATCTCAAGACAGCTGGACTACAATCCAGAAAATGAGCATTAAAAAACACGCCCCCTGGTGGCAACTAAAGAACTTGTAGGCCTCCGCACATCTGGCCTTCGGCAAGGCTAATTTTGAAAAATTCTTAAAACAGAGACATCATTAAATCATTAGAGAAGTGAAGAAAAAGATCCAGCACTTTTTAAAATCAGCAAAAAAAAAAAATCTATACCAATGTCTTTGTTACGGGTTTTATAAAAGGTTTAATGAGCAAAGTTGTTTTTTTTGTTTGTTTTTTTTAAAAATAATGTTTATGTATTTTTAAGCTTTTTCCTCTTGATTATGTATTCCAACGTTTCTACCTAGAAAAATGTTTGCAACTGAAAAAACCAACAGAAGGACAGATCACTTGAGCTTACTTATTAAAGCTATAAAACCCACCTTCAGTGGAATTAGAACAAGTATGTTGTCAGCCTTTTAAAGCAACAAATCCCTTGTTCACAAAAAATGTTCACTAAGTTCCTGACCCTGCATTAAATGCCAAGATTGAAAATAACCACCGAAAAGGAGGTTACGTGCATATGCCTGTTTGACCTATAGATGGCTCTCTTAATCAAAACCCACATTTAACTGGATAGTGAATGAAACAAGCAAGGAAACAAGGACCCGTTTGGTTTATCTTTCACATTCTCACAAAGTAAACCATCATTAGCTATACGTGTCATTCTCTCTGTGTCATCTGATAAGATGCACTGTGAGCCTCACCTCTGGTCCTAGAAATCCTGGCTTCCTCTGCTGGATGCCCATGTCTGTCACAAGTACAACTCACAGAAAGAGTTTTGTTTGAATGATGTGTCAAGAGCAAATGACAATCTTTTTGTCATTCACAGCCAGGGTTCTTGTGTGTACAGGTCCCTCCAGGGATTTCTGGTCCCTCAGAATCCATGTCTCCCCTGTAGCCTGCCATTGTTAACAGAGCAAGTGTCACACAAAGCCACGATACCACTGACAAGGAGAGCAGGTCGCCAAAAAAAGCCCAGCTATTTCCAAATCAACCACTCCCTCCCAGCTAGACATGAATGTGCCAGAAGGTAGCGCTTGCTCCCAGAATGCACCATGGGTCCATGGCCCCTGCCACCCTGTCAAATGGCACTTCAAAACAGAGACACGCAAGATGCCTGCTGGCATCCTCCAACTGTGTTTTCCTTACTTATTTTTACTTCAATTCTGGGCGAAAGAACAAGAAAGGACTGTCAAGGCAACATGAACCTCACACTGCAACCAGGTACGACCTTGGTTGCTTCAACTTAGATTGTGACATCCTGTTGTGTTCCAAGACCTCAGGAAACACTGAGGAATTAAAGCGTGGACAATTATCTTGCCAATGTGTAATACCTTGAACAGTGCAAAAAGCTGTTTGATTATTTTTGCTATTTTATGTAAATCTTTGTTGTTTTACTGTTAACTGAACATTATGCATTTGTATATATTATTCAAAACTACCAGATTAAATTGTTTAGTCATGGATATTAATGTAGAATGCTAACATGTATGTAAATCATATTATACAGTACACATTCTCAGTGCTATGGCTTAAACAAATTTCACTGTCTCCCATGGAATTTTCCCTGAGCAGGAAGAGCATGAATAGCCAACTTTGTACAGTTGTCACAATGGGTGCTGGGTGGTTGAAAGCAATTTAAGCAACTGGGTGGGTGGGGTAAAGATACACAATTCTTTGCAAACAACAGTCATTATTTAGCTTTCCCAAAAATATACTCTGAATGCTAATGAAAATTAAAGACACTGGATAGCTTTGGTAGCCATTATTAACAGGATGGTGTCACCACTGCTTTTAAACATTGCCAGTGTAGCTGCCATATTTACAAATGTAATTGACCACCATGCTACCAAACCCTAAGCTTGGATAATAAAAGTTGCTTCCCATTTTTCTAAACTGACCAAATTAACTATTCAGCTGTACAGGTATGCACCGCCTAACGACTTGTCAGGCAACGATGGACCGCCTATACAACTGTGGTTTGTAGCTTAGGAGCAATAGGCTATACCATACACAAGTCAAAACGAATGTGATGCGGTGCATGTCCACTCTATGATGTTCACACAACGATGAAATCGCTTAACAACGCATTTCTCAGAAAGTATCCCTATCATTAAGTGATATATACCTGTATGGTGAAAAGGTGTTTTTTGTGATAGATGGGTTCCACACTGCTGGCAATGTGTGCATTAACAAAAACACACCTCTGTTCCAGTTTAAAGACCGTATGGAGGCAAAACTGTCCCTTTTCCCTTATTCATATTTGTCAGTGACTGCGGAACTCTCTCTTTGCAGGTCCATGTGTGCATGTTGATCCACATTCTCATGACTCTAAAGCTATAGGTGCTAATCAATCATAAATCAGACTAGTTGGCACCAAGCTGATCGTGGTAGCTTCATGCTGGGAGAAGAGCAAAAGCAGCATTTCTTACTCGCTGACTCTCATGTGACACCAGCACTCGTGCCGCACTGTATTCCTCACAGCTGCCTGTCTCCACAGCTTCTTCCATTCCAGCCACCCACAGCACATATACTATACATAAACCGCTTCCACAAGACATGCATTTAAACATTGCAGCATATTAACTGCCAACGCCAGCTGGCCTTCCCTGATAGGCTTCACATATCTTCCTATAGAGGGCATGCATTTAAAGGCATGCTGTGTCTTTCCAAAGGGATTAACATACATATTTTCAATCTACATCCGTTATCACATTCAAAATCACATAACTGCTTAAATGTAAATTGCTGAGAACTATTTTTATGTCTGAAGAAAGAAGGGAAAAAACAGCCCTGAAAAGCAGATAAGTTTTCCTGGGCTGGGAATAATGATGAGAAGCATTGTATTTATTTTGTTTATCAAAAAGCTACTGAAAGCAGCGGTGGGGCCTTATGCTTACGGAAGCAGACGCTTTCAGGAGTGCATGCAGCTAAATTCCTGCCTACAGGTAGGCTGGAGGCTCCACACGCAGCTGGCAAGCCCCTAAGGGGGTAGTGGATGAGTGGATCAGCCACACCCAGTCTGCCGGGGTACAAGAAGCAGAGCTTTTCTATGGCACTCCCTGGTGTGCTGTACCTGCAGTTTAGCTTGACTTTGTGGAAGAAGCAGAGGTTTACCGCCTGCTCTGGGGTTGTGCGCTGCTCATTCAGGATTCTGATGGTCCGAGTTATGAGTCACAAGAGCGCACCTGCACCCATGTGTTAAGTGCTGACAAATAAAAGCCCTGTGCCCATTTACACAACAAAGAGATGTGCCTCACGAGACAGCCTGACTCCCCACCATCTTTCCACTTGCTTACTTAAGGGAGAAAAATACTTTGCTTCCCCCTACACCAGTACTTAAATCCAGACTATTTTTACAAAGTATTCCGGCATAAATTCGTAAGATTGTTTTTTCCCTCCATCCATTCACATCACATAGTATATGCCACATAATCAGTTCCACAGAAAAGTGCTGCAGCTTTTGACTATCAAAGTCAATACTGATTTTTGCTCCCAAATGCAAACTCTTGGTTTTCCAGGTTCTATCATCAAAGCCCCCTTTTTGTTTTCCAAGGATGAATTTTCCAGAAAAGCAAGGAGATCTACACAAACTAGTTGCTTTCAAAGCCTGCTTTGGTACTTGAGTACTAAAGTTAAGGCAAGGCTTAATAAAAGCTCTGAGAATGCACCAGGGTATCGGGGGCGAACAATATGACAATGATTTATGCATATTAATAACCCCTGGCCCGGGCGGTGGTACACTGAGCTCCTCACTTCCTCAGAATCTTAATGTCTCTAGCTCTGCTGGGATTATTACACATGGAAATTTCTCAGATTCCTGCCTATTAATCTCTGTCTATCCTCCTGTTTGGTAACATAATGACTAATTAAACATCAAAGGGTCCATGCAGGGGATCTGCTCTAGCAGTTTAGGTATCTTCTCCTCCTTCTCCATCTACCCAAGGGAGATGTCAAAGAGTCCATGCTGTGACAAGGCAGATCCCACAAATCACATTTCCCCAAACACACACATGCAAGTACACGCCCCAGAAAACAATGACAGAAGGGGGACAAAAAGTCTGTGCATGTAGGTGTATAACAGACAGATTCACAGTGCCTGTGTTTCTATGCACTTCTAAAACACTGTTAAGGTGAAGTAACACCAGAGATGGCAGCCCCCTTTGTGTGTGAGGAGTTGACCTGAGACTGGAAAACACAAAATGATGATTTACTCACAGATGATGGCAGCCCGGGGGGAACCTTGCGTATCTTTTTTGTTTGCAACGGATCTGCAAAGAACGAATTAAAGTGAAATTCAGTACAAAAATATGTATACACAAAGACTGACAGTTCTTGATATTCTTTGTGTTTAACTGGTTGTATATACATATTCCACACAGTGGCACTATGAAAAATGATGCTAAATATCTAAGTGTAATCTGCATCTCATTAATTGCAATACAATTCTAAACAATCATACTTCTGAAACAACTATCAAATTTAAATCACACTTATAATCAGTTCTTAATGAAGTCAAAAGGCAGAAATAACCATCTGCACCTGTATTAAAATGTCAATTCAAAGTTTAATAAATTTTGTGCACATGACCAATTCCACATATAATACAAAGCAAGAGCGCACGTGTAAATACAACCTCGTGGAATGGTAGTTTTGGCTTTCCAGATGCCAATTCTTGTTAAAATGTGTTGTATTTAAAGTAAAGAAAGCTGCTCTCTAAATTTGGAAACTGGGCTATTCAAAACTGGCAGACCAAGTGGGGTTGATTCCTGAAGAGGCCGTCGTCTTGGATTTGTGCCAGAAAAGGAGAAGAAGGGAGGGGCAGTCTTCCCTGCTGTAGCAACAGGGGTAGGGCCGGTCAGGCTAATATCTGTGCGAAGACCAGACTGAAAATAGAGGAAAACAGAATATTAACACATTACTATAGTACATGTGGCACAACACAGGCCCGCTATACAAATAATTATATCCATCATATGGTGTAATTTCACAAGCATGACTAATGGAGGCACTTGGATATCAACTGGCCTGCATGTCATTTCTTGATTTTTTTTTTTCCAGGGCCTTCTAGAGCCATTATAAACAAATAAATAATGCACCCCTCCGTCTCTGATCCCGTGTGTTTCATTTTGCTACTTCCTGTTAAAACATTTTCACTCAAGGCAATTTTTAATATTATAAACCATGTACTATAAAGCAGAAAATGGATGTGCTTAATCACAAGGCATCATCAGATGTGCTTTTTTAACGGAACAGTACTAGGACAGAAATGCAATCAAAGTGCTTTACAGCTTGGCTGGCAAACTATGAATAAATTTATGCCTGATGATTAATATATTGCTGCATCAAAAGTTATCCACTGTTTATGCACACCACTTCTCAAACTAGAATTGTGAGATTTATAATTATAAGAACTAACACACTGCTTCAACAAGCATTTGTTTAATAAAATGGAACCCACCACTATACTGAAGATATGGATGTCTTCCATGAGTTCATACTTCCATACTTAAATCACAGGTTTTTTTTTTTTTTTTTTTTTAAAACAAATACAGTTACTTTATACATTCTGTTACTAAAAACTATGTCCACAAACTGAATGTCTTTTGCAAAAAAAAAAAAAAAAAAGTATGAGCAAAACCATTTTACACTCTGGATGAGAAAACTCTTTTGCCTAAGCTGAACCAAAATTTACCATTATACTATATTTTCACTATTTACAGCTGAGGACTACAGCTGCCAGTATGCACACACTGCAGATGTGTGGCTGAAACCCAAAATTATCACATTTTGAGTTTCTACGAGCATGATTTGCATCACATCTAGTCATGAAAGCTAGCATAATTTTAGTTGTATTATTCAGTAACCCCAGTGTTACAAGAGGCACATGAGAAAAGCAGACAGAGACTAACAGTAGAATGATTTTTTAAATCTGAAGACTGCATGTATGCATGTATATAGAATACATACATACATACATACATACATACGAGTCTGCCTACATTTAAAAAAATATATATTTTCATTCCACGGGCACAGTTGGTAAATTCTAAGATTGGCTGCTATGCTGCAAATGCCCATGGTTTGAACTACAGACACAAGTTTTACAATTCATTATCTGTTAAACGTATATACATGTGTATTCTACTTGATCCGCAAGGCCAAAACCTGAGCTGGGAGACTGCTGACCTCCTTCAAGGAAGCAGCCATACAACGACCACACCGGTGTTAAACCTGCATTATTAGCAACAACTGCAGACCACAGAATTCCTAGCTAAGCCCCTTCTCACAGGTGTGGCTCATTGGATGGAAGACAGATTCAGATAGGCTGAGGCAGCACAAGGGCACGCAAGATGAGAAGCCGCTTGTGGTTTATTAAACCGTCTGACCTGCATGCTGCCAGCATGAAGAAGGCACACTGATGCTTAGCTGAACAATGAATCAGCCACACAACCAATTGAAGCTCACCATCCACTAGACTGTTGGACCTTCATCTTCACAAGAATATCCAATTACCAGAGAAGCACTCAGTGAGGAAAGCCAGTCCTGAACAACGTCTGACAGCAGTGGATTAGCATACTAATTTAGGTACACTGAAAGGGGAAGAAGGGGAAGAAAAAAAAAACAAAAAAAACCCAACACTTAAGTGCATCAGCTCACTGTGTTAGAACAATCTAGGGAAGCTAATGAACCTCTGACCCACATCCACTGAACTAGTCAACCATAAGCAAACTGGGTTAACAGGCCAATTAAGACTCCATCTTAATTAGTGCAATCATCTGCTTGACCGACTATCCTAAATGTAACTGACAAGTTGGGCAGAAGAACAAGAAAGCATTAGTACTTCTGGACTTCACACCCGCAGATATAAAACAAACTCAACAGGGATGAACTGTCCACAGCTGGACTTTAGAACTAGGCTACTGACATCTAACAAACACCAGACAGGACGCAGTGCACGCTGCACTGAATATCTGCAGGCCAGCTGGCCCAAGAAATGACATATTTAACATACACACACGGGGTGTAAAATATGGGAAGGACCCACGCCCCCCAAAGAACAATTCTCAACCAGTAGGAGCAGAAGTGAACTTAGTGGACAGCTAAAACAACACACAGCGATTAGCGGTCTCAACAGATTGATGTAAATTATTCTGTTGCTACTTTTCTCATCAAGGTAAAAAATTAATGTTGTCTAAACATATTATTCTCTCTGTATCAACAAAAAGACACGGAAAATACATTACTAGTCAGAAATCTTTGACTTGTGCATTACTCTGCTGATTGTCTGTTCCTGCTAAATTCAAAGAGCAAGCTTGTCCAGACATACAAA
This sequence comes from Heterotis niloticus, assembly GCA_018136845.1. NCBI lineage: Eukaryota > Metazoa > Chordata > Actinopteri > Osteoglossiformes > Osteoglossidae > Heterotis > Heterotis niloticus. The sequence continues at coordinate 10,180,349 of CM030904.1, forward strand.
TTCTAGCTAGATTAATTGATCTACAGGGACTAAAATGCATCTAAGGTTTTGCGCATGGCTGGGAGACAAATGTTCTATGGAATTATTTTTTCATTCCTTCTGGTGTCTTTTTCAAGGACATGTAATTAATATCAAATTGATAATATACAGAAAAAAAGCAATAAAATTTAAATTCCTTTTTTAAGCATTGGGTCCACATTAAGTTGTGCACACAAACCAAAGAACACCAAATTGCTGTTTTATACCCTTAATGCCCATTAAATTATAGCAGATCTGCTGTGAACCACAATCAATATGGAAAGAAAAGATTATAGCACCTTAAGAGTAATTTCCAAACCAACAACACAAGATCTGCAAGCACACCGACAAAATTAATTGCTGTTATTTTTCTTGAAATTTCAGACTGAATACTTCCACCACCTATAGGAATCTTGTCAATCACAGTGGCAATGCAAACAATGTAAAATTGCTAAAATAATGAAATCAAATAATTGTAAACAAGCTGCCTAATTGCATATTGGGATTGGCAGTTACCTGAAGCAATTACGACCAACTTCTTAAAAAAAATAAAAATAAAATTAAAAAAAAACTTGATAAATTTTTGAGAGCACAACAATATTTATTGCAGCAAGAAGTTATGCTGACCCTCTGTGGCTATGTGAATAAATAAAAAAAATATTTATCAGACATACTGGGCCACAATTGATATTAAGAAAACCAATATGCATCTTAATATCACCCTGTATCAAAATTTTATGAGCTTGAGACAGGTCAGTCTCATTTAAATATATTCTACATCCTAATTTAGCTACATTAGTATGAAGCCTATCAACTTCTGTGAAAATCAGACAGAAGCATCACTGCACTGTCTGACAAATAAGCAGGAATACAGAAGGGTTTGGAGTGACAAGCTGTCAGACAGACCACTATACTGACACTGACAGGCCACAACCAAGCAGCTCGCCCTGCCTTCACTCGGGGTCAAGTCCTTGTAGCAAAGGTAAATGAAAGTCAGTGGGATTCACTGGCTATTAGTATACAATGCTTTTCCAATGCTTTCTAAAACCTTGCAGTGAAGTGAAAAGTGGGAGATGAGAAGTACAAATTTTGAGACTAATCTACACTCAAAGACATCTCACATTCCAACAAGCTAGGTCAGAATTATTATTACTGATTATAGAGATTTTAAATCAGGAGAATCCTATTTAAAGCTCAAGCATGATAGAACAGTTTCATGAAACAAACTATAATCTTTGATTCATGAAAAGAGGGAAAAAAAACAGGTTTAGTGAAATGAGAAGCCTAATTGCATATTGGGATAATTGCATGATTGCATGTTACCATTGCCATGTGTCTATTATTAGAGAGAACACCTTCTCCAGAGCTCCAATACCGAATACAACTGACATTACCACAAAGGCCACTGAAATCACACGTTTTCAGTAAAAGCACCTGCCTGAATGACCATCTTCCACATCAAAAAATGTCTCAGAAACTCAAAGAGATTACAGCAGTCATCTGTCAAATATTTTTAGCACAGAAGTTTGTCTCAGCAACAGCACAAACAGTAGCTGCAGAATCAGTCTCTGACCCTGGTGGATCCTCTCTACACCTCTGACCCTCGGTTTCCCACAAACTGGGGAATGACAACTTCAAACTGGATGTTCAAGTCCAACATAAAAATTTCTCCACTCTCTCAACACTACTGGTATGTTCAACCATAGGTCCCTGACACACGTGCACATTCAGATTCTGCAGCCTTAACATTTGCACACATCACAGACAACCAGGAAAACAAATAAAGAGCATGAACATGAAGTCAGTTCTCTGTCTTTTTTGGTCGATGTATAGTATCTAGGGTTTTATTTTGTTTGTGTAGCTCATGGAACCTAATGTATATGATTTCCAGTGGCATGACTGCCATTCTTGCAGGGTGATACTAAAATTTTATTTCTGGTGTTTTTATTAGTGTTTGCACCCAGATTTTATGAAGGTGGCAACCCCATGAGCAGCTGACTAGCTCTCAGGAACTCCACTTCTAGACTTGACAAAGGAAAACATTAAGAATACCAACTGGGTTTCCTGGAATGAACCCTGAGGTTGTTGCTGGACTCCCAGACTGAGTGCCCTTCACCAGGTTCAGCCACCTCCCACTGTATTTTGACATAGAATGACTCCCGGGCTATTTTTCATTTTATTTTTTATTTTTTCTTAATCAAGGACAGCCCCGTTTCTGTCACTTGTGTGAACACTGGGGACACAGGACTAGGGACTGTAAGGACATGAAATGCCAAAGGTGCCTGCAGGTCAGCCACACATCTAAGAACTGTATAGATCCTTGCCGCTGCACACATTGTGGGGGAGAGGGTCATCTCTCCTGCAGCTGCCCTCTGCAGAGGCCTCTTAAGGTCCCTGATGGTAGCACCAAGGGAGGAGAACTTGAGGGCAGCTGAGGGTCAGAAGAAGATGGTGGTGAGGATGACGACACCAGCAATGGCCAGTGGAAGTGGGCACGCTCCTGTGGGTACAGCCCTTGTACAGGTACATAATGTTCTGGTGTATGAATAGAGGAATGTGAGTGCTTGTTGGTTATTTTGCTTGTTTTTTTATGTCATGCATATTTGCCAGTAAATGTTTTTCACTAAGATTTTTAGGGTATGATCTTGACTTCTAAAGTATAATTGATTGCTTTGTGTGTTATTCATTGTGTTTTTGGAAAAACCATTCTCTGTGTACTGCATTGGAGATGTATTTGAATTATTCTGAGAATTATGTACTGAGATACTAAATGTGAAGTATTATGAAATAAGTGATTTAATGTGGTTCTTGTGAAATGCATTTGTGCATCTTTAATAAGAATACTCCTTTTTTGAAACTATGTGCAACCAACATTTTCTGTGATCTACAGATTCTAATACAGTACAAGCCTGTTGTGAAACCATCAAGTTTTTGTGAAAATTTTTTGAGAATGGCCAATTCTGTAAGAGATTGCAGACTTTTGACCTGTCAAGTGTCTTCTTTGAATGTAGGGTATTTATTGTATTGTAAAGATATACATTTGGTGAAATATACAATTTTATGAACGTTAATAAAGTATTGGGGGGGGAACATTAACGTAAATTATTACTTTTTAGTACAAAAATACAGTATAAATAAATTTTTAAACATACTGTACAGCACAGATATTGTATTTATCATTAAAGTGTATTTTACTAATGTTTTCAGGAGCATGAATCTAAAAAAATGCAGCTGATAGTGAACAGCACCAGTCAATCAGTCAACCTGGCCAAAACTACTTTTTTTTTTTTTTTTTTTTTAAAAAAAAAAAGCATTTGGTTTTAGTAGGAAATCTGCAGACATGTCTTCCTAGCTCTTTCACAGCACTTCCTAGAAATACAGGATACCTGTAGGCTGCTTTTCTCAACTCTTCTGCCCAGATTATTCCATACAAGTATCGCCAAGATGACCCAGGTATAGTGAAAACTTTTTATTGGTACTATATGTCTGTCTGTAAGTGGGGTGAGCCCTGGCCTAGTGAGCCTGGTCTTTGGACAAGAACACAATGGAGGTAAGGCTGCTACCAACAGCGGAGGGCCACAGCTTGCTGGAAAACTCCACACACTTAACTTAATAAGACCTGTCTCCCAGCATGCTCAAATGATAGAATAACGCCGCTAAACCAGTCACCTCACCTTAACATGATGACAGGCTTGTAACGGATGGCTCGTTCTGCAAAATAATCTGAGGCAATTGTGTTGCTGCAAACTCTGATAGATTGCTTGTGTGGTGTCTTTCCATTTTTTGTCTGAATGTCTTTTTTTTCTTTTTTATTGAGTTAGTTGGGTGGATCATAAAAATTTCCAACACAGGTGAAGGTTATGAAGCTAGTACAAAACATTCTTTAGCTCATTAAAAGATAAACACGGTCTGATAATCTTTGCACCTGAGACAGTTTTGCAAGGCTGCTGCAGTACAACTGTGTGAGTTCAGCTGAGCATTCAGAACACAATTGAGGCAATGGCAATGACGACCAGCAGGCTTATACAATATTAATATAACGCTTTTATGGTCTGCATTCCTCCCGCATTCCCTCTGAAGCAAAAGAACATTTTTTTGATCTTCCTGTTTTTCTTCTACACAAACTGAGTCTTTGCCAGGCTCAGATCTCAGAAGCTGCAGGACTGCAGATTCCCTGTTCCCATACAAAATGTCTGCAATGGATTCCACTTTCTAAAGCGGTTTTATGTTTCATGACTAAAAAGATGGCACCTATAAGTGCTACTAAATATGTTCATGCTCTCATCCAATTTGAACCTAAAAATAAACTCAATAGTTTTTTTTTTTTTTCATAGGTTTTACATTCACTATAAGATGGCAAACTGGCAGGACACAATAACGCAATAGGGATTATTACAGTGGACTCATTGGCCAAGTTCATGGTCTCTGCAGAGGTGCCCATTCATTCCATCCGTGTTTTTACACATCTCACATAAAAACAGTATTGGTAATAGTAAAAGCTAGACTCAAACTCCCAGTTTAGCTGAATCCCAGTTCAGTACTGTATTATTGTTATTCACCAGCACTCTGCAAACTAAAAAGACAGACAAAACTAGGCGCAAGGTTCAGGAAAATTGAGAAGCCATTTGCACTAGTGAGGAAAAATTAGGGGTCAACCTCTAGAAAAAAGGGGGAGGAGGTCATAAAAACCTTCCAAACAATATCAGCAAAATAAAGACTGTAGCTTGTATGCAAAATTATTAATAACTTAAAAGGTGAAATACCGCTATGAAACTAAACCTTTATACACACATTTGTGTCAAAGTCACTTGTCAGATCATAACATTTTTGGCGTATTGTTAAACCATAATATCGTATGAGATGCTGTACTCTACTCAGGAGGTGAATGTGCATTTTGGAAAACAGGGTGCAGAAAGTGCATTGCTTACCGGGCATGCTGAGATGCTAGGCTCCCGACCATACGCAGGGAAGGGGGCACGCTCTGTTTTACCTGCACAGACACAAAAGAAGAGCAAATTCAGACTGGTGCCAACATGATGGGCTCATTCTCAGACTCAGCAATACACTTGTGTTTCCATAAACATTAACAACATGATTTGGTAACAGTTCAGTCAAGTTTGCTCTGTAGGGTAGGATCCCATAGTCATATAAAATATTTTGGGTTGAACAAGAATTTATAATTAAAACACAACCATTAATCATAAAGTATGCTTGACGGAAAGCCAGCAAAACATCATCTCTATACAAACACCAAAAGGGCACTAAAAGATAGCCCTCTCTTTCCTGTGTATGGAAATACATTTAATCTATGTTTTCTTGGAGCCATGCACTAACAGAGTATCAATCTTTTTAACGAAGGTCTCTAATGCACTGTGCAATGGTTCATTGCTCCCTATCGTCACAAAGATCTATGGAGTGGCCTTATCACTGAGATATTGATTGTTCTAACAGATCCCACTGGCAGCATGCAGGCGGAAGGGCTCCATCAATGTCAGGCATCCCATGTGTGTTACTCTGGAGTAGCACTTCCAAAAAAATTATATATATATATATATAAATAAAGCCTTGGGTGGGGGCAAATAAAGTTAACTCAAGTATGAATCATACTCTTCATGTTATCTAAACTCAGCAGTTCTAACCCTATAGAGAAAAATGTGAATTGTACATAAAATGATAAACAACTTCAACAACATCATACATTATTCTTGTCAGATTTTCAAACATTTCTGGAGCAAATGGAGCATTGAAACTAAATCCTGTTTACTCTGGGGAAAGGTAAATATTTTACTAAGTAAAAACTTGCACAGCACAGATTCTAATTTCTTTAACAAAAATAAAATACAACATTGTGATTGTCATGCCACGTATGTACAAATGTTTCTGCGTATGTGAATTTGTATGTTTTCGTAGAAAATGAAAAAAAGAAAAGAAAAAAATACCAATTAAATTTTACCTATTAAAATTTAAGGCAACTCAAAAGCACACAATGAGTTAGAAAAAGAAAATCACATCAATTTTAACTGATAATGGATTTATTCCCAGAATCCACAGAAGTTGGTATGATTTTTCATCTGTTTCTCCTGCTTACCCACCCACTCCCCCACTGCAATGGGATGAGATACTGCCTAATACAACTAAGAAGTTAGAGGGAGAAAAGAAAAGAAAAAAAAAAAAAAAAACCTTTTTTGTTTTTTAATCCATCCTGAGCAGCTCTTCAGCACCGTGCCATCCTGAATACGTATCAGCTCCATTCATGCTTTTTCCTCCAAAGAAGCGCCGCTGTCAACACATGAAATATTCATCCACCGCATGTGTTTTGTCAGAGGCTAACACACTGATGCTTTGCTTCTGTATGGCTCAATGGTGAATAATTCATTGTAGGGTTTTTTGTTTGTTGTTTGATTTAGGGCCAGGACTGTTTGCGTACCCTTCCCTACTGTTCTCCAGGTATCCTTAGAACAGCCTAAGGCCTCCAATTTTGGGTCTAACCAAAAAACACCTGATGACAAAGTGCGAGATCAACAACACAAACTACAACGTGTACAGAAGTCCACACCAATACTCCTTGACTCCCAAAGATTAACACAGTAAATAGGTACTAAAATGGTGTGCTGGCAAGCATGAATGCGCAGAGGCACCTAACGAAACACCACTCATAAAAAATTTAAAAAGGAAAAAACACCATGAGATAATCAGTATTTACAAAGTCTGTTCAAATGTATACTGAAAAAAAAAAAAAAAAACAATCTGTTGTAAATTATGCAAATCTGTTCAGATTCCAAAATTAGTTTTGTGTACAGTCTCAATTTATGTACCTTTGATCTACAAAAACTTGCTATAACAAAGTCTCATTTAGTGTCACCATTTTGTTTACAAAAATTTCCTTGCAGTAACACAGACTAACTTTGCACGTGAGCCATCGAACCATTTTTCCCCACTTTCAACTTTTATTCAAGTGCCACAAATCACAGTGCAGACAGAAACCTTTAATTGTTCATCAAATGCAAACAAATGCACGGAGGACACCAAATACAATGAAAGCCATGCTAGGGGTGGGCAACCAAACATTACAAATACAATAACTCATTGCAGTTACTAAACGACAGTTAATGTAACAAAGACTTAGCACGATACACCAAAACACTTAATGTACAGTATTTGAGACTGCAAGTTATAAGCCCCCCAGGCTAGTGGAATGTACAGTGTATGATAAAAAAATTCATATAATCAACTGTAGTCTGTAACATGTTATTGCTATACCAGTAGCTTTGTTACTTCATTACAGAAAAGTTACAATAGGCCTAAAAATGCAGGCAACAACAATCTAAAAAAGCTATGCTGCTGAGTTTCAGTTGCGTGTTTCATGGTTTGCAACTGAAAACAGTAATGAGCAGCTGAAGGCGAATTTGGCGTGAGTGAGAAATTTGCTAGAGACTGCGACAAAGTTGAACTCTGGGATGAAAAAAAAATACAAAGAAAACAAAGGGATACTGAAGATGAAGATTGACAGTTTCAGCAATACTGGTTAGGATTTATACTAGTCCATTTATAATTTATTACAGCATGTTTGATAGTGTACATTGTGAACGTGTATGCTTGAGCTGCTCTTTATGTTAACTTTTATCGACTAGTAATATCAACGCCTGTATGCTACTGTTATTATAACCACTGATATACCAGAAGCATTGAACAAATGAATATGAATGAGGTTGGTGTACCCATTCAGTGCACTGTGGTCCTACCAGTAAAATATCTGGTACATACAAGTTATACTGTGGTGTAACTCATCTGTTAATTTTTTTTTGTTAAGCATGTGCATTTTTAGGTTGACTTGAGCATACCCCAGAAAATATCCTATTAAATATAACAAAAAAAAAAAAAACCCATACAGTATGCAACATTAGATTATAGGAAAGGCCCACCACCCTAGGAGGAGTTTTGGCTCTCCCGTCATGCCTTGTTGTTGTATGCATGTGAACAGTTGTTTAACTGTTGTGGGTGTGAGTTACAGGAGTGATATTGTCCCTGACAAGTTTTAGAGTTTCAAGGAGTGGTAGTGATCAATGGGCACTGATGTCAGACATAGCATTTGGAAATAAAATTTATGTTCTCCCCTCAGTCTTCCATTTGTAACATGCTTAAGACAGGTCATCAGAACCCTTAAACATAATTGCCATTAAAACTAATGGAACAGATTTTCAGCTTCCAAATGATTTTTCAGGAATTAATTAAATTCATTAAAATACTGACTGCTGTATTCTGAAATTTTACTAGATTATTCTTACAGTTCCCAAATCCTTATTTCCTTTCATCTATAACAACACAGAAACTTTAGAAAAGTTTAAAATCAGTACCACGAGGAAGCCCTAGAACTGCAGTTGCATTTTGTTTAGGTGTCACTGGCCAGCATCTGTGCCAGGCAAGTACACTGTGAGGCAGGTGCCAGCAGGCGCAGCTGCAAAGCCACTGCCCCCCCCACACGTGACACCACCCCCCTCCCCCTGCCACACTGGCCTTACTGCATGCCAAATGAGTCATTCATTTAAGAGCAATGAGGGAATGGAGCAGGGATGTGTCAAGCTGCAGAATGATGTGACATGTACCTAAAGATGCAGTGTAGAGGTCACTGACTAAAAGGAGTGCCTTCAGTACTACAACAAATTACTACTCTCCTCCCTCCTTCCATTTGACTTGCCTCCAAATTCAGGTTAAAGGTATGGAGTCCAGTAACCTGTAATAAACATTTCTATAGGTCAACAGCCCTGTTCACTAGAACAAGGCCCTATTACATACAGCATGGAGTGCAAGCTCATATAGAGTGTATAAGCATGCATGTGCACCCACACACATGTGCACAACTTCTGCGAATGAGGCAGAGCCAAATTCCATTTGTGCGTGGATGAATATACTTCGGGTACATCACAAGACTCTGGTCCTTACCAGTAAACAAAGATACAATTCCACAACAGACACAAACCCAGCTAATTAACATTCAGAGCAGAAGGCATCAAGGGAAAGTGGGGAAAATAAAAGGAAATACGGTGACAACCAGGATGACTTGGATTAAGGAGAGAAACGATAAAGGTTATATATATTCTAATAAGGGAAATCATATTGAGACATTAAAATAATTTATTTTTATGTCTCAAAAAACACATCATCCATGACAGCCACATACTTTAAATACTCCAGTCTAACAAACAAACAAAAAAAAAAAAAATCACAACACTGATTTTCACATTATGCTCTTTCCCCCAAGTTATTCAAATTTTATTGAAACATTTACAGAAGTACTGAGAATCCTGCTAAATACCCTCACCACCAAAGGATGAAGTCTACAGCTGGTATTTACAACACACTATTAAAGGACAGCAACACAAAAACTGGTATAAACTATCTACTGTCAAGAATCTCACTATTTAAGAAAAAGGAAGTATTGGAGACATAAACAATGCATGTATTTACCTGATCAGTATTTACTACAGCATGTATCTCAGAATTGGTATTAGCTTCTTTAATTATTTAAACATGCAAGCCCATACATTATTTATGGTCTAAGGAAACATGTAGAGGACACATATAGTTATACTCCCCGGACAACACAATGCTAATAGCTGCTTCTCACAGTTTTTAGTGGTCTGTGAAATTTGAAAAAGTACTCTTGCTTGTCAACTTAACTTCTGTTCTTGACAACGCTGTTTGCCCATGATGCCTATCCTTAAGTGTATGTTTACCTCACTTGTACAAACTACGGACTGCATGTCCTGCTTGCTGACTATAAGTTTCTATTTGTACAGATGCCCAATTAGGATCCCTTTCTTACCTCCAACTGAAAGAGGAGCTCACTGTAAATAATCATACGGCAGTCTTGGTTCTTCACAATGCTAACACTTTGATGAAGACTCATAACTTTTTAATGCTTCTTTCAGAAATAATGTTTATATATACATGAGATTGCATAACTGTTCATATTACACAAAAGAAATATTCTTCTTCTCACAAGTTGAAACTCAATCTTTTCAATGTCTGAGTTCCTTTAATAACCCACGTTTAGACAGCCAGAACAAGACACAAGCCATTAAACTGTAATTGTCTCTTATGATCCACTGAAGTCTGAAATGAGCCTATCCATCAAAGCCAACTAACCTGCTGCAAGAAAATCATTACAAAAAACAAGAGACCAATTTCAAATGAGCTGCTCCATGTCTTGTTTATTACCGCCTAATGCAGGCCTACATTATCAGAGCATTGAATTCTGAAGAGCTTTAATAACATTACCGCTGTCCACATTCGCAGCAGGTGCAGCCAGGATAAATGGAGCAATATTCTCCAACTGCTCCATTATGCTATTCCCATCTCTGACAGTTTTGGTTTGTTTTCCCATTTTTAATGAACAGCCAAAAAATTTCAATCTGAATGGAAAGCTCAAAAATGGCTCCATGGCTCTCTCAAGGAGGAACACAGTGAAGCTGACATGCTGAACCATTTAGAGCAACATTGGCAGCTACTGCAAACCTCTGACACACAGTAACAAGCACTGCAAACAAGCCAGTTTAATTATAGCTACTAAAGAGACTGATCTGGAAGATGTTTGCAAGGGGAGCCCTGCGGAGTAATAGAGTCTGATAACCTAGTTAGTACCAATAACACTGTAAAATTTCTTTCAAGGCAGGTGTAACAAAGCAGTGTCATAGTGCTATTTTGATGATCCAAGTTTCTCCCGAGATCAATTCAAAGCTCAGGTCATAAAACAGCCAATTACTGCCTGTGATCTACAGTCTAACAGCAGTGCACTCCTGGGATCCCTGCTCTTTGCTGAAAATCTCCTTTTTTTTTTCGGAAATAATTTTTACCCATCGGTTAAAAGGTCCACAAAAACCCACTTACATAAATAGGATGAAAAAATAAAATTTAGTGCTGCATTCATATGGACATCTCCTCAAAACCCATTTTTGTCCCCATTTACTTGAGCCCAGTTTGGGCTTGTGTTGGCAAACCCCAAGAACTGCAACCCTGGCGCATCCATTATCCCTGTCAAGTTAATGTTCCATGTTGGGCCATATGGCAGGGCTACATGTGCAACAAAGGAAATTCCTTCAACTTGTTATAATCAGCAGTTTCAGCTGTCCAAAAAAACTGACATAAACAGCTTTATTGTGTTTGGTGCATTTTCTGTTAATATCCATGGCAAAAACAGGAAAGGAGACAGGAAACGGTGGGTGGGGGCAGGGGGAGGAGCGCTGCTTTGGGTATTTTGACAGGACAACAAGGAAAGCACCAGACGCACATTGCTGCAATCCCATAGGAGCTGCTCCCCACGCAGACGTGGTGACGCTACTCATCACACTAGGCAGTACTGTCGTGCCTAACTGCTGCCCCTATGTGGCACTGCATTCTGCCATCTCTCCTCCCCTGAGCAATCGCCACAGGTGTGCTTTAGTTGGGGCTGCTGATGCTCCAACAAGTCATCTACTCTGAGTAAACAATAGCTGGAGAAAAGTACAAACACTTGTCCAGCCACTTCTGATACCCTCTACTTAACAGTCATCTTCCACTGCTCACATGCACAGAGACTGGCTGGGCTTTACTGGGTTACATTAGGACAGGAGCCCTGCACAACACCCAAAATGCTCTTCATTCATACGGATCCCCACATCACTTTCTGTTAATTAAAGCCTTGTCAGCAATATGATTAGTCAAACAGCTCATGCAAATGTTAATGAGCCCTTATTTGCATATTTATTTTTTCCTTTGTTGAAATGTCATTGATTATTACATTCTACAATGATGAATGCTGCTGCTGATATGCTCTGATATGTAATTAGTCATCAGGTGGAACAAATAGATCAATTAAATAGAAAGACTAGGATTAACTGAAATCAAACAAAGGAGGGCATAAAGAGGAGAAGAAAAAGCATAGTCTTTTAAAAGTGAGTCACAGACTTAAGGTAAAAATAAACAGTACAGTGGCCCCTGCACTCTCCCTCCAGTGGAGACTCTTGCAAATAAAACACTGGAATTGTATCAGGTTTCCAGTAACAACTGTGATCCTAAATACTGTCCAGGATGAAAGACAACGTTTGGTATGATGCACATAATTCACCGTTGTTTTAAAACAGAATACAACTGTCCTCCCGCATGCCTTGAAGGCCAGCAGATTTTGTGTTCACGTCTGGTTGTACCAGGCACGTATCAGGTTTTTAAAAAAATAAAGTAAATAAATATTTTGCCTCTGTGGACCAATCAGGCATTACACCATGGTATATTAATTTGCCCTGTTGTTTAAAGAAAGGGGGGAAAAAAAGAGAATAGGCAGTGTCACGTTTGGCCTTTGCTTTTTTCTGAGCTTAAGTATCCTCCAGCCAGTACTTGCTATTCAGAGATTTAAAAAAAAAAAAAAAAAAAAAACACATTACTGCAGACCAGATGGGAACATTCCACATGACCAAACCAATCAATCACCTTGGTGGGACGCAGGTGCGACACAGCCGTGCTGCAGCGCACCATTTCACAGTCTATCGGGCACAAACACATGGCCACCAATCAATGGACCCCCCTCCCCGAGGACCTGTGGGATGGGGCAGGCTCTCTGGAGCCCGACCGACTAACGGCTGATGACTTCATAATCACACATCCCGGACCTCACCGTAGGACACTGACCAGCCATCTAATCATTAATGTGTGAACACTAAATATGTTGTGGTGGTAGTGACAGCAAGGCAGTCACACACACAGACTTCACTCGCACGCAGCAGCAAAACTGCGCCCGTGAACCCACTGAATGGAAACAACTGGAGGACAAGGACCAAAAAAAAAAGCACTTAAGCCTTGGAGAGGTACAAAAGCCTGCCTTGAAATCTCCGGATGGATATATTAGTCAGCCAAGGGATCAATGGCAACATTATTCATTGTGCCACATCAAAGATCGTGTGCTCAACTGGTATCCGCAGCACGGCAATGGTTCAACAGCAAGGCGTCAGAGTGCCAGGATGAAGGACAAGGAAGGATGAGAAAAGGCTAGGATTTTTTATTCTGCCCTATGTCACAAACCATTGTGGGAAAGTTCTCTTCCAAGTTACATGGATACGAAGGAGAAAGAAAAAAATATACTGGCAGAATACTGAACAGCATGGTCAAAACATAAAAAGGCCAATACAAAAATAAAGTCAATAGCTAGGAGAGAAGCTGGTTATTATGCAATGACACTTTCACAGCACATGGAATAACCAATATAGGAAAGATAGTGGAGCATTTGGAAAAAAGAACATATTCTATGCTCATTAAGCATTTAACCTGTCTACCCAACCCTCCCCCCTGCAGCCAAGCAAGTCCCCAGCAGGGATCAGTGGGTGTCGCGTTGGCTGCACGAGATGCTCCTTGCATAGCAGACTACTGAGTGACAGGAGCTGAGCCCAGCCCCGCCTACAGTCACCGCAGGGCTTCAAATTATGGCATATTTAATATCAGGTCATTTAAGGTAAAATATCTTTTAACCCCCCCCCCCATCACCATGCAACAAGCAACAAAACAAATACAGCTCCCTGAAATGGCGTAAACAAACAGATGCTATATAAAAAGAAAAGCTGGAAGAAAACTAAAAGCGGGCAAGGAAGGGGTGGTGGTGTTTGTAACAGAGGAAATACACCATTCAGCTGAGTGTGGAGGATGGGGAACAGGAACACACGTGACCATGACAATGAAAATTAGACAAAACAAAAAACAATGATAAATGTATGTAAACATGGCTCACAGAAACATAATGCTTACATCCAAATAAATGCCACTGCCCTAGGCTTAGACGTGTAGTAATGAATAACAGAATGCACATCTAATAAAGATTTGATATGAATGAACAATACAAAGTGGAGGAATTAAGAGGTACTCAAGGGAGACATGCTAAACCCTGCAGGCTGTGTTATATTACACAAAGTATAGCTCCTGTGGATTCCATCTGCATGACTACAGAAGAAAGAAAGAAAAAAAAAATCATAATGTTTACACGTTGCTTCCGGGGCAACCATTAAGAAATCTTTTTAAAAAAAGCAATTATTATGATTCATTGGCTGCACTCATTCCATTTTATGAATCAAGAGTAAAGCATTTATAGCAGCACAGGATCTATCACGCGTACTCCTTTCATCAGGTGTGCAGACCTGGTAAGCCTGAGAGGCCAGCTCCACAGTGCTGGAGGAAAAACCTGCAAGACTCTCCCATGGGGATTCCCAGGGTCTCGGCGCTTCAGACACATGGGAATCTTCAGCCCTGACATTACTCCCCCTGTATCCTGGCCAGTCAGTAGATCAGTCTCATGGTCACACAACTCTTAGACAGCACCCACAACTGCTGCATGGAATTTTATTCAAGCATCCACAAAGGGGTAAATTAATTTAATAATTTAGCTCACACCTTTGTCTGATGCAAATGGTGAGTGTGTATGGTATATGCTACATGCATTTTAATTGTGGAAAGTCAAAGTACCTTAAATCAACAGTACTGCAGCAGGAAAATGGATTCAAAAATTCCAATGACAGGTCAAACCACTTTGCTACCTGCCGCCCAACAAAACAACACTTACTGACTGGATACACTGGTTAATGGGTAGACTGACAGATACTGAACGTGAAAGGTATGGACTTTGCCAGCAGGGTCATACAGGGTCAAGAAAAGACACCAATCCGCATCTTGGCAAAATCCTTCAGTCACTGGAAAGTAACTTGTCTAGTCAAGCTTCTTGACAAGGTCTTCTGAAGAAAGCATCTACAAGCTACATAACAAGCACCAGAGGTCCCAAGCCCAGAAGGTCCAAAATCTCTGACAGCAGGAAGGGGCTACAGCTTGGCTCCTAATCTGAAGGACACTTTCTGGCAGGTGTCCCATGAGGTAGGAGTTACAGCTGGCTGCTTCAGAGGTCAACAACAAGCAAAGATGATTCATTTGTTCCATCGGTACCATTCTTTCCTAATGAATCACAGTTCTTTCATTCAGAACCATAACAAAGGCAAACATCTTTATTGGCATTAGTTGCCAGTAAGGGCCAGGCTCTCTACTGCTACACAGCCAAAAAAATTGCTAACTTGAGTATGTACTATGTGCATTTTATTGCTCCGCCCACAGAAAATACTTTGATGAGTGGTTACACTTTATGTTGTAACTATAAAAACAACACCTCCACTACTCCAAAAATCATTCCTTAGTATTATTAAATATAGCTACACATTCGTTTGTGAAAAGTTTTTCTATTTTAAAAGAGAAAAAGATAGTAGTGGGTAGGGAGGCTGTTGTTACAGTACTGTTTTAAATTAAAACAGCCTGTGTTTGTTGTCGTGGATACAGATTAGACACAGACAAGAGGAAAGAAAATGTGGGAAATAACAGGGAATTACACTATTTAGCCTTGAAAAATATGTTTTCTGGAAACATCTTGATTTTCCCTCCTCAACTTAAGAATTAACAAATATATTTTATATTATCATAATTGCTGTAAGTCATTGGTGCTCC
This sequence comes from Heterotis niloticus, assembly GCA_018136845.1. Classification (NCBI taxonomy): domain Eukaryota; kingdom Metazoa; phylum Chordata; class Actinopteri; order Osteoglossiformes; family Osteoglossidae; genus Heterotis; species Heterotis niloticus. The sequence continues at coordinate 10,195,865 of CM030904.1, forward strand.
ACAAGTGTGTGAAGATGCCCAAGCTTAGTACAACTCCATATTCCTGAATAACTACTCTCAACTGCAGGTTGCAAGCAAGTCCATGCAAGCCCATCCCAGTGGGAGTTGTGACATCATCGCACCCTGGGCCAACACCAGGAAGCTCTGCACCCTGTTCTCACTGGAGTTGAACAATCTAACACTCACAGAGCAGACAGGAGAGGAGCTGAACAGAGCATGAGGTGGGAATGCTCTTTAAATCTTTCCTCTACTCTCTGTACCCTACCAAGATCCATGATGAGATAAGCATCCACTTCAGTCCTGCAGAATGACAGGCAGCAAAGGAAGAAAGTCAACCTGCCATTGCACCTGCAGAACCTAAATCACTTCAGTCTACCTTCTCTGTTTTTAGCAGCTGAGTCCCAGCTGCACCAGCATCATGAATCCAGCTACATAGTTTCGACCTCTAAATTTAACAACTCAACTGTCAGCATTTCATGTGCCGACAATTTCTACAGACAGGAAGCACAAACATCTTCACGCACACAATAAACACTCAGATCCTCAGATGGAACGGAATACACCATATCGGCAATACGCTTCCCCTTGTTGTCAATCAGGCTGTCACACTGCACCAAGAAAAAGGTCTTTCCCTTCTTGTGAATTTTTGGTGCAAAACAAAATATTTATATCTAAGTTATTTTTGATGTACAACATTTTTGTATGTATGAACAGTATGTTTTATGAAAGTCATTAAGAGCAGTTAGTGCAGGTCAAATCATGCACTGTACAAACATGCTACATGTGGCAGGTCAGGTACTTATTAGACTTATTTTGTAATGCTGCAGGTCAGCACCACTGTTTTACACCTGTGGGACCTGCCTTGACACAGGAAGCTGTGATGCCCCCCCTCACACTTGGAGCAACCTTTTTTAGGAGTGTTGTCAAGGGCAATGCTGGGGGAGGAGCCGAGTGGATGCTTTTTATGTATATGGGAACCGGAGCATCAGGCTATGATGGCAGCTGTGCTGGAGAGAGGATGGCAAAAAGGGAGGATGGGAGAAGTGAGTGCTAAGACTAGGAGGATAGCAACACCTGTGACCTGCCTACCACCTTGCAAATGGTGTGCACACCTGAGCCACACCTGACCACAATCACCGTCACAGCCGTCACACACTAGCCGGGGAGGAAGCGTGGGGTTTGCTCTTGAGGGAACGCAGGAGAGAAAATGTGCAGTAAGCAGGCACCTGCTCCTGTAAAAATGCATGCCTGTGCAATGTGTGATTTGGTGCACTGGAGATCAACCTTAAGGAACAATTAGAAACAAAAAAACAAGGAAAAAGGAGCATGCAGCAGGTTCTGAAGACACTAGATTCTCTTATTCATTTAAAAAAAATCTTAGCCTTATTAAGGTCCTGCTACTTTGCATGGTTGCAAAATACAAAACTGTGCAGGTATAATTTTGAAAAACCCCATTAAGATATATTCTCTTATCTAAGAATTTTTATCATAAATACTACTGCTTACACTTCCAAATATTTTAAATGCAACACCTATCATATATGGATTTATGGGTAAAATCTATCTGAAAAAAAGAATGTTTCCCCCATTATTCAAAGTGCAAATACTTGAAGAAGCAAATATAGTTTTTAAGCAACTTTCCCCACATTTGCTGCTTGTGAATGTCACTGTTATGGAAGTATAAAAGGCAACTGCAAGGAAAACAAAATTACAGTAACATTTTCCATTATTCATATTCAGGTATGACAAATATTTCTATGATTACAATCACTTTAATGATCTCATTAATTCATGAACAAAATTAAACATTTCACTCCAGGAGACCATAAACCCTGATGTTACGCTATATATGACTCTGTAGCCTATGTCAAGAGAAATTTTATATTTTTACCCAGTAATCAAAACAAAGGCTATACAAATGTATGCAACATTTACAAGACGACATGCATACATATAATCCCAATTAGAAAACTGTAGAGACTTACTGAGATACATGACATTCTGCTGTATGGCTAGTTCAGGTAAAGATTTGTGTAAATATTTTCAGGTATATAGCTTGGACAATTTGTAGCATACATAATTCAATACTTTTTGTGATACTAAAAATTGAATTAAGATATGTACATTTGAAAGAAATGATGCACATTTGACAACTCAACTGTCTTCAGAAGAAGCAGAGCAAAAATTAAACAAAATAACTGGGGCACAAAATGAGAGAACATGGCTTTCCATACAAGAACACAGTACTACCAGAGTAAAGTCATAAGATGCCTAGAGCTGGGTCTGAATGACTTCTGGTTGCAATATTCCCACCTCTATTAGTGAAAGTCAAAAAAATGTATTCTGACAGATGAAACTGCAGGTATTTAAGAGCTTTTCACATGTGATTATGGTCATCAGTCTCAACAATGGGCTGAAGGAACCCTGACCCTCCTTATATTGACAACCTGCCAAGGTTAGTTCAGACCGAGTCAAACTTAATGTTGCAGGTGTTTTTTTTTTTTTTTTTTAAAGATTGGTGGCATGTTGACTCATGGAAAGTATGATTAAGTTAGTAAAGGTGAATCCTCATGTACTGAGATCCACAAGGACAGATTACACTAATACAAAATTCCAGAGGAAGGTCTGACGAACATACCCACATGTAACTGCAGGTCAGCAGAGATAAAAATACACAGACACGTGGGCCAAGCCGCTGGACACGCATTTGCCTTCCTAGTCAGAGCTTCTATTAATTCACCATGGAACAGACACACCATTACATAACATCAAAATAAGCATATAAGACAAAAAAATGCTGCAGTAAAAAAGGACAAAAATGAACACAATTCTCAGCAATATCTTCAGATGTCCTTGTAAAGGCATCTGCTGCTTTTTCTCTTATGGTTAGAAACAGCTTTGTGGGCTCAACAAACCTATTCTGTAATAAGACTCCAAACTTGGGACATGAGACTTCAGGGCCTCAGCCCTGACAGCAATACCATGCTATCCCAAAGCAGCTAAACTCACAGAGTCTGACAAAACCATGAAAACCTTCGTAGAGTCAATGCAAAAGAGAGTAACACACAGCTGGTAAGAATGTAGGGAATACAGTGCACAGATTTTATACAGGGTATTTGAAATGTGACCAATGGCCATTTCAGCTTTTACCATCTGATTAGAGATGCATCTAAGAATCTATATGCAATATACATGCCATTATGTCTTAGACCTGATCGTAGCAGTGACATTCTTCATATGCAATTCAGCTGCCTCCCTTGTCGAACATCAACAGAACAGAGTGGGGAATTATCATTGTTTTTTTGTTTTGCCAGCGTTAAGCTTCTAGCAAACATCACTGAACCTCAGAATTTTTGTAGAAAGTGGCAATGATGTTCTTTTGCCACATAAGCAGCATCAGAATTTCCCAGAAGGAAGCAGCAAAATTAGTACCCTACAGGTCATTCATCACACAGGCTCCAAAAGGCTTTCACAAACCATAAAAAAGTACAGTACTTAAGGTACTTTCAAAAATGAAAAGGGAAAGAAAGGCATGCAGTGTTAAACACACCTGTGCTGGTACTACAAATCAGCAGCTACTGAGGGCCAAACAAAGAGCAGATCAATGAAGATGCAGTGTTAAGTGCACCTCATTGACATCAAAGGCCAACATGTGTTGTGTCACAGAATCCCTGTATTGTACAGCAATAAACACAAATTACACAATTCCTCATACTAGATTTGAAGCCCTGAAATACAAAAGGGTTTAAATAAAGGCTAATACAGTTATTCTGTTTGTTATTACAGACACAACTATCTGAATTTTTTACTTCAATTGCAAAAGCCAAATACATAGTAAATTTACTTCTTTTATTAAAAAAAAGAAAAAAAGCAAAAACAACAAAAAACAAACTTTTGAACAGAAATAGTACACATTTTTAGTACAGTATGCATCTTGTGTATTACAGCAATTGAATTGATGTTATTCGGTCAGCGTGCTTTGCTTAAACCGGGGTCATTATGTTCTCCCAGCTACTACTACTTGTTTGTACAATATTCAAATCCAAAACCAACTAATGCATGACCACAATCTGTTTCAATTGTATAAGCTGCATTTGCTGAAGAAGCAACATTCCTTGTCTGTGAGCACATTCCTCTTTAATCTAAATCTGGATTACATCTGATCAATACTACTACAAAACAATGAATCAGTCATTGTCACAATCTGCCTTACAGGACACACCCTGTACAATGAAGACACTGCCTTCAGTTTTCAGGGAATGCATCTCCCTTTTGGGCGGAGCCCAGCAAAGCAGAGCAGAGAAGAGCAGTAGCTTTGGCCTGCCAAGGTCTCCTGTGCGATGCTCCCTGCAGACAGCATACAGCACCACAGGATTACACACCCGCCAGCAAGCGGATGTGTGAGTCACGACAGACCAGGCGTGGGCTACACATGCGGGGAGCATGCTGGCTGCCGAGCATAGGGTTAAGAGGATTGGGGCAAGGCTGTGGCACGTGGGGGCCAGACTGGGTGACCCCCTGGCTGGTGGCAGCTTGGGCCAAGATCCCAAAGGCTCATAATGGGACAGAGTTTAGAAATGCTACTAAAATTTGGCAAAAGAGTGAATATTATGCTCACCATTCCAATGGAAAATGTACACATTTAACTTGTTTCCAATCCATAAAAAAATTTCCCCTTCATAAAAGCTTAAAGTATGACCTTTAAACTGAACCACCATTTTTGAAGCTAAGTAGCACTTTCTAGTACCAAAAGCAATTAAAATATTGTGTCAAATAAGCAGTCATTACATCCCATCTGTTAGGCACTGAGAAAAAGAAAAAAGTTCATTAGCACACACAATAGATGACCTTGAGTAACCCCAAGCTGTTTTCAACATGCTATAACCATTCTGATTGTGTACCTAGGCCTGAAATATCCACCCTTTATTGCTCAGATAAAACAAACAGAAAAAGATACAATGCACAGCAGATCTCATGGACAACTTAAAATTTCCTACCTAAAGTAATACTTATTCAGATGACTTTGTAATGCATTGTTGACACAGTACATGTCAGTTAAAACTTCATGTCCGTGATGTTTTAAATTGTTTACTACCTTCCCTTAAACAATATGTCTGATTAGTAATGTGGTCTTAAGAGGGGGGGCTTTATTCAAGTATAGAAATAATGCTTGTACAAATGTCACTACTGTAAAAAATATCAAGTAAACAAACTGCCTTCAACTTGCACACTGACCTCCTGTTCAATGCAGTGTCATCCTTTCAACACTCTTTACACTGAGAAAAAGAAACAAATTCCCAAGTACACATTGGCAAAAATTTCTTGCAACCAAACAAAGCACTCAAATCACACAAAGGCTTTCTGCCCTCAACTAAGAAATTGCAGAGCAAAAATTTGGATTTAGGTAATCCACTTGGATTACCATGGCTGTGTCTTAAAACTACCACAGTGAGATCGCAGAGAAATGGGTCATGTGCATAGCAGTTTCCTGTGCTCCTCCTGCAAGTGCCAGACATGTGACTGTAATGCTTAATTGTATTACAACTTGTGAACAGGTTCCACCTCTTTCATTGGCCAATAGCAACCTTTAAGACATGATTTAATACAGCTACCGAGGAATACATAATTCCATGTAAATCTCAGATCTTCCTGCTGCCAGATAAGCCAAGGCAATTTGAGGGCACAATCAAATGGTCCAATTCCCAAACACAGTTGTGGAAAATCATGCCCATATTCTTTTAGTTCAAGGCATAATTAGATTAAGAGCTAGGAGTATAAAGACAATCCCTGTTCCACCATGCATGCATGAATGCACATACACGCACACACACCTCACAATGCTGTGATCAATAAACACCCTCAAAGGTATGTACAAAGAATTATAAAATATAACTATATTTGAAAAAAATGTTTGCTGCAAGTGTAACAATAATATCCTTAAATATCAGTAATCTAGTAATAATAAAAAAATAATTTAAGATTTGTTGCTTTTATTAACTTTAAATTTTATACAAAAGTTTCAATAAACTAAAATAAATCACACCAACACTTGGTCCATTTTGTAGTGATAAAATGGGGCAGAACCAGCCAAGTTTTACTCCACAGCTACCAGTGTTCACTTGTCTATCAGGTGCGTTTGAAGAGTAGGCTGCTAGCAGGAAATTTCTCTCATTTATTCAGTTGGTAGAAAATGCTGGTAGGACATTAAGCTATTCAGACTGACAACAAAGAGAAGGTCTAAGCAGGGGTGAGAATTGGAGGCACCTGTCCGTCTGCTGACCGACATAGTAGGCCCTTGCAACATGAGAGTTAGACAAAATTGTTGCTATGGAATGGGAATAGGAAACTACAACATACGGCAGAAAGTAGCAAGGGATGAAATTTGACTTTCTGCAACATTAGGTCTTAGGCAATAGACAGTAAGAAAGCTCAAATTACTGAACAGGGCCAGGGACAATACATTTTCATCAAACAAAGAAACTATAAAATGTCAGAATTCTTTCTAGATTTGTTCACTTCAATAATTTTAAGTAACACTTCCTGTTTAAGCAACAGCACTATACAGTCAGTTGTGTGAAGAAAGTAGACAGGAAATTTGGGTTTAAAAAGACTGCACTCACACTAGTTTACAGTTACATTTAAAACACTGTAGTCATCTAGTAAACAGAAAGCCTTTAAAGGCTCACAGAATACCAGACAGCATGGTCAGTTACACCAATTATACCCCACCTCCATAAAATGTGAAAAAACACCATGCATGTTTTATGTGTAATATTAAAAAAGGGTGAAAATCACAAAAATTGACACTAGAGGCTCCTGATGTCTCATGAACTCTGCTTTATTTGTTAACCCCCAACACCAGACAGTTGTAAAAACTGCCTCCCACAGAGACATGCTGCGAGCCAGTATTTTGTGATGGAAAGTTTAACTGATGGTGTGACTTCCACCCTAGGGGAGGGTCAGAGTCTGAAGTCTATCACCATGGGAAAGAAAGGACAAGATGGAAGGCAAGAGGGTGTCAGAGTTGGGGGAAGAATGTTTTGCCACACTTTTCTGTGCAAACCAATAGGAATCCAACAAAACAGAAAATCTGAGGGTCAACTTCACAAAAGTTACCTACTTACCCATTAAGCTGGAGTTCATAAAAGGTGTTGGGGACAATCCTTCATGGGACACTAATCGACTGTCACTCAAATGATCACCATAATGAGGGCTGTCTGCAAAACCCTGGAGGAAGAAAGATCACAGAGCATTAAACACATTATTAGACTTCAGCACTAATTGAGTGCTATGACACTCCTCTAATTACCAACAAGGGGACAGCCATTGGTCAACTGTACCCCAGTCAATTTTCTTATTCAAATCTTTTTAAAAAAAAAAAAATAAACAACCTTTAAAACTTCTTTTCTTTATAAGCAGGAAAAACATCACCCCTGAAGACCAGAGAAAAGAAACTAAAAGCTTCTACATTATATGTCGTTTTGAAACACCTTTTCTTAAATTCTAGAGATGTAAGAAACAAACCTGTATATACCAACATGCAAGCAAAACCCACCTTCATTTCCCAATACAGCTCAGCTGTGACAAATGATCCTGGGTCATATAAGCCATTATCCATTAAAATAAAAACCTGCCATATAACATAAATGAGGTTAAAAAACTTCAACTGCATAAAATGTAGGGTCACGTTATTGCAAGCCGATGAAAAACAGTATTTTTCAGTCAGTGTCCTACTAAGTGAAAACAAAAAGAAAGAAATGTTTTTAATTCTTTGTTTTTGGAACAAAATGTGCATGTTATAAATGTAACGTTTTAACAACCTGCTTCATCCATGCTGTTGATGGCATTTACAAAGGGAGAGCTCTAGAGACTGGATTGTGGGAACATGAGCTTTATTTGTCTGTGGCATGTTTAAATACCAGCACTCAGAGCACAACATGTCCACCAAAAAGCTCTCGAACACAGGGAACACAGAGGATCAACAATAACTTCCCACATTTAAATGTACCTACTGACAAACATGTAACAGCAGTGCATAATGGAAGAGCCATGGCTCCCTCCTCTGCCACTACAATACAAAAAAATACTAATAGAATAATCGAAACTCTCAATTTCTTGAATATCACAAAAACACAAAAGTACAACATTTAAAGACAGTAAAAGTTATACTGCAGAAAATAGACAGTACACCAACCTAAGAAAGCCCTAAAAGATGTTTCTAAATCTATCCCTCCTCCTGCAGGAGGATGGGAACCAGTTGCCAATCATGTCATATGTAAATTTATGCTACAGGATGTTGTTTTATCACAGCATTTTACTGTATATACCATTGCTACATAGAGACAATGGTAGAACTCACAAACTGGTTATTGACTTGTCAAAGTTTCTACTATTTAAATGAACAAAACATTTACAACAACAAAATTATGCATTGCCATAATGGAAAGTATATATGCTTATTTTACATGCGATTATCGAAGATGTTTAAAAAAAAAAAAAAAAAAAAAAGTACAAGCATAAACAGGAATATTTCTGTGGTGGTGACAAAAATAAATAAATAAATAAATAAATAAATAAATAAATAAATAACTGTGGTGGAGAGCTGTATTTTCATTCCAGTTATCAGCTCTGTGGCTTTGGTCTAAATATCGGTCACAGTGAGGTCCTTCAGCACTTGGGCTCTCCTGCTATAGAAACGGCTCTGCAGCAGCCTTAATCCCAGGTCCTAAAAATGTGTCTGCACTCCACTCAAATGTATTTCGAAAACTACATTAACTCCCATCAGAGGAAATGCACAGCTGCGGGCCTCCATTTCTATAAGCTTCCCCCAAAAACTCATATCCTTCACATAGAAAATACCATACACATAGACACACAGGTGTGTATTTATGTACACACACACACACACACACACACACACACACACACACACACACACACACACACACACACTAAACAGATGACGATGGCATAATTTCACAAATATCTGAGCCTATATTGTGGCAGCTGAAAGACTGCATGTGCTGCATGTACCGTGCAACCACCAGGCTCACCATTTCCGTTAACATTGGCAGAAGCTGATTCATTATTTGTTCACACCCCCTTAAAGAGTTTGCAGGCATGTAGTGCTAACAGCCAAAAAGGTTAAACTATGCTCACACTGATAGGTGTGGTCTCATATTTTGTAATATTTGTCTGGTAGCAAATGGTAAAGCTACTGGCTCACAACCAACATTAACCTTTCTTTTTCCTTTTCTGGCTGAGAGTAACTGCTAGGAATCTAGCAGAACATGACAGGGAAGAGAGGGCAAGACTGCAATGGGAAATGCCAGGGAGTAATGAACGGCTTGAGCTCAAAGAGACAGAGTGCTGTACACTTGCTCCTCTGGGGCAATTAGATCATCAATCTCAGAACATTCATCATTTCCAAACTCCACCAGCTCCTGTGTAGAAAGACAGTAATGCACCCTGGCACTCTGACCAGAGGGGCAGTTACCATGGGCTAAATAACTGTCAAATCACTACTTAAGAATGCATGTCACACAGCTCACTTTTTTACCAACACCCCCCACCATTTAAAAAGTAATCTTTCAGATGAAACTAGCTGTCCCAGGTGAAGCACTACCATGCTTTAAGTGCTGGGGAAGAGATGATGGATGCAAGTATAGGCTACTGACGACTTGCGCACAGTACAGACAGCGGGTCCAGCAGGGGTGGTATCCTGCAGTGGCATTGGGCACAAGCCTGCCTGTCAGACGGTCAGCCTGCAGCCACAGTTGCCCAGGACACACCAAGAGGCGTGCAGCCAAGGTCAGCCTGGCCGGCTGGAGTTGGCATTCACAGCCAATTGGCCACACATACACAAGCAGGGAACATTAAAGCCCTGTTTTAAATTACAGGACATTAAATCAGATTTACCGAGCAGTCTTCCTAGTTGAAGTCAATATTCCATAGCATAGATCCTTTAGTTAAATTAAGAAATTGTACATGTAATTTAATTCTAGAAAATCTGTTAAAAAGCAGAAACAACAGCTATAAGAGACTAGATGGAGGTTAAAGCACAAAACGGAAAAAACTATTTATAAAAACCCCATTTCCCATGTCTCATGACATTTTTGAGACTTTACTTATGACTCATTAGTGGTACACACATTCCAAATACTGAAATTGAACAGAAGATTTAGACTGATGAATTAGTCAAACAGATACCGATTTTGGCAAAGTTTCACTGATGTCAATGTGAGAAATTACGTTTTACTGGGTAACAGAGAAACCTGAGTGAAAATAAGCAGCTTCCCGCGAGCTGGCTCCTGTCTGGCTCTTGCTCGTTCCATGAAGGGGTGCCAACATCTGTCCATTTACTGATGCCTTTCCCTCTCAATGTCATATAAGCTGATTTATATGCACCTTAAGCAAAAATATCAAACATCTAAATCTTGCAATTCAAATCATTTCTGCCCGAGGGGCCACAGCCCATGGATGTTTGTCCGGGAAGGGCACTGGGAAAATAAACAAGGTAATGTCGGCTGCGTTGACCTGACATTTCACTGATATCTGATGGAAAGTGACAAGAGATTGATGTTTAATGTAATTCATACAGGGCAGCAATAACAACCGATGTGTAAAAAAAACAAACAAACAAGCAAGCCAGCAAACAGGGTGATGATCCTGTCACTTTGGAAGACAGTCTACTTTAGAAAGCATTCACAGCATGAGTAAACAATCATTAAGCAAATATTAGTCATTCCTTTTACACTTTGATGGTCTACAAACATACATATATACATTACGTACAAACACACCTCAGAGGTCACAACAGGGTGCTGTTAAAACCACCACAACTTATAGTAGTATAGCACTTTCAGAAAGTATTCATACTGCTCCACCCCCCACCCTTCTAGGCATTCCAAAAATCAAATAAATCAATTCCTTCTTGTGAATCAAAAAAAAAAAAAACAATAGGCCATAATTACAAATTGAAACATTTTTCATTAATTTATTAAAATTACACTGAAATCTCTCAATTACTTTAGTATTCAGATCCTTTGCTATGACACTCCATGTTGAGCTCAGATTCAGCTTATTTCTTATAATTGTGTTCTAGAAGTGTCTCTTCAGCTTGACTGAGTCCAACTGTGGCAAACTCACTAAACTGTACATGATTTACAAAAGGTATACTTTATGCTCCTTAGATCTGTGGTGGACAAGCAGTTACTAATAATGAATGAAAGCAAAACATTAAAAGAAAAGCTAAAAATAATTTATAATATTAGTAACAAAATTGTTGGTGCTGTAATGTATTAAAAAACTTAAAAGACACATACACACAATTTACACCAGAATGTAACTAGTCTATAGCAAAGTTTTAATGTGCACTGAATTGGATATAGTATTAAAATTGTATCCCATGGATCAAGTACATCTTGGGAACTGTTCCTTATTCACTTTTCCTGCCAAAACATTTGTACATATTTCAGAACTTGGCTTTGAAAACTGAAAGGGAAAAAAAATTAAAATATACCTAAACAGGATTATAGTACAAATGAAAAGAAAATCTGGATGTCGCAAAATTATTTGATTCCGTTTATGCAAGTTGTGTTCAAAACACAAACTTTGAAGACAAATATAGCTGTCATATATGTTGCACGCATCCGCTGCGTAAAACAAAGTGAACGGCATAGATCAACTAACAAGGCCTCAGCTTCCCAAAGACCTTGTAATTAGCAAGACCTCTGCCAAGTTTGAAAAAGAAGAAAAGCACAGAAGGCATCATTCCATTCTTGAAGGGGAATCTGTTTTATAACAAGAGAAAGTCAAATCGAGCACATTCACCAAAGACTGGTGTGTATCAATGGGGATGAATCCATATTAAAGCTTCGAGAACTAACAGTTTCAAGAACTATCAGACTTTGTTACAGTAGGCAAAATTTTTGTGTGTAGGAAAATCTATTTGGCTAATGTAGGGGCTGCCCTTTAGTAATCAAATGAACTGAAACACTGCTGGAGAAAATTGTTTAGAACTACAGTAAGAACAGTTTATGCTCAAATGTAGCTTGATCATACCCTCATAACCAAGACTGACACTCCTAAAATAATGCAACCTCACCTTTATTACAATCTAATTTTTTGGACCCAATTATATTTTTACAGCAGTTATACTGTAGTTTGTCAGCAAACTAAATTTTTTTTAAACATACAGTCTTTTAATCCAAGTCAAAATGAAAATGTAATATAATGAGGAATTTACAAAACAATTTGAAAACTGAATTTGAATTTAAAAAAGCAACATTCAATTGCAGAACTGCACATTCTATTAGGATATTCCACAAAAACTGATGTTGTGAAAGTTCAATCTAATATGGAAGAATCAAATTCCTGAACATTATTTTTTATTTTTAAGTTTCTGTATGTGTACAGAACCACTAATTAAGAAAATCACTGAAATGCTTGAATTATAAACAATATACAATTATACAATTATATTTGAAAAATTATTTTCATGTTCTATACCAAACCACCAGAATTTTAAACCTGTTTGTTTAACCCAACCTTCATATTCATCTTATTTGAAATTGAAGGTAGCCTATCTGTACAGAAGAAGAAAATGAAGTGGAACATTTTAATAGCAATAAAACAAAACATCTGTGACTGCAGTTTTACATTTACTCAGTTCCTCTTTCTTTGTTTTGCTCTTGACACCAACTGTAAAATGAAATTCCAGGAAATGTACAAAGATAAAGCAAAAAAAAAAAAAAAAAATCCTACATGTATATTAAATAACATCTATACTTATTAGTTAAGAAGACATACACACATTTTTGAAAATGCAGTTTGAATGTAAATACTGACCTTGGTAATAATCCAATTCATACAACTACTAGAATTTAAAACAATAAAAAAGAAGTTGCAGTAGGCAGACAGCTGAAATTTTCCAGTTCCTGCTTCTTTACCTGCTAATGTGTTCCTTTCCCTGTTGAACTCAGGCAGCAGTTAATATAGTGGTTATAACTGCTGTCTTTCACTCAGAAAACCTAGTTTTGATTCCTATGTCCTGCTATATTACCCTGAGCAGGACATTTACCAGTGAAATTTACCCAGGTATACAATAGGCTTATAAACAAATAGATAAATAATTGCATGTTGCTTTCAAGAATACAGTTAAATAAATGTAAAATTGTACAATAAGTGTAAATGTAAAATTGAAATATCTTAGAACAATAAAAATACTCAGCAATAAAAATACTCAGTATAACAGGATGACATAAATTGCTAGGAAAAAAAGCATTCATTCAGCAATGTATAACAACAACAACAAAACAATCTTCATGTATTTTCCTTTTGGAAGATTAAGGGTAGATCAAGGTATATCCAGATATTTTGATGATGATTCTACCAACATTTCAACTTGAACAAAATAAAGCAATCTTGTATTAACTAAAATTTTAACAAGTCATAACTCAAGATGCTCAAGCAGTGCCATGTGTAGTGGAAAGAAAAAGGACTCAACTGGTAAGTGGCCTGCGCAGAGTTTGTGCTGTAACGATATGGCGACTCACCCTAGAGGACTCGTAAGACGGACTTGACTGGCCACTCGTGCCCCAGGTCGCCTGGTTGGTCCTCTCCTCCATTCCTGCCAAGAGTAGACACATGGCTCATGCAACTCCAAAAAACAGCTCCCAAACTACTACTCGTGGACAGAAACATAGGCACATTAAATACAGTTTATCTTACATGGTTTAAAACTAACATCACCTGTAATGATAACTCCCATTCATGTGAAATAAGCTCATCATTTTTACATCACAAACTAAGAAATTATGTCTCAGACAATGCTTTCACACCTCCCCACAACTACCTCTTTACAAATAACAGTCAAACTGAAGTGCATCTCATCAGCTGGAGGAGGAGGTAAGAGCTACAATTAATTTGACAGAGGATAGGAAAAACAGCCATAGCAAGAGCTGATGACTAATCATTTGGATATCTTTTCAAAGGTTTTGCTTCATGAGCATGAAGCCAATTAGCTGTATGTCATTTATTTTGGTTCATATACATGGCAGAGAAAATTCCCATGGATAAACTAACATTGACTTCCTTTTAACAGCAACACTGACAAGTTAATCTGGTAGCCATATGAAACACCTATTGCTTTTCCAAGTACTAAAATAAAAAACTGTCTTCTCAACAGTCTAGCTTGTGAGTGAACAAGATCACACATTACCGTTTTTGTGCTCTACTGCACAACTGAACACTACCTTGTTGTGCCGTAGTTGCATGTATTTGTAGGACAAAATGCTCAAAACTGAGGCCTGCAGTCGACTAAGGCAGAACATAAAAGTGAGACTGTGGCTGGGCTGTGACGGTGCCATCTTCAGAAACCCTAAAACCATCAAGGAGAAGCACAAATTTCAGTGTAAAACTGGTTGTCTGGTTGCTTGAATGACACAAAACCTTCTTCCAGTTTGGCACATTTTTCTGTTACTAAATGCTGGGGCAGAGTGCATATATTTGAGCGTAGCAAAAACGTTGTGGTCTTTGTAGTGAATCATGAGAAGTAATGATGGAAGAAAAAAAATTGAATGTATAAAATGTTGATCTATTACAAAGTCAACGAATAACAAATGGATTAAACAGCTAGAGGAAGCTCTGAAACATTTACAAGATATGTCAAGCTGCTCAAAGTATACATTGAGAGTTCAGATACTGGGTGCTTCAAAAGGGTCACATTTGTCCAAGGCTGCCACAAACCCATACAGGAAGTGGGGGGTGATTACATGTCATAGTATCATACTAAATGTCTCTCACACACACACACACACACACACACACACACACACACACACACACACACACACACACACCCCTCAAGTTACATTTTGAATAAACACCCAACTGAGAGCAACATACCTTCAGCCTTAGTTCAGTTCTATAATGGAAACTGCTTGTCAACAAAATAGAAGAAAATTTATATAAGCTTAAATTTTAATTTAACATTAAAAATGATCTAAACAGCATATTTATAATAAGATGCAGCTATGGGTTTTGAGATGTCAACAAGTTTTTGCTCCTACAGCTGACACTGTGGTATAGTAGACTCACATGAGAAATCCCAAAATAAAGATAGTAGGCCTCATAAACATACATAGACAGTTTGCTCTTCATTTGGTTACTCTGCCTCCACAGACCAGTAGTCCCCTTGCCAACCCTTTCACAGAAATTAAAACCTGGACAGCATTGCCCTCTCAACCACAGCCAGGTACCTGTACAGAGTTGAGAGAAATCTGCAAAGCCAGTTTGTGACCACTGCACTCTCTCAGAGGAGGTATTTCCCTTAGATGTCAATCATAACAAAATGATTTACAAAGGAGTGAATGCTCAGATCTAACTAGGGTGATTTGCCTTTTCCTGCCTCAGCTGAAACCACATAAAATGCATTTGCATGCAGCGTCTGTTGAGCGGACAATTTCAATATAGATTTTAAACATGGCAGACAACCGGCTCTCCATGCTGGTCAACTGACAACCAGAAGTGATCACTTTTAAAAAGCTATATAAGGATTATTGAGATATGTCATTATGGCATTTATGCCACCATTAAATCATCATGCAATTAAGCTTCTAACAAACTATGCAAGCTGAAACCAAATAGATGAAAGTTTCAGCACTAAAATTTGCAAAATTTTAAACCTCACCCTCACTAACAGCAGGGCTTGACTGTTGTATTTTCTCAAAAATTAATTTTTCAACCTAATATAAACACAGAACTACATTTTATCAAAAAAGATAATTGAAATTACTTGTTTTGACTTTGTCTTTAAAATAATGAATCATTTGCTGAACTCATGACCAGTATAGACAACAAAAAACAAAATACTTCCCTTTCCCTCTAGTTACAATCACTAATTTTAAAAACAGCCAGATAACTGGATTAGTTTACGTTCAAACTGAAAGGCAAGGGAAAGATATTTACAATGTAGTAATAACATTCTTCTGGCAGCTGATGTGTTAAGAGATATGGTTAAGTTCTGCTTCTGTTTTAAACCTGTCACGTTAGGAAAAGCTGTACTGCTTTAAAAAAATTATTTGCTTGAATTAGAATTTGTGTGCTCTTGCCATTTGTTGAATATGGATCAGATATCAGGACTATGATGCAAAGTGTCTTGTTGACTTCATATGCATCAAACTGCACTGACTGAATTCCATACCAGGCATAAGGGGCAACATTATTTGTATTACAATCACACAAAAAAAAAAACCAACCACAACAGTATAGGAGGCAGAATCTCATAAGAGAAAATACCCATTTCATCACAACACATTCCAGCCTGCAGAGAGCATGAAAGTGAAAGGGTTTGCCCAAAGCACAAACAAAGGTCAGCTGGGTATTCTCGCTCTGCATCAATGAAGCATGTATATGATCCCAGAGAAACAACATTTGTCTAACATTTATTTAATGCATCTGGTGAGGAATAAGTTACTAACAGGAAATACGTATGCACACCTTAAAAATAAAGTTTATATACAGAAATAAAAAATGAGTACATCTGAAAGCTGTTTTAGTTACGCCAGAAAAACATAATTATATAATAGGTACATACAAATAATTATAATAATGTCCTCAGCATCTCACAAACACAAATAACCATAATGGTAACACACACACACTTCGCCCTGCCCAAGTCCAACTGGCAAAGAGGGAAAACAGCAGATCCCTAACAATAAATACAAGATTAAAAGTTCATTAAACAAGTACACCTGACAATTCTGGCAGGTGATGAAGAATGAGGGAAAACTGTCACCTTGACCAGCCAGTGACTTGCTGTTTAAGCAATGCTGAGGAAACAGTTCCCTAGAAGTGATTTTATCAAGTGACTTCCTAACCTTTTGCTTTGTTTTGAATCCCCCCCCCCCCAAAATCAGCCGAAAGTCAGTACATTGTACTAAGGGAACACATTTTTGTTTATAAACAGACTGACCTCAATGCAGACAGACCCCACATAAATCATGGCAGTTTTCATAAGGCCAGGTGAGAAAGAACTGCTGTCTTTCTTGATATATATTATATTAGAGTCCTAAAGGTTAGCTGTACATCAAATGACTGTGTCATCTGAGGTACGATAACACTAACACAAAAATATAACATTCTTTGATATTAAACAAGTGTGAAATTAAGGGAAAAATATCACTACATCCTATCCGTGTATTTTAATAGTATAAACAATATGCTTATGGCTCATCTAAAGGCTTTCAATTCATTAAGTTCTTTTACAGCTGCATCGTCAAAACAAAACTCAAATCTTTCATCAAGCTATAGCAGCAAGAAAAATATAAAGCAATAAAAGGAGGAAAGTAACACATACAGCACATTTATCTCCATTTTATAGAAAAGCATCAGTCTGTTCTCTAAAAAAAACAGCTGTTAACTCGATGCCTGAGAAATAGAAAAAAATAATTATGCACTACAATGCATTGCAAAAGTTAAGACCCTTAAGAAATTCACATTTTACTGGATAACTGAATGATGCTTTAGTATTTATTACCATGTCTTTTTTTTTTTAAATACAAAATAATAAGAAATAGTCGTTGACAAGAAATTATCACAGATTTCAAGATTGGAACCACACAGATAAAGGTGTTTTACAGTCAGGTACTGAAATCTAGAGCAAAGAAATCAAAGACCAAGGAGGTGTCAAACCAAATTAATAAGCAAGTTATCAGAAAGCTCAGATGTGGTGAAAGGTACAAAAAAAAAAAAAAAAAAACCCCAAAGGCCCTGAACATCCTTATAATCACAGCTTACTCCATCATGAAAAATGGAAGATGCATCATACAACCCAGCTACAGCCGGCTGCCCCTGCAAAGGAAACTGGGAAAAGATGCCACTTTTCACAGTGCAAAAGTTACTGTAGTCAGAAGGGGGAAAAATAAAAAAAAAATCTAACCTTTTGGACATCATGTAAATCATTATTCTTGACCCAGCACAGCGCATCACCCAGGTGATGCACACCAGTAAACAATAAACCATAGGGGTGGTGCCATCATGGTATGGGATTGCTTTTCATCAGTAGGGCTGGAACGCTTGTCAAGATTGAAGGAAGAATGAACAGTACAAAGTAAAGGCAAATATTAGAAGAAAATCTCTGATAGTCTGCTGAAGACTTAAAGTGGGGTGACATTTCATCTTTTAAAAGGACAATGATCCCAAACACAAGGCTAAAGATAACCTGGAGTGGCTTCAGAAGAACAAAGTTAATGTCCTAGACTGGCCCAGTCCAAGTTCTGATCTGAATCCAACGGAGAATCTATCACAAGATTTGAAATGCTGTCCACATGTAATCTCTAAGTAACTTGAACAAAATTGCTACTGAGAATGGGCGGCTGGTGTCAGAATCTGGTAGACATTTACCCAAAAAGACCTATTCAGTTCAATGGTTGAATACTAATTAAAACAGCATATTTAATTTTTTTATATTTAAAAAATAGTTTGTGATGCAAAACTCATGATGACTTTTAAAAAAGATGTTAAATATGACTTTGAATTCAAATACTGCATAGAAAGAAATACTAAAGCATCACTTTGTTATTCAGTAAAATGCGTGATTTTGATCAAGGGTCTCAATACTTTTGTAAAACACCGTATCTAAAGTTTCTTTTACATTTTACAAGAACCTGCTAAATTGTACAGTTCGGATATATTGTATAAATTGCACGCAAGGGGACAAAAATAAAAAAGCATCCACACGAAACATATAAATCTTAGTTCTACAAATACACAATAACAGATTATCAGTGAAGAGCAACTGAGAACAGGGACCCTTTCAGAGCCCAGCAAAAGTAAAACATTGGCTTCCCCTGATGATAACCATCTGACATGTCAGACAACGAGTGTCTCCCACATGATGCGGCACAAACAGCAGCTCTGACAGGCCACGAATGCTACAGCAGATTTGGAAACAGGGGTACTGGTTTGATAAGGCAGCGGTGGGGTTTTTTCAAGTTGGAATGGCGGGTGTGCATGCGCCAGAGCTCCTGCGCACCTGGACTGCTGGGGATGGGGGATGTCAGGTCTGTCAAGGTGTCTTCATTAGACAGCCACAGAGCTCCAGAGCTCAGTCATCCACAAAGCACTGTCAGGAAGAAAGAGACCTGCAGCACCAAACACAGCCGCACAACTTCCAACATTATGCTGCAGCCAAGGGAAACAGTCAGACAGATTACCGCAACATGGTATATACAAGGATCCACATTTATTCCAATGTGTCACAGCAGCTTATCAGCAATAAATAAATAAATTAAACATCAAAGACCCCACAAATGGGCCAGATACAGAGCAGAGCCTGGGGTTATTGTGTTGCATACAGAAATGAAGGCATTTCATGTCGTTTGCTTTTCCAAACCTCCTGTTACTTAGTCATGTGATGAGATTAATGACTGCCAGGAGCAACAGGCCCAAAAATGAGTGAGCACGTAATGAAATCAAAGAAAACAAAACTGTAAATTATTCAAATAAAGGGCAGTAGCCATGCTAGCACAAGTTCTATAAGGAAACACTACAGGTTAATTATAACATAATACAAATTATCCTCAAATTTACAGACTAAGTGTGTGGGCAGGAGGTCTCACGATATAGCAAAAGCATAATTTAAGCAAAAAAAATTTTTTTCCCCCACTACGGCACTGCAAACTGCACTTGTGCAATCTAATGTAATGAACACAATGTGGAGAAAATGAAATGGTCAGTATTGTATTTGAAATATGCAGGACAATGAATTATATGCAAAAAGCAGCGAATAACGCACTCAGCAATAAGTTGTTTCAATGTCTTCATTATTTTGTGTATCAAGTTATTTTCTCCGAAAATGTTTAAAAATAGATATTTGTATTTCTCCTCACATAGTGCTTAAAAACAGGTCTTTTCAATATTTATTATTTTAATATTTTTTTCTTGAATACTTTTACAACAGTCCTTAAAATCCAAAATCTGTAAAGTCCAAGTCTGGAAAGACTGAGGACAGACTGTATATACATCTGTCACCAGAGAGCAAGTCAATCCAGCTAAAGACTAGGAGTTACCTGTAGCATCAGCAGCACAAAAACCAAACTATTAACAACTTTAATAACTCTGATCATCATCAAGGTTAAGAACAATAACATGGAGACTTACAAGGGCACCTTTTCAGTTTGTGCTGTGAAATTTCAGATGCTGAATGGAAAAATCAATGCCAGTTCTCACTGTTTAAAAGTATAGCACAAAACAACAAGTCTCACCTAATTCTCTCAAACAATAACAGACATGGAGGCAGGCAGTCAGCATTGAGATTCTTTGGTTCTGATAATGACGGAAACTTCACAAAGGCAAAGATGCACTTGGCCATAAAGTTTCTAAATGGGAAGCATATCGGGCTGGGGCGAGAGAAGTCAGAATCACTGAAAAAGCAGTCATAGACTGCCAAACAGTCTCCCATCATGCAATGGCAAGCAGGCAAAGGACCCAGTGCTGAGACTGTCACATGCAGGGGGGGACACGCACCCTAAAAGTGTTTATAAAAAGTATATATAAAGTGAAAAAACCAATTATGATACAAACTACCATCAATGCCACATCTCTTCTCCAATACCTGAGTTGATGGACAGGCTAGCAAGGCACAGTCCTGAGCATCCTTTCAAGCTTCCCAGGAGTAAGAAGCAGAGAAAATCGGGTTTAATTTTTGTGTTTCCATCTGTTGTGGTGCTCCTTCCTGTACCACGCTTTTGGATAGCTTTGAGTGGTCCAGGCAGCATGGTTCCTCTTCCATTCTTTGGATATCTCCAGTTCAGACACATTAATCCTAAATTCTCATTCCCAGCAATTTCCACACTTCCTTCCTGTGCTGCCTTGCTATGCACTCCTTACCATATATAAGGGGTAGGCATGCTGACAACCCCCACACACTGCTGCAGTTTAAGCATCCAGGTTACATACATAGGACATTTTACAGCTCCATTACACTAATTAAATCTCATTCCACACTTTTTCTGGATGCCAACCACTGTGACTTCCAAAAGTCTTTATCCCAATTCTAGAAACCAAGGACATCAACTACAGGAAGCTGTTTTGTAGTCCTCTGTTACCGAAGACAAAAATCAAATGAAGTCTTACAACATGTTGACATTCATGTATCACTTGTGCACCAGCAACCCTTCCTATGCAATAACAGAAAGATATGGAGTACTAGAGGACAAACATGAAGTCAGAGGTGAAAGCCCAGCCAATGTTTATACATCAAAAGGTCTTATTTGTACTGAGCCATGCACAGGAGATGCTAATCAGCCATACAAGGTAACTATCCTAATGATAACAGTTCAAGTTCAGGTGTAAAGACAAACCTCCACCTATCTGCATCTTTCCTCATCATTCTTAGTAGTGAAAACAAGCCAATGGAGGTGAGCCACCTGAAATAAGGGACATGAAGTGTGTGTGTGTGTGGGGGGGGGGGGGTGTTGGGGTTCTGCTCCACTCTTCGTTAAAGAACTTGCTAGGCATGCCAGAACAGGAGGATGCACTTGAGTCTTGCATGCCATCCCCTCCACAGCCCTGTACTCTCATCCTCCCATCATCACACAGGCGACCCGCCAATGTCTGCAAAAGCTTCAAAGGAGAAAAATGTGCAGAGACACACACTGGTACAGACCTGCACAATTTGCTCTGAGGACACAATAGAAATAAAGTTCCCTATTATATACTGTTATCATCACTAATATTATCATTAAAGTCACTGTTGGCTCATCTATGCTGCCCTCTGATACATTTTTTCCACTATGAGAGACACTAAACATGAAGAGTGTACAGCTTAATGTTTGAAGACACCCCTGCGAAACATACAACTTGGTCAGTTTCAGTGATGCACAATTAACTCTGAAACTCATATGGAAATAAATGTTTAAGGATTAACAAGCTGCTCCAGTGTCAAAATCAACAAGTCTACAAAAGATGACTGGCTACACAATTTTCACATGCAAAATGAGAAAGCTGCTTCCAAATTATCTTTTATAACCTTTAGAAGGCAAAAATTGGCAACACACTATTCCATAACTTTAAGACCAAGACTGAAGTTAAATTTGAAGGGCAAACTGTACACAGCACAAAAACAGTTTTCAGTTTCAAACCCCAGTCCTAAAAATAACCCACCAGTTAAGTTCAAATGTACCAACAAATGAATGTTCTGCAAGGGGGGGGGGGGGCAGCCAGTGTTGGGGATTAGGCCAGCACAACAACAATGGCTTCTCCTCATCAGCATTTTCTATATCTGAAATGTAAATCCTGATAAAAGTATCAAGCCAGCGGTCACGCTCAGCTACACACTCTTCTCGGTCCACTTCACAAACAAGCTGCTGAACTTTGAGTGTGATCTGTGCAGAGGGAAATGATGGGGAAAAAGAGCTGCAAATAGAAGCAGTCTTCTAAAACAATGTACAGTTACTTGTCACATCCTGAACACTTCTGGAACAATTCTTCATTGGTCCCTTTAATATTTATTCAAAGCAATTCCAGCCAAGAGCACAAAAAGTGACTTTTTAAATGAAGCAACAGGAAGGTTATAAAATTTGATCCTTTTCTTGTAACTATTTATTCAGCTGTGTCTTTTGAGTAAGTAGGAGTATACCTAGACTACACCCTGCAGTTTCACCTGCATATACCCCCACCCCATTCTCCAGTACACCATCAGAAATCTCAACTCCAAGGGGTGAGGGGAGAAATACAAACAATGAAGGTGGCAGAGTTTGACTTAAAAAAGAGGAAGCACAGGGCAACGACTGAGTTGTGGCATACACAGACCATCACCAAGTCTTAAATGGCACCATGTCATAGACTGGCTCAGTCCCCTGTGATTCCCACTCAGTCCACAGGAGACATGCAGAACCCATATACAGGGGTGACCAGAAAGAGGGATTAACAATGCATTCCACATGCTGTAGTAGTAACTGGGATTTGACAGCCAGTGTATGAATAAGTGCAACTACCCAAAAAAAAAAAAAAAAATGTAAAGTGCAAATTGTGAAACATCAGAATGGGGCAGCGGTGGGTGACTTAAACAGGCCTAGACTATCATCATGTGACAGAATCAGCATGTACAATCAAACTCGAATGCTCTGACTACCCGTACAATAATGCCCATCAGCCATCATACAACCGCGCCAGGGTAAGAACACTAGTTAGCTATGAGCCAGACAATGTATGCTTCTGTGTTGAACCAGGTAAGCGGGGACTGTGTGCGTCCCTCACGTATCCAAAATATATTGGAAAATATTTACCTGAACTACGATTTGAAAATCAACTGCCTAGATGCACCCAATAGTCCACGCATAACATACGGATGTCACTGGGGTAGCACTAATGATTTACATGGAGCTGAATATATCAAACAATGTCATACTCCAATGAAAAATTCATTGACAAGCATTTTATTTACATTTTCATTTTCTTACCACATTTCCCAAGCTTATATAACTGGCTGCATGAATTTTTGCTAACAAAAAAGTAAAATACATGCAAATACTAAAACACAAAGTAATAATATTTTACACTAGTACTTTATTAATCCATCTTCTGGTAGAGAAATTCTCACGGTGTTTAATAATGTACAACATCAATCGGCAGGATACTTACGTAATTACCCGTTAAACAAATGCAATTTCAAGATCCAATGCCTTACATTTGACCACACATACATAAGGATTCTGAATTTTTAACAAAAAAAAAAAAAAAAACCCACTCCACATAGCCTCCATGATTTTCCAGTTTAAAGAATACATACTATGCAGATGCAGGTGAGCAGATCTGTATTGCAGCATAGCAGTGCCTCCTATGGACAAACAAACATTTGAATATTGGGCCCCTGCTGAAGGCTTTGAGGTTTCTTTGTAATGTTGAGTACATTTACCAGTGCTACATTAAAAAAGACAAGAAGAAAGGATAAAGACTGAGACTTTATCTGTCATTACATTATTCAATATCTCAAATGTTTTGTTTTAATTAAAGCCATTAATATAGAATATTAATTGTCTTTTAATGAAATATCTGCTATTACTATCCTTAAGTGTGATAACATGCACATGAAGGATTTATGACTAAAGTAGTGTAACCAAGCCTCTTTTTTCAGTACCATTTCTGTGTAAAATCCTCTTACCAGAACTGCTGGCACAACAGTAACAATTACAATTTGGCAGCAGGAGAGATAACTGTGGGGCTACACATCCAGCTGTCAAAGGGCATTCCGTCTGCTCACAGCATCTCAGACGCTTTCTCCTGCCATTTACACATTTGATCCTTATTTTCAAGAGAAATTTTTGCTTTGATTTCTGGACGTTTTCCTTTTAAAAAACAGACAACACAGGAATTTAGGAGCTGCCCTTTAACAGGGACAGAAAACCGCACATAAGACACTTTTACACAGTCTGCAAAGGTAAATTTCTCCTGTGGGATTAAGGTTACGGGGTTACACACCTACATTGGTGCTGTGCCAAAAGGAAACAGAGCTGCACAGTGCTAGACACAGTTATTACTGCAGGCCCATAGGGGCAGAACTTGCCTCTGGAGGGTCCTCAGATATGGCAAAGGGAAATTAATTTTACAATTTTTACCATTTAAACAGCTGGAAACTTTTTTTTTTAATACAGTAGCTAATAACGATATGCAAGTGCCTTACTCAAGGGTGCTCCAGCCAGGAACCTCTTGGGAATTTAGCCAGAAAACTTTAGGTTACTCTTTCCTGCCCTTATGAGACTGCCTGCTTCCTACTCCTCCACCCAGAATGCAAGGGGTCAATCACACTAGGGTTCGAAACAGTCCAATTCAAAGTCAGAGTCTACAAGCAGCATTCAAACGATTTTCTAAATCACTCTGATCATCTACAAAAGGAAATAGACAGGCTGTCTAGTAAATGACACGCAGAAGTTTAAAAGTTTCAGAAATGTACTTATTTTGATGATGCTCCTTGCCTCAGTGCTAGCAAGTCTTAAGGGCTGTTTTTTCAAGATTCACCAAGATCCCCCAAATTGCCTCAAGTCATGCCACATGAATACAATAACCCCTATTCATTTCCTTTACTTCCTCTACCCCCCTCAGCATGCTGAAGTCTGGTCGTAATCCTAAACACTTTAACTTACTCTACATAGCTCAATCAGAGGAGTAGGGCTTCAGGAGGGATGTGTGTCTATAAATGACCCATATTCCCCAGCCCGTGGCAGCAGGGCGGTCTGGCACAAAGCAGGTGGTCCAGTTGGGCTGGGTCGCTCCTACACTCAATGTCACAGTGTATGTGGTCCCTCCTCCTGCCCCCCCCCCACTCCAACACCCTCTTCTGCTCCCCACCTGAAAAAACTTCACCTTTGACCTCACAGATCTCAAAGTTTATAACTCGACCCGTGGTGGAAAACACAGATGTGGAAGTTTAGAGTAACCCAGCTTTGTTTCAACAGGACCTGTGCTGAGCCAAGAGAAGAGAGTTGCTTTCAATTTTGTGCCAAGGCAAACTTAGGACTTTCACAACTCCATTAAGACAGGAATATACAAAATCACTCAGTTTACGTTAGTAGCGCTTATACACCATATTCTGTTCACTAAACAAAAACGATAAAATGTTTAGAAGGTACAGCCCTGCATGTTTACTGAATTAAGTGCTTCTGGTAATAGTTCCATTTGCAAACACACCAAGTTAACACTGTATATACAATATACAAATTCGAAAGGTTTCACTTAAATCAATAATATAAATTTTAACCCTTATGTAAATTTATAATGTTTGGTTGTACAACAGACAGAAGTGTACTGTATGCTGACAGTCCTCTTGGCTTAACTGTGAAAAGATGCAAAGGCAGAGGCAAGTAACCTGTCTTCAAAGGACCTTCATTGCCATGGCAACAGCAGGATTCTCAGTAACCGAGTCAGGAGGTGACCTGTGATATATAAATGAAAGCTGTCCAGAGTGAGTGAATCCTCCCTGCAGTAGTGGTCTCTTTTTGCCCAGAGAAAGCTCCAATTTGAGCTGCTGGGATTTGAACACCACAAACATGCGCACACACACGCATGCGGGCACGCACATGAGTAGCCAACAGTTCACAGGGCAAAGTAAGGGTTATCTAAAAATAAACAGCTGCCAGGGGCACAAAGGAAGCACCTTCCTCCATACACCAAGGCTCAAATAATGAAGGTAGGCTTATCAAACAAAGGTGGTAGATTTAAAAAATAAAAAATAAAAAAAAATAAAAAAAACTTGTCCCAAGATTCTTGCAGAGGCAAAAAAATGTAAAATAAACTCATAGTGCAAATTTAGTGCGACTGCTTGTAAAATATAATTCAGTAACAGATTAACTCTAATTTGGTGTTTGCAGAAAATACTAACAAGTGAAGGCGCGGGAAAGCTAAAATCATAACAATCACCTGAAGGTGACATCCCATGCACCATCTACAGGCCAAATGCTTTCCAAAGGGAGGAAAAGTTTTCTCTGAAAAAAGAAGAATTTAAGACCCCTATTAAAAGAAATGTCTGTTATAAATATGGCATCTGCACTATGAAAGAATTCATTTTTAAATTAATGCTTAAATGGCAGGAGAGACTTAGCGGATGTTTTAAACAAAAAAAAAAAAAAAAAACAAATTCGCAAATCCTTCAGAAAGGCTTTGAAGATAAGCAGCACTCAAATGGAATTTTGTCACCTTTCATATCTTCACACTTTGTGCCAAGTACTATACAGTGTAGTTTTATTTTTGTTTTGTGTAGAAAATTATCTGGAAATGCACACAGTACTTTTTGCCATTTTACAAAACAAAAAGTAATCTGGCTGCAACCTAAAGATTAATTCTGAATAATACTTATTAGAATTTTTCCATAGCTCATTAATAATTGATCAGCTGACAAAACCTTTTCTTAATCCACACCACTGCATAAAGGAACACCCATACTAATGTCACTGGGTAATATGTACCTGAACACTAGACCCAAAAAAACCCCCAAAAAGAACAGAACAAAATGTTTGAACTCACATACCAGTATCTTCAAAGGAAAGATTAAAGGATCTACCAAAAGTTCTGGTCACAGTCTTTCTGGATTGAAGCATTCGGCATCGATAATCTGTTCCCCAAACATAAAGCATATTTATCCTACAAATATTCTGTTATCGACTTAAATGTAACATTCTGAACCACATTGGTTAAAGTAATTCCTTAAAACAAAATAATGTACAAAGGACACTGCATCCTTTACCAGTTTCTCCAGCTCTGGGGTCAACAGTAGTAAAAGTGCCTGTTACCGCTGATGGCCTTCATCACTTGTTTCACACTGACCTGTCTATTCTTTCGGTTCCCCATGGCAAAGTTTCTAACAGAATCATACCTAAGTTGCTAACCATAAAAAAAGAATTAGAAATGACAAAGACACCTGCCCCTAAGTACAAATGATATGTGCACACACATCCATTTACTCATCACTGGGTGGACTTTACATTGACTAAAGAAATTGTTTGCAATGCAAGAAAAGAAAAAAAAAAACACATGCACATATTTCAGTACTTTGTTTACTAACCTTGGGATATTTTTCTTAATGTCCCTAAAGATTTGAAAAACAGGCAGACCCATGTGTGCGTGCACACACCAGAGAAACTTTATGTTTTTGAGGAGGTTCCACTCACACGGCAGGAAGCTTAAGCCCACAGTGGAACCACATGCAAATGCCAGGAGAACATGCAAACCTAACATACAAACCCACACGCCACTGGCCTACGCTCTAACCCAGTGAATTAGTGACACTGGTCACGCTAACATGAGCACCTCCACACAGCCAAGCTCACATTTATAATGACAATTTCTCACTGCACACAGAGCACTTCCAAGTGTTTCGATGTCACCAAGGAACAGTCATTTTTTTATGTCATAATAAGAAAATGATTGAAAAGAACAGCTCATATCTGAAACAACAATGTTAACACACAGCATCAAAAATAATGTACGAGAATACAATCTCTCTAATAATGGGGTACAACTGCAAAAATCCTTCCATACTGAGCAAAAAAAAAAAACAAATTTAATTCCTTGCAAGGATATTCAAAGCCAGGAAAAGCTTTTTCCTACACAGATGGAGAGAGCCAACAAACAACCAGTAACAGTTATATTTTGCACATTTTTGGTTAACATTTCTATATAATCATTA
This sequence comes from Heterotis niloticus, assembly GCA_018136845.1. Taxonomy (NCBI): domain Eukaryota; kingdom Metazoa; phylum Chordata; class Actinopteri; order Osteoglossiformes; family Osteoglossidae; genus Heterotis; species Heterotis niloticus. The sequence continues at coordinate 10,224,048 of CM030904.1, forward strand.
AATGTCACAAGCCACAGCACCAAACTCATGTAAAACTCTACAACACACACAATGAATCTAAGGGGACATACTCATCAATTGTCCATCAAAGGCCTATAACAAGCCTGTTTAAATCCAAGTAATTACCAAATATGACTTGAAGTCATGAAAAACAAAATACTTTAATAAACTGACAATAATTGTAAAAGTTAAATAGAGTCTTTAATATGTTCCAATTTAAAAGAAATACTAACCAGTCTGGAATTGAGGCTGCTGTAAGTGAAATTTCCACAATACTACAACCACCAAAATTATTTTCTTGTAACAGAAAAGCAATAAAACACTGTCAGTGCAAGATAAAATGTGTCAAATGTGAATAAGATTTTTAAAAGCAGCTGAAATACAACAGAAAAAAACTGGAACGTAGTAAAAAAAAAAAAAAAGAAAAGAAAAAACTTTTTTCTTAGAAAAGTTAAATGAATTTATAACTACTTTTTAACTGTCGCAAAAGTGTTGCATCCTAATTTAATAAATTCAATGTAAAGCCATTCAAATATAATATACATTTAAATAATTAGGTAAGCTTTTAATATATTCTATATCAAAATAAGTTCAAAGAAACAGACTTAACTTCTTGGGTAGGGTTTCAAATTCCTTTAGGACTTTTGTTAGAATTTCTGTGCAAATGCATTCAACTACATATTATTCAATGTTATATAAACAGAAAATATGCTAAAGAAATAGACAGCAAGCATACAAGTCTATGATCACATGCATTGCACCCTTAAAATCATTTCCTGAACTGAAAACCAAAGAATGTATAGGACAACAGTACAAACAACCGCAGGAGAGACGGTGAGGACCTGGAGAGCAGAGTGACGGAACCGGGGGTTGGTTTTTTTGTTTTTTTTTTTGTTTTTTTTTTAAATAACCATAGTCCAGCCGTATTGTGTGGTGTTCCTGTCAGGGTTTCCTTCTGTCACGAGAGTTCTACTAACAGTATGTTGATTGCTCCTTAATGAATTGAACTGTTATCATGTTACCCCATAATCATGAAACCCCATTTGTCACCAACTGTATTTCCTTATTTTCTATTAATACAGAAAAAAAAAAAAAATCTAACAAGTCGCAACTGCCGCCCTGACTTTATTCAAGTTACTTGTTTTACTTTAATTGAGAAAGACCTGCTTGCCATCTGTGAACATTTAAGGCTTCATGTATCTGGCACCTAACCTGGGGATGGTCATGCAACCTACAAACAAATTGGCTATAATCATGCAAAGACACAGGATGAGTCTAGTGCCTTCAGCTTTCATGTCAGACTATAAATCAAGACACTCCTGGAAAACAAAAACTGGGCATCTTTCATAGGAAATTGCATGAAACTATGGAAATATCTACAAGCTAGTAAACATTATTTGCTAAATGAATTGATATGTGGCAATTTCATCTGATACTGAAATACACAGCATTTTAAATGTTACACTGTAGCATACTAGTCCTTCAGTTATGTATTATAATAATTACTCATTTTAGTAGACAAGTAAATTTCAAAACAGGGAATTGATGGAGGGAATTCATTCCCAAGTGACATATTATTTTGTTGTTACCAATGCAAAGATAAATCTCGCTCATCTCTCAGAACACGCATCTACAACAGAAGGTCACTTCAACAAGCTCTTACAACTATGCATCATGAGTTACAAGCACCTTTTCACTTCACCTGCAGCACTGAGAAGTGTAAACTTTGTGTCAAAGCTAAGCAACAAGTCCACCTTTTTCGCCAATCGTACAACACAAACTGAAGTCGCAAAATGCTTAATTGCTTACATCTCCAAAAATAGATTTGCATTTGGCAGTACACTAGTTAAGTAAGCATTCTCACTAATAAATAATGTAATAAATCAAGGTTTTTGTTTTTGAGAGATATTAAAATCAAGTCACTTCTTGAACTTTAACTCACCCTGCCCTTGAAAAGCAGAAAACCTGTAAGCATAAGAGGTTGGACTCTTCAAATCACAGACTGTGAAAGGTGTGAAGACCCAGAAATGGCCCTATAACTGGGTAATGAAGACTACAGGAAATCCCCACCTACTAACTTGTGCTGGTCCCTGAAGCAGACACAGGAGACAGTTAAAAAGGAAGTACTCTAATAATTACACAAATATAACAAAGGTCTGGAAGCATATTCAGTCAAATGCACAAGCTAAAGCATTCCACTTTAGCAAAATGGAAAACAAATTAAAAGAAAATCAATTAATAAATGTCAGTCCTCATTATGGATTTTATTAACCAAAAACTAATACAAATATCACAACATATAAAAAACACCTTCATTTAAATGTAAGAATGAGTCACACATAAAATAAAATCCACCAGAATAATCTAAAAATTATTTTTTACAATCCTTTTATAAAATTACATATTCTGACAAATACATTGTGTATGAGCAGAATGTTACCTACTGTTTGAAACTACAGCATTTAAGATAAGTTTAACACATCATGTAAAAAAAATATAAATACAAGTAGAACTGTGATAAGTGCCGATTTGCCAGCACCTTGCAAAGATTATCTCCCAAATTATATGGTAAAACAGCCCTCTTTCCTTTTATTTGTCATGTAAACTGGTCCTTATTTGCACTCTGAACACTCCTTCTGTGCCAATTCCAGGAGGACATGCATTTCAAACACCAGATATGTGGTGTTCATACTCGTGCTATGAAAAGAAAACTCAGACTCGAGTATAACATCAACACTGATCACGATGACTACTTTCTACCCATTTGTCAGCAACATCTTAAAAGGTATGAGAAATGCATGGGAATAAAAAGTGTATCTATTATTTGTTACTGATGATCCATTGAAAAATAGATTAGGATGGGGGGGGGAAAGAGCGGTGGAAAGAGGGCACATCACAGGGTGAAAAAGACATCTGACAGATGAAACCCTACCTGATGCATTAAACTGGCTGCTGCCCAGAGTGGTCGGCTTGTTCTTCCCACTGTTTACCGGTGGAGAAAACATCTGGGAGGTGGTGGGGGGGGTGGAATTAATGTTTTTACATCGCAACATTCTTCTCGGTTATCAACAAACATTAACAACTCTGCTGAATTTTTCTCTAACTCTTAAGCGTTTCCGTATTATGCTAAGAGAAAACCACTTATGTATTTATATTTCTACGACTGATGAAGTCCTGGAATAAATTTGAAATGTTAACAATTGACTCAAGAACTGTTGAAACCATATTAAAGGAAACGAGTAATTTCACCATCTGAGAAGAGTGTGTGTCTGGTCCGGCGTGTTGATGTACAACACTGAATAATTCTGAGGGGGTCCAGAACCAAACTTTTCGCGTTAAACCAAGAGACTGTAAACTACACACAAGGATGCCTGTCTGCCTTACTGTGATCCAACGCATGTCACTGAAAGCAGTCGCATTTGTGAAAGGTTCAAGCGACGTGTGAAGGGCCGCCGCGGGGGGTCGTACCGCGCTGAAGTCCAGCAGGTCGCTCAGCTCCTTGTCCGTCCCGATAGCGGTGATCCGCTGCTGAGGATTCATCGTGAGCGCGCTTCGCTACGGCTGAAACACAGCAGGGAAACAAGCGGCTTTTCTCCACCTCACACTCACCCCAAACACCGCCACGAAACGGCCGACGATCCACCGTGGATCCCACTGTAATTTTAACTCATGAAAACCACGCATTTAGCAGTTGTGGTGCCAAATCACTTAACGGCCAGAAACACGTCCCCCGGTCGTGCGGGGAGCGGCCGCAGGAGACTCACTGCACATTGTAAGGACGCGCGGAGAAAAACGTCCCGGCAGCCCGATTATAAGGACGCGCCTCTCTGCCGCAAAACACACACGCGCGCGCGCGCGCGAGTAAAAATCCTACATGTGGACCGTGTTTACACGCCGGGTGCCGCCCGAGCATCACCGCCACAGCCTCTTGTTAAATGTCGCGCCCGTTCACAAAGTAACTTTTCTAACAGTTTCTCCACACTTCAATTTCCACGGAGCGCTGCTCTTGTGTAACTGTTTGTCGCCGCACTGCCGTAAAACTGTTCCGCGGAAAAAAGAAAACGTAAAACCCAAACATGTGAGTCGTTAACGAACAAGCGTGTAATAATAACACTGCGTGGGCGATTTAACACCACAATAAAACGGTATCTCTACGAAAAGGAAAGCAGAAAAGCCACTCCGAGCCCCTTCTTCACAGCAGCTCCAGTCTTTTTTGTATCCCAACTTCTTTCAGCCAGTACAACCCCCCCGTCCACTAAACTCATTACATTATTATTTACCTTTTCACGTATAAAAATCCAACTAGGGCGATCTGACGGGGAATTGGCGACTTTGTTTTCCTTCCTCGCACCTGACAGAGTTTGGAATCGACGCGCTTGCAAGTGATAATTTGCTAAATATTCCCTGAATGCAACTTGCGAGTTTCCCTTAGGCAGACATTTTTGCTAAGCAAACCTCAGCACCACGCTGACGTTCGATGTGATATCCCTCCGCCGCAAGGAGCCAAAATACACGCGTTAACCCCCGAGGTGCCGGCGCGGAGCTAGTGGGGTCGTGGCGTCCTGTCAAGGGGCCCCTTCGGCGTCACTTCGGGCTGTTTGTGACGCAACGTGGCCGGGTAGCCGAGGGGTCGTTTTACGGCGCCGATCTGCGTTTCCATTTATTTATTCGCCCTCTTTAGCTTTCCACGTACTTCGTTGTAAACCCGCCTCAGATGACTATGCTGCAACCGCACAAATGTATTATAATATTACGATCGTACTCACGCCGAGAGCTGTACAAATATGAAAACGGCATAAAGTACCGTCGTCTGGCCGAATAACTGGAAGCTTAGTTCATTTTGCCTTATTTAGATACCAGTATAAGTTTACTGAGCTAAACATGATGGAAGGCGTAGACGAGCGACTTTTTGCAGCAATCGAGGAGTTTATCCCCAAACATGCATCGTCACAGATATTTGCAGTGAGTTTGTCTAATAATTTATTCTCATGCTGGCGGGTGAGTCAGACGTACGGGTTTAACTGCGGTTAAACAGATGTACTTCGCCGAAACGTTGGTTTTTAAAAGTCACACAAGTTACACGGATCCGCGTTTTATTGAAAGTGTTTCACAGAAAGCACGTTTCGTTCATTTCATCATTTAGTCCGAGTGCGGTTGAAAAATAGAAGCAAAAGGCAATATTTCGAGCAAACCTGTAGGCATTTCCAATTTACATCAGTTCTCGAAAGTCTCTTTTGAGGCTCTAAAACTTGACACTGGAACAATTAATTTCCTTTTTGAAAGGTGTATATACCTACAGACTGAACAAATGTTAAAGGAAGATAGTTCTACAGAGGGTGTGCGTCTTCTAAGGAAGGCTGTTCCAAATTGAACAAAAACGTTTCTTAAGAAATATTAACAATGCATTGGGACTACTTTTTCTTCCGCGGAGTAGAAGTAAAAAGAAAAAAAAAGGAGAGTGGAGTGCTGCGTCCAATGTTTTGTTGTCAGTGAGTGACAGGAGATTACTAGTTCGTTTTATAACGCGACCACAACCTTTCATAAACCCATCATAAAAACCTTCACGAAAGATCTTGCCAACTCTAATGATGACCGGACAAGAGAGCATACGAAATGTTTCCACAGGTTTAATTATAACCAGCAAACTGTCGCCTGGGGCCATATTAAACGTAATAACTTTTTCTTTTCATAACGGTGAAGAACGTGAGGAAAAGCTTGAATTACACATGTAGAGTCACTTTGATATATCTTACGGCTATTCTTTAATCCATTCATCCATCCATCCATTCAACCAACCAGCCATCTTTTTTACACAACTGGTAGACTTGGAAATGTATTGTAATCACCTTTTTCTACAATAATACCGTTTTTGAGAAGTTTGCAGCACTTTTTTCCCCCCACTGAAATATTTTGTATGCAAATTGTGTCTGGTCTGTCTCTGCGCTCTAAAAATCGCATTAAAATTTCACACACGTATTTATTTGATATACCATTATTAGCTCCTTATGTCAAATTCTTTACTTAGCATTCCACAATTAAAATTGGAATTATGCAACAATTTTATTATTCTTTTCGAGCATTAAATAAAGCATCTAACTATCCACAAATACCCAATACATTGTGCTTACTAATCCTTGTTTAATATGCTAAATTTCGAGAAATTACTGCAACTGGTATGTCAGCTGAGAACAGGAAAACATCCCTCTCCCTTTTACGCTTCTGCTATGACAAAAAATATAGGAACATTGCACAGTAGATACTAGCTGTACAGGTGGTTAACCATACTCAGAGCCTGACTGTAGTTTGTACCTTATAATTTGCACAATTAATTAGCCTATAATTCACAATACCAATTTACTGTATTATTGTTGTTGTTGTTGTTATTATTATATCTTCTGTTTGTTTGCTTTTTAACCTCCAAATTTAGTCGTGACTGGCTCTTATAGCTCCCATAGAGGCATTACACCCTCTCCAGCTAAGTGAACTCTGCCTCTATCTTTTCTTCCCCCTCTCTTCCTCTCTCTCCCTCTTCCCCCCTCTTGCTCAGCCTGCAGGTGGGAGCAGAAGGGACAGAACCAAGCCAGTTACCTACCTTGGGGATCACAGATTAATTATTTTCAGTCTAAGGTCAGATGTCTCTATTTGCTTCATTACTGTCCTTTATGTATTTTCATTTTACAGCAAAACTACTGGTGTCACATCACTTTCAGATATGTTATCCTAAGGACTTCTTTTCTCCAGCCACTTTTATTCTTACTTTTGTCAAAAATGTCAGATAAAGCTTAGGCTTAGACACGTATATCACAATTACCTAAATTACTGGGACACTGCCACTTTATAGCTACATGGATGCAGCCCGAAGACATAGTAAAGCTCCGCACTTGTTTTTACTGAGAGGGATTCTCTGTTTCCATGGATTCTGTAGGATGCTGCATGACTCTACTGTTTTGCTTTCACAAAATAACCACACACTGTTCAGCAGAAACAGCAACTTCAAATATGGCATTTTTCTTTGTGCGACCTTACACGCTCAAATTATGTGGGGTGTAATTTAGAAATAAGTATATAAACGGTTGATTCCTGGTATAGGACCTCTAACGGCTTATGAAGTTAGGTCTAAATTCAGAGACTACAGCGAGTGGAACACCTACATGCACACAGACAGCTGACGGGCTACCAACGTATGACGTCGCGTGCGCCACATCACCCTACGTCACGTCAAGCGCAGGCGCGACGGTGGTTACGTCCCTGGCTCGAGACGGAAGTGGGAAAGGTAGAGGCGCGTGCGCCGCAGGGTTTTTTTTTTTTTTTTTTGGTGTGTTTTACCCACAATGCACCACACGGCGCTGTAATTTGCCAGCAACGGTCCCGGTGAAGATGAAACAATCCGTTTAGTCTGAAAAAAACATTTGCTGCAAACGGTAACCTCGTGCTTAAATTACATTCAGCTGTGCAGTCGCGCCTGTGTGACTATTTTTGAGTTTTCCAGTTTACTTCCGAGGCAGTAGTGAATAAAATGAGGAGTGGGAATGGTGTTTGCTTACGCCATATTTGTTGGCTGTTGTGGGGATGCTCTGCTTTAACTCTTGTTTTATTATGATGTTGGCTTTCTGATTGTAGCACTGGTCACGCTGCGTGTTGAAACGTATTATAACTCGGGTTTCCACGGATTTTGAGTGAAGTCTTTGTTGGTAGCACCGCTGAGGGGACAGTGGGCGCAGCAGTGTGTGTCTGCACCTTTATTCCTCATACCGATATTCTTGATCCGTATGTATGCATGCATGCCTGCATGCATGTGTGCGTGCGCAGTCCGCAAGGTTCCCCGAACTTTGGAGAATGAGAGGAAACACCTGTGACCGAATCAACTGTGTAAACAAAAGTAGTTCGAAATCTGCAGTTCATAGTGAGGCTGTTCAAAGCATTTGTGCGTGTGTTTGAAAACAAATATGACAACCACTATGTTTGCCACAAGTTATGCGTTATCCTGACTGTTCGGTTAAAAGAAAAAATGCAGTCATTCCTGTTTGTGTCATCTTTCCTTAATAAAATGGTCACAAGCAACTTTATCCACGGTGTATATACTACATTCATACAGAATATGTAAATAAAATAAAACACAAATCTGGCACAGCAACTGCAGTAGTGTTTAGGGCTCCTGATCTGCAGTCTGAAGGTTCTCACAGCTGAGATTCCACTTATGCTGTAATGTCACACAGTATAATAACGTGTCACATATTTAAGTTGGTGTACAAGAAGAAAGTAGGTAAAGTAACAATGGGTATGTTCTGTTTTTAGCTCCCAACATGTCTGAACTGTTCATGGAATGTGAGGAGGAGGAGTTGGAGCCATGGCAGCGGAGAATCCCTGAGATAAATTTGGTGGACGATGACGATGATGATGAACCCATTTTTGTTGGCGAAATCTGTAGCTCGAAAGTGTCCATGAACCCCAGGCCAAGTATGAATTTCTGATTTCATTAACTTTCATCAATCAGAACATCTTGCATAATAAAAATTGACTTGTTTTTGAGACACGGATTGGTTAGGATTTTGACTTAACTCATATCCATTGCTCAGCACAGTTTAGCTGATTGTGTGATTCACCTTTTATTTTTCTGGTGCTTAGGTGCCGGTCCAATACTCAAAGCGGTCAGCACTCCCAATCAACAGGGTACACCACCTTCATCAGTACGGAGGGCTGTCCCCGTGTCACCGGGGACGAGAGTTGTAAGCGGCACAATGACGAACCCTCACAGGCCTTTACAGACTTCTTCCAACACGCAAAGTGTCTCCTCAGGACCTTCTCAGCTCACCATTAGAACAGCACCACCACCACCAGTCACCAAGTCCTTGATCATCCCTGTGACTTCCCAAGCTGCGTCTCTACCTGTTGTTGCTCAGAATGTGTCCCACACCATAACTGCAGTGACTCCACAGCCTATCATTATCAACAACCAGGTAAACAAGGGCTTACATCATAATTTTTGTTTTTCTGGTTTCTTCATTCTTCAGTGTTAGGTGCAGTTTATCATTAATTTTTTTGTTTCTGCTCTATCAGGGATATATACTAACCACTCACGAGACACCAAATAATTCCACAGTCATTGCTTCTCTTGGGAGTCAGTATTCCAGTGGCACCTCTTTCACTGTAATTCCAGGTACAAATTAAATTATTTTTTCTTTTGCATTGTCATGTTTATTTTATTTGTACAAAGGTGAGTAGCAAAATCTTATTTTAAACATCCTTTATTATTTGGGAAATGAGTGTTTAAAATGATGGGTGCCTTATCTGCTAAATGCTATTTTGAATGACCCATTCCTTTTTGGTCCTTATTTTTGCCCAGACCTAAGAGCAGGAGTGCAAAAAAAAGTTATTTCTTTTTACAGTCTGAATAAGTTTCATTACTATGTACAGCGGCTTCCAAAAGTATCCTGACCCTTGGCCAATTCTCTCATTTTATTGAATGACGAGCGTTATACTGAAATTTTGAACGTTTTCACCGAGACTTAACATTGTTTTATTGTAATAAATATTTTTAAGAAAAGTGAAATGTACTGTTTGTATAAGTGTCCTAATCCTACACATTAATCCCCGTTAGAGCCACATTTTGCGGCAAAAATTATTTTAAATATTTTGTGGTACGTATGTACCAGCTTTGCAGACTGTATGGGAGTGATTTGGCTTATTCTTGAAGGCAGATTTGCTCCATATTGATCAGGTTAGCTGAATTATACTTGTCAATTGCAATTTTCCAATAGTTTCTGGATGGATCTGACATCACGATTTGACTGGACTGTAAGACATTCACCTTTTTGTTCTTGAGCCATTCCTTCCTTTCTTTGGCTGTGCACTCTGAATTATTGTCCCTCTCAAAGGTGAACTTTCTTCTGAGATTCAGACTTTTTTAGTAGATTAAAGCAGGTTCTCTTGCAGTTATTTCCATTTCATCAGTTTTAATAAGATGTTCTTGTACCTCTTAATGAAAAGCAGCCCAACAGCTTGATCTGCCAGCACTGTAATCTACATTTGATGTTTCTCAAGGCAAGGGCAGTTTATCTGCCTTTATTCAAAAAGCTCTATCTTAAATCATACCTGAAGTTGGTCAGCTAAAGCATGAGAGTGACCCATCTGCGGTGTGGTAAAAACCTTTATGGTAAGACGAGACCAACTTAAAGCTTTTTATCCAGAATGCAAGTGTGGCAAAAACCACAGCCATCATCCAATCCACATGAACAGCCTTGGGCAAATCTGCCTAGAATAATGTGCCAAAATTGTTATTTTTATGACATGCTCATCTCACCAGTGTGTGTGGTTTCTTTTTGCCTGTGCAGCAGGGCAGCAGGTGCTGCCTCAGGTGACTACAGCTAGGGCCGTATCCGGAGTTGTCCACAGGCCACAGGTTCAGCTGGTACAGAACAACGTAGTCACCCTGGCAAACACGCAAAGCCCTTCACAGCACAAGCAGCCATCTGCACAATTTGTCTCTAATGACATGCAACCTGTGCACATGAGCCCTACCATGCTGCACCCATTACAGGTGGGCAGCTCAGCTCTACAAAGCAAGGCAGTCATTTCAACAAGACAGCAGTCGTCACCACAGCCTTTGTCAGTACTGCACACCGTTGCTACGACAGGTACAGCTTCAACAATTCTGTTGCATGAGTGTAAGGTGCCGTCATTATATTAAATTTGAGAATGTTTTGTTATTTTTCTTTCTCCCGCAGGTAACAACACCAGTGCAGTTAAGCGAGATTTTCCACTGGACTCTGTGAGCCCTGGTAAAAAGACAAAGCTGGAAAGCGGTATGCATTTTTCATTGTCTATCACTTCAGATTTTATTGTGGAGGCAGTATTTCTTTGAATGAAATATAAAATAATTATCTATGGAATAATTCTTTCTTTCCCTGTTCTTTTAAGTTATACCATCCTCTGATATACCTGATAACACACAAAATGGAATGCCTTTCAGGCAGAAGTGTCCAAAGTGTAACATTCAGTTCAACCTTCCAGATCCCATGAAGAGCCACATGAGGGTTTGTTCAAGCTTTTGTTGGTACACATCTCGTATGGAATGTAGTATTCCTGTACAGCATTTTTCAGGACTTTGCTAGGTTCCCTTGTTATGACTGGTAAATGCAACAGAACTGATTTTTCAAGGTTTATTGTAAATACAGTCATGTCTTAATTGTACATGTTTATGTACAATGTTTAAGAATTGTTTCTCTTTTTCCTTCAGTACTGCTGCTATCATCTGATGCACACAATATTCCCCTCAACCCCCACATCTGACAAAACCTCCAGTCCAGCGCAGGACTGGCAGGCCAAAAAGGGCAAACTCATTATGCTGGTAACAGAGTTCTACTACGGGAGACATGAGGGAGATGGGGTAAAAGAGCAGAAGACCAACACTACTTTCAAATGCAGCAGCTGTCTCAAGGTCCTGAAAAACAACATCAGGTATCACTTTTACCTGCACTGACAATGCAGAAAAGACATATGATCAGTCATGTTTCAGTGTAACAGTGCATTACAAATGGGGAGTTTTTAAATACACAGTTCAATTTGAAAAGATTGTACAAAGCTTTCATGAGGGGATTTAAAAAATTTTATGTAGGGTTAGGCTAAAAAACATTATATGGAGCACTTTAAGATGAAACTGAATTTTTGCCATACTAGAAGAGACGTTCTGTTGAGAGGACGCGACTGTCCTTATGTTTCATCTGCTTTTATTGACAGCACCTGTTGTACTTACTGTAAATATATTTTGGGATCTAAATTAATATACTGGAGTACAGAGGTGTTATTATAACTCATTTATTAATTTGTGATGACACTATGAAATTTAAAATCAGAATCAAATTTATTTGGCCAAGTATTAACACGAATACAAGAAATTTGGCTTCGGTTTCGAATGCCTTTGTTTTCATTAAACAAACATCACATACATGCATATACACACATACAAACATACATGCAATAAGCGCAAGATGCATTACAGTGCCCTTGCTTTACCCGTGCTTGACCTAAGTTGGTATGAGTTCGTAACATGTAGTCAGTATAATAGCAAAGATTTTGGATCCTTGTCCATGGAGATTAATAAGACTCAAAGAAATAAAGATGGATGAAGTTTTTACTTTGATGCTTGTCTCTCAGACTGACACCATTATGAGCTTGAAGTCCTATTTTGAGCCAACATTGAGCAGTATAGTAGCCGAGTTACAGATGCAGCTTCTTTTACCTATCGGCTCTTCTCGTGTGGGAGAAAAGTTCCCTGCTAGCTGTTTTAACGGGAGACCACATTTGTTTTGTGTTCCACATCTGGCTGCTAAGGGTGCTGTTTTTTCATATAAAGAATCCTGTTAGAGGAGCTGAAACGGCAGATTGCAAATTGAAAAATGAGCTCTGCATTGTAAGGGGAACACAGATTTTCAGCCGCAATAAAAAACCAAAATCATTTATCAAAAATTCAACAGAAAAAGCTGTTTTATTGCAGGCAAGTCACTGGCCACTGTACGTGCTTAGAAGGTGATGCAGAGGAGGAACCTAAGTTAATAGTTAAGATTCTTAGATTGTGTTTATCGGGGTGGCTTAGTTTAAAAAAAAAAAAAAGCTAAGTAAAAATTGCTTAACTCCTGTGATATTTGGTAAAGTTTTTAAAATACTACCAATAAGTAGCTTTTACTTTCATTATCTCTAATGAGTGTTTTTAGATATTATGTCAAGTAAGAAGAAAATGTGTTGTGGTTGATGCAGCGGGGCTCCCTAAACAAAAACATTCTTTGTATATGTTTTCAAAAACAGGAAATGTAAAGTCTGTGAGCACATTGCCCCTCTAAAATTCCTGTACATTGTTGTGGGTCATATGTTTGCATTTTGTTTCATTTTGCATTTTGTTGGTTTCCACGTTATTAGAACTTCTGGTTTCATGCAGTGCTCACCCCCCACCAACATGCTTTTTCTTGCTGTGCATTGTGTGCAGGTTTATGAACCACATGAAGCATCACTTGGAACTTGAGAAGCAGAGTAATGAGAGCTGGGAGAGCCACACCACCTGTCAGCACTGCTACCGGCAGTATGCCACACCCTTTCAGCTGCAGTGCCACATCGAGAGCGCACACAGCCCATACGAATCCACCAGTACGCAGTTGCTGTGCTTAATGCAGCCAGCACTCTGACTACCATCCTCTGACTCTCTCTGTGTTATCTTGTACTGTGGCAAAGGAGCTGCATGCATTTAAATAGTGACCATGTGAGAAATGAAATGCATTTGAGAATCAACTTTTATGTTTTCTTTGTTAAGAGTTTTCCTAACAATTACATGTTCTGTTTTTCTGACTGACAGCCATCTGTAAAATTTGTGAACTGGCTTTTGAAACCGAACAAGCGCTCCTGGAACACATGAAGGCCAGTCATAAGCCGGGTGAAATGCCATACGTTTGCCAGGTAAACATAGTGAAAATTTTTACTTGGCAGCAGTGTTGTTTATCCTGCTTTGGTAGTGTTTGCGACTATGTTATGGATTTTAATTTAGCATGGAAAATGGCTACATGGCACACTTCTATTGTTCATGTGTCCCCACATAGGTTTGCAACTACAGGTCCTCATTCTTCTCTGAAGTTGAGAGTCACTTTCGAAGCATGCATGAAAACACTAAGGACCTCCTGTGCCCCTTCTGCCTTAAGGTCCTTAGGAGTGGTCACATGTATATGCAGCACTACATGAAGCATCAGGTCAGTGTAGTCCCACTGCTTTTATCTGAAACACTTTATTCAGTACTAACAGTGTGCTTTTATGCCTGATTAAATCTTCAGAATACAGCCTATACAGTCATTCCAATTTTCATATAACTCCTGGATTTCATATTGATGACAAGGTGCTATGAAAGTGATGTTTGTTGACCGGTTACCACCTGCTTGTGATTTGCACAGTTGCTTAATTTGTCATTAAAACATATGGGAGTCTGATTGGTCTCCATAGTTTACAATTTTGCTTCTGAAATTTTTACTTTGTGTCAGAATGGGTTATTTTATTCTCCAGAGAACATTACTGTACCCATAATGGCCTGAAGGTGAAGCCCTCATGTGCTTTGGCTTCTGGAAGAACAATGGGTGTTTCTGGGATTGGCATAATTGTATTACATGTTTCTGCTTAATTTATTATGTGCAGTATAATAAAATGCCATATGGTTATCATCATTCATATGTTTGAAATGCTTGTTTTCCTGTTTTTTCTCCCAGAATAAGGGGATTCATCGCTGTGGTAAATGCAGATTGAATTTCCTCACCCAAAAGGAGAAAATGAACCACAAAATTCAGTTTCACCGTACTTTTAAGAAACCTAAAATCCTAGAGGGGCTTCCACCTGGAACCAAGGTTCATATTTTCCTGATACAGTTATGGATGAATAGGCAGCAATGAAATTCATTTCAGCCACTGACAGTCCAGCAGTTAGAACACAGGAGCCAGAGGAGGTATCTGTTTAACTGGGATTTTTGCTGTTTTATTTTTCCCTTTAGGTGACTATTCGTGCATCTTTTTCGGGCGGTTCTCCCTCTTCTCCGTCTTCACCCACCTCTCCCAGTAGTTCTGCAATCAGCGTCATCTCCAGCAGTCCACCGACCAAACGACCAGGCAGACCTTCGCTTGGCACTGCTAAATCTAAGTCACCAGCTCAGAGCTCTGGTACAGGGAAACCCAGGAGCCACAGCAGGAGGCAAGATCGGCATCAGCACTTGCAGGACAAAAGCAACCATATATTGAAGACCCTAAGGTGTGTATGTAAAGGTGTCATACAGCTTGAAATATCATCCAAAGGATTTTTGTGTGTGTATGTGATAGGAAGGTCATAGGCTGATATACACTGCCCAGCCAAAAAAAAATGCACTCCCTGGATTTAATTTGGTGTTATGATCTGGGGTTGCTTCAGTTTTTCAGGTCTAGGTTCAGCAATGTTGTGTGCCCAAAAAATGAGGTCAGCTGACTACCTGAACATACTGAATGACCAGGTTTTTCCATCAATGGATTTTGTCTTCCAAGATGACAATGCCAGGATTCATGGGCCTGGCTCAAATTGTGAAAGAGTGCTTCAGGGAGCATGAGAGGGACATCATTTTCACACATGGATTGGCCACCACAGAGTCCAGACCTTAACCCCACTGAGAATCTTTGGGATGTGCTGGAGAAGAGTTTACGCAGCGGTCCGACTCTCCCATCATCAGTACAAGATCTTGGTGAAAAATTTATGCAACTCTAGACGGAAATAAATGTTGTGACATTGCATAAGCTTATCGAAATGATGCCATGGCGAATGCATGCCGTAATCAAAACTAAAGGTGGTCAAACGAAATATTAAGAGTGTGTGACTTTTTTTTGGCCGGGTAGTGTATATGGTACGTACTCGCTCACATGTGTATACAGTAAAACTGTCATAACATAAGTGCAGTCCAAAAAATTCAGCACCAAAAGCACAGTTGTGTTATTGCAAGATTAATGAAAAACACTATTTTTTAGTTGATCTTTCACTTGGGTGTGAAAAGAAACAGGAAAACAGCTCATTTATTTTCATTTGTTAGATGTGTAGGAATTAAACATTACTACAAGCACATGTACCTGCCTGATTAAAATAAAGAAACCACAGTTGAGCCACAAATGCCTTTTTGTTTGTTTGTGATAACATAGGTGCAAATGTTTCTAGCAAAAAAATAATTTTGAAACAAAGATGATGCTGAGAAAATTCATAATGTGACATCATTTGTTTATTATCATGGCAGTCCTTGTTTTGCATCAAATTTCTTAATATTTCACCTTAGTTCCACTTGTTTATCACTCAGGTATCAGAATCATTCTACCTGCCTAACTGAAAACCTACTTGTTACACACAGTCAAGCTTTGGCAGGTGCCATGTTACAAAAGTACAATTCAGATGTTTGGAATTGTGGGTTTTTATCTTTATGCGATACTTTCTTCTCCATAGAAATGAATTTGGGGTCCAGACATGTATAGAGTGTTCTTCTAAAATCAGTGACTTCTACATGCACTTTCCTGCAATGATGAGCTGTGGTGCGTGCAAGTATCGAACAAGCTGTAGCAAGTCATTTGGAAATCATATGATCAGGTAACACTTGTCCAGATGTGTGCTATCCTCCCCTTATTGCCACCAACATAGTGAGACTGAAATGGATTCTCCTCTCCAGGTTTCATAGTGCTGTCTCCTGGGATCGACTTAGAAAGATGAGAAAGCCTCAAAACAACATGCGGTAAGACAAGATTAAATAATCCCTTTGCTTTGTATATGGATTTCATAAATTGCCAATTTGACATTTAATAATTTGATATTATATGTATTACCATATTAGATGTATGTTCAAGATTATGTTTCTAGGTGAGAATAAATCATCATCTTATTGTAGCCATTTAGATACTCCCTCACACATCCAGAGGATTCAGGTCATGCTGCTGTCTAATATGGATTTACATCTTAAAATGATGACTATTAAAAAACTTCTTATTTCTTGTTAATTATTGTTTAAGATTGTTTACTATGGAACTTAAGTCTCTCTCCACTACAGGAGCATGACACTGGTGTGTCTTAATTGTGACTTTCTGGAGGATGCAGCAGGCAGCGATCTCATGAGCAAGCATCTCGTGGACAGACCGCATCACACCTGTCAGGTCATCATTGAGAAAGGTGAACAGGAGCTCTGTGTTATGCTTTGAAATAAACATTCTCTTGGTTGATGGAAAAGGTGCTTGGAGCCATGCGAATATTAAAAGTGTGTTTCCTTTTACAGAGGTTTACAGCAGTGTTCCCACAGACATACAGTAAGCAAATACCAGCTTTCAGTAAAGATATGTTCCCTTCACAGTTTAACAGAATTTTTAATTCAATTTTTGTCATCAATTTTAGATGATAATTGGGTCTTCATAAGGGACTTCAGTGTAATTGACACACAGACAGAACATTAGAGTCATTACTTAATTATTTATAATTCTATATGGCAGTGTTTGTTAAATAAAGTTTTTGTAAAATTTAGTCAGTGACACTGGGCATCTTTATACAGCTTCATTGGAAAGTAATGGCACATTTGCAGATAATTCTAATTTCAATCCATATACTGTATTGGCCCAGTATTTTTCTGGGAGTTATGTCTGAAAAAGATGGGGTTGTCTTATATTTGAGGACCGGGCCAATTAAAGATAGGTGGCGTCACTTACCCACTGCCATCAATTATCCACAGAAATGATCAAGTGAAGCTTGCGAGTGTGAAAGATGGCAAAACCTCAAGATGGTCTGGCAAAAAAGTAGCTCAAAGTTTGGAAAAAAAAGGGCAAAGCACTGACAAGGAGTTATGATGCTGACTTGAGGATAACGGTAATCAATGAGGCAGAAGTGTCAAACATCTCTCAAGCAGCCAAGAAATATAAAGTTACAGAATATCACGTTCAGAGATGGTGAACCCAAAAAGACCATCTTAAACACATAAATACAGTAAATGTGAATAAATATGATTTTTCTTTATAAAGATAAAATATAATCTTCCAAAACCTTTTTCCAAAATTGAGTGTTAAAAAAGAGGGGGGTCGTCTTATCAGGATCTTCATATATTTGGGCCAATACAGTATTTTATGTATTTGGTGAAAGCAGGCTGACAACTAGCTTTGTAGCATTAAAATAGTTTTCTTTGTGTCCATGAAAATATTAAGCCCTTGTAGTTTTGCTTGAGAATTTTAAAAAACAGTAATATCAAGTTGTTGTGACCCTAGTATATTTTATTCAGTTGATTCTATGAATGTGTATTGCCTCCTTAAAGACATCAATCTGAGGTTCCAGCTGGAGTGGGCACTGCAGAAACTGAGGTTTGTATGTTTTTTCGAGGTTGCAACACAAAGTCGTTCCTCTTGTTAATGTAATATAATGGAATTATAAAACTAACAACCTGCATTTATTTTTGTGTTAATAGGGAGGCAAACATAAAAGTAGATTTTGTGGACGTTTGGATTCCTCCTCAGATGCTGAACGGTAATAGTTCTCGACCATGGTGGCTGCAGTTTGTCAGTTTTTTGTTTTCTCTTAACAATTTGTAATCCTAGGTATGTACTTGTTTTTTCAGAACCAAGAAAGATGGCAGCGCTCCTGATGGCCACAATAAGTTCCAGGTTTCAGAGGCATGTAGTGGTTCTGAAGCACCTCGTAAGCAAGAGAAAGATGCAGGGGAAGTGAAGACAAGCAAAGGTAGAGGGCAGACGAAGGCTGCAGAGCAGAGTGCCAGGCAGGTGCTGCCTCCAGGAACGAGTCCTACGGAGCTGCCACAAGCTGACAAGGAGATTTGCGAGGAACCTACAGAACTTGGCTCTCTGGACAATTGGGGGACAAATGGGGAGGGCAGTGTGATACCTGGGGAGGGTGTCCTCTTTGAGGAGTTCCTGAGGAGAGTGGACAAATCAGAGTCCACAGATGCCAATGGCAGCAAGCGGGGTAACGTCCTCTTGGAGCCTCTCACACCCTCAAAGGTCCTGGAGCACGAGGCCACAGAGATCCTACAGAAGGGCAGCACTTCACCATCTGAGAGCAACGGGGGAGCCGCCTCTGGCTGGGACTGCAGCAGACCCTCCACTCCTGAACTGCCTAAAACCACAAACTGATGGAAAATACACACAGTGGTCATGTTGGTGGAATTTCTCTTTCTGAAGTGCTTACTTGGTTTTGCAGAAGGATGGGTAGCAGAGAGGCTAACTTTTATTGGGTACGTGAGTGCGTGTATATACACGTTTTAAAGACATCTGAATTGGGCTGTGTTCCCGACAAGCTATCAAAAATACACTTTCAGCGGAAAGTTGTAACATTACTCAGCGTACTTGTGTAATTAATTTGTTGTCAAGTGGAGAATTTTCTGCTCTTTAAGTTTAAAGTATGTTGAGGAACTGCAGTTGCTCCTTCCAAATACACAAGGTACACGGTAACTATTTAGAAAGACTTACAATTCCTTTTGCAACGGGTGTGTTTAACAGGAAGGACACTGCCAGGGGAAGGGTTGCAGTAAATGGCTAATAGATGTGAAGGAAGAAGAGTTCAAATGTAAGGGCTCCACACAGCAGAGCTGCAGTCACAGTCCGCAGCAAAAGAGTAAAAATCCCCCGCTCATTTTTTACTGGTAGAGTTAGGGTTTTTAACACGGTTGTAGTACCTTGTGTCGGCAGTGCGTACTTGCTTAAATCTCCAAAGTTCTCATCTCCATCTGCTACAGCCTCCTCATGTGCTGCACCTTTCACCACATTTGGGGGAAGCAGCAGAAAGACAAATGATTCAATGGAACTGCAAATAAAGACTTGTTAATATTTGTGTGAGTACTTTTTTAAGGAAGTGCCATGATTTAAAGAAAAATATTTGGTAGATTTTATTTTGTTAATTCATTTTTTAGCATCCTTGCATGAGCCTCTCATTTGCAGAAACTCATCTCTGGAACCAAATATTGTCTTTCTGGGAAGACCACATTTCTTCTTGAGTTTTCACATGCTGAAATAATGTCAGATGTTTTTGCTTTATAGATGTTGAAGAGAATAAATTTGTAAGGTTGGTTAGGCATAGCTCCACTGCAGTGATTGTGTAAACTGCACCTTTTTTTTTTTTTTTTACCTGTTCTTATGCAAATTACTGTTCCGTACACAAACAATGAGGCTTTGCTGTACTTACCTGCATGTTATTCTCTGTTTGTCTTAGGCATTACAGGACTTAGTCGTGCACTTTAGCCATTCACATGACACGTTATGTCATGGTTTATAAACCTCCTTAAACTAAAGTGGTGAATTAACACAGAGCCTTTGTAGTATGAGTGGTACAGGACAGCATTTAGCTTCACTGAAAGTGTGTTTTCCACAGTCCCTTTGGTGCCGGGGCTTGCAAACACCCATAATGCTCACCTGGGCTAGACAAATGCCAACCATATTAAAGGTTTTTCAGCTGTTTCCAGGAAGTTGTATTCCATGCATTTATCTTTTTTTGGTGCTTGATCATGTTAGAAAGTATTGCTTTCAATGCTTGTACTTGTGGACTTGTTGGAGTGCCAGAATTACCTCATTTTTTGCTTAAGTACAAAGTTTGGACTGTTTTTGTGATGGTCTGGTTCATTCAGAGGGTGGTTGTCCACCTGCAACGTTTGGAATGTACTAATGATAGCAGTACTGGCTAAAATATTTCACCCCAACTCCTTTGAGATATTTGTAAATGGAAATATTCCAAAATTCATTGTTTCAGCCCCAAGAACTGATGCGCACAAAGGGTTGAACTTGTTTGCAGGGCGAGTTTGGTGTTAGAAATCGCAGCTAACAGAGGGATGTCAGTTGCAAAAAACATTTTGGCTTCAGGTCTCTTTGTAAAGAAGCACCTTTATGTGAATTGTATACCAGGATGCTTTGACACAAGTCAATCCATCAAACGCTCACTGACTTTATACATTGTCCACACCTGAGACACATGGTTGTGATAGTATCTACAGCACAGATGGGGCCAGGAGGTATTCCCCCTGAATCTCCCCTCATTATTCAGCTAAGTTTTTTGCAATTTTATCTGCAGGTGAATGTTGAGTTTCCCAGTGTTTTGATGAAATTACAATTTATTATTAGATCAGATTATTATTAGAATTTATTTTACAAGAAAATATTTTTTTATATATTTTTCCACAATTTCTGAGACCCACCAGAGCACTGAATAATAAATAGTTTAAGACACTAGATGGCAGCACAGGGCAGCAGGAAACCAACTGAACTTGCCCAATTATTCATATATTATTAATGAATCCTTATTGACATCTATTACTGATTAATCTTAATTGACATCTATTATTGATAATCCTCGTTCATTGACTCCCACACACACACAAACATTATAGACTGTTGACATTTGCCAGTGAATCTGAAACACTTTTCTTGACTGTGCAAGGAAACATGCAAACTCTGCACAAACTGAGCTGGATTCAAACCTGCACCTCAAGCCACATCCTTGGAACTGAAGCAGAAGTGGAACCTGCTGTCCTGACCAACTCAGTTGCTTTGTAAAATATTATGCTGCCCCGGATTTTTGAAGCATCATCATATAATAATGAAACAGTAAATAAATAATGTTACCGTGCATTAAACAGAATGAGAAATTACCAACACATTTCAGAATTAGTCATTCCAAATAAGGGAAAATATTAAACAAAAACATTTCTCCTCCGTTGCTTTCAGGGTTTTCTGCCTGTTTGTCGTTAAATGAGTGTTGGGGTTGTCACCGCTCACATTATCGCTCTGCGGTTTCTTTATTATTTATTATATGCAACTGGTGGTCAAAAAATCCAATGAACTCAGTTATTTACAGTAAGAAATCTTTATTGAAATAAAGATGCACAATTAAAAGCAAATAAGCTTTTCATACTCATTCTTTTTCAAATTCCTGTGCTTCTCCTTACGATTCCTTTGTTTTTCCAGCTCTACGTCCCCCAGTCAAGAGCTTTCATGAATTCCTCTTCAGTGAAAGACAACATCTTAGCTGCTTCAAAGTGCATCTGTCAAAAAAGAAAATGTCGTATAAAACACAGTGCAATAACACAGATGACGTTCAAGCTGATTTTTATAAATAAATGTTGTGTCACCTTTTGTCGCTTGAGTACATCTATCAGCTTGAGCTGTTTTTTAAACCCGGCTATGAGTTCTGCCTTCTGTTTCTCCAGTTTCTTGTTCTCGGCCTGCAGGATTTCCATTTTCTGGTGCTCCTGGGTGACGGCATCCTGTCGTTTTACAGTTAGCAACCAATCAAACTGTAGAAACGCCAGCAGCATTTTAACATAAACAAAACCAAATAACTGCTAATACACAGTTGGTGTCCTCAAATATCTTTAAATTAAAAAAAAAAATAGTGCTATATGAGTTTTTGTACAACTTTTCTGATTTGCTTGTGAAAATGAAGATAATTAATTGTCACGCTCACATAAGAATTTACATTATAGGTGGGAGTAGAAGGGAGCGTAAGCAGTGGTTTTACCATCTGGCTCCAGACGTCTTTTCATCACCGATGCTCTCCTCATCCTGCGCTGCCGTGGCCATGATTATGAGCAACGTTTTCCAATGGATGGTGGACACTAAATCCTGAGCGTCCCAGCCTGTCAGGGACTCACCTTGCTACTCTGCTTGATCTTGTTCAGCTCTGTCCGGCACTTCTCGGCTTCCTCCAGTGCCCGGTTCAGCCGGACCTCAGTAGCACTGTGGCAACTGGCAGCCTGCTTCTGTGCCCTCTTCAGGCCCTCAATTTCCTGTGGAAGTATGCACAGATGCTGAGAAACAAAAGTGTCTGTTTCTTACAACCTCATAACATTTATGCTAAGATTCATTCACAGCCACAGCTATATCCATCCCTCCAATATCAACACCTGGTCTCCAGCAGCATGACAAGGGTCGAGGATCCATGGGATCCATGGGGTATGCCACAGAGCACACTGGTCAGTGTATAGTCCCATTACAGGAATGCAGTTATAGTCAAGTTAAACTGCCATCACATTTAATACGAAGCATGAAAAAGCATGGAAGGGTTCTGTAACTCCCTCTTTACTGCCCATAATGTCTGAGAACTTTCCAGAAAATGACAATGCAAAACTAATGCTGTGCATCACACTATCATCAACAGCAACCTGGGCTGGAAACCAAGTGTAAATTCTAAGATATTTTTATCATTCCTAATGGAAATTCTGTACAGATTTTATATGTTGTCCCAGATAGAGCTTTCATTTTGAATCCCTTAACAGTGGACATTTATTATCAGAATCAGAACCAAAATCAGATTTATTGATCAAGAATGCTCACACATACAGAAAATTTGGCTTTGCTTTCCAGTGATTGTCAGTGCACATAAGACAACACAGCATACACATACATGCACACAGGTGCAAAGATGCATGACTGTGTAGGAGAATAAGAATAAGAATAAATACTGTGAGGAAGAATAAATATTATAAGGGGAACATTGCACAGACTAACAAACAAGTCAGCTGTTCATGAACATAACAGCATGCAGAAAGAAACTCTATATGTAAGTAAATGCAAAAACAAGTTGTTTGAGGTTGTGACTGATCTTTCTGCCTTCACTGACCTTCTTCAAAGCGCCCACTTCCTGCTGCAGCCCCTCACACTTCCGGCCAGACTCGTCTGCCAAGGCTTTCTGTTTCTCCATCTGGGTTTGCTGAACGCTGGTTGTCCGCCGCATTCTGTTTCGCTCTTCTTCTAGCTGCTTTATTCTAGCTGTCAAACTGTCATTCTCCTCTTCCTGCAACAAACAGCCCAGCCCTCTGAAAAGGCTCCTCTGACAAAACTACAGCACATCAGTACTGTTAGTCCAGTTTCCTTTGCTAAAACTTTGTACCTTTTTGTTGTTTTCGTATGAAAGTCTGTTCAATTCCTCCTGCATTACTCGCAGTTTCGCTTTGAGAAAACGAATCTGAGCCTCTGGAAAAAAATTTGAAAAGAATCATTCATACCTGCCTAATATATAACAATGAAACACCATGTAAAATTACTGCGAAATGTTGAAAGTGCAAAATAATACCAGCACTCACTGTCAGTAAGCATTTGTTCTACTTTAATGACCAGTCCACCTAAAACACATGTCTTTGGACTGTGGGAGGAAATCCACAGTAACCATTTGTTCTACTCAGTGGTCAACAGCCTAACCTGGTAGTACAAAGCACTAGACTAGTCAAAGGTGCACCCTGAATGGGATGCCAGTCTAGCACCCACCCACAAACACACACACACACACACACACACACACACACACACACACACACACACACACACACAAAGGGACAATTTATTGACCAGTCCATCTAGAACACATGTTTTTGGATGTTTTTGGACTAGAGGAGGAAACCAGACCACCCAGAACAAACCCACACAAACACAGGGACAACATGCAAATGCCAAGCACCCAAGGCCTGAGGCACCAGTGTTACCCTCAATGCCACCTTAATACCACCATATCAAGAAATGATTGCTCACTCTTTACATATTATACTATGACGCTTAATTTTTTGATATGGAATATGCATAAAATTAAAGAATAATGAAAATGAAAAATAAAATATGACCTACCAGAACTCATTTCTTCTCCAATACTGGGTATGACTTCATCTGCTGCATCTTCATGTAATTCACCTTCTTCCAGTTTGCTCTCAATATTCCTAATTGTCTTAGCCAGAGAGAAATCCACAAAATCTTCATGAACCGCAACATCGTCCACTGTCGTGCCTTTTGCGGCTCTGATACAGAAGAGGAAAACAAGAGTCAGATTCCGCGTCAAACTGCTGTTTGTTCATGTGTGCAACTATTATACAGATGTAGTAAAAACTTTATGCTGACATGCAAAAAAGAAAACAATGAAATGCATTCTTATCAACGCATATCAAAATGAGGTATTTAAATAAAATATCCCAAACAACACGTTCTTGCAAACTCCGAGCTGTAAACCAAAATGGGGCACTGTCAAAATATTGTGTAATTGTAACACAACAAACATAAACATCTTCACTGTAGCATCACCAAAAGTAACAAAAGTGCCGAAGGAGCTCTTTACTACGCCATATTCTGACAACACTGTGATGCAACATTTAGAAAAAAAACATTTCAGAGGAAAAATATTTTTTTCCTTCAAACATAAAAAAATGTTTTTAAACGTAGAAAGACATGATCTGAGGTGAAGGTGCTTACTTGAAGGTTTTCTTCCTCTGGGCTCCTGATACAGGCCTGCTTTGCCCACTGCACTTCAGGATAGTCTTTTTGTTTGCTACCTGTAAGGGAGTCCAAAATCTGCAGCTGTGTACTGTGATTCTTGAAAAAAAGCACCATTACTGTTAATTTTATTGCTTGTTGAACTGCTGCTGTGCTTTGGCTGCAACTGCTTTAATAGTCTCTTTAACAGCCAAGAGTTTATTATTTTTTACTAGTATTCTAAGCTCCAGATCGCCATCATCCTGACTAAGATTAAGCAGTTAATGATAACAGATAGATATGATCAATAATTATTAAAATTAAGCTAATAATATAGCACTTAATATGCAAAAAAATATATTATAATAATTATGCAAATAGAGATATTTTTCCAAGAAACTATTTTTAATGGTTATGTACTGTACCTTTGCAGAAGACTGATTTTCAATGGGTGCTGAAGGGCTGGGGCTCCTGACACAAGAGAAGCAAGATAATTTTACATTCAGGAAACAATAAACTTAAAAAAATGTACTTTTATTTTTGTATTCTAGCCATTTAATTCTGTTATAAGCATTATGACTGTACAACAACTAATTACTGTATGCAGTTACAATGAGCACTTTGATTAAAGTTTTTCATTCTACTGTTTTTATATTTTCATGTATCTAATAAAATTTATTAGAATTTACCCATTTATCCCTGTTTTGGTTAAGTATTTACAGGAACGTATCTTGAGTGCTAATTAAGTGGTATTGCTCTATATTTCAAATTAAAATAACTTATTTCAGTGGATATTCGGCATCAATGTACGCAATATACTGTATTAATAACCTCTTAAAGTGCTGTTTTGTTAAGCAGTTTTTCAGAAACATATCTGTAGTGCTAATCGAGGTATTAGTCTATATATTTTTTAATGTTGTTCTACAAGTAAATGATTTTTATGATTGTGAGCACCATCTTAAGCAGTCTGCTTGACTGAAATTTCACAAATGCCACAAATGTCACAATGCTGAGATGACTCACTGAGCCAATACCTTATTGTAAAGTAAAAATGACACCAAATACCTCTTTTCCTCCTTGTCACCATCATGGTCAAGTTCAATGCTGAGATGAGAAGAAATTGGTTTGGATAAAGTTTCATTTTGTTCTTTCTGAGGAAGCAAAAATTGATTTTATATAGTTAAGTCACATCACCCCTGACCACAGTTTGTGAATACCCTCCTTCATGTTTCCTTTGCACAGCACTATAGAAGGTAGCACCAACTGAGGTACTACTGTCCTAGGTTATTTGATTGCGAGCACAACCAGTAAATGGAAAATGAATCAGCTTTGTACATTACCATAAGCTCTTCCGCTTGCCTAACAATTTCAGCAGTTTTTTCCTCCAGCCTTGCGTTCAGACGTCTAGAAAAGTAACAATTTCAGAAGAACCTGAATGCCTGAAAAGCAATTATTTAGTTATGGATAAACTTAATAAACTACATTATCTTGATATAAAGCATGACATCGCTGCACTATGAGTTTTCCAGTTTTGCATGCAGTCATAAACTTTGAAGGATTTGAGGAAATAATTGCACACTGAGTTAGTTTGCAGCTGTAAGATAAGCAGCCTTACTTGTATTCTTCCTCTTTGATGAGCAGATCCATGTGAGGTTGACGGGCTGAACATGGGCCGTTTATGGACCTTGATCCCTGTGGCTTCTCCATTCTTGGCATCTGAATATACATACTCATAAATTATTATGATATAATTACAATGCATTATTAATCAGTTACTATAGCAAATGCTCCGATCCAAACCAGTTTCTAATGGGAAAGATGATACTCATCAACGAAATATATAGCAATATATTTAAATAAACAGGGTTCAGAGTTCCTGTTTATTAGGGCACATTAAAACAGCTTTTAAATAATTAATTACCTAGGGCTGAGTCTGTAAAAATGCATCAGTGAACAAAAAAAAATCCAACATACACAAATACTGAAAATATGAGAAATGAAAGGCTGTCAAGGTATTTGAACCTCACAGTGACAAGTCTGGCAGACTGTTAACCAGCTTCAGAGAAAAGAAACCGTGCCAGACGTTTGCACTTTAACTTATATCTAGACACAGACTATTTTCACAAAGGAGCTCAACTAAGATTACGAAGACTGGAGAGAAGATGCTGCCAACTCTGATGAGAAGCTATAAGAAGAGTTTTGGGCAAAAAGGACAAAAGATCCACCACAGCTGGATGTAGGGAGGCTAACAGCTGTATGGTAGTCCATGAGCAGGTAGGACCTACCTTTACCTCAAGATTTTGCAAGATATGACTGTCAATGAGGGCAGGTCTGAACTCATTCTACCTGGTTAAACACATTTTCAATCCAGTTTTTCAAAGTTTTACTTACTATCACCTGCATATTATTGAAATTCAGCAACATAGAAGTGCTAGTCCACTATTTTCTGTATTCATTTTTCTCCTTATTTCCAATGACAAAAATGTAATCACATTGTAGCATATTTCCTATAACAACGGATAAAATATAAAGTGCATGAATCAGTTTTAGATTAGAAACTTTTGACACCTGAATGGCGCCACACAGACAAGTGATCCCGATCATTAAAAAAATCAGACCTAAGCGATAAACTCTCACGGAACCACGAAAGGCCGAGAAATTATTCGTTCTATAAAGGAGGAAAGACATTTCGTTCACCAGCGTGACTTTACTGGCTAGAAAAGTATAAAAGTAACCCAAAACCCTAACCCTAACATTTATAGTATGTGAATGAATAAATATGGAAATTAAGAGGGGGCTTATTAAAGTGCGTTTGGAGCAGCCTCACCATTCGAGTGGAAAAGCTTTTCGTCTCCGCCATTATTCTTAGCAAGCGTTTCGGTTACTTAGCAACCAACTGCGGGAGTCAACTCTCGCGACATGATACTTCTCTATTACAGTTGTAACATCACCTGTGCAGTTTTAGTTAGCGTATACTGTACACTACGTTTCCCATTAAGGTCGTAATAAAATACAATAGGACACTTTCATTAAGTTCACGGGTACTTTTAAAGTTTAAACATTGCTTCTGTTCATCAATAATTTAGGATTATGCACGATAGTTATGCGCCACGCATTTCAAAATGCTGAGATATCCCACTGAGTTGATATTTTACTGTAAGGTAAGAGTAACACGAAGTACATATTTTCTTCCTTGTCACCCTGGCAATATTTGCTTTCATCATACAGGAACCTTTTACTCCTTACCATCTGTATGACAAAAGAAAATTATGAATTCATGCACTTTCATTAACCACTTACCCTGAGCAGGGTCACAGCAGCCCAGGGATGATCCTGAAAGTAGAGGTCGCTAGGCTATGAAACTCTCCATCACAGGGTGACCACACACATACACAAAACAGGCAATTTTACAGTAATCAATTAACCTGAAACACATATCTGTGGACTGTGGAGGAAACCCTCTGCAGACATGAGGAGAGCATGCAACTTTAATATAGACTGAGCCAGATTCAAACTCATCCTCACTCAGCCCAGATGTTGTGAGGTAGCAGCACTACTTGCCGAGCCACCATGCTGCAGAATTACAAATTCAGTTATATATACAGTAGTACTTATAAACTGTGTAATATATAGTAAAGATTTTCTGGAGCCCCTCCGCCTAGTATAATACTTCCTATCTAGTCCTCTCTACCCAGTGCAGTGCTGTTTCCTATCTAGTCCCCAATACCCACTACAGTGCTGTTTACTATCTAGTCCTCTCCACCCAGTGCAGTGCTCTGACATGTACCGCCTTTGTAATGCCGTCGCTGCGCAGGAGCGCATGCGCCCCCGTGCTTGGCCGCAGTAACACGGCATTTGTGGGCGTGCAGGTCCTCGTCAGGAGTGCAGCGGAACCCTCTTCGTTGAAGCGTGTTTTTCTTCTTCCTCTGTTGTTGTATTTATAATAGTTTTCTATGTCATCGACGCGTCAGATGGTCGCGGTCCACACTGCTGCGCTGTCGTTCCGGCTGGCGGATATGGGCTTAGCGTGAAGCGTTCGGCGGTTGGGTGGGTCCGTGATGCGCCTCAATCGGGGAAGAGCTGCTGCTTTCTCCAGGTCCGGGCCGAGGCCTACTAGTTGAAGACCCCTCTGCCGTCGTCCTCCCCTCTTCCTGTCTTCTTCTTCCCCTCTGAAACTCAGCACGATGGCCGAGGCTCCGCCGCAGCCCGGCCAGCCTCAGAAGCCAAGCTTGGGAAGCGGATCGCTGCCGGCGCTCGTACCGGGGCTTCAGGGGACGGAGGCCAGCGTGCTGCAGCACAAGATCAAGAACTCGATCTGGTAAGAGGGTCATGCAGCCTCACACACACATACCTTCACACACACCCCGAGAGAACGCGAAGCACCTCCACAGCCGCCTGGAAAAGCGACACAGGGACGCTAGGAGAACCGTGTTTGTGTGTGTGTTTTTGCTGACAGATTGGCTGCTGTTGCTGGTTTTCAGAAGCGCGAATTGAAGGTGGTGGAATGGGCCACTTTAGCGCACGTTTAGCTACCGAGGTGACAGGTTCAGGCTCGTCAAACTGACGGCTCTCTCCTCGGCTGTCCAAACCAAGTCTTTGGCGGAAACGGGCGCCCATGCAGCCTCGCGCGGCACGGACCTCGAGCCCACAGTCCTCCCCGATTTCGGGGTTGCAATGGATGTCACGGAAAGAGGCTTTCCTGGCACAGTAAGAGAAGGTGTAGAACTGAGGCGGACGGCTCAGGCGAGCACGTCGTTATTAACTGTTGCTTTCTGTCATCGGAGTCCCGGTGTAGTTGGAGGGGTGGTAATGCCAAGGAGAGCGACGTAGCTGCTGAGGCGACAGCGCGGACAGACAAACAAGTCTTCCTCCCAGGTCGAAAAACTGTGAACCAGGGTCCGTGTCTTTTAACATCAGCTGGAGTGAGACAGACTGTGGTGGTGTGTGTGTTTGGGGTCACTGAAACCATGCGGTTGCCTTTTCTTTTTAGCTAAATGTTTCCTGACACACAACTTTTTGAAAACAATTTTATGCACCCATATTTTCTCCAGAATTTGCATAGGCCATAGCTTGGTTGTGCTACTTGAAAATCTTTGTCACCTATAGGTGCTTGTTGTCGTTTGTTGTTATGTAGCTAACACTTGGACTTCACACCTTTTTTCCCATTTTTATATGTGGGTGTTGTACTGTAACTGTTCAGGTGAGGTGTGTAACTCAGGGCACAACAGCAGGGCCTTCTGCTGCTTGGCCTGGTATCCAACTTCATATCCAAATTTATACCCATAGGCACTGTGGTGCCTGCTGCCCTACCTCTTCAGCACATTAGCTGCATGTATTTTACACGCTTGCATTTACCAGCTAGCATAGTTAGATCCATCGCTCTGCAATCTGAAGGCCTTGGGTTCAAATCCCACTGCTGCTTTAGTTCTTTCAAGCAAAGTACTTACCCTGAATGGATACAATACAGCCATAGAAATGAGTAATTGTGATTATGAGTCTTTAAAACACCTTGGAGAAAGGCATCAGATCGATGCTGAAATAAAAACAGTTTGGTTGGTTATTTGTGTTTAACCAACCAGGTGTGGATTTTTTTATGGACTAGTTTGTACATGAGTTTTAGCCTTGGGTGTAAGAGGATGCTCCTGTCTATTTAGCATATCAACATATTTTTCTTATACTGTAAATTTTTTTTTATTGATAATCATGTATTATACTAAAGACCGGTTTATGTGCTGTACTGCAGGAAAAATTTTAATTTTTGCGTTATGCACAATATTGAATTTTTTTAAACATTTCTAAAGATAGAATATTTTTAGAGAAGTCTTCCCCTATGTTACATTAGTACTTGTGACATCACTGGTTAGTGTCACCATGTTAAGAAAAAATGTATTTTTTTTTAAATTCACTTTTTTAAGAGTGTGTGTTCAGTAATAGCTTCAGCATTTTTAGACATGTGAAGTTATTACTGGGCAACAATGAAAATAGCAACAGTTTTGTGTGCTTTTTGTAAAGGGTTTTGAAGACGCCTGAACCAATATTAGTGTCACTTTTTTGTGTTTTCTTGTAATCATTACAATAACCTTCTGTAAACATAAATCCTTATGTTAACATCTGTGTTTCACCACTGACTTGCCATTGGGAGGCAGCTGGCAAAGAATTGCCCCGGGGTCTGACATGTATCCAGGCCTGCAGGGCTGTTTGTCACTGCTCCATGTTCAGTTATAGAGTATTGTCTCAAAAATTTGTTTTCATGTCTAGATGTTGTAATCATTCATTCCTGTGTATTATGATTAATGGTATTCATTTGGCATTTATTTTTTTTCCTATTTTAACTGATATCTTTGTCCAGGAGGACTTCCATTGTTAGATGATAAACTGGACTCTTATTTACTTATTTATACTGTGGAGTTTTCTTATTATGCTAGTTCAGGGTATGTACTATGATTGAAGGTACTACAGCAGGAGAAGGATTTGAACTGGTAACCTTCTGATAGTAAGATGATTAGCCTAAATTCAGTGCTTCCTACTGGTTAGTATATTTTGAAGGTCAAATTACTTTCATGGTCTTTGGTTGTTAGGATCTTCACATTAAGGATGGGCCTTATTTTTACTCTGTATCTGGAATAATGTCTGAGCATTTTTGAATAACCAGTGTATGCACTTGAATTGTGATTTCTTGAAATAGTCCATAGTTTTTATTCAGAGCTCAGGTGTGATTGTTTTTTTGGTTAGAAACGGTTCTTGTCTCATCTCATGTTTCATTTATATTGGACACTGTCAGATTTTTAGACCTTTCACTCCTGGTGTAACTTTCACAGCATGATTCACACTTGGTTATTTTTATGGACCTCAGGGGGTGATTTGGAAACATATTCAGTGTTTGAATCTGCATGGTCGTGTAAGTGGATTATATTTAGTCAAGATTTAAAGGGCACATGAGGTGTTTCCTGAAAAATTATCTGAGTAGTTAAAGCAAACACTCTTCAGTCACCTATCAACTCTGGTTTATTTAAAAATATATTTTAATATTTTTTTATTTAACTATCTTTGAGATCAAGAATATTTATTGTAACAACAGCAGGGATGTCTGGTTCCTGGCAGTTTGTATTTCTTCTACTGTGTTTGGGTGATACTTGCTTAACATATTTTCTTGCCAACTTATTTATCTAAATGTGCAATGTACAGCTTAATTTGAACTTAAAATTTCAGTGTGTGAGCTGTAGCTTTATGTATTAATAACCATTTGTTTTTTACATGAGCAGAAGTCATGTTTATTTTCTTCCTGTCATTAATAGTTTGGTTTTTCATCACTAGAAATGTTCATGAATAAATGTACATACAGAATTTAATTCACATATTTAATGTCATATTTAAGCCTGCATTACTGCCAGTGTTGAGAAGGCCTGCTGGAAATGCATGCTTTAGTTTCTTTGGTTAAAATATCCTCATGACTTTTTATTTTAACTTGCTGTAACTTTGTTAAGGGGTTTATGATACAAATGGTTATTCAGCAGTCTCATTTTTAGTTTTGAAAATGGAAATAAGCTTTTGAAAACATGTTTGTAGACTTTGGTGTTATTTATGCTCTTATTAGTGATACCTTCACTCTTAAACTCTATTGCTGTCCAGGTTTTGTGTGTAACTAGTAGTACAGATGGTTATTTCAACCTGATATGCTTTGTGGGAGAGCAGTGGAGAGGGTTGCTGTTAAACGCTGTATAGTGAAGTCTGACTTGCAGCTTGCGACAATGCACTGAAACTCTGTTTTGCCTTTCCCTTCACAGGCTGTAAAAGTTACCCCAAATAAAACACAACATGCTGCAAATGTAGGGTTAACAACAGTACCAAACTGAAACAATTGACCAGTGTGAGTTTGGTGAAAATGTACCAGGGGTTGGACAAGTGAGTCAAGGAGACAACAAAAGGAGGAGAGTATAGTCCACACTCGTAGGTGTACGGCTTCCCCATGAGTAGCAGCAGAGCAGTCTCATTGTGTGAAAGGCTTATGTAGCCAGTGAAAGTGTAAAGTGGTGTTGTCTTTGAAACCAGGGCTGTGGTAAGCAGGTCAGTGTGCGGACAAGTCAAATCAGTAATGTAGAAAATACGGGGGGGAAATTTGACTGAAATCAAGCATCTTGAACACTGTCTGAAAATAAATATCTGAAACCACATTGTAGTCTGTATGTAATGTAAAAATAATAATATTAATTTTCCAGTCAATAGGTCAGTCTATAAATTTGAACAGCTTAGGTTGGATCACAGCTTATCTGAAGTTGATCTTTGCTTACTTTTTAATGGGTTCAGGAATCAGCTTTCAGGAGGTGAACAGTAATTTTCCCCACATGGATTGGTCTACAGACAGGAGTTTTGTTTGCTAGGCCTTTCAGGTACACTGGTGTGTCTTGTATGGTTTTGGCAAAATGCAAGTGTTTGCATGACTTGAATTTTGAAGCTACTATACACCTAATATAATTGAGTTTTCCACCAGCAAGACAAGTTAGGTGCCTTTCAATTACTCACTATTGTTTAACTGATAGTTTTATGTTATATTAATTCCAGTGCTAAGATCTATGTAAAAAAAAAAAAAAAGTTGTTTAAATGTTGTATATATTCAGCAGGGTGCTGGAATTTACTTTATTGATTAAGGGTAAATGTTTTGAGTAGGATTTAAAGCAATAGATTACATACTGATTTCTTTATTCTACCCCCTGATTCTTATGATGGCAGAAGATTATACAGTTTTTTTACTTTTCAACAATTATATGTGCATTCCTAGAAGGTCAAACAAGTCCAACATGTGTGTCACTCGCTCATCCAGCGGAGGGGTTGGATCTGAATGGTGTCTAGATTGAGCCTCCTCATAGCTGAATCAGCCTTTAGAGCCACAACGGCTGTTGCAGAAACCTGAATTTATATATGATTTTTTTTGGCCGTACAGTTATGCTTTGTTTGACTGTTCTGCGCCACATTGCTGATGTGGCCTCTATGTTGTTGGTTACCCTACATCCTAATTCAGAATTTTGAGACAAATATGCGGACGAGCCGATCCGCTGTGGCGACCCCTGATGGGAGCAGCCGAAAGTCAGTATGTATCTTGGTGTAGACTTAAAACCTGTAAGTGACTGTAAGGTTTTATGACAGTAATAATTTTACTTTCTAAGGTCTTTTTTTTGTCCATTTGTTAGAAGTTTAGAATTGAAAATAAACAATGCTTTTTTTGTGCAAGAAATGGTGTTCATGTTAATGTCTTATAAAATATCATTTTGCCAACACCCAGAAAATCAAACTTAATTATCAGTGGTGACCGTATCATTATCATATCCATAATAAGATTTATTTGTTTATGGTTTATTTGTAATGAAAAGGATGATATAAAAATTTGACATTTTCTTGCCGTTAAATTTGGAAATATTTATATAAACAAAGACATTTTCTGCCTTTTTTTTTTTTTTTTTAAACTAGATTTGTTTCGGGTTTTCCATTCATTTCTAGATGAGGGTGTTAACTGCATTAAAATGGAGGTTCCTCTGCTTTTGTACTGTAGCCTAAAGTGGAAACTAATTGTGTGTGTGTGTGTGTGTGTGTGTGTGTGTGTGTGTGTGTGTGTTAGAATGGCAGTGAGGAAATCAGATCAAATAGGACGGAGGGGATAAAGTCCCAGCACAATGTGGATGAATATCTTCAAAGAGAATCGTAAATGAGCTTTACCACTTGCAAACATGGCGTCCATCTCCAAGCATGTTCTTCCAGCAGCACTTTTGTTGCCAAGGCAGACATTTTCTCGCGTTGTCATTTAGAAGTTGCCGTTACCCTGTCAGTGTGAACTTGTTGGTGGGTACAGAGAAGTGTGATGCAAGACAGCTGGATGTGTTTTATTATGGCAAACAGTTTCATGTTGATTCATTAAGTAATTTATTTCTGTTTTTAAAACGAGAGGAATTGAAATGTAAATAGGCTAGTCTGGAACACTTCTAAATTGATGGCGTGCTGCATATGCTGGGTTTACCTGAGGTCGACAGATGTGTCCCCCATTAAATCAAATCGAGCTTTTTGGGCATTAATTCAATTTTTCCCTTAATTTCGATAAGCCTTACTGATGAAGGTCCATCATGGAGCCGCGTGAAAGGAGCCTCTTTGATCACGGTGCTATGGAGACTCGGCGGACTCCAGTGTTAATGTAACACACATTCAGACCTAGACACCGAGCCACAAAGGAGGCACATGGAGGCAGACGTAGACATGCAGCCTAATCACACAGCTCCAGCAACTGTCCTGGCATCCCTTTCAGGACAAATGTCTCTGGACATTTGTCCATTTGCGGTAGTTTTTCCAAGTGAAAGTTATAAAACCATCTAATAGTTAATCACTTTGGATAAAGGTATTCGGTACAAGAAAAAATGAAAAGAGGAGGCAGTGATTCCATCTGTAAATATGGTGGATTGCCATTGTTTAATATTGGGGGGAAAAAAGCCTTTGTTAGATTCCTCCCCATGAACCAGGGATGGGACTCCTCATGTGCCCCTGCAAAAAAATCATCTGGCAGGAAAAGTCATATGTTTACCTTAAATCATGTCAGAAACATCATCCCATTTAGATTTTGTCCTTTATAAAGGTAGTTGTGTTATATAATTTCGGATCCATTTTCTACAAAATTTTAAGTATTAATGCTAGGAAATTAGGGAGTTAATTTAGGTTTAAAGGGAAACTCTCTTGACAGTACTTTATAACAAACTGTTACAGGATGGATAGTAGGTATGCAAAAAGTTATACACATTAATGAAATGTTATATACCTTAGTATCAGAACCACATATGAAAGGGTTGGAATAACACCAGTATGTTTAACAGAACACCTGACGGTGTGATGATGACGACGACAGAGGTTTTACTTTTTGTGCATATAGCATATTTATGTACTTCTACACACACAGTTTGAACATGAAACATATGCAGTGTGTGCTGTATATATGTCAAATGTCTTGTCACACCTACCACACTAGATTTGTCCTCTTGTTGATGTGGTCACTGGCGCAGTGGTGCCTTCCTTGCCACGTTCCCTTTGTCTGCTGCACTTTCTGAAAGCACCGAGAAAGTGTTGATGTGTCTCGCAGCATCCGACTGGGTCGGTTCATCTGAGGGAAATGCGGTTCCCCTTCAGCAAGCGACCTCATAACACTGGTGTAATTCTGCAGTGTGGGGGGAGTGCTGGAGAAAAGCCATTCTCCAGGGGCTTCTGTTTACACTTATTTATTTTATGCTGCAGTGGAGAAGGCGTTGTTTTGTCCTGCCCTACTAGCAATATACTCAACTATATGGATGTTGTACTTCTGCTAGGCTGGTCTTTTTTGTCAGTTCATGTTTTTTATGTAACTTTTCATTTTGTGGAATTGAAGTTTGTCTATTTTCATTATCTCATAGCACTGTGGCACATTAATGGCCTGTCCTGCATTTGGAAATGTTTTTGCTCTTTAGTGGGTTGAACTAATATGTCAGTTAAGTTAAAAAAAAAAGAAAAAAAAAAGAGTGTATAAAGTTGCTGAAGGCCTCTGGTAATACATGTTGATAGGTACACTGAAATGCACTTAGACACCCCACTTTTGTTATGGCTCCAGTGAACACATGGTGAGCAGTCTTGTCATAGGTATGGCTTTGTCCTTGTCCCCAAAAGGCTGTGACTGAACATTGACTGTAGATTAGCTGACATTTTTTAATCTTTACTCAGTGAACCAAATAAATACAGCCACTGGTCAGCATCACTTTTTAATGTGACACTTACACTTTTGGAAATGTTTACAATTGGAGACTGGGTCCTTAATAACCACCCATTGAGAGAGTGAAGGTGGTCAGAATAGACCCCTCTGAGGCACCTTTGAGACTTACACAATTTCACCGAAAGGACAATTTGTTTTTGTTTTTTTTTCCGGGGGGGAGGTGTTGTTTTTTTTTTTTTAAACATTTCTTGTTTTCATATTTTTTAAACTAATTTCTAAAAAAGTATAAGACAGCAACAAGTAGCCTAGTATTTGGAGGTGTCACTTTGAAATTGAAGGTTTCTGGTTTGCTCCAATTATTGTACTCTTCAGCAAGGTACATACCCTAAATTGCTTCACTATAAATTATCCAGTGTTGTATACAAACCTAATATTGTAAGCTGCTTTGGGGGGAAAAAACTTCAACAAAATGAATAAATAAGGTGTTAACCTGTATGGATATTGTCAGAATTTCCTTGATCATTGACTATCAGAGAATCATTTATCTGATTCTATGGAACACATATAGGCAATTATGTATACTCCTGTTCTCTGTCAATATACAGTGAACTCCAGAATTATTGGCACCCGTCATGAAAATGAGCTTAATACATATATAAAAAGAACTACACATGCAATGAGTGATATTTTTGGCTTAAACAAATGGGTAAGCCTCATGTTTTTTTGTTAAACAGATTTTTGGAACAAAATAAAGATTTCCTATAGTAACAGAAATTTTCATAAAAATACAGATTCCAAAAACATTGGCACCCCAAATTTCAGTATTTGGTGGAGCCACCCCTGGTGAAAATGACAGTACTCAGCCTCTTTCTGTAGTGTTTAACAAAGTTGGAGAACACTTGTGGAGGGGTCTTGGACCACTCTTCCATGTAGAACATTTCCAACTCATTAAGATTCTTGGGTTTTTTCTTGTGAACTGCCATCTTCAGTTGAGACCACAAATTTTCAATTGGGTCCAAGTCTGGAGACTGAGAGGGCCATTGAAAAACCTTGATTTTGTATTGCTGCAACCATTAACAATTTCTTTGTTGATTTGGATGTGTGCTTTGGGTCATTGTGTTGTTTGAAGTCCCAACCATGGCCCAGTTTCAGCCTTCTAGCAGTGGCAACCAGATTTTTGGCTAAAATGTTCTGGTATTGAATGGAATTCATTTTGTCGCTGACCTTAACAAGAGCCCCTGGACCGCTGGCAGCAAAAAAAGCCCTAAAGCATCAAAGAGCTACCGCCATTTTTTACCGTGGGTATGAGGTGCCGTTCTTTGTATGCAGTCCCCTTTTTTCGCCAAACATGATGATGGTATGCTTGGCCAAAAAGCTCAATTTTTGTCTCATTTGACTACAACACACGATTCCAGTTGTAACTCCAATGTTGCTTGGCAAAGTTCAGATGCTGAGATTTGTGCCTTGGTCTCAGGAAGGGCTTTTTTTTTGTAGAACCCATCCAGAAAGCTTCTGGTCATCGCACTGTTGATTTTGAAACGGTGAAACCCCAAGATTAAACTAAACTTTGTAATTGTGAAGCTGTGATTTTTGGATGCCTCTTTGCTTCTCTTAGCATCTTCCTCGCTGTGTGGGGCCAATATGTGAATGTGTCTTCTTCCTGCCAAATTTTCAAAAATGTCATGCTTTTCAGAATTCTGTACTGTAGCCCTGATTGTGTGCACTGGTAATTTCAACTGAATACCTATTTTTTGTAGCCATTCCCCAATCTATGCAGCTCAACAGCTTTTTTTCCTCATTTCAGTTGAGAGTTCTTTGGTTTTACCCATGCTGATGGATGACAAAAGGATTTTACCTGGGTATTACCTCATATTTACATCTCAGTGAAACAAGAAGTAGTCATAGGCAACAATAAAGTTCCTAGACACTAAAAGCAGTATCAAGAAACATTTTTCCCCCCAAAGACACAAATTCCTCTGATTTTATGTATCGTATTCTTCAAGGGTGCCAATAATTTTGCTCACATACGTTTTTGACAGAATACATTATTCTGAAGATAAAACAACACTTTTGCATGAATTATGTTTATTAAATGAATAGTTATCAATTCTTCTAAACATTTGAGTTAAATTAGAATTGATATATGTATTATCTATATTATATTAATGTTTTTGCTCACTTTCTTGAGTGGTGCCAATATTTCTGGAGTTGACCATATTATTTAATTAATCAAGCTAATATTGCTAGGCTTGACTGTTTAGGACTTTTTAGGGCAGCCATTTCATGTACATATTTCTTTCACAGTTGCAGGACTGAGCAAGTGTAGATGTTGTTTTTGTTGGTCTTATTCTGCACATTTGTACAAAGCCAGCTTCATTTTCAAATAAATCATTCTGCTAAATAGTTAATGTATTCAGGGATGTGCCTCAAGTTTCTGAAGCTTTTATGGGACATGTTTTGCTGAATTTTTGCCATGCTTTGCCTTCCAGTTGAAAACAGTGTTGTCGTTCAGTTGTCGCCAGGCAGCTGACTCAACTGGCGAGGGTTCAGGAGGAGCCTGTGCTTGTGGCAGCACAGCTCTTTGCAGTTATTGATCATTTTGCATGTCTGATGATGGTCCAGAACAATCCCAAAAACACACATAAAGGCACACACAAAGCCAGGGAGCAGTAAATTGTCCTTAGTGTATGATATCTAGAAGTTTGCTGTTGAGTGTGATTAATGGTTTCCTATTCTCTAACTTCTCCATTAATATATCAGTTTTATTTATCTGTATTTGAAATCTATCTTTTTTTTTCCTAAAATTGTAACATTTTTATTCATTGCATTTTTCTATTTTATACTCTCAAAGGAGGGTGTTTTTTCCCAAAGCAGGTGTAAGCATCTATAGTGTTTCATAATTACATGGTCAGTGTTGGTTTATTGCAAAAAACTGAATCGTATAATTATAAAACGGCTATATTTTTTCTCAGGTTGAATATATGATGAGCCTTTACTATGCTAGCAGTTGACTAACAGAAGTTCAGTGTTAGACTAATATGGATATTTTTCATCTGTAGTTTTACCAGGGACATCCTAGCTGTTGCAGACAGGTGTTACTGGTTCATGGACCTGGCCTGCGAGGCTGCTTCCCTCTTCACCCCTCTTTTGTTTTGTGTTGTTTTCCGCACTATACCACACACAGTTGGAAAGGCCTGTACAGGTGGTGGTGCTCTGATTCCTCAGAATCCAACAAGGTTCCTTTTCCTTTCCTTCCCTTTCCATGTTTATGCCTAGTTGCAGTGGAAGCTGCAAGCAGTCCATATTTTCCCTGTGGAAGCCATATTGGGGTGGCACGACTACATTATCTTTTCCACAATATTTACATGCTTAATGACTAATACATGAGGAACCAACTGGGGTAATCAAGGGACTGATGCTCTGTAATGTTGGAGAGCCTTAGGGATTGGCTTCCTTTTCAGAAATAAGGCCACCCCAACAGAAGAAGCAGTCCCATGGTAGTTGGAGTAGATGTGGAAGGGAGTGAATAAAATGATGCACTACAGGAAAAGGAAGGGGGACAAAGTCCTCAACCTCTCACACACACTTTAGGTCATCTGATGAAAGTGGCAAGAATGAAGCTGTTGACCCTACCTCTAAGGTCCATTGAGGTCCTTGGTGGGGTCCTTATCTGTCTCACTGGAGAAACAATCTCACAGACTCCTACTGGCGTTATCTTGCCTCAAACATCTGCCTTGGGGGTGAAGGGACTGTGAGGTGGTTTTAGAGATTAAATGTTTAGGTTAAGTGAAGACCCCATCAGGTATCAGCAGTACTTGACTGGGAAAATGTGTTTAGTTGCTGTGAAGTATCATACAAAGAGAAGTGGTGGTCCTGTATAGAGGTAGCAGAATATGCTCCATTATCACCCTGCTTTTCAACCTCATGCTGTGGAAATAGCAAAATGAGTTTCTGTATCAAATATGATTTACTTTGAAATGTTTTTTTTTATGTGGTTAGTAAAACAAAACCTTACCTTGTTGAAGTCGGAGCAACTCTACCTGCCCAGTTCAGTCTCCCCGGTAACAATCCGATAATCCTTGCATACTCCATCAGTCCTAGCGGCAACCAATTAATTCTTCCCTGGCCAGTGTTGTCCTGTAACAGCCAATTAAATCTGACCTGTTTATTTCTACAGAAAACCAATATGAAAGCACATGTTGCAAAGTAATACTTTGATTTGTATTTATTTATAATATTTTTTAAATAACATTTTAAATGTAATCTGTCCATCCTTCCCTTGTCCTTGGTAATGTAAATGTTAATGTTTTACCATGTAAGGGCATGCTTCTTTTTCCAGACTTGTCTTACCTTTTGACTGACACTTACATTTTCATGATTTGTGTCTTTAAAATTATGTTCTAATGATGGCTATTAAATCTCATATTAAATTTATCAGCATAAGTGGGGGAAAAAATTTAAGTTATGTTCATATTTAATATTCTGTTACTGCAGTCTGTTAATTGAAAAGAGGCTCATACAAATATTATACTTTGCCAGACCAAAGCAAATAAAGAGCATTAGGGAGACATGGTGATGCAACAAGTTGCACATGCGCTGATGTTCAAGAGGCACAGTGGCATAACTGGTAGTGCTAGTGCCTCAAGACCTAAGTACTTCAGTTAAGTTAACTCTGGCTTGGTCTCTAAGGGGTTGGCATGCTGACCCTGCATTTGTGTGGGTTTCTGCCAGGTGCTCCACTTTCTTCCCAAAGTCCAAAAACATTTGTTTGAAGTAAACTGGTCAATCTAAATTGCCCCTACTTTGCATCTATGAATTAAAGAGTACTTGATTGGAGTGTGATGGGCTGCCTTTTCATCTAGGGTGTACCCTGCCTTGTGGCCTTCCAGGATTTAATCTGGACCACTGTGACTTTACCCTATAGTGTTTGTTGATGATAAATGAAAAGATACAGCAGGTCCGCTCAAACTCTCAGTTTCATGTGGT
This sequence comes from Heterotis niloticus, assembly GCA_018136845.1. Taxonomy (NCBI): domain Eukaryota; kingdom Metazoa; phylum Chordata; class Actinopteri; order Osteoglossiformes; family Osteoglossidae; genus Heterotis; species Heterotis niloticus. The sequence goes on from CM030904.1 coordinate 10,265,472, forward strand.
TTGGTTGTCAAGTGTTATGGAAATTTAACTTCTCCTGATCTAAAATATCTAAGGGTTTAGGAGAAGAAACTACACCAGTTTGGGAGAGGGACCAGATCATTGTCTCCAAATTCATCTTCTGGAATAATCTATTCACTAATGGTGGTTTCGGACAAGTGTTCAACTGCTGTGATAATGTTAGTAATAAGTTTTGACAACCCATTTAATTGTGGCCTTTTTGCAGGTTTCAGCAACAGTTTCAAAATTAACACGCTGGTTGTTGGAAATCTGGTGTTAGACTCTGTGCACCTTTTGGCCTTGCTTGTCACAATGCGTCATGGAAATGAACTATGTCCAAGGGGATGTCCACAGCATGCATCCAATTTTTGACTGTTTGGCTTGAGACCATCATTTTGCTATGACATCATAGGCAGGTTAAGATGGCTTCGAAGTGATGGCAGACTTGTTTTAGTGCATACAGCCTATATGCATCCCATACTGGTTCATACCGGCCAGGGCAGTATTATTAGATACCCAGTGTTTTAACACAAAATCCATGCAGCCACTGCCTATTCTTACACATGACCACCTGTGTTCCAATGCAAGTAAGATATAGTATCTGCTGGGGCCTGGGAGAATGAGGGGCTCATATTTAACATTCCACCAGTGTATTAATAAATATGTTCTTTAAAATTGTCATTTACTCAGGTTATACTTCTGCTGCAAACTGATTTTCTCTCTTCTCTTTTTATAGCAAATCTGTACAATCAAAAGTGGACAACATATTGGTGAGTATTTTTTAAAACAATATGTTAAACAATGTCTTGTACATCTGTATGTCAGTCTGTCACTGCTTGCTTTTTTAAAAATATTATTTTAGCCTAAAAAATTTTTTAAGGAGTCTGCGATGCAGCATAAAGTGGATTTGTTACCTTAGGGAACCTGTGACCACTTTAATGTGGTACAACTCCAACACTCCACAAGCTTCTACAATCCACACTGGCCGAAAGTCAAGCATTCCTGCTGTGTTCCCTGTGCCTCGGTGGTAAATGAAAACCAAGTCTTTTTTATAGGCCATCAGTGTGTTACATAATTAAGCAGACAAATTAACCTTCTGTACCAGGTACAAAAAAAAAAAAAAAGCTCCCACTTAATGTCTTTCAGGTGCATATTATTGGTGTTGCCTGCACTTTATCTGTTCAGGTCGGCGCCCTTGTGTAATTGATGTCTAAATATGTAAATACGCAGTGCGATTGGAGCGAACGAAACGCAGCTGACACTTCCATACGCAAACTTCCCCTGGCATTTTTGTATGCATGAACTTTTGTAAGGTGAAAATTAAAAAGTCCAGTTCCACTGTACAAAACAATTATACCAGAGCAGTTAAGTAAAAGGTATTATATGTGAAAAGTCTTTTAAGTGTTCGTGTTAAATGACAGAACTGACCTTTTAATAAACACTGTGTTTGAAAGTTGGATTTTTATGAGATGTGGCTGAACATCAGTCAGGTCATGTATACTTTAACATTGTTGCCATGTTTTTCTTTAGCTTCAAACTGTGAAAATTGTTTATTCAATGAAGCCGCTTTGGTAGTAATGACCTCTTCTTTTAGGATGGGAATTCCCTCCAATGCCTTGTATGGATTTTTCTAGAACCTTGTGTAATGTTTTAGTCGGTTTTTTTCTCTGTTGTTCCACCCCCATCATCGTCTCTGCTGTTCAGATGGAACAGTGTTTTCTCATGGAAACTACACTTACTGATTGCACTGAAATCTTAAAAGTACAAGAGTATTATTGAATTAGATGGTGAAGCAGCAGAGGGGGGCGGATGCTATAGCAATGCAGCTGTGAGATCAAAGGCGTTCTGTCTGAAAGGGGTGAAAAGGCAGTTGAGTGAAGAGGTGAGGGGAGGTGTGTGTTTTTACTTCACAAGAAGCAGTGGTTAAAAATATATCAGAGCTCACGAGTTTGACAGCCACCTTCCACCGGCCATCCCGGTGGAGAGCATTACCTGCCTTGGTGTTAAAGTAGCATTTGCCAGTATTGTTGCTAACTCCCTGTGCAGAGGGCTTCAGCTTTTGTATAGAGATGCTAACAGGAAAGGGGAACGATGATGGGTTAAACACATCACAAACAGGGTTTCTGTTTTTGATATTGTTGATGTGGCACTTAAACTCTTATGTCTACAGTTTGTTGTTACTGCAGTACTAATGTGAAGTCTATGTTTTGCAAGTTGTTTAATCAAGAACATATTGAAAGTCGACATATCTTCCAAGCGTTCTACTCTCAGAATTTTATTTGATATCCGAACATAATAGGCCTTGTTATTAACACACTTTTAACATCCCACCTCAACAGTACTGTTACAACAGGTGTATGAGACAGCAAATTTTATTTCCTTATGGCATGTCTCAAACGACACAACCCACTGAGTACAACACACCCACCCTCAATACTTACCAAACACGATAAGCACCACCATGGCCAAAATCTCCCCTGTACCTGTCCACAACAGTTAGATAACAAAGCATGATGGGACAACCAGAGCTCCACCCGCTGCTACAGTGTGTAGCGATATTTTGGAATGGTAGGTTTGAAAAAAGTTTACATTTAGAAAAAAAAAATAATAATACAAAATTTTCTATAGTTGGTAACTCACATGCGACTGGTGAAATTTTGCTACAGTTAGAAAAAAGTTAAAGCTCGTTAATCTAAGTAAGAGAAGTTTTCTTGTAGCGAAAGACAAAATATTTGCAGAACTGTTTCTTTGGTTTTTCAAGTTTTGATTATTTGTGAGATGTGGGAACCATTCTGTGTTGTTTAGTATTTCAGCATAACTTTGTAATATTCCAGTTTTCCTTTCATAAATGAACAAGAAAAATGTTGAGAAGGTTTATTTTACACTATAATTGCATGTTACAATTCAGGAAGCAAACATGAAACAGTCAAAAATGTGCCTTTCATACCTACAGGGACTGTGTGAAACTCCACTAGCAACGCAAAATATCATTCACAATTGAAACACATTTTCCGTTCCAATACTGGTAACTGCTGTTGAATTGGTTATATTTTTTTAGCATCAATATTTCCCTGTCTCACAACAAATTTATCCGTAAGCATTGTTTTTTCTGTTACTATGAAGCAACACTAATCTTTTAGTAAACAAAGCACTAACAGAAAAAATCCACAGCAGCATACTATTATCAGTTTACAGTGAAACAGCAGACTCTGGTAAAGTGGTGCCATGAGTTTCATAACCAAGAAACTCCAGTTAATTCTTGTATAAAGGCACTGAGGTGCCCCTGAAGATAGTTATATGGGTTCACATTGTACATAATCTTGTGGATTTAGAAGTATTCTGTTGCAACTGGGCAATCCTTGTGTTTAGCTGGAAACACCTGTTGAGGGATTTTGGGAATGTTCGCAAAGTGCTACCCACCAGACAATGGCATTAATGGGTGGTGATGTGGTCCTAGGTGTGTTTATTTTCTTGCATTGTATCTGTAGAATAAATGCTGCTGGAGTTTTGTCCACAATTGTTGTCTGCAAAATCTTTATGCCATCATTTCACCAGGGGCGTTACAACATTTTCACTTAACCCATCATGTCTCACACTAGACTCATTATTTTTCTATATTGAAAGTTGCTATTGAAAATGTAAAGCCAAATCAGTGTATTCTATGGAAGGTGAAAATATGAGCATTACTTTTTGTGACACCCCTGAAGCTACAGTGTTACCACACCCAGTTTGGAAAACTCCGCAATAGTTTATTAGCTGAAAGTCCAAAGGGGCTTTATCGGTCACCCTTCAGCAGAGTGTACTGCAGCAGAACCTGCACTGGGACTTGAACCTCAATGTTTTGGTTGCAACATTTTGTCCTTAAGCATTATAAAATCTGATTCCTCTAATGATTTCAACAGAGCCACAGGTAGGGCAGTGTCTTGAGCAAGACCTGTTGTCTTCAGCACATATGACGTGTAGCAGAATTCCTGAGGAACGGTGGTGTCTGGGACGAAGGAGCTCAGGACTGTGTGATTCACGTGACCCCGCACTCCTCCAGGTGGCCTCAGAAACCCTGGAAGTTGCAATCCTGCATGTAGCCTTACATCAGCACCAGCCTTCCTCTTTGTTGTTCTCCATTTTGGGCTTTTTATTTCTGCTCTCTGGCTTAAAAAATATTAATAATGTAGAAAAGTGGTGAAAAGCGCTACTGACTCATATTAGTGTTTGTACTCTTAACTATTTAATTTTAACTCTGCTTCTTGCTTTTAAACATCCATATAGATTAATAATTAAACCTGAGTTTTGTATATTATATTTGTATAGTATTATATTAAACCTGAATTTTGTTATATTTGTATATTGTATATTGTTTTCCATAAAAATATTTTGGGCAAACCTGTTCCCTTTCCTCTGACAGTGACAAAGACCAACTTAGAGACAAAACATGAGCATATAAGAGATGCACCTAGCTGGGGTTTGAATGCTGAAATGTTCATATATTCCAGCAGCCCTTTCCTATGGGTCATGTAGAAGTGGCTGGCTGAGCATGTGTGGTTACTGGATGGGTAGGGCAGTTTCTATGCCCCGTTTGCAACACTAATGGGATGATTGTCAAGGAAAACAAATTAAGGAAACAATGGCAACCTGCTGGGGATCTGCTCATACGAATCACTGAGAACTGCTTATTGTGAACGAACACAGACCCATATGGAACACTCTGTTCACACCAGTGCTGCTTTTTGGAGGTTATGTTGTACTGTTGGTAAACTGCATGCTTGCAGGTGAAGGCGGTGCCAGCAGTGAGGGGGAGGAGCAATCCATGGGGGGGGGGGGGGGGGAGCTTGGCAGCAGGCTGGCTTATGCTATTCTGAAAACAGCAAGTAGCAGTCATTTGTGTTTCCAAGGGGCAGCATGCAGGTGTTTCTCAGTGTTCCTCCTCCCACCTTGCTCCTGTATTAGTGCCCCACCACTGTGGTGCCTCTGACTCCCTTCAACCAGAAAACTGCCTCCTGCTCCAGGACAACCAGTAGGCTGAGAGAGAGACTATTGTCAACCTTTGTATTTACTCCCTCCTGGCTTGTACCTCCCTCTCTTTTCTACCACTGTGCTGACACACATGCGCACACACACACTGCTACCACTGCTCAGTGGCTGATAGCTTTAGCCATTCATGAGCTCCTGTTCCCCTAGCAACAAAGAAGCAAATAGAAAAGATGGGATGAGACGCATCTATTCTTAGAATCCAATTGAAGCGGGTGAGGAGATCCAGGGGGAGAGGAGCTCTGGCACCATTTCAATGTGGCTCACCGGGCCAACAGGGCTGCTCCACCCCTTACTTGGGCAGCGGTCCAACATGCAAGCACATACCCCATGCAGCTCCGGGAGCTCATAGGGCACAAACCCAACACCCCACAAGGTGGTCCGCTCCCGCACGGGCATGTATTGGAAGCCATCTGCAGCATGGCTGGATGCTGTGCCTGTTGTCATGCACTCGGTGTTAACGGTACAGCTTGTTAGATGTCCTACAAAGGCAACGTGATAATATTTGAAAAGGCTTACATGGTTTCAGAGTAAATGTATCAATTTTCCGTTTTACTGTTATATGTACAAATATGCTGTCCTGTTTCGGGGGGAGGGGTTGTTTTTGTTTTTAGCGCTATGTAAAATACGGCCCCCTCTCAAGTCTGTTCCTCACAGCAAACAAATGAAAACAAAAGTGTGTTTACGTGAGTTTAACCAGTTCGTTCTGCTTGCCTGTGGATTAGGCCCTTCTCGGATTAATGCTACCTCAGATGACGTGTACTTTGGAGTGGTTGTGGGGCTGTATGCCCAAGCAGATTGAAATTCCCTTGGAGCATATTCCCATCCAGGTTTCCTGCACTGAATAAGCCATCCACTGGGTTTTAGATGTTTCTGTGCCTTAAACTCAAGGGGTTGGTGTCCATGTGCAGTAGTGTGTTGCTTCTGTTGTCACTCAGGTATCTGCGAATTTCTTCTTCTGTCTGTATTTGTAAAACACTCCAGGGCCGTACTGTGATTAGTCCGTCACCCATCATCAAATTTTGAACAACTGTTTTGGTTTATTCCATGGACTGATATAGTTACGATGGCAGGCAATACGATCCGGTTACCCTAAAGCAGAGATCCAGACAGCTCCGCAACATGCATGTTGCCTGTTTCTGTCTGTTTGGCATAAATGGAGTGACATATTTTCCTCTATTCCCACACAGAAGAAAAACAAACACCCAGTAAACCTTGCACATGTTGTTGACGGGGGAAATGTAGTAGTAGTATTGTGGTGCTTTTGCTGAAAAGTAGAATTTTTTCCCCTTTTTTCTTTCCCTCTCTCTCTCTCTCTCTTTTTTTTTTTTTTTTTTGTAAATCCTCTTCCTCCCAAAGCCCTCCAGCCCGGTGTCGGAGAGTTGTGCCTCAAGCTCTATTCTCTCGTCTATCATGTTCTACTCCAGCAGAATTTCAATAGCGTGAGCCCCTCCCCAGCACCTTCTCCATTCCCTTTGAAGCACAGTGCTTGCTGGACCCCTCTCAGCTGCTAACTCAGGGTCTTCAGAATGCACGCTGGGCTGTAACAGGCAAACCACTGTCGCTGTTCTGGCAGCAAGACGGCCATGGAAATTAGACTTCATTATTTTTCTGTCCTGGCCTTCTTTGACCGTCTTTTTATTTTTGTAATTCTTGACTCCTCCTGCAGCCCAAAAGGGCTCCTTCTTGAGCTGGTGCTGATGAATAAAAGGTAGTGCTCATTTATGTAGCATAAGTACTTGTTATTGTTGCAGTCCCTAGGCACATGGCTTGTCCCACTTACTGGACCATCACTGCCATGTGTGGACGTCAGGCCCCTCCCACCTAGCGATACCTGCCACCACACCTTCCAGTTCTGCTTGTTCCAGTAAAGCTCACTGCAGTAGAATTAGAATAAGTCTTCTTTGCTCAAGGGTTCTTCACTGAGGTCCCTTCTACTTCTCTGGCATGCAGAAGTCTTTTGCTGTGCTGTTAGAAGGGTACACATTTAGGACAATTCTGTCATAGTTGTGTGTGTGCATGGTGTGTGTGTGTGTGTGCGCTTCTTCCCAACTTAACATATGCATTTCATTCCCTTTCTGTAAGAAAAACTAGTTTTTGTTCACTGATACAAACGTGTATAACTGTTTAGTGGAGGTTATGTTGTGTATACACCAATTAAGAGTGATGTGAGGGCGATGAAAAACTCTGCAGCTGGAGCAGTTTGTCCAACTCCCTGCTGCACAGCCTTAAACTTAATTGTTCAGCACTTCTTACTTCAGCTTTTGTTTCTACATGGCTCCATATGGAGATCACCCCTTCCCCCTTGTGTATCTGTCCACCTGTCCACATGTCCTGTCCTGTTTTCCTCATCGCTGTGTCCTGGTCCCTCTCTCCTCAACACTGTCTAGACAGTTTCAAACGTTGTATCACTCCACAGTGGTACAGCTGAAAATAGCCAGCGGCTGCACCACGGCCCACTAAAATGCCAGTGTGCATAATCTAAATGCAGGAGGCTTTTTCCACCAGTCTGGAGCCGTATCAGCCCGTCGGCTATTTATTTACTTCATCTGCATCTCCCTGAAGAGTGCACAAAATGGATTAGTCATATGATTTGCTTTGCAGTGTGTTTTGCAGAATCTGAGCAAAAATGGCAGCAAGCCACATACTAAAGATGTTTTTTTTTTTTTTTTTTTTTTTAAAACAAACATGTCATTAAAAATGTGTAGGAATACATGTATAATATAGAATTGCTTGGAAAAAGATTACTTTTTCAAACTTGTTTTTGTCGTCTCTCCCGCCCCCCCCCCAACAGCAAGAAGTCGAGAAGTTTACAGACATTGAAAAACTCTACCTCTACCTTAGGTTGCCTTCTGGTCCCAGCAATGGCAATGACAAAAGGTAATTTGGTCATATTTTCTATAATATTAATGTCATTGTCTCTCACTCATACAGCATATATGTTTGTATGTGTATACTTGGTAACCATGTACGTGACAAATAAACTCTTGACTTTTTGATATGTGCATCTGTAATACACACAAACGCACATGTGAATCTACAGATACATGCACTTGGTGTTCCTTTAGTTAAGTTGTATACTCTGCTTAAATGGGTGATGGGTGCTGCTTAAATGAGTCTTCAGTATGGTTTTCCTACTTGCCATATTTGTATTCATGAAATCCTTGTGACCAGTTTTTACTTTTTCAAACAAAAAGGATATATCCGCAAAATCAAGATATTTTATGCGGTAGATGTATGTAACAGAACAAAACAAGGTATTGGAGGATTGGTTCATTTGGGGGAGAACCCTAAAGCACTGAACAAGTAGACTAACCAAATTAACCAGTTTCCAGAGCTCAGCCAAATCTGGATGGCCTTTTCTGTAGAAATGTACAGGTTAAGTCCATACAGGTTGGTTTTATTATACCATGTCTCAATCTGAAGTGAGCGCTGTGGATATTGGGTGTTCATCAGTCTGGAGAACTAGATTATGGCTTCATGAATTTTCAAGAAGCACTGGGTACAGGACCCAAAGTATTTAATCAGATGATTCTTGCCATTTGACCTACTCCCCTTTTTTTGTTTCCTTCATGACAAATAAAAAAAAAAAAAAAGAATTTTACTGGCCTCATCTCCATTATATTTACATGTATTTGTTTAATAAACACCTTTATTCATGCTAACTTACAGTATTCTGCACAAAATTCCCTACATTTACATGTTTACGTATATAAGAGAGCAAAGTAGCACACACACAAATTGAACCTATGTGCAGTTGCATCGCGGAGGAGCTGTGAGCCAGCAGCACACCACTACTTGCATATTGTAACATGCTTGTGTCTGTTCTATAAATGAATCTTTCTATTTTGTTGCTGCTTTTGCCCTTTTTATTCCCTGGTTACAGACTTGATAGAAAACATTAATTATCCTACACCATTCAGTCAGGTAGCAAACAGTAATTAATAACACTGTCACTTTTTTAAACTGATGATTGGAAGCAGATAGCTCACACTTCTGTACATCTCCACTTTCTCCCATTTTAGCAGCTCAACCCTTTCCCTGTGTTGTGTGTTTTCAGGGTGTTCACTGTAAATTATTTGCCATTGTGAGGAAGATCCTCTTTTTTTTTTTTTTTTTTTGTATCAAACAACATGTGACGAAATAGGTCCTTTGTTTTTAAAGCCAAGACTGTGGGGGAAAGTACAAATGTTATTCTATGCTATACAAAGTGATGATATACAGCATACTAGTCATGACTACTTATCGCAATACCCAGGTTTCTTTGTTTTCATGTGTTTTCCCCTTATCAGTCTGCCACCCCAATACCCAAAACTCCACATGGTGTCCGTTAGGATTGACAGTCAGATGGGATGCTTTGATCCAGGATCCCTCTAATGGTACAAAAGTTTCTGTTTTAAAGGAAGGAAAAACTGATGTTTAGAAACATCAGATGATCAACTAGACTGATGCTTAGAAACTGCGTACTTAAAATTAACCTTCTTTTTCTCCAGTGTTTAAATAATGCTTTAAATCACCGTTCTTTTTTTTTTTTTGTTTATTTGTTTGTTTTTTGTTTTTTTGTAGCGATCAGAGCTCCATGTCATCCAGCCGCACGCAGCAGATTCACGCATTTAATTGGATCCGTAATCACTTAGAGGAGCACCCGGAGACATCCCTCCCCAAACAGGAGGTCTACGATGAGTACAAGTGAGTTACAAGTGGGCCACATGGGGTTAGGAGGGTGGTAATCTATGGCTTGATCCAGTTTCATTTCCTGTAATCATTTCATCTTATTATGCTTTGAAGAGCACTCTGTAAGACTCCCATTTTAGCAATGATCTCATCAAAAATCAGATCATTTCCTCAATCTTGACCCTATCTCCATGGCTCTTGTGGGAGAGAAACAGTTACTTGTTAAAATCAGGGAAAAAATAAAATATGTCAAAAGCAGATACAACCCCATTTCCAAAAAAAATTTGGACAGAATGTAAAATGCAAATAAGGACTTTAAGATCACACGCATTCAATATTGGTTTGTGGACTTGCCCTTTATGCACACCTATTTACCTGAATTCTCTGAATCTTTTAATAATGGTATGAACTGTAGATGGTAAAATCCCTAAATTGTATGCCGAGAAATGTTGTTTTTAAACTGTGTGACTCTTCGGGCATGATTTTTAGCTTAACACAAAGTGGCGAGCCTCGACCCATTCTTGCTTGTAAATGACCAAGACTTTATTGGATGCTCCTTTTATACCCAATTATGATGGCTATACCTGTTACCTATTCACCTGTTTACTTGTAGAAGTTTTTTTTTTTTTTTTTTTTTTAATAGATGCCTGTCCCAATTTTTGTGAAACATGTTTACAGCCAACAAAATTGGAATTGGCTTATATTTACAAATTTATTTTATAAGGTAAAATATTAAATGTCTTGTCTTTGTACTATTTTCAGTTAAATATGGGTAAAAGAATATTTACAAATCTCTGCTTTCTGTTATCTGTATTTTACGTACTGTATGTCATTTACAACTTGTAGATTGTAAAAGAATTTCAAATATAGTCAATTTTATTTTTAATCAGATCCTTTTTTGTTTGTCGCCTCTAAAATCTGAATCATTTCCTCATCTATAGCAGTGCATTAAGAGACTTAAATTCTTACTTATATACATGAATTAGCTTTGAACTTTGGATTTCCTTCACTTGCTTTCTCTGTGTTTGTCTTTCTCAGGAGTTACTGTGACAATCTTGGTTACCATCCACTGAGTGCTGCTGACTTTGGGAAGATCATGAAGAATGTTTTTCCCAACATGAAGGCCCGCCGTCTAGGCATGAGAGGCAAATCAAAATATCCTTCTCAGTGGATAATTGTGTCCCCAGAATTTTGGTTGAGCACCATGTGCTACTGTAGTATATTTAGCCACTAAACATACAGCTGAAATGGAATTGATAAATAAAGAAAGCACCCTTCTGAGTGATAGGACATGGTTTCACTACTCAGACATTGGCAGGATTCTCAACTTTAAGTGCTTAAAATGTTAAGTCAGTTTTCATTCAACAATGTGCAAAAAGAAAAAATTTTCTTGTAAAGGCTATTGAAAAGTCATGGAGTCTGGCAATGTGAGATTCATCAGTTGAACACTGGAAAAAATGAACAAGTCAGTGCAAATTTTATTTCAATACCAATCCTTTCATTTGAAAATAGACCTTGGTTTTTTCTGATTGCAATAGTAACGGAAATTCAATACTGGCTTCGAAGTGTACCAAACCAGCTTTAAAAGCTAGTTTGTGGATTACATGAGAATCTGTTTGTACTTTTAAAACAATGTTCTGTATCTCATTGCACCTTGGTGTTTAGCAGCAAATGGCTCTGTCATTATTATTCACCTTTACCAGGAGAGACAGCCCAAGATTCATGCACAACTTTGTGCATTTTCTGTCATGTAACAAGTATAGACTTGTGCGCCTAAGATTATGAGAAAATACATGGCTGCTGTGATAATCTCATATGTTTACAATTCACTATCCCTGAATGCCCCAGTTATGCTCTGATTTTCGTGAAACATTATTAATTACAGATAGTGCTATCCCAAGATCTCTCGAAGGCATCATATTATTTGTCCCCTGAGGCCTAGTGTTCCCCTCTGTAGATACAGAGATGGTTAGTTCATCTAGATCTAATCCCTTAGTTCTGTAGCACTATAATCATTACGGAGATGTAGAGCCAGTGTTGTGTGGTGTATGCAGGTGGAGACTTGGTGATTGTGTGGGGTATAGAGTTGACAATGCTATGATTGTGTGGTGTACAGTGGTGGAAGTACTGTGATTGTTTGTTATCCAGAGGTGACGATGCAGTTAGCATGTGCTTTACAGAGTTGGTGGTTTGCAGAAGTGAATATGCAGTGGCTGTGTGTAGACGTGGTTGGTGATTATGTCAGGCTGTGCTTTAATGATATTCTCATGTGACCCTCTGCCCACCTCCTGAGGTCTATTAGGGATAGTCCCTCTCATCATCTTTTTCCCCCCTCTCTTGAACATATTCTGACAGTGTATTTATTAAAAATGAACATTTAACATTTATAATTAACATTTTACATATCATCTGTAGAATATTGTTTTTTTTGCATCCTGGGAATTAATATCTTTGTGTCTACTTCTGGAAGCTATATTTTGTTCCATAAACATCCATATACTGTAAATTGACAAAGACTAAGATATCTCTATTGTATACACATACAGTGACATTAGTTTTAAAAAAAATGCTTTAGAGTTTCCTTCCTGTGATTTAAACCTTAATAAAATTTCACGTACTGCTACAGTGGTCTGAGGAAGAAAGCCTTTGTCCACATGCCTTCTTTGCCCAACCTGGACTTACAAAAAACAGGTGATGGTGTAAGTACTAATTCATGACTACATAAAATATTGAATAAGGAATGAATAAGGAATACAACAAAATTAAGGTAAAAAAAAAAACGTATATTTTTACAAAAATTCTTTACAGATCTTTTTAACACTTGTCTGCTGTAAAGACCAAGGGTCTATGGTGGAGGGTTATTGTAATGTTTCTGATGTGACTTATGTATGGAAATCTGAAAATTACTACAGCATTCGTGGAAAGCTTGACCAATTAAGATATGTAGAGATTGTGGATCACGAAGTTTTTGGACCTTGTATTTCTGCCTCAGAGCGAGGTGCTTGAGCAGTCGAGCCCACTGGCCAGTGCAGAGGGGGAGGTGCGGTCGGCAGCCTGCGGACTGGTCTGTGAGTGGGCACAGAAGGTTCTGAGCCGCCAGTTTGACTGCGTAGAGGACCTGGCCCGCTTCCTCCTCAATAGCCACTACATTGGGACCAAGTCTGTGGCAGCGCTGACAGTGATGACTGGACCTTCCGCAGGTACACCTGAGGATCTGTGCACCAAATACAAATAATACAATGCACACAAACATAGGTGTATCATTAGACCAGTTCTTATAATGTTGACTCTTACCAACCACATGGCACCTAGTAAGAAAGATTTCCCCCTGGTGGAATAAAAGTGCATTAACTTGAGAAAAGTTATTTTAGATCCAGTGAATGGAAACATAACTTTTTTTTTTTCTCTTTTTTTTTTTTTTTTTTTTGGTAACCTTCGCAGTATTTACCATTGACACTTTGACCCATGCACTCTGTTGTTAAAGAGTATAAACAACAACTTTATTGCTTAGGTGATTTCCTCCTTATATTTCCAGGAAGGAAAACACCAACGCAGGCCTCTGCTTTCGTGCCCACGGCTGAAGCCAACTCCTTCCAACCTCAAGTAAAGACTCTGGCCTCCCCTTCTGTTGATGCCAAGCAGCAGCTGCAGCGCAAGATTCAGAAGAAACAGCAGGAGCAGAAGTTGCACTCACCACTGCCAGGCGAAGGTCAAGCCAGGAGGACAGATGGGGGTACACCTGGCACGGGATCAACCATCCCTTGTGGAAGCCCCGCCCTACTGTCCCCACAACCTACGATTGGGATTGTGGTGGCTGCCGTTCCTAGTCCTATTACGGTAATCCAGTTTTTACATTTTCTGTGCTGCTTTTGTTAAGGGCTATGAAGTGAGTATGGACAGATGAGGCAGCAGACATGTTTGTTCCTCAGCTTTAACCACTGTGGTGGTTATTATAATTTTATAATTTTCTCAGGCTGCTCTAGTTGGTGGAAATAAAGATGACTTATAAACTTTTTTGCGCACAGAGTAACTTGTAGCATTTAATTATTAATTTATATAGCACATTACTGCATCAATTCAGGGTTTATACCTGGTCGAAGGGATTTCAGTGAGAATCAAATTTGAACTGTAAACTTTGAGACTGAATGACAACAGTCATGAACCCAACTCTTTCTGCTGCCTGATGGTATAATTGTGGAACCTGAATTTAACCATCATTTGGTGCTGGTCTCCGTGTAGGTACAGAGAAGCAGGCAGCCAATGACTTCACCCAGCCCTGTTGGCACACCAGAAGGCAAAGTCGTGCCAGTAAATTTCCAAGTGGTCACTCAGTCTGTGCAGCCAGTGAAGCAATGTCCGAAAACCCCTCAGAATGTCCCTGCTAGTCCTGTGGGTGACCGCTCAGCCCGGCACCGCTATGCCCAGATCCTACCCAAACCATCAGCCACCAGTGCCATCACGCTGCGCTCTCCGCCCACATTGCTCATCACCAACAGCCCTATTAAGACTGTGATGCCCACACCACATGTGAGTTCTGTGAATGTGGTAAAAATGACTGCGATCTCCCTGGCACCCAATGGCACTGGCAGCAGCGGGAACAGCAGTAGCGCCACAACCCTCCGACCAGCCTCTGCTGGGGTTGGCAGCACCAGTTTTTCAGATGAGCCCAGGCCTAGTCCACAGGTCAGGAGCGGCTCTGCTGCCTCTCTGCAGTCCCCTGTTCCCAGGCAGGGACGTACAGCCTCGACCCCCACAGTTGACGTGAAGATGGAGCCAGAAGCCTTAGCCGAAGACAGCCAGGCTCTGTCTGTCAGTCGGCTGCCTGCATCTCAGGAAGCTGATGATGGGCACAAAGCTGAAGGAGGTGCTAAGCCTAGGGCTTCCAGTGAACCCATGTCTCCTGCAAAAGGAACCCAGGGACTCTGTGGAAAGGCTGGCAGCAATAATGAGAACAGTGAAAGCACTTTGTATTTGACTGTCGCAAATCAGAGCACCAGCATCAATCTGTCATCCAATGGGCACAATCCAGCTGCCGCGTCACCACCCAAGGAGGGGAACCTGGGTTCCAAAAGCCCCAGGAAACGTGTGAGCATTGGCCCTGAGGCACACACAGGTCCTGTCAAGAAGGTGTTTGTTTCCCAGCAGCCTCTTGGAGATGCTGATGCTCCCAAGGCGATCATCAGCGCTGCATTGAAGAAAACGTCTAGGACGGTTACTCCAGCCAGACCTGAAAGTGCACCAGCAACCATACCTGGCAAAGTGACTGTGAAACTGAACTCCACAGTCCCAACCCGAATTCTTGCACTCTCCGATTCACCCATTACGAATACAAGTGGCTTCCAGACTATTGTTAAACCACAGGCCACCACTCCTGGAAAGAATGAGGACTCTCCTGCTCTGGACACCAGCAGCCTCCTTCCTGGTAGCTCCACCGCAAGTGAGACTCTACTGCAGCATATTGGAAGTGACTTGCAGGCCACCTCAACAAGCTCAAGGATGCTGGACACTTCCACGGCAAATGACTTTAAGAGCTCTGTCTGGGAAGAAGGGCAACTTGACAGTGTGCAGCAGCAGCCTTATGTGCAGCAGCTACCAGATGAAAAGCAAGTTGTTACACCAGCAATGGAGCAAATGCCTATTATGGCATCAGCTTCCAGTCAGCTTGCCCTTCACCCGGACATTGTTGACTTTGCAGCAGGGCAGTCAAGTGTGGACTACTTCCCGTTCAATGATGATGACATGACCCAAGACAGCATTGTGGAAGAGCTGGTGCAGATGGAGGAACAAATGAAACTGAACAGTGGACTTCAACCTTATGGTAGCTGTGTCGATGTAGCATTGCAAGGCCAGTCAGTTATAATGCAAGGGGCCATCCTGTCCTCTCACCAGGTGGGTGCATCCTTCTACCACTCAGCTCATAGCAGCGGTACGCCCATTCACACTCCGACACCCACCCCTACTCCAACACCAACACCTACTCCCACCTCCGAGATGATGGGAGGAGGCCAAGGCTTGACTCGGGAGAGCCCTTGCTCCAGGATGGCACCAACCACCCCTGTAGACAGTGCTCTTGGCAGCAGCCGTCACACTCCTATCGGAACCCCACACTCCAACTGCAGTAGCAGCGTCCCCCCGAGCCCAGTGGAGTGCAGAAATCCGTTTGCATTCACACCTATAAATTCCAGCATAACGGGATATCACGATGCAAGCATTGTCTCCAGCAGTCCCGTCAAGCCCATGCAGAGGCCCATGGCTACTCATCCTGACAAGGCCAAGCTAGAATGGATGAGCAATGGCTATAACAACAGTGGCAGTTCCTCAGCTGCCTCCAGCAGTATCAGTATTTTACCTAGCTACCAGGACTTGGTAGACGACCACTTCCGAAAGCCACATGCCTTTGCTATTCCTGGACAATCTTACCAGTCCCAGTCGAGGCATAATGATGCCCACTTTGGCCGCTTGACGCCCATCTCACCAGTTCAGCAGCAAGTTGCCAGCATGGCAAGTTTGAACAAACAAGAAGGCTTTGCAGTTCCAGCGCCTTTAGACAACAAAGTGACAACAAGCTCATCTGGGGGAAGCTCTTTCCGTTGTCGGAGCGTCAGTCCGGCTGTGCGGCAACGAAATCTGAGCGGCAACACAGCCTTCCCCAGTATTTCCAGGTCCAATGTGTCCTCCTCCTTTAGTTCACCAGTGGCACCTGAAGTGCTCAGCATCCTTGCCAACAGCCAACCGGATGTCAGCACCAGTAGCATGGCTCAGAGAAGCCAGTCAGTCCCACTCAATGTGATGATGCAGACTGAGGTTCTTCCAGCACAGAAGCAGACTAACAACCAAAACATTACCAGCGTGTTGTTGAGCAAGATGGATCCAGATGGTGATGATGCTGTACGGGGCCTTGGTATAAACAACATGCCCTCCAACTATACGGCCCGCATGAACCTCACCCAGATACTGGAGACTGATCCCGGCTTCACTGGTGGGGCAAACCCCCAGGCCCTGATTAGCCCCGGCCCTTCCACATATGAGTTCCAAAAGCCAGGTTACCTCATTAGCAATGCCGCAAATGAACAGATGAGCCTCTCTTCTGCGGAAAGCCAAGCACAACCGGGGCCTGGGGAGCAACAGCCAGAGCCGGAGCAGCAGCTTCAAGATCAACAAGAGCAAAGCCAGGCTCAGCTACTGGCCCAAGATGTGCAGCAGCAACAGCATATTGATTTCAGCAACACTGTCAAAGACCTCTTGGGGGAGGATGGTTTAGACCCAAGTTCCCAGCTGGTAGGCCAGGTGGCTTCAGAGCTAAATGCTGTAGCATCTGATTTCTCCATAACCACCGAGCTGTCTGGTAGCATAAATGATTTGAACACTTTAGATGCAAACCTGCTGTTTGACCCTAACAGACCACAGGGACAGTATGAAGATTCTACACTGGAAGAACTGAAGAACGACCCACTTTTCCAGCAGATCTGCAACGAGACTGTGAACTCTGCTGGCTTTGACTGGCTTGAGAGTAAAGACCAAACCACAGTGGAAATGTTGGGTTAATGGATTTGTTTTGCACTTTTTTTTATTGGATGTCTGTTTTTGTTTGTATGTTTTTTAAGAACCATCTCTGTAATGATTTGAGTAAAGGTTCTATAGCACACTGCAACAAGAACCTGGACACACTGACATTTGTCCAGAAAGAAGTGCCAACCTGAGCAGACGGGACAGGTCGTTCTGTTCAGGTTTTTGTTTGTTTTTCTAATCATATGCTGCATCAAGGTGCATTGCTGGTGCTGTTATATTCCCTATTTGTCCTAACCCTGAAATCAAATAGAAATCTTCATTTGCTCAAGACCAATACAAAGCTGTTCTTGAATTTTTTTTTTTAGAGAAAAAGCTAATTGGTGGGGAAATGGTCGCAGACGTATGTTGCTCATGAACAGTCCATTCTTTCTCCTCAAAGGTAGATGGTGAAGTCTGATTTTAAAAAAGGGGTTGTGCAGAAAACCTGAATATGACATTGTAGTAGGTGTAGACCAAATGTTTCAAGAACAAGCATTTAACTTGTTATAGACTGTTTAACATTTCCTGAATACATAAAGGCATAGCTGGTGGTAGGATTGTGCAGCACAAACAGTGCTTATCAAAACCTTATCGGAGCGAAGTCATATTAATTGAAACGTGTGTCCATTTCCAAGGTTTTGTAAGGGAGAGAATAGTATCACAAAAAGCATGTTGTAATTGACTAAATATAAAGTTACAGATGAGCAAGATTCTTTACATTTTGTGGGAGGGCATTTCACGCAGTGGGCCACTGAGAGCTGTTTTTCCATTTAACATTACTTAGCATAACAGGTGCTGCCTTGTACTTATTTAAAGGGAGATGTATAATCTTATGCCAAATCGCATCAGTGGCAACACTTTCATATTTTGTTCTTGCCCAAAAAGCAATAGGACTCCTCTAAGCCTGTTTGAATTCATACAGTTCATTTATTTAAAAGGAAATTAATTTTTTTGTATTTTTTAAATGGGAATATTACACAGAAAAGGCCAGTGTGAACAGTGTTTTCTGTGGACTGGTACCTGCAAGCTTAAAAAAAAATTCACATAGTACCTAGTCTACAAATGGATTAGAATTTCAGAAAAATGTAAGGCAGCTGTTTAAAAAAAGGGAAAATATATAAGTAGCTAAACTTCTGTATTTAGCTTGGTTTCACCAGACATCTCATTTATTTTTATGCCTTGTACTGGATGTTGTAAATTGGCCCCGTCATGCTGTAAGCTTGCACCTTGTGTACTGTTGAGTAATGAAACCTTGCAGTTGTGCTGAAGGATCAAACATCTTCAAAAGAAGTCGGGTTATTTATTACACTGTGTTATATAGGCTTATCATTTGAAATTTGTCCTTCCATTACAATTTGTTAAAAAATCTACACAGTGCTTTTGAAAGATAAGATGGTCATCTTGAAGTGGCAAGATTCCGTTTTGGCTAACAAAAAAGCCAGTTTATCATTTATCACTGAAAATATTGGGCGTTACACAGGAAAGAGTAGTGAAGTGAAAATGAAACCCTTTTTCCAAAGTGTTTGTGGCCGAGGTTTTTGTCAAGGAAGTATGATAATCGGCCGTTATTACATTTTGCTGGTTTAGTTATACAGTTTCTCTATGTTCATAGCTATGCATTCTCTTTAAATCTCATGCTTTATGTGTGTCAGATGTCTAAATAGGGAGTTTAGTAAGAACTGATTCCACTCCCAATCTCTGTAAAAACCCAGTCGTGTCCTCAGTCTTAACCCTTTTTAGAAAAAAATGTCATTTCTGAAAACGTATAGCAGATAAGAAGTACTACATTGTTGTAGTATGAGTAAGGATTAAAGCGCACAAGTTATTAAAAAAAACAGTTGGTAAGCCTTAAAATCTGCTGGAAAAGATGGGGGATAACTTCCTGTCATGTGGCTCTGTGTTTTCTGGAGTACTGCAGATTTTGGAGGAATTGCCCATATGGTCCAGATTGAGCTGGTATTGACTTACTGAATGATATATGTGACTTTTTTCCTTTCTTGTTCTAAAGGAGTATTCGGTGTTTGTTTGTTCAGGCTTTCAAACCATCAGACTAGAAATAGAGAAGCAATATAATCTGTAATATTCTAAATGCATGCGCTGAAGTAATAGATCTACATCCCAGAAAAGAAAGAAATCATTTCTTATATATAACTCGCATCCATTGAGGCCCATCGTTTCTAGTAAATCTCTTGTGGATAATTGCATATAGTAGTTTAAAGATGTAAAAGAGAAAGAAAATGCCTCCATATGGAAGTAGACTTTTAGTTGATGAACAACAGGTGTTAAAGAAGCTATTTATCCAGGTTCATAATAATAATAATAACAATAACAACAACAACAATAATAATAATAATAGTAATAATAATAATAATAATAATAATAAATGTCATGTTAGCATGGTGGAAATCCTGGGGCTAGTTTATGTGTTGAATGCTAAGAGGTGCTTTGCAGTTTTGGTGACTAGAGATTATATTGCCATTTGGACTTGCAGTGTGTTTGGGTTTCAGCCTTCTCAGCCTTATGTCCGTACCAAAGAAAAGCTGATCAGCAACACCAAGAAAGACGTTGGAATCTACAGAGTGTTCATCTGCCCTCCCACTGACTGACACTCTGCTCTGCAAGCATTCGTTTACTCTGGTTGGATGTCCTCTATATATATGGTATCATGAAGGCTTTCATTGCATCTATTGCTTGGGGTGATTCATGGGGTCTGGGGTGGGCAGGGAGGGGGGCTATTTTAATGTTGGTATATGTAATTTTCAAAGTGGGCAATTTCTCTATTGCCGCGAACTTTGTGTTGAAAAGCATGCTGAAAACCACACTACTTAGTCTGATATTTAAAACTATTGAAGTTCTCCAGGTGAATTTTGTTGATTGTTGTAAATGTTCTGCTCCTGATGAACTTTTGTTTGTATATATTAGAAATTTGCAAAATGACAAAAAAAAAACATACTTGGTCTATCAAGACACTGTATTGCGTGGAAAATTCTACAGCATAGTGTTTCTGTGCGCCATCATCAGAACTGTTACTTACAGTGGATCTGTAGCCACCCACCCAGACGCACTGGGGATTTGGTTTTTGGCTTTCGTTTGTTGTAACGTCAATGGTTTGTAGCCTGGTGATCTGTTTTTTTTTTTTTTTTTTTTTTTTTTGTCCTTCTGTTTATTTTTCCTTTTCTGACATTTATAGTTTTCTGAATTTTCAGAACAGATGTGTGTATTTTGAGTAAGAACAACAGCGTAGCTTATCGAGGGGAAACAAAGTTGGCAGATTTGCATATCTTTCTGTGACAGAAATGTTTTGCGCCTGGAAACTTGGCAACAGACACTGGAAATTTTAATGGCTCAAATTTCAGCAAAGCTTTTGAGGGTTCACTGTATTGCACTAAACTTTTTATGAATCACGGGTTTGGCATCGCTCTTAGGACAAATACAATTGAAGCCCCCCTAAATATTTTTATAAAGAGTTTAAATTAAAACCGCAACTAAAGAAAGAAAAAATAGTCAAAAATGACACAGATTAATTGTCTTATGTAGCAGTTTGCATAGATCTCAGTGAGATCAAATCTAAGTCATTCTCATACATGAGAATATAAAACAGAATTTAAAGAAAATCTAGAAAAAGAAATCTTTATTAACTCTGTCACCTTGTCGATAAATGATCATTGGTGTGCATGTATGTAGGATTCTATTGTACAAAGTATTCTTGGTAACCACTTTCCTTCGCTGTAATACAAACTGGTTCTGTCAACCGGAAATGTGTAGCTAACTCACAATAACAAAGTTACTTGGGCTGTTTGATGTTTACTAATTAATTTTTTTTTTTTTTTTTTTTTTTTTTAAAGAAAAATGAAGCTTTTGTGAAGGCTTTTTTCAAACTGTGTTTTTACTTTTGACAAAACCATTAAAGTAAGCACTGATCTTTGGACTTGTGTGAAGAAAACACACCGTTTCCTTGTCCTGCACAGAGGGCTTTTATCTGACAGCTCCCCCTGTGTTCTGCTTCTCACCGACCCAGTTGGCGTTCCCTTTAAGCCTCCTCTCCATCTAGACATGTAGAAGGATCTTCCACCTTGTTGGTGTTGTTGATGTTGTTGTTGATGTTGTTGTTGTCTGGTGTACAGCAGACCGTACAGTAGTAGCATTTCAGCAATGTTCAATTTTTTTTTTATTATTATTATTATTGAAAGTGCTCACCGATGTTGAGATTTTTCTAAGTGGTTTTAAAAACCAATAAACTTTTTTAAGGAACCAAACTTTATGTTCTCTTGTCTGTCATTGATATTGGGGGCAGTAGGATGCCGCTCAGTGGTGCAAATTCGTCAAGAAGGAATATTATTTGAGATCCTGTCTACTGCTCAAAGCACATGTTTGCGTCTATTTTTATTTTGGAGATACCTTTGTCTGAGGTGACTTAAGGTAAAGAAGCATCCTTGTGGAACCTTGGGACCCAGTTGGTAGAAAGAGTGTGCAATAAAAAGTTAAACTTCTGCTTTAAGCTGGTAAGAGTGCAGGTTTCTCTCACCTACTGAATATTCATATTATGATAATTTGCAGCTACAAGCACAGGTGATTGTATAAAAATTTAGATGGGCTGGTAAATAGCCTGAAATTTAAGTTCTTCCAAAAATCTCAGTTGCACCTAAACCATGTGCCTGTTAACAGGCAGCTTGGGAACATCCTAAATTTTTGACAGAACTTATATTACAGAATTTGCAAGGCAGAATTTACAGAAAATACATGAAATTTGAAAGGCAGAAGAAAGCTTTACCTACCAGTTTCAGTGACAAAACAATATATTTTATAGTGCCTTTAAACCCAACTCAAAACACTACAAAGATACATAGTTCTTCAACTCTGATATAATTTGTCAACAAAACAAAATGGACATCCCCACCTGGGCCACGAAAAGAAAATAAAACAAATGACAACCTCAAGCCCAGTCGACTTCCACTATATAAATCACCAAACAAATATAAGGGTGGGAGACCGCCACTACGCCTGATGTTTTAAAGTGGTTGTAAATACAACAGATCGCTAAGTGTTAGCAACAGGTAAATCAAGGGTTGTACACTCCCCGGTGCCAACACTGTACAAATAAGGGCAAACAGCAAAATCCCCCGCTAGACATAGAATGCCACAAAACACGACCAAGACTGAGCTGTTGCCGTTGCCTCCATGGTGCTCCGTGCAGATAAGGTGACGTGCAGGGGTGACATTATCCGCCAACGAACCAATCCTGGCTCTGATGGACTTGTCAAACGCCGAACCCCTATGGAGAGACCGCACGAACAGGAACACAACAGTTCCCCACCAGGAAAAAAACAAGAACCGTAACAGATGGATGAGAAAGAAGAATTCTGGAGTGATATGGATGAAGTGGTGAAGAGTGTACCCGAGGGAGAGAGAGTGGTGATTGGAGCAGATTTCAATGGGCATGTTGGTGAAGGGAACAGAGGAGATGAGGAGGTGATGGGTGGGTATGGTGTCAAGGAGAGGAACGCAGAAGGTCAGATGATAGTGGATTTTGCAAAAAGGATGGATATGGCTGTGGTAAACATATTTTAAGAAGAGGGAGGAACACAAGGTAATGTATAAGAGTGGAGGAAGATGCACACAGGTGGATTATATCTTATGCGGGAGGGCCAGACTGAAGGAGATTGTAGACTGCAAAATGGTGGCAGGGGAAAGCGTAGTTAGGCAGCATAGGATGGTAGTTTGTAGGATGACAGTGAGGATCAAAAAGAGAAGGAGAGTGAGGGCAGAACCAAGGATCAAATGGTGGAAGTTGAAAAAGGAAAACTATAAGGTGGCGTTCAGGCATTGGGTGACAGTGAAGAGTTGCCAGTGAAAATGGCGCGGCCACGTCCAGACGCCTACCTGATCGCTCCAGGAAGACTGTGCGTATAATCTCTGACCACTCCGCTCCAACCCCCCCCCCCCCACTGTCACTGCCCTTCCAGGGCACCTTAACTGTTCCGTACCATTTTCCCTATTTATTTACTTATTTATTTACTTATTTACTTACTTATTTATCTATTTACTGCTTGTTTCTGTCTCTATTCTTCTTAGTGTTTGGATATGTGTTTGCTTCATTTTCCATTATAGATTGTTCGCACAGTCATCCTGGTTCAGATCGGTGCACATTTCAACACATGGTACACAACCATGTGCTTGACAAATAAACTCTTTTGACTTTGACTTTGATCTACAGCACAAGTGGTAAGGGAAACAGCTAGAAAGGAGCTTGGTGTGACATCTGGACAGAGGAAGGAGGACAAGGAAACCTGGTGGTGGAATGAGGAAGTACAGGAGAGTATACCGAGGAAGAGGCTGGCGAAGAAGTGGGATAGACAGAGAAATGAAGAATGTAGACAGGAGTACAAGGAGATGAGGCATAGGGCGAAGAGAGAGGTGGCAAAGGCTAAAGAAAAGGCGTATGGTGAATTGTATGAGAGGTTGAACACTAAGGAGGGAGAAAAGGACCTGTACCGATTGGGTAGGCAGAGGGACCGAGCTGGGAAAGATGTGCAGAAGGTTAGGGTGATAAAGGATAGCAATGGAAACATACTCACAAGCGAGGAGAGTGTGTTGTGCAGGTGGAAAGAGTACTTTGAGGGGCTGATGAATGAAGAGAATGAGAGAGAGAGGGAGAGAGAAGGTTGGATGATGTAGGGATTATGAATAAGGGAGTGCAATGGATTAGCAAGGAGGAAGTTAGGACAGCTATGAAGAGGATGAAGAATGGAAATGCTGGTTGGCCCAGATGACATACCTGTGGAAGCATGGAAGTGTTTCGGAGAGATGGCAGTGGAGTTTTTAACCAGATTGTTTAAGTAATCTTAGAAAGTGAGGCGATGCCTGAGGAGTGGAGAAGTAGTGTACTGGTACCAATTTTTAAGAATAAGGGTGATGTGCAGAGCTGTAGTAACTACAGAGGGATAAAACTGATCAGCCACAGCATGAAGTTATGGGAAAGAGTAGTGGAAGCTAGGTTAAGAAGGGAGGTGTCGATTAGTGACCAGCAATATGGCTTCATGCCGAGAAGGAGTACTACAGATGCGATATTTGCTCTGAGGGTGCTGATGGAGAAGTACCGAGAAGGTAAGAAAGAGTTGCATTGTGTCTTCGTGGACTTAGAGAAAGCATATGACAGGGTACCTAGAGAGGAGTTGTGGTATTGTATGAGGAAGTTGGGCGTGCCAGAAAAGTATGTAAGAGTGGTACAGGATATGTACAAAGACAGTGTGACAGTGGTGAGGTCTGCGGTAGGAGTGACGGATACTTTCAAGGTGAGGGTAGGATTACATCAAGGATCAGCTTTGAGTCCTTTCTTCTTTGCAATGGTAATGGACTGGTTGACAGATGAGATCAAACAGGAGTCACCGTGGACTATGATGTTTGCGGATGACATTGTGATCTGTAGTGAGAGTAGGGAGCAGGTTGAGGAGACCCTGGAGAGGTGTAGATATGCTCTAGAAAGAAGAGGAATGAAGGTCAGTAGGACTAAGACAGAATACATGTGCAAAAATGAGAGGGAGGACAGAGGAGTGGTGAGGATACAGGGAGTAGAGTTGGCGAAGGTGGATGAATTTAAATACTTGGGATCAACAGTCCAGAGTAATGGGGAGTGTGGAAGAGAGGTGAAGAAGAGAGTGCAGGCAGGATGGAGTGGGTGGAGAAGAGTGTCAGGAGTGATTTGTGATAGAAGGGTATTAGCAAGAGTGAATGGGAAAGTCTACAAGATGGTAGTGAGACCAGCTATGCTTTATGGGTTGGAGACGGTGGCACTGAGCAAAAGACAGGATTCAGAGCTGGAGGTGGCAGAGTTAAAAATGTTAAGATTTGCATTAGGTGTGACGAGGATGGACAGGATTAGGAATGAGTATATTAGAGGGTCAGCCCAGGTTAGACGGTTTGGAGACAAAGTCAGAGAGGCGAGATTGCGTTGGTTTGGACATGTGCAGAGGAGAAATGCTGGATATATTGGGAGAAGGATGCTAGGGATGGAGCTGCCAGGCAAGAGGAAGAGAGGAAGGCCTAAAAGGAGATTTATGGATGTGGTGAAGGAGGACATGCAGGTGGTGGGTGTGACGGAGAAAGATGCAGAGGACAGGAAGAAGTGGAAACAATTGATCCGCTGTGGCGAGCCCTAACGGGAGCAGCCAAAAGAAGAAGATATCGTTTTATGAAAATCCACCTTACAAGGGGAATGAACAAATTTCATTCGTTATGCAAGGATCACTTGTACATAAACAAGAATGCGGTTGCGCTCTCTAGTGGTGAACCGGAGGAACTTGTACCATTCGCGCAGCTCCCTGACGGCTGCCGTCCTGCCCTTTTTACGACGCGCAGCTCCTTCAAGGCTTTACCAAGAAATGGCTACAAAAATACCACTGATCCTGCGGGCCAAAATAGCTTTCCAAAATAGAGGTCAAAGGAAAACTGTTTCTTTCATATTGTTATCTCTTTCACCTTGTAAAGCACTTTAAGCTACAGACTACTGTATGAAATGTGCTATACAAATAAAATGTTGTTGTTGAAAATGCTGAGAATTGTGTAAATAAACAAATGGGCCACAAACAGGCAAATGACATCACAATTCAACAGCAGTCTGTTATCTCTTAACATACCTTTTATCAGGCTTTATTTCTGATGCCTATAACAGACAGGTCATGTGTCAGACGATGATGCTGCCAGCGAAGAACAAGACGGCACATCTCCGGTGGGTGCAGGAGCATCAATATTGGATCACCAAGAAGTGGGAAAAAGTTTCCTGGTGAAATGAATGGAGATTCCTTTTGCTTTGTGATGACAGAAGGTCCAAGCAGCATGAGTCCATGGGGTCATTCTGTTTAGCGTCAACAATGCAGGCTGGTGGTGGCAGTGTAATGTGTGGGGAATGTTTTCCTGGCTCATATTAGGGCCCTTGATACCCACTGAAGAACATCTCCATGGCACTGAATGTCACTGTGGACCAAGTTCATCCCTTCATGGCTACAGTTTATTCACAGTCAGATGGACACCTCCAGCATGATACTGCACCACTGCACAAAGCAAGTATCTTTGCCAAATGTTTCCAGAAATATGACAGCAAGTTTTCTGTGTTTTTTCTACAGACCCCAGATCGCAACTTCATCACTGGGATGATGTGGAAAGGGCTGTTCACAGCATGACTGCACAACTGTCTGGTTTGCAGCAACTGCATGACACAATCATTTTCAAATGGTACTCCATTCCTGCACAATGCATCCAGCATGTCACAGAACCCATGCCCACATGAATTCATGTTGATCTGAAGGCCAAAGCAGGTGCAAAACATTAGTAAATATGTGTACCCTAATAAATTGGCAACATACTGCTGGGGCAAATGCATCGCTGTGGCCTTGTGTATATGGAAATTACCCTTCATTTGTATTTGCAGGGGAAAAATATCAAATATCTTTTTTAACACTCAATTTTAGAAAAAGGTTTTGGAACATTATATCTTATCTTTAGAAAGAAAAATATTTATTCACATTTACCTTATTTATGTGTTTAAAATGATCTTTTTGGGTTCACCATCTCTGAATACAATATTCTGTAATTTTATACTTCTTGGCTGCTTGAGAGATGTTTGACACTTCTGCCTCACTGATCACCGTTATCCTAAAATCAGCATCATAACACCTTGTCAGTGCTTGGCCAATTTGGCCAAACTTTGAGCTACTTTTTTGCCAGACCATCTTGAGGTTTTGCCATCTTTCACACTCGCAAGCTTCACTTGATCATTTCTGTGGATAATTGATGGCAGTGGGTAAGTGACGCCACCTATCTTTAATTGGCCCGGTCCTCAAATATAAGACAACCCCATCTTTTTTAGACATAATTCCCAGAAAAAATACCATCTTATATTCAGGCCAATATGGTCATTTTGTGTATATTGTTTCTAAATCTATTTCGTCTCAGGAAGCAAATCAGTTCCATTCAAACCTTTTCATGGAGGACCCTGGGCCTGTAGTACAGATATGTAAAAAAAAAAAAAAAGTTTCGACATAAACTAACACACATCAAACAGACTTACAGGATATGAAGAACTATAATAGCAACTGCAAATGGATAACAAAGGAGAAAGCATAACTATATTGGAAGCTAAATGAAATTTCCAAAAGCACACAAATAAGAAGATTATTAGTTTGTCTAAAAACAACTTAGTGATTTGACATTGTTTTTTATATTGGAGCAGAATTTTTTGAAGAGACAAGGGAAGAGACTGTACATCAATGAGAAATAATTTAAAACTGGGTACAGATTTAATACTCTTGGCTTTGAGAATATGAAATTTGCCCAACATACAAATGAGATTTAATGCAGTGTCCAAGTCCTTGTTCCTTACGAGCTTCACCGGCATGAAGGAGGACCACAACCACAGACAGTGATGTTAACAAGATGGTGGAAAATCAGGGAAAGCTCTACAGCACTTTAGTCCCAGAGGTACTTATAATGTAGACAGAACAGAAGACTGGACTACAGAGGTTTTAATTATTTAGTTTTATTGAGTAAACAGTCAAAGTACGAAACAAGAAAATTAACAAAACAACCAGTTGCAAACAAATACATTAACAAACAAGTGAAACAAACATAAATAATAATTACCATCTCCAGTGACCTAATATATTACACAAAAAAAAAAAAGTTACAGCAGCTTACTCTCTGAATCGCCTTTTAACTGTGACAAAACTTTACATCATTTATTTACCGTTCAGGCTCCTTGACAAAAACAAGAGGGGGAAGAGGATTATTAGACTTGAGTATACGCTATTTAGCTAAAATGATTAATAAGTTAACAATATGTGCCTATTTCTGTTTTCTCCTATCTGTGTTCGAATCCAGCAAATACTGATACTCCAAAGGAAAACGTTTACATGAGTTGTCAATAATAAACGTAACATGTTAACATTTTCTCAGTGATGTACAGAAGTGTGGATGACTTTCACTTCCGTGTTACACGTGATTGTGTGATGTCACGTGTCTAAACGTCATCGCGCTCTCTCGTTGTCTGCCGCGATTGACTCAGCCACTGCGCGCGGGAGACAGGCGGAAGTGGGAGCGCGGAGAGGCCGGAAGTGCTGGCAATCGACGTATTTGCCGCACATTTGACGGCCGCCTCAGGCAGCGGGTTTCAGGGTAGCGACTTCCTGGATGGGATAAATTTATGTCGTCGCACCATAAATGAGAATCAGGAGCCATGAGCACGGTTACTGGAGCCGAGATCCAAGGACTCCCCATTGACTTGGTAACGCTGTATTTTAATATTTTAACCACCTTTTTCCACCTGCTGTCATCTTCACATAGACACACACGTATTTGTTTCTGTTTACGTTGGTACCCGACGAGCAACAGACGACAAATAACATTGACAGATTCTGATGGCGCTTGAGCACACCTGTGTAACAGTATTTTTACACTGCTGTGAGACAGTGGTGCTACTTTAGCTCATAAGGCTTAGAGCTGCTGTGAAGGAATGAGTGAAAATCCTTGGCATACGTTAACATGTTTGTGTATTTGTAAACAGAAACCAGGCAACAGACGCTATGGGCTGGGTTCAGAACTGTCACAAACACAGTGCTTCAGAAGTTTGGCAACAAAAGTTGCCAGAAAAGGCAAAACAAACTGTTTTAGTGAGGTGAACCTCTTGTCCATGAGCGCGTCCACCTGTTTACTTATAGGTGTCGTTAAAATTGGAATACAGTCATATGGTCTTAGCCTTGTTGCCTTTAGCTTGGCTGCATAAATAGCTGCACAGTTCCAGAGCCATGGAGTCCAGCTGTGGTTCTTCTGTTATCTCGCACCAAGTTTTGACACAGGGGCGGGTTGCCAGGCTGCCAGCCATGTGCGCTGCACAGTTCTTGCTGAACTGCAGTGGGCAAAGCAGGTCATCCCTAGAGCAAGGAGGCTGGGGTGAAGACACATCATCTCCTCACTGTGCTAACTGTGGTCTTGTCTAATCCAAGATCAGTCACTTTTCTGGTGTGAAAAGTAGAAGTAAATGCACATTTCACTTAGATACATTTTTTAACCATGTGTTTATTCCAGGGCAGAATAAATATTGATCTTTTTTAGTTTGAGATTGTTATATAGAACATTTCACATGCTTCCAGGTTTGTGGTTCTTAATGTATGTGCTGACTTTACAGGAAGAGTCCAGAATTCTAAGGGTGAAAGTCATTGCAGGAATTGGACTGGCAAAGAAAGATATTTTGGGTGCCAGGTGAGTAACATTTTTTTAAATTAAAAGTTTAATTGTTTTGTTCACTGTTGTGAAAAATTCTTTGTGTTGTCATGTTGTGTCTAGGCTAAGAGCTGAATAAGGAAGTCCCTGTTGTTTTGTGCTGTGATTTTCAGAAACACATTAAACGGGCTCCACCGAGCGTTACACAGGCACTGTAGAGTTCCATAATATATTGCTGTCAAAATTTGCTATAATGATATCTTTCAGCAGATTGAGTGGTCTTGTCTAAACACGTTTTACTTCTGTGCACATACATTGTGAGATTATTGAGCAAAGGTGATTGGAAGTTTTAAACAGCGGGGATCTGGTAAGCAGTACTTGCCTTTTCTGTGAAGGTCAAGACGGTGTGATGTTCTTATGTGTTTATCAAAGTGCGATGCTGAGAAATACCCATGATAGTGATAGATGTGTTTGAATCATATGAGACACAATTAATGAGCTATTTTTTGTACCCATAGGGGTCACTATGCTCCTCTTTTTTTATGCACTCTGTGAAGCTCTTCCGAACCACATGGATTGAAGCTCACATTCTAGTCCATCAGATTTATGTGATACAAATCTCTAAAATATCCTAGGAAATGAAAAAGATTAGAAGACTGTGTTTAATTACATCCAGCACTGGTGCTATATAGAAAATACAGAGGACTACATAAACATATGTATGTTTGAGTTGTCTGCTGACTTTGTTCTTGTTGTTAACAGCGATCCTTACACAAGAGTGTCCCTGTATGATCCTGTGACTGGAGAACTTACCAGCATTCAAACTAAAACTATTAAGAAGGTGAGGGGAGGTAGTTTACGATTTGAACGAAGCTTATTCATGCTTTCACTCATTGCCGGTGTAATTTAATTTTTAAAGTTATGTTGTAATTGTTTGTCCTTTCTCATTCTTCCCATCCTCATTGTGGGTTTCAAGACACTCGATCCAAAGTGGAATGAAGAATTCTTTTTCAGAGTAAGTAAATGTAACTCCATGAGATCTTCAGATATTTGTGAGTTTGTGTGGCAGTTCCTGGGCTGCTGCTGTTGGTCAGGAGCAGTTATCTCAACATTTCTTGCCTACTACAGTGGCTTCCATGACCTTAGGGCCATTAAGCCAAGCCCAGCAGAGTTTATTTGTGTGGTCTTTTCATTTTTGGGGGGAGGTCAGGCAGTAGACCTAAAGTCTGGAAATTAAGTTTCTAAATCTTTATTTGGAAACTTCACTGTTTTTGTAGCCAAGTGTGAAAGTAGAAGTGAGACAGAAGTTCTCCTAGGAAACCTTCAACTTTTGCTCTCTGCTTTTGAGACTATAATTGTGTTGCTTATGATGTTGGTTTTCCTACCTCTTATCTTTGCTGATCACATAATTGCATATGTGCTTAAATGCTGCAGTAAGGACAGATTGGCTTAATAATTGAGTGTGTAAAAAAAAAAAAAAAGCAGAGTAAATATTTCGGGCTTTGTTTCTCACTATCTGGGTCATGCACCAGATCAGGCTGCTGTTACATGGCACATAGAGGCATTCAACATTTTTCACGCTTTGCCCCTAGTTCATCACTTGATCATTTCTGTTATCTCAGAATAACTTTAGCTGAAGCTGACATTTTCCCTGTATCAGGTCTTATTTCATAGCTGTGCAAAGTTATAACCTGAGTCCAAAAAGTGTGCTGTGTTTGTATCTAAAAAACAAAGATGCCTGAGAAGAACTTGAGAACAAGTACCGTCAATTAACTATTTTAACCTGAAAGGTTTGATTTGCCTGCTTCTGATATATTAGAGAGAGCTGACAGGGCTTGGCTGGCTCTCTGTTCCCCTTCCAGTGCAGGGTGTGCCACTAGGGCATCATCTGCTCTAGTCCATGTGTAGTGCAAGTTGTGGTCAGCTGATAATGACATGCAGCTGGATTCTATTTTCTCGTTCTTGAAGGGCTGAAAGCTGGATAAGTCTCCGTGGCCTTGTCTTAGCTGAATTTTTGAGTGAAAATAAATTTTTGAAAAAGTTGTTGGTGCACTAAAATCCAAAACTGAAGATCTAGCTGAGGCTCCTTCTCCATCAGAGAGCTGTTCCTCATTTCCATTTTCAGGCACCAACCCTTCTAGGTCCATGTTACTCTTGTCTGTCTTGGCTGCCACTCCCACCCTTAAACCTTGCAGGTGGTGAGGCCACAGATTGACTTATAGAAAATGTGATTATATCCCCTATTTTGTGAAATTTTTACCTCTACTAAAGCACAAGCTCAATGCCTGCTCAGAAGGAGTGGAAAATTCCTCCTCCAATGTGGACCCTATGATATTCTTGCTTCTTTCCACTTGATAGACTCCATGGTTCATTGAGCAGAATAAGATCCTTGAAGGAGACTTCTGTTTGCTCAGTAGCACTTGAAGCCCTGTAGGTGCCTGGTCAAACTCGGGGGGGTCATCGTAAGCAACAGTGTTGAACAAACTGAGCCATCTGACCCCTGTAGGGAACAGCTGGTCTCTCCTGGTGGATCATGGCACCTCACCAGTGTGCTATGGGGGAAAATCTGTGTCATTTTATTTTCAGAGCAGTTTCTGTTAACTTTCTCATGTGGGTATTTTTATCCACATTAGAAATAAAAAAATAAAAAAATAAAAATAAGGCATAACGTGGACACATCAGAGACTCAAAAGTCTGATTTTATTTATATAACAGCTGCAGTTTCTTAGATCAGTTTGGCAGTAGAAATGATTTTTATGGAAGTCAGGAGGGAGGGTGCTGGCTTGCAGAATGCTGGAGTTCAACCTCAGGCTAGCCATGCCGGTGTCCTCACTGACAGATATTTTAATTTGCGTGCATCAAGTTGGTCGGATGCCTTTGCTGTACGGCCGACCCAAGTTCCCAACCTGCTCCAGAATGAAATCGGAGGAAAGAGCCTTAGGCGCTTGAGCCTTAACCCAAGTCAACACGGCTTTCATTTAAATAAAAACCATTTAAGAGATTCAGGAATCATGGACTCTTCAAATCATAAACCCAGATTTGCTCTAAAAACAGCCCATGAGTCATCCTGCAATCACTGTCAGTTTTTTAGCGGCAGTGTGTTTCCCAATCCTAATAAAAACTGTGTGCTGCTCAGTCATGCAAATCTTACTTTTTTCAACAAGCCTCATTAAAAAAAAAAAAAAAGTCCTCATGCTTGCTCAGTATAATTTTAGCTGAACCTGATATTTTCCCTCCATTATGTTTATCTCATTTAGTTACACTGATGGTTCCTCACAGCTCCAATTCTGTCTGTTTTGTTTATGTCTTGTCCGTATGACCATGACCCAGACAAATCGTCACAGATTTATTTGCTGTGACAAAATGCTATCTAGATGTTTATTTTAACGGGCAAGTGGCTGTGGAAAAGCCAAGGTTTATTTACTCCGGTTCTGTTTGCTCTCCTTCCAGGTACACCCACGGAAGCATCGGCTGCTGCTGGAAGTGTTTGACGAAAACCGCTTGGTAGGTCTTTCCCACATGACCTCTGTCATGGGTCTGATCCTCACACAAAGATCCTCCTCGTAGTCATGAGTTACAGACCTCATAGTGTGGGTTTTATTGCAGTTAACAGGGAGACCAGTAATCTGTCACTAAACTGTAGCTGACTTGAAAAGGTGGGCTTTTCATTGAGCCATTGGTTACATATTGAATCAAATTGTGTTCTTTCATGGCGTTCGCCAGGTACAATCAAGTTTTAACTCAAGTTATGATTATGACTGGCTCTAAGTATTTCTTTTAAGAATAAACATTATTGCTAGCTATTTTTTACAGAAATTAACAAGGAATAAGGCAGTGAAATGTTTCATATCTGGATTGTTTAAACTGGACTTGTGCCTAGGAAAAAGTACCTGAAACTTTTAGGTGGTGTGAATAGGCCAGTGTACGTTTTATTGCTGTTTAAAAGCTTAAAACACCAGGTAGAGGGAATGGAATATGCCCAAGGGCATCATAACAGCTGAAAGCTAACTGGCTGTCAACACATTAAGCGCTGCTAAGTATGACCAAACAGTGTTTTTTGGCTGTATTACATGGTATTGGCTGTCTCCTTCGGTCACAGGAGAGGCTGAATAAATCTTTGTGTAGCTTTTCACAGTGAGTTGTTTACTGTACCAACTGTCCAGGTAGTCAGTATGCTTCTTAAAAGTGTTTTTCTGTTCCTTGCACTGTTGTCTTTAGAATATGGTAAGGTTTTGGATGATCCTGCTGCAGGAGCGTATAGATATGAAGGACTGCTGAGGGAAACTGTCTGCATTCTGGCATCGGGGTCTGTTTTAAGAGGATATGCCAGCTTACCTGGGCATAAATGTTGAAAATTATGGTAATCTCTTGGCAGATATTGAAATGATTTTTTTTTTTAAAAAGCACTTATCCTGGGTTTGGCGGTGTTATCATATTTCCCCGTGGGAGTGATCATTCTTAGTCTTGCTGTGCCATTTTAGGTGAATATTGTAGGGAACGCTTGGTGTGCTGCCTGTATCCCCTGAAATGTTAGAACTGTGTGCTGTGTTCCTGACTGATGGAACAGAATGTGAGCAGCAGGAAGAGAAGGGCGTCCAGCCAGCACCAGCCACACTCGGGTCTCAAATCGCAAGTGTTCTTTGACCTCCTGTGCGGACCAGTCAGAAACAAAGATGTCCTAAGAATTTTCTGTTCATGCAGCGGTTTGATTGGATTGTGTGTCTTTGGGATTTGAATCGGTTTCATTTCTCTCTGGCTGATTCCCAGCCGAGTGAACTTATTAAAGCAGTTGACGCTCTTGTTACTGAACCCTCTTGGTGCTTTATCTATGCATCAAAGCTGCTTTCCGGGGAAGTGAGATATTTGTTTTTTGAGCGCATCCTTCTTTTGCGATAACTGCCAGTAGCTTCCGGAATATTTCTTTGCGTCTAGCGGTTTTCCGAGTATGGATGCTATGTGGAAATTAAATCTTCGGTTTGATGCTGAATTATGCCGGACCCCATTCCTCCTGATTTCCTGTAATTCTATACCAGTGGGTAAAAATATTAGTGGTGGTACGGTGGAGGGGAAACTTTAGACACGCTTGCTGCTGCTTGGAAGACGGCTGAAGAATTCACCGGCCTGGAGCGGAGATCAGGGCTATCGCTGCACACTACTGGGAAATGCAAGCACTTTTTTCTCCTCCTTCTTTTCTTTTGTTTGCATTTGTATTTTTTTCCTTACCAGAGTTTTGGTGGGAGTTCACTGGATTGGCGCATACAAATTGGAAAAGTATAATCAACGTGAGGCTTGGCTGAGGCTCAGAGCAGCAGCTGGGCTCTAACCGCTTCACATTGCCACGAGGCGGCTGTCTATGACCCAGCGCCTTCTGGCCCTTTAAAGACGCAGCACATTAGGAGTCCCGCGGCCGGTGGAAACAGGTCGTCTCGTGCTCTGGAGTCAGCTCCACTGCTGCCAAGGAAGGTATGCTGGTTTTTTCTTGAGCTGTTCTGGCTGTGCTCGGTTGCTAATGACTGTAATTTCGCCACGGGAACCGGAGCAGTTGCATTGTATCTCTTCCTTCGACGGTGTCACGCCATGCCTTCTGGTTGGTCAGGGGGGCCGGCAAGTTAATGCGATGGCGCGCAGGCTCCGTTTGCACTTTGCTGCACGGCGGAGCAACACGGACCCCTTGTCAGACACCTGCGCACATGGAGGAGAGGGCGCCTCCATCCAGTTGAAGGTTACTCCGGGGCAGCTGGCTTTATGTCCGTCACGCCACTCATCCTTGTTCGTACCCAGGGTGGGTGGCCTCAGCAACAAGAGGAGCACCTTGCAGATCTCTCTGCAGCCCCCCAAGCTGAACAAAGACACAGATGATTGTATGGGTGTCCCCCCCATCCAGGACTGTGGACAGGGTGATGCCGAGGAGCTCGCCCCAAGTCCAGATGAGGGCTCTAGCAGCAGCAGCAGCAGCACAGCCAGTGATGCAGGCTACTGCAGCAGTGGCAGTGTTTTTGAGGCTTACCCCTCAGAAAGGGTGCCAAGGACAGAGAGCACCCAAGTTTGGGCAAGGACACATCTGAGGCGCTGCTCTTCGCTAGTGATCTTTCCCCACAGTCCAGGTAACACACCTCCTGCTTCGCCCATTGGATGCTACCTCTCTTCTCACCGGCTCCTGCTGTCCACAGAAAATCCTGTCCCCGACCACAGGCCCACTGCTTCCGAGGCCCCTGTGGCCACTTGCATCAGTGGCCTGCACCTGTCCCAGCCACGGGACGCTAGGTCTGTGGCCACCTTACCTGATTGCCTGGACAAAGCTGAAAGTGGGAGGGACGATGAGGAGGACTCAGTCCAGCGCTCGGGCATCTTGCTACGCTTTACCCAGCTTCCACCTAAAAAGGGTGCAGCATGGAGTTCCAGCTGCCCCAGTGGGCAAGCGTCACCACCCTCCAAGCTGCTCCGTAGCACCTCAGTTTCTACAGCTTGGCCTACTGCTGCCCACCATCACTCTTTGCAGAGGAGCATTTCGCTGGAAGCCGCACATTCACATGTCTTCTGCCGTGTTACACACCCTGGGCTGTCAGGCTGCAGAAGCGAGTCGCCTCTAGTGCACATCCACGTGTCCCACAGAGTGGCCCAAGGGGACAGCAGCTCCTTGAAAGATACTTATTTCAACTGCATAGCAGATAATCTCAAAAGCAGCAAACAGCAGTTTGCTGGGGTGAGCATCTTTTTCACTGTATAGGGGATGGGGGAAGTGATTTGCATGTCTCATTGCAGGTGCTGAATGAATATTCACTATCATTATAGCATATTTTTGCTCACAAAATACATACATGTCTGTCGGTGCAGCTGGCTACTATTTCACCGTTCTTTTACCTTTCTGTGTAACGGGCCTGCTTTAGAATTACAGCAAAACTTTCATTAGAGCTTTTGATGCATTCTTCATGCCTCAGTCATCGCTTTAATAATGGAGAATAAACACAGAAACTGTTTTTTGGATAACACGTAAAATTCCAGAAATTAGTTGAAGGATATTTTTGAGTGTTATTTGGAATATTACTGCATAGAAGTTAAACCTGGAACCACTAAGTAGTGAAGTGTTGCATGAAAGGGTTATTAGCTTCCCGCTTGAATTCAGTGTGTGAGCTTTTGAGGGAAAGAAGCCAAACAAACAGAAAGGTGCAGGAACGCATTGTGCAGCAGATTGCTTCTCAGAAATATTTGCGGCTCTCAGTTGCGGCTCCACAATAATATCACTGATGTGTTGTTGAGTTGGCGTGCACTTGGTGCTGCTCACCACAAATAACATATGTTTTAAGATTTAATAAAAAAAAAAGTGCAGCTGGTATCGTGGGCTGTTTGCTCGTGTTATGTTTAAAGTGAGCTGTAGAAGATGGCAGTTAAGTGCAGTTATCGTTTTGCTGTAATAACCGATGTCTTCTGGGAAGTAAGTTTAAGAGAAATATAAAGTATGGTGAACACACTGATTTAGAGACATAAATTGGGGACAGTAGTTGTATGTAATAATTATAAATGCATGTTACGTTATTTTAACTTCTGTTGTTTTGGAGCTAATAAGCTAATTTATAATTTCCCAATGGGGTTGGCAAATAATTGATCTCAGGCCCACCCACAGGTTTTTAAAAAAATTTTTTTTAATACCTCCACTTTTAGATTCAGGAGTTGTATTTGTCTTTTTCAGCTTTCGTTGACTTTTTGTCATCATTTGTTACAAATGCCATTTGTCGTAGGTCTCTTTATTCTCTTTATTCTTGTGGCAAAATATGTTGACTCCAATGCAGTCCGTTTTGGAAAAAGATGATTAATCACAGCATGTTTGCGTCGCCGTTTCCAGGGCCTCTTGTCTGCTTGTGTTTGTCTGTTGGTCAGCTAACTGCTGTTTACTCTGACATGTAGTTTCTAAAAATGTTCCCATCTGATGGGAAAGTGTGTGCACTCACCGCAAGCCAGTCCTTCTTAGAGATTTATGATATTGCATTATTTGTGTGCGCTTTCTGCCCGTTTCCAGAGATATTTACTTGAATGTAGCATTTTTACTCAGTTAAAACGATCCTATATTTCACACTATAAAAACATGGTCCAAGTTTTACTGTCCATCAACTGCTCTCCTCCGAGGAACTAAATTTGCAGCCATTTGGCAAGAAGTGCTTTATCTTTGTCATGAAGTGCAGCTGTGGCAGCATTTTAAAATGCAATCATCTCCTGGTTTGTGTGAAGGCATTTTGTAGTTCATTTTGGGGTGGTGGTGGTCTTTAGGGAATTATGACTGTTTAGGTATTGTATATGCAATCTTTGATTATGCAATTGTCATTTATTTTAAAATATTTTGAAACGGCCTATATCGGATGAATGGTGTTACTACAATGCACCATAAAATATATTCTCAGCTGAATAGAAAGAGTTATCTGTTTTAATATATTGTTCTCTGAAAGGTGTTGCTTCGTTTAACGCACTTCTTGGTTCGACATAAATGTGAAACTAAGACATTTTTAAAATATATGCACTGCCACCCTTTGTTGACTAAGCATTTTGACAAATGGAAAGATTTAAGTTATGTTGTCTTCAGTGAGATTAGTGTTTAGATTTATTGAAGTCGGTGTTTTAAGGTGTTCATGTTAGCTGCCAGGCGGTGCTGCTTTATTCTTTGTGCCACATGAAAGCAAGGATTCTCATATTGAGGGAAACAATAAGAAAGGGCCAGTGCTATGTTCAGTGATGAAGAAGCTGGTGACATCTGCGTTGCACATTCTGCTTACTGTTTGTTGGAACTTTCCTGACATCTGCCCCTGTCAGGAACACTAGCTCTAAATTTTTTCTTTTGCATATTTTTTTGTTTAACTAAGTACAGCCTTTTTGATCCTGCTGACCAAGAATTGCGTTAACCAAGAAGTGCATATATGTCTATAAAGGTAGTTTACAGTTTTCAGAATGTAGCTTGAAAAGACAAAGATGTCAGATCCTTAAAAATGGGAAAGAGGAATGATTAAAATATCGAGTCTGAGACTAGAACTATAGCTACAGATTTTTTACCGATTATCTCTGTAAAGCAGTCTTTGGCTTTTTCCTTTGTATGAAGTCATTTTCAGATTCCTTTAATAATGACAGTTTTAAACCAAAATTCTTTAGACCTAAATAAATAAAGAATTCTTCTTTTTAAATCCTCTGCCACATTCAAGCAGAACTGCATGGAGAAGGCTGTGCCGTTTTGTCCAGTGCTCTTTTCCG
The DNA here is from genome assembly GCA_018136845.1 of Heterotis niloticus. Taxonomy (NCBI): domain Eukaryota; kingdom Metazoa; phylum Chordata; class Actinopteri; order Osteoglossiformes; family Osteoglossidae; genus Heterotis; species Heterotis niloticus. The sequence goes on from CM030904.1 coordinate 10,304,157, forward strand.
GAATCTGGAAGAAGTACAATGTCTGTGTTTGAAGCATTTTGTACTTTTTCAAAGCTTGAGAATATGAAGTGTATTACATGGTGGATTTGATGACTTAAAAAAGAAGTTTATTTAGATTTTAGTGCATAATCTCGGCTGTGCGGCTGTGTTTACTGACAGGGAGGCCGAGGATGCCAGTGTGAGCATGGTGTGTAACTAAGATGGCAAAGGCGATACTACCAAGCCTTGCACTTAACAAGCCCAATGTGGACAAACATTTAGGCGTGTCCAGTTACATTACAGTAATTGGTTAATAGTGTCTTAGAAGAACAAAGAGAGGTATGTAGAGCAACACGTGATGCCTGCTGGAGAATGAAATAAGTGGCATTCAGTGAGTACTCAGAATGTCTGTGTTGCTGACAAAGGGCATCTTCATCCGTATTATTCTGTTAATCAAATAAAATGTCCTCTGGGTTAATTTTAGGAGTTGCCACACACACACACACACACACACACACACACACACACACACACACACACACCTCGACTATAAATAAACAGCCCCAAAATAATTTGCCTGACTCCGGATAGTCTAGCCTACCTCAGCGATATACAGACTACGGGTGCAAATTTAAGGTTGGGGGTATCAGAGGAGCTCTCAGCACTTTAACCATCTGTGGCCCAGCTTCCTGAAATGGGAGGAGGGGGCTTAAAGCTGAGCCTGGCACTCAAAACAGTCCAGTGTTTCTCCTCCAATGTGCGTACCCCCCCCTCCCCAGCCGTCCACACCCACCCTCCAGGCTGTGTTTGTAAAGCATTTGGTGTCACTTGCCACGTTTTAACAGCTTGTCAAGAGGACCCTTCTGCAGCAATTAGCCATAATGGAAAGCAGTCGTCTTCATTACGTTTGTACTTATGTAACCCCGTTGGCGATTGGAGATATCTGCTAGGCTCACCTGTGCCTTATTTCTGCTCTGCACAGTGTGTGTGTGTGTGTGTGTGTGTGTGTGTGTGTGTGTGTGAGAGAGACACCACCACAATAATTTTTTTTTTCCTATATTTTTATAATTAGTTTAGTTTTTTCCACTCTAAATATTCATCTTTGGAAAAACCAAACTACCAAACTGGTCCAGTAAAATAACCACCTGTAAAAAATTCAGCAGTTTTCAGCTGCTATCTCTGAAAGCCTTGGTCTCCACAACAGTAATAACATAATAATGTACTGTTAGATAATTTTAAAAAAATGAAGTTTCCGCAATTAATTTTATACTGAAAAATAGAGAAGAGGTTTTGCTGTGGGCCATCTGTAAACAGAAATGTACCACAGCCCAGCTTTATCTGTCCTCCCTTTGTTGTGTGGACTGGAAACAATCCCTGCCTTGCTCTCCTAGGCCCACAGGTGAGACGTGTCCTCTGGAAGCTTTACCATAGACACCAGTGGCACCTGGCTTTCTGCCATCCTGCCATGGCCTATATTCCTGTTCTAGTTTTTTTACAATGTGAAGGACTTTTGGCTTTTCAGGTCTCCTTCAGAAGCTCCAGATGTGTCTGCACAAGATCTCAGTTCCCTTATCACATTCATAGGGAGAAGGAGTGCAGACACAAGCAGAAGAAAGCCTTGTTTACTTACACTTTCATACCACTCGCTTGTCTATTTTTTTGTCTTTTTTTTAAATTTTATTTTATATCATTTATTGATTTTGGACATTAGCGCCAAGTCAGATTTTGCCAGTAATGTGATACAGACATGCACAGAATTCAAAACCAAGCACTATATAAAAGTTAAGTCCTTTTAAAAGCTCAGCAGTAAGCATTAACTTGTTTATTTTTAATCCATTCCTGGATTTAAACTTGAAAAATGTGAATGCCTAATTTCCTAATTTTTCCAAGGAAAAATTAGCATTAATTTCAAACCCTCCTCCTAAAACAAAAGAGAAACCCAACCAATTTCTCCAAATATCACTGAAACGCTGTAACACTCCACTATAATTCCAAACAGTCATTACGATCTCTCCTTGTGCATGGGGTATTTAGTAGTGGCATTCACAGATCCCCCTCACTCACATCCGACATTTCTGTTTCATGTTTGGTGATGTTTTTTGGAATGTTGACGGTGTAATATATTGCGCAGTATGAGCACAAGCACAGTTAGACTTCACTGCAGACACTTTGGGTACCCATGAGGGACTATACGGGCAGGACACATAATGTGTTTCAAAATAACAATGGCTTTTAGATGGAGAGACTTTATACACAGTTCAGTTGGAAAATATTGTAACATAAATCTTTTTTGCCTAAAATAAATATTTTAAATATTTTTTCATAAAAAAAACCTGGCTACATGGTTAGGTTAAAAAAACTATGTATGTGAGCTCTAAAAACATTTATTAGGAGCACGTAAACTGGGGGATAGGTGTACTGTGGTAAAGACATAGGATCTTGGATTAATATCAGAAAAAACATTTTGTGCTACTTTGCTTGATGAGCTTTGCACACACATTAAATGTGCTTGAGTTGAGAATGTGCCTGAGGGTGAAGAGCAAGGATTGATGAGAAAATCGCTGATGGACACAGAAATGAGCTGGGCCTGATGAGAATGTGCCTGGTGGTTGTGTGAAGATGAGCTAGGGATGGTGGGAAAGTGGCCTGTGGTGATTTTAGGTTTAAAAGTGCAGCAAGTGGCATAGGGCTTAGATTCATCACCTAAAGCCAACTCCTGCTGCTGCACCTTCAGTTAATGTCTTTACCCTGAGCAGTTAGAGTAAAAATGACCTTGCTGTACAAACAGGTAATTGCAAGGGGCTTAGTATTTGTGAGAATATCTGTTTATTTCATTTTGCGTGTTGTTAGAGTAAATAGGCCTAATCTAGAGTAAAAGTATACTCTGTAGTAACACATTCAGGTTGCAGTGGTTTTGACAAACCTGGTGTGAAACAGGTCACATGGTCATGATCTCTTAAGGGTCCTCTTGCAGGGCTAACATAACTCTCACTCTGCACTCCTCACTGGTGGGTTGGCATCTGTCCGCCCATAGCAGAAAATTGCTGTGCTCAGACCATTGGCTGCTAACTGCTGTCCCACCCCAAACCACTTGGCCAGGCCTGATGCTCCCATTACACCGCTGTCTCCACTGATGCCTGTCTGCTTTGGCTAGTTGCAAGGCATTTTCCTCCTGCCCTGTCCAGGTCCTATGTGATTTTCATCGACGCATGACTGTTTTTATGCTTTTCATATATTACTTTGATCAGCTAGTTTGTCTTCAGTGTTCCTTTTCTCTTTTTCAAGATGTGGTACATTGTTTTGCGAAAAGGGTTGAGAAATTTTCACGTCAGAGCTAAAATGTGACAAAAATTTTAGACTGATTCCCCCCCCCCCCCCAATTTGCTTCAGCGACATCACCTGTGTTGCTTTATGAAAAATCTTTATATTTATTGCACCTTTAGTTTTAAAGGTCAATATTTCATCATTTAAAGAGATGTGAGCCATGGCTGTGATGACTTTCTGTACCCTTGACATGTCTGCTCAGCGCTCTGTGTCGCTGCAGTGAGAAGTGCGCTATATAAAAATAAAATTGAATTGAATTGAATGGCTGTTACAGTCAGCAGTGTCCTTCAGCGTTTGCTTTTGAATGGAAGGATCATATAATGTGACATAGTAGTTTCATATTAGTCCCCCACTTGCAGTAGAAGATCATGGATTAATGTAACTCTAAGGTCCTTCCGAATTAAAATGAAGCAACCGTGTGAAATGGTTCAGAGGTCAAATGTTAACCACCAAATTGTATGTTTTTGATACCAAATTCCCATTTCCTATTATTTTAAATTGGGGGGGGGGCTGAATAATGTGACTCCACCCAAAAAAAACACCCATATAACTTTAACCATAATTTCAATGTCCTAAACCCTCTAAACAACAGATATGTAATTAAGTCACCTTTTTTATTTATTTTGATTCTATTCACATTTTGATGTCTTATTATGGATAAGCTCAGGATAAAAATTTGATACAGCATAAGTTTTTATTTGGATACTAATATGTAGGTATTAATTTTCAAGAACCATTATAGCAAAAATTTGGATATAGAGAGTTTGATTACCAAGGGATTGCTGCATTAGCTTTTAACAGCTGAAAACGAGTTGACCCAAAAAAAACCTCTAAATTACTCTACTTTTTTCTGGTCTGTACCTTCAGTGTGCCGAGTTTGAAACTGAACTGCTGGCTAACCGAGTGCTCGGTTATTTTAGAACCGCTTTCATCAATGTGCTTATGTTACCACTGGCATCTCTGGAAGATATTTAAGTAATTTCAGTGTTTAGCTACGTGGAGACATTTCTTGGATTTGCCCTTTTATTTTTACTTTTTTTTTTTTTTTTTTACATGATCACAAATTAAATGTGTCTTTTCAAACAGATCTAGCACAGTAATGGTTTCCGTTTGCTTTTCGGTGGATGTATTAAAGGGCAGAATGTAATGGTTACACTGTGTGACCTCTTTGTTGTCATCACCGTGTTGTACAGTGGTGTACTGGTCCCAGGTCAGTGCTCTGGTGGAGTCCATCACCTATCATCACCTATGACTTACCCACCATGTAGGAGCAAATCTCATAAAGTGTCCTATGGTATGAATCCAGTGTGGGGAGGTGGGGGTGGCTGTGGTGACAGCAGGGAATGTCCAGAATACAGGCTGTTCGTCTCCGATCCTGCAATCTCTGTTCTGCTCCTCTCCAGCTCTGATCCTCTTCTCCTTCCTTCCTCTGTTTCAGACAAGGGATGACTTCCTCGGTCAGGTGGACGTGCCTTTACACCAGATACCGGTAAGATATTAATTCATGTCCGCAGAGTACTTAAAAAACACTTTTATTTTTTAACCCTAACCCTTTTTATTGATCTAGATAATTCAAGCAGATTCTATTAAGACCTTTGTCTTTTTTTCCTTCTTCATCTTTGGCATTTAAATTTTATCTGTTTGAAATGCAGAGTTCTTTAACATATGTTTATGCTAAATATGCACAAGCTGATGTAGGTTTCTGTTGAACAGCCCAGTTCATTTGGTTTCAGTTGTACAAACATCCTCATTCCATCTGTTGGTGTTATTTCCAAACCCCTTCATGGCCCTGTCACAATGATGGATTTAATTCACCATTGGAGTGCCTTCAGAATAAATACACCCAGGGCCACGGGAATAACAGTCCCTCTTTTGCTGGACACTGTTGTCTCTTAGTTTGGTCCACAGTAGTGGGAAAGGAAGATTTCTCTGTTTCACTTTTTTGTTTTTTGATTAAATACTGTAAAACCCATCACTGACAATAGCTGTTTTTTTTCTTAGATCATATTTACATTTGTAACCACCTGTGCAAGGTTGTGCGTGTTTAAATATACAGTATATTTGCTGTATATGATTATTCATACTCTGTTAATTTAATAGGCCATATTTTCAAATCCTTTTTGTTTTGATTTTATTTCAGACAGAAAATCCTAACATTGAAAGACCATACACATTTAAGGATTTTCTTCTTCACCCAAGAAGGTTTGCTTTACATATACATTATTATCGAATATACTTTTCTTTTTCATTTTGGTTAACAAAAATTGCTTTTGGTCAATAAGAGCAACATCCTCAATTTTCCTCAATAAGAAAATAATCTGTTGTTTTAATCTACATTTCTTAGTTTATAGTTATAACCAGGACTCGTTGCTCTAAAATTATGTTCAATAATGAGTTTAAGCATAGCTTCCACGTAGTAGACTGTAAGAATTTGTATTTTCTTTGAAGCTAAGAATGTAAAATTGAGTAAAAAGTATTAGTATAATCAAATTACAATTTGAGTTTGGCATTGCTTTCATTTTAAAAAAAACTTCAAATGTTTTGTGTTGAACAACAGTAGTGTATACTTCAAGCAAAGCGAGGAACTATGGCCTTTGTAACCATGGTGTAAATACTTCTCTTTAACATAATAAATGATTTTATTCCTGTGTTTGGGTCCTATGATGGGCTCTCATAGATGTTAGGCGGTGAATCCATCCCTCATGTTGTTATATCTCTGCAGTCACAAGTCTCGGGTCAAGGGTCACTTGAGACTGAAGATGACGTATTTGCCCAAAGCTGGGGGTTCAGAAGATGAAGGCAGTGAGCAAAATGAGGAGTTAGATGTGAGTGTTTTGTTTCTCGCATGGTTTAACACCATGACCTGCCTTTCTGTGAGCACAGTCTATGTCAGTTTTGTCAGCAAAAGGCATCTCTTCTGGGTCTTTATTGCTAAGGTAACAGCTACTGAACACAATAGGATCATCTATACAGTATAAAGTTCTTATTTGTTGTTTCTGTCTGTGAGAGGAAGTTCACCTGTGGCACGGAAACAAGTTTTTGTTTCTCTGGGTTCTTCTGCACAGCCGGGCTGGGAGTTTCTGGAGAGCCAGGATGTGACTGGTCTACAGAACCACCAGATCCTGCCTGCACTGCCCCCTGGCTGGGAGGAACGGCAGGACAACCTCGGTCGGACCTACTACGTGAACCACAATAACCGGACCACCCAATGGCGGAGGCCCACTGTCCCGTAGGCATCCCTCCCCCACTTGCAGTAGAAGAGCTAAAGTGGTTAATAACATAAGTGTCCCACTCCATGCTGGTTTTTCATGTGAAAACATGATGATGTGGCAGTTTTTACACTAAGCAGTAAGGCATGTGAATGCCTCTGAACATTCTCTGTTGGCCTGCCGGAAGTCTGCTTCAGCACGCTCCACTCCTTGTGTCTCCAGGGACAGTGAGGAAGAGGCAGAGCAGCAACAAGTCGTGCATGCAGAAGCACGGCAGGCCTTCACAGCCCGCAGGCAGATATCAGAGCATGAAGAGGGCCACGAGCACCGGGAGTCCCCAGAGGTCAGCACCATTTTGCTTTCCTAACTTCTGGCAAGTTAAAGCCAACTTTTCAGCATCTGCTTTTCACTGTTCTGGTTCCTTGTGTCAAGATGGCTCCGATCTTATCTCAGTTAGTCTTACCCATGACTCTAAATGACTCTAAATGTCTATGACTAAATTTGCTCTGCTAACGTACATCAGTTATTTAAATACATGGTGGGTGTTCAGCCTGGACTGAGCACCACATTATTTGAAAGCTGTTTGCCAAGTGAAAAAATATGTAGCTCCCTGATCAGGTATTAGATTTCAGTAAAAATGTTATGTGATCATATAAACAGCTCGCCTACATCAGCCAAAAAAACTGTTTTCAGTAGTTTTCTTGCCTTTTGGAACCAAAACTAGTGGAACTATTTTTAATATGGTTATTAAAGTGTCTGCAAGCAGCACTGCCATCTGAAGCCTTAGAGAGCTGGAGGTCTTGCCGTTGCATATTAACGATGTCTGAATTCCCATCTCGTGTTCGCCACAGAGCTGGGAGATCATAACGGAAGATGAGACGACACTGTACAACCATCCGAGCCGGCGCTCCCCACCACCACCTCACTCCCCCCAGGAGTTTCATGCTCTGTGTGAGGAACTGAGTCTGCTGCAGACCTCAGGGGCCACACCCAGCGAGCGTCGCGCTTCTCTCACGGTAAATACCTCCCTGTGCCCACCGGAGCCCTGTTTACTCGACCTGTGGTCACTGAGCATGACTACGGTTTCTCCAAACTGTGCCTTGGCATGACTCTCTTCTGAAAGGGGAGCACATGGACTATAAGGGCTTATAGTATGACTTACAGGTCAAACAAGTGTGGTCTGGTCTTTCCATTCCTCAGTATGGTCTGCATATGAAAAGAGGACACAATCTAAAACTGCAGGTAGCCAAGAGAGTTAATGGAAATGACTTATAACCTGGAAATTGTAGATTCTATACCCCAAACAAGTCTCTTTGCAGTTCCATTGAGTCAGGTACTTAGTCTGATTTGTTTTGATAAGATATAAAACTGAGTATCTGAGTAATGTTTGGGATTTTGACTTAAAACATCAGCTAAGCCATTAACACTAACACTAATTGTAGTAAAGACAAATAGTATTCCATGTTTCAGTATGACTCAGATGTTTGGTGGTAAACTTGCTTTCTCTCTTTAGTTCTAAAGCCTCTGTTACTCATGCCATGTGGTGTAAGGTGGTTCTTGACTTTGAATCCTATGTGTCCAGCCACAGGGTCAATCTAGCCGTAGAGGGAGTGCCCAGACATTGTTTGTGGAGGAACACCCTGCACTTCCTGTGGTGAGCATCATTTTCCATGGTTTGATTTATGTACTGTCATTCTTCTCATCTAAGAAGACGCGCAGTAGACCGGGGACTTACAGCATCCATGTGTGGTCCTGCACAGATATTTTGCAGGTTTAGCAAGAACAGCATCTGTTATTATAGAGATGAGAGCAGAGAAATTGTGTGGAAAGGAAAAAGTAGCACCTTCATCCAGTAGCAGAATTCATTGCGGAGAAAATCCTCATCCTTAACTGTTTACTCAAGGCGTTAATCTGTGACTCTTTGTTGATCCTTGAATTATGCCAGACCATAACAGCATTTTCAGTTGGACATGTGATTAAAGCCACTGTGCTGAGACTGAAAGAGAAACTGCTTGTGGTTCTTTGGTTCAGTTTTAGAATGCCCCAAATTTCTGTTTGCCCTTCATTTCTGCCTAACTGTGTGCAGGCCAACAGCCATGTGACTCATAGCCAGGTCTGTGGGTCCCTAGGTGAAAACATGCTTTTGAGAAACCAGCACATTATGAGTGATTATGTGGCAATTTCTTTGCCAGGGGCCATTTTTCTGTTCTGAGATCCCATGGTGTTCTTATGTGTTTTCTTTTTTGTCTCTCTTCCTCCTCTACTGCCCTCTTTGTCAACAGCTCTTGCCCACCTCAGCAGGGCTGCCCCCAGGCTGGGAGGAAAAGCAGGACAGCAAGGGCAGGGTTTACTTTGTCAATCACAACAGCAGGACAACCACTTGGACTCGCCCCCTTGTCCAGGTGCTGAACAGACGGCCAGACTTTTTTCTACCACTGTGCTGCCTTAGCACTTTGACTTGAGTAAGTTAAATTGTTTTTTTTGTGTCTTTGACAGACAACCTCAGAGGCAGCACAGGCTGTGAGTCCAACACTGTACCATCCACCTCTGCTATCCCCTGAAGCCTCCCCCCAGCACTCTCCAGGTCCAAGACCCAAGACCGACTATGGTTTCATGCCCTCTGGGTGGGAAGTCCGCTGTGCACCCAATGGCAGGCCTTTCTTCATTGATCACAATACCAAAACAACCACCTGGGTGAGTGTGGGTATCCTATAGGGCACGAAATTTGTGTAATCAGAAACCAGGTTGAAGTAACTGGGTTACATTCAGATCCCAGGCGCACACATGCACTAAACCATTTTGGATGCTGTTTCTATTCTTCATACCATGCTTTGAGATTGGAAATTTGTCTTCAGCATTTTGCAACAAAATACATTTGTTTTCCCATGTGATCCTAGATTTATTGTTAAAATGTGCACCTCTTTCCATCTCATTGCTGAACAGGATGATCCCAGACTGAAAATACCTGTACACATGAGAAGACATCCTTCACTTGACCCTTCTGACCTGGGGCCCCTCCCGGTATGGGCGTTCAGGCTACCTTTGCAAAAACTTAAGACCATAGCTTTTCTAACAGCATACTGGAGGTATAGGTAGTTGTTAATGACCAGCTGGCTCTAGAGTTTCACTTTCTTAGAAAGTGTTAAGGTTTTACTGTCTTGGTGCATTTAATAATAGCATAATGATTACTACTGTTGCCATGTAGCCAGAGGACCCAGGCTTGCATTCCTGCTCCTACTGTTGTATCCTTCAGTAAGGTGCTTACCTGAATTGGTCTAGTAAAAAATAGCCCAGGTATACAAATGGTTAAATACATATAATTGTTTGTTGTGCAACCCTAACATTGTAAGTTGCATTTGTGTAAGGTGTGAGCTTGATTAATAAATGTAGCACATAGCAAATAAAACAACTGTTGTTTTTCTTTGCAGCCTGGGTGGGAGGAGAGGGTGCACAGTGATGGCAGAATATTCTACATAGACCACAGTATGTATGGCTCGCAGCAGTCATTCAGTGTCTATATTCAGACATTTTTGCAAATTTACTTATTCTTTATTCAGACACCAAAACCACACAATGGGACGATCCCAGATTACAGAATTCTGCTATAACTGGACCAGTAAGTATATAAAAATCAGTATCTAAAATCTCTACTGTAAAATCTGTACTTTTAAATGCTCATAGTAAAGCATGAGAACTGTTGTACATTCCCTTTGTGTTCCAGGCTGTGCCTTATTCCAGAGATTACAAGCAAAAATACGAGTACTTCAGGAAGAAACTGAAGAAACCGGTGAGAAAGGTTTCATGTTTCTCATCATATCTTTACACAAGCTGGAAGGGTTAATACCTTGTGCTATGTTTGTGACAAGAGCCACTTGAGGAAAATCTTTAGCCACCAACAGAATTGTTTTTGAGATGAAACAAGTATAAACTGCAAGAATATTATGCAAATGTAAAAGAAGACTATATTCATGCAGTCAACTGCCATGTAAACTGTCCTCTGCAGGTTGATATCCCCAGTCGCTTTGAAATGAAGATTCGACGGGCATCACTGCTGGAGGACTCCTACCGACGCTTTCTGTCCGTGAAGCGAACGGACTTGCTTAAGGCCCGTCTGTGGATTGAGTTTGATGGGGAGAAAGGGCTGGATTATGGAGGTGTGGCTAGGGAGTGGTTCTTTCTCATCTCTAAGGAGATGTTCAACCCCTACTACGGGCTCTTTGAGTACTCGGCCACGTGAGTCCTGCCTGCCCTGTGTCCTTTTTCCTTGGGTGCATTCACTTTTATTTTTAATTGCCTCTCAATTATTTTATCCAAAGTATGTTTTATAAGTCGATTTTTCTTTCTGTGGTACAACAGCAGGCTATTTCCTGGAACCTACAATCTTTTGGTGATAAATCTGTTTTGATCATGATCCTGTGTGCAACTGCACTTATGAATGTTATGGGGGATTCCACCATCCTCCTTATTTGAATGTGGAAGAATTCTTAGACAGGAAACTCAAAGCAATAAGTCCCTAGTTTTCCACACTTTTCAGCCAGTAGGTGGCATAGTGGTTACTGTCTCTGTCCTTGGACTCAAAGATCTCAGGTCCCAGTCCCAGCTCCTGCTGTATTACCCTTGAGCACAGTACTTACCCTGTATTACTCTGGTAACAAAAACATAACCAAGCTCTGTAAATAGGTAAAGTCTAATTATTTAAAATACAGTGTTAACTATTAGTGGCTTTAAAGTAAAGTATCAGCAGCAATAATGTATGTGTAAGTGCCACCAAACCAACCAGCTGTTCCTGCTTTATTCCAGGGATAACTATACACTGCAGATCAACCCGAACTCTGGCCTCTGCAATGAGGATCACCTGTCCTATTTCAAGTTCATTGGGAGAGTGGCTGGAATGGCAGTGTACCATGGCAAACTGCTGGATGGTGCGTGCGTGCATGTTTGTGTGTGCGCGCGTGTGTGTGTGTGAGGTAGACACAACAAGCTGTCTCTCTGGGGCTTTGCCTTACTGGGGTCTAACCATATCGTAAGTTTGTTTCAACAACATGGGTATCTGTTACTGAAATAGTGATTTCTCTGTATAGGGGCATTATGGCACAGTACTGTTTTCAGTATTTTTAATTCGAGCCACTGCTTACCATACATTTAGGCAGAAAGAGATTAAATAAATAAATAAATAAATGTGGGTCCTGTAATGGTGATTCTGTAAATTCTGTTGAAATAGAGCTGAACCTCTAAACCTCAGTTGTTTCCTTGTCTAAAACATTGATAATGCTTGTGAGTTGTGGTTCGCCTCAAAGGCTATAAAAAGAAAGCAGAAGCCAACTCAACACAGTCTGGGGTGTAACTGAACACAGGCGTCTCTTCCTCCACAGCCTTCTTCATCCGGCCGTTCTACAAGATGATGCTGCAGAAACCCATCACCCTACAGGACATGGAGTCTGTTGTACGTGTGCTTGCTCGTGACGTAAACCTTTAAGATGCTTTAAATACACGTGTAAGAAGCATGATAGATAATTAGTTGATGTTATTTTTTTTTCCTGTTTCAGGATAGTGAATATTTTAATTCTCTGAAATGGATTTTGGAAAATGACCCCACAGAACTGGACCTCAGATTTACCATTGATGAGGAGCTTTTTGGGCAGGTAGGACCTTCCTATGTGTGTGAAACAACTTATTTTTTTGTATTTTATGGTACAGATGGTCTTACCTGCAGTGTCTTGACTTTACGATGGTGCAATAGCGAAATGCATTCAGTAGAAACTGTACTTCGAATTTTTATCTTTTTCCTGGGCAAATGATGCTGGGCAGCAGCAGCGATCCGCATCTCCCGGTTTGCCACGTGGTCGCTAATGTATACAACCGATACTTTACACTGTTCTGTGTTGCCAGCATTTTTTTGGATTACCGGTGACAAGAAGAGAAAGGTAATTACTCTTGAGGAGAAACTCAAGACAATTGCCCAGCATGAAGACAGCAAGCCTGTAATAGCCATAATGACTTTTAAGGTAGGCTAGGCTAGGCTATGATGTTCGGAGGTGTTATGGCATAGGTTGGCGGAAGCAATCGCAAGACACCACGATAATGAGTTTAAGTTCCGTTAAACTCTTTATTGAGTGTTGTTTCCGACAAAGAGTGTTGCTGCTAGCCAGGAGCTAGCACTAAACATTAGCGATGGGCAGTAAACAAAAATGGAAGATGCCACAATTCAAAATAAAATACAAGTTTTTAACAAGACAGTGGTTTTAGGAGAGTTCACAAGGGACATCGGAAACTCAGCACTGACAAGAAATCTGGATAGGAACTAAATTCTGTCCACGATTGGTTCCTACACCAGTCAGTGCTCAGTCTTATTTTCCACTGCTGAAGCGGCCACAGGAGTGAGAATAGGTTAGGTGTATTAAACACATTTTCAACTTAAGATATTTTCGACTTACGATGGGTTTATCCGAATGTAACCCCGCACAGTAAGTCGGGGAACATCTGTATTTTATTTGAAATGGTATTTTATGTTTGTTTTCTGTCTGTTTTTTTTTATTATTTTTATTTTTATTTTTATTCCAGACACATCAGCATCAGCTGAAGCCAGGAGGAGCAGACATGGTTGTGAATGACCTCAACAAGGACGAGTACATCCAGTAAGTAGCAGCAACCCCTGCTGGCAGGGGAACAATAGATGCCAGGAATAAGGCAGAAGTACACTTTCTTATTAAATCAGTTAGTCCAAGACAACTTAATTTGCTTTCATTTTCTTTGAAAATGGCTTAAAACTGAGAAGTAAACTTATGTATATTTCTTAATTTTTTTTTGATGACTGTGGGCTACTACTGGTGGGCTCATTTCTACTCTCCTGTGTGTGGGTGACAATTGACTGCTAACGGGTTTATCTTTGTAGGTATAACACTCAGTCTCTGTCTGTTTGTTCTTTGTGTTCAGCTTTTTTTTTTCAATCCACAGATTTGAAATTTGGCATACTGGTAGTTTTAACTCGGAGCACAGTTAAGTTTAATAAACTAGAAAAAGGCCACTTGGTGTCTTGAAAATATTAATTTTGGTCTTTTAAAATAAGCCTTTGGACTATCTTGTACATAATGATTATAGAATGGCACGAGCATGACGTACATACACACGCAGAGTGCTGCACCCAGTGTGTGTTTGACCTTCTTGTGGCAACACACACAGCCATGATGTACAGATCATGAATTAAATTCTTCCACTTGAAGGGAAATAAAGATTGATTATATATTTTATTTGTCTGTTTCAGTTAATATGGGATTAATTATTTTCACAGGTTACAGTTTGTAATAAATCTGACATTTTTGACATCAGAGAAAGCAACAACAGCAGTCTTAACAAATTAAACTCTGCAGACAGATATAGTCAGGTCCTTCTGAAGTTAGTATTCTGTATGGGTTTTTATCTTGCATTGTTTCCATGTCTGAATATTTCAGTTGACAACAATGTGGTTGTTTTTTTACAGTCTTGTCATACAGCGGAGATTTGTGAACAGAGTATTCAAACAGATGTCTGCTTTCAAGGAGGTAAAGAATGTTATTCCTTTCCGTTACATATTTTTTCTCTGAAGTTAGATTGATCTCTGAAATATGACCCTATCACCTTGTTAAGCTCCAAATTCCGATTGTCTAACAGTTTCATAATAATGAACTATAATTTGCATAATTTAATTGTGTTTTTTTGCCAGGGATTTTATGAGCTGATTCCTCTGGATCTCATTAAAATATTTGATGAGAATGAACTAGAGGTGAGTACGTGATGAAGCCTGACGCAATGAAGCTGTCATCCCCTGGTCCACCAACAAAGGGCTGCATGCATCAGTCTCTGTGTAAAAGTCTATGTGTCCTCCAGCTGTTGATGTGCGGCCTAGGAGACGTTGACGTAAATGACTGGAGGGAGAACACCAAGTACAAGAACGGCTACTGCGCCAACAGCCCTGTCATACAGTGGTTCTGGAAGGTAAAGTTTAGTTTGAAGCTGACTAGGTATTCAGACCTAAGGTGAATGTGTAGTTCTGAAAGTCCTCGCTGGCCTTCTCTTGATGTGAATCCCTCATCTAAACTTGTATGCAGATGAACAGCTGCATTAATGAACAGCGAGATTGCAAAACAGTGAGCGTGAAACACAACACTGTGGCCGGTTTCTTTAATCTCAGTTAAGTATTAGGAATTGTGTTCTTAACTCCTAGACTGTGCTACTAATGGATGCAGAGAAACGCATACGCTTATTGCAGTTTGTGACGGGGACGTCCCGTGTGCCCATGAATGGCTTTGCTGAACTCTACGGTGAGTCTGTCTTTCCCATTTTGATTACAGCTGTGGTCAGGGCATAGGGCCCTGTCCAGTTTATAAACTACTCTCAGGATTGACACATGTAGTATTCAGCTCAACTCTGTATACTTGCAAGTTTTTGATTAGCTAAATATTTATTTTGAGCAAATATACACATCAGCCAAGTAGTGTTTTAAAAGTTGTTTTGTTAATAAGAAAGAAAAGAATGTTTGGGGCCTGCCAGGCATGCCATGTAACTGGGCCCAGAATGGTGGTCAGGGGTCTTGTGGGTCTTTCTAGTCTGCTTTCCCATAATTAGTAGTCTAGCAAACAAGAATATAACAACAAAAGAAGAGCCAACAACTGTGTGTGTGTGTGTGTGTGTGTGTGTGTGTGTGTGTGTGTGTGTGTGTGTGTGTGTGTGTGTGTGTTATACAGACACACCCCACCCTGAGCAAAGGAATTCTTTCTGGTCTGATGTTTATCCATGTTTCCGGCAGGATCCAACGGGCCGCAGCTCTTCACCATCGAGCAGTGGGGCACTGCAGACAAACTGCCCCGAGCACACACCTGGTGAGTACCTATCTGGGAATACACAAACATGCATGTATACGAGCGCACACACACATCTGAACAGCAGTCCCACATGCCGGGAGTTTGAACTCACTGTGCTTTTCACACCCTGAAGCTTCAACCGTCTGGATCTGCCCCCATACGAGTCATTTGAGGACCTAAGAGAGAAGCTTCACTTGGCCATCGAAAATGCTCAGGGCTTTGACGGTGTGGATTGAAGAGCCACAAGTTCTCAGCAGCAAACGTGGTCATGCCACCATGGCAACAAGCATGATGAGCGTGATTGCTTTACCCCTGTGCTCGACCAAAGCCTGTTCTGGGAGGCAGTGATGCTGTGTTCTCTTGTGGAGATCAAGGCAACGTAGTGATATCCCTGCTTACACCCTCGTATTGGTGTTAATATATTAAAAGTTTACAGATCTCTTTGTATTTACATAACATGCATTCGTTTTGTATAATTGTGTGTGTGTGTGTGTGTGTGTGTGTGTGTGTGTGTGTGTGTGTGTGTGTGTGTGTGTGTGTGTGTGTGTGTACGTGTACGTGTACGTGTACGTTTGATTAGGCAAACTGGTTTGGTCGAAGAGCCATTTGTGCTAACATTATAGCATGTGGGTGTGGCCAGAGAGCAGCGCACTGGTATTCCTGGGAAGCTCATTTGAGCCTCTCCCATGGAGTCCTGAATCGATGTGTCTTTGTTAAAATTATTTAAAATTTAAATACACGTATATACACATATAAGTACATGCTTCTGCACACACACCGACGCGTGAACGTACTGGATATAATTAAGAGAAATGCCTTTCTAACTAGTTGACTTTACACTCCTGTTATGTTAGATGTCAACATGACTACGTATATAATTCATTACAGATCTGATCAAGTTTAATTTTTTTTACCGTTCACTCTTAAGCATAGTTTCAAGCGAGCACATGTTTACATTATCTGTAAGATTATGGAAGATGTTTTTAATTTTTACTTTAACTTTTTTTTTTACTGTTTCTCAGAAAACAGACACTTTGGTTCTTTGAGTTTCAAAGTCTTAGTTTTTTCACTCAGTTATTTATTTTAAAATAGTTGTTAATGCTTTGTATTGAAATAATACTGTTTTCTGTATATCTGACTTTTGAGTAAATGTTTACATGTAGAAATTGCTTAAAATAGCACCTTAACAGACTGTTATATTATGATGCCTTTTGTCTAACATTATTGTATGATACATATATTTGATTTAGAGAAATGTAATGTATTGAGCTGTATCTGCTAATGGAAATGTTAAAATGTATATTGTACTAAATAAAGGACTATATTCAGACAATCCACAGAAGATGTATATACTGCAGCAGTATTTTAAACAGTGCTCTCGGTGACAGTTTAAGTGCAGTTCTTTAAATGTAAGCAATTTTAATGGTTGAAATCATGCATGCAGGGATTTTACTGCATAAATGAAATAATGTGATCTGCTTATTGATTTTTTTTATTTGTCCATTGCAAGATGAAGGTGATAATGCATAGAAATCATGATTATTAACTGCTTGTCCAATGCAGGGTCACTATGAACAAGAGTTTGTCGAGAGGACTAGGTGGTAGCTGATCAGGCTTCACCTTTGGATGGGACACCAGTCCATTATAGGATCACATATACATCGAGGGAAATGTTACACTCATCTGAAATGTTTTGAGCCTTTCAACATGTTTGGAGTGGACAGAAATGCAGTATTTAACAGTCTGCGTAGGTAGGTTTAATATGGGGCAACAGGTGGAATTGGGGTGAGCATCAAAGGCTCTACAATCAGAAGGTTCCTGGTTTGAATCCCACACCTGCTGTGCTACTATTGACACCAGCTCTTGCTGGGAATGAATACAGTAATTAGAGGTGGTGGGTAAATAAATACCAGAAACACAGCTGTCAAAAAGAAGAATGGTATTTGTAACTTTAATGAAAGTTGCAACTTCAGGATGACGAGTAAGAGCCCGATTAGACGAGGACTTTTAATGTGAAGACCTAGGTCCGGAGCGGTGCGCTGACATGTCGCGTCTCGCGGTCCCCCTCGTGTTGCTTCTCCTGAGCTGCTCTTTCGACACGTAATCGCTGCGTGAATAAACTTCAACATTGCCTACATCATGTATTCACGGTACCAGCTATACGCGTGATAATAATAAATGAAAAGTTTGGAGGAAAAAATTTTTAAACACGTTTGCAAATATGTTCTTTTCCTGCCCGGCTGACGCGCTGTTCGCCCCGACTGTGATACCGGGATTAAACGCAAGGTAGCGCCGCAGCGCCTGTCACACACGAACACTTTTGTCTAAAACAGATTTTTGGTGACGCTAAAAAGTATGTTTCAGTACACAAGTCTTTCCATAATATTAGTAGCTAAGCTATACTAAATGTATTATAACTGTGATAGACTTACTGCAGACCTCAATTTTCACAGGTTTTCCAGAAAGTCGGAATGGCCTCACTCTGCAGACCCCTCTTGCTGTTGGAAAGGGTTGTTGTTCTCCACACATCCCGCCCACTTCATCGCTCACCAAGCGTTCGATTAAACTTTTAGACACAACAGAAAGAGTTTGGGAAGTTTTAGCTGATAGTAAAAATGAGTTTTCCTGTCTGTGCTGTCGGAATGATTTGATAATATGACATTTTTACTCACTAGCAGTGTTTAAGTTTCATCAGGCAAAGTTTCCAATGTGTTTCCGGATTTCTGATGGTTTCTTCGAACTTGGAAAGGATTCTAACATTTGACGTAAAGGTGAGCAAGGTCCTGCTGTCAGAAGTTGTGCTGAGGATGCAGCCTCATGCAGTTTGGACCTGTGAAATGAAAATACTGCTTCATGCAGCATGGGACAGAAAACAGAAGACAAACACTTTCAGAGAGAGTCAATGCTAAAAGCTATTGATATAATTGTCAAGGCAGTGGCTACTTCTCCCTTCTCTCCCCATCCCCCACCAAATGGGAGCACTGCAGGGCCAGGGACCACCCTTCCAGGGGTCAGGTGATGGGTCACGCATAATTCCATTCAGCCCTTTGGACGCTGTGAGGGTCACCAGGGATGGGCCTCTCCCCATGCGTGATGACCCCATCCTTGTCCAATGAACAGGCGGTCTGGAGGTGCCGGATCTTCTTTCCGGGGCCCCCCAGAACATTCATAACATGATAATGACTTTTACTCTATTGATCCAGCCAGAGCGCTCTATGTGCAACCACAGTGGACCCAGAAGCCCCCACACCCCACCCCAGCGCAATGCCGTATGGTCAGCTTGCACAGGCCAATCCTAAGGAAATGCCGGGGAGAGGAAGCAAACCTAGGGCCTGGTCATTCACACTGAGGCATTATGCCACAGCACTTCATAATTCATTTAAATTACGTAAGCAAAACCTTAAATGCAGGAATGAAATTGATCAGAAAACCTTGCGCTGTGCCAGAGGAGTCCATGCTGAGTTAATGTGTTTGATGCTTTTCATCTGTAAGAACGCAGAAAATATTAAACAAATAGGATATATAAACGTGCAACGTACAACAGGGAAGGATATTTTTTAGAGATGTGAAAAATATTAATTAGCATAAATGTAGGCCAAAATGACCGATCTTCAAATTCCTTTTCGTTGTCATCCATGCAAGGCAAAAAATGAAGGGTTCTCCTTGTATCGCTTACTATTTGCAGCATACTGAGATCAATAGCAGTTTGTGTGCTAAAATGTTTAAGAAATTGATAGACAGATAAGTGCAGTAGACGAAAGGGCTGGTAAATGTTATGTTAACATTCATGCTCAGCCCATGCACTGTATCCCCCATACCTCATGCATCAGATAACACTGGGGATTCTGTTTCAGTTAAAATACATTCTCATGTGAGATGATGCTTGGGTGGCTTTTAGGGACAGCTGATAATGCAGCTGGGTCTATTGTCCCACTGCTGAATGATGGTCCAGCAAGGGGAGAGCCAAGGGGTTTCCCTCTCCAAAACCAAATGAAAACTGGATCAATATCAGCTTTTACTCAGCAGCTGCCCAAGTGCTATCAATATCCTCTCATAATTACCAGGCGTATCCACACAAGGTTGGTGCTCTCAGCAGGTACCCCTGCCTGGGATCTTCTCAAAGACATCAAGACACCATCACATCACCATGCAGAGCAGAATTCTGCTCCAAAGTCACCTCTCCTATGCCTGGAATCATGTTTGAAACACCTCAAAAAAGATTATTCACCATGTACTGTTATTTAGGATTGTTATATTTCTCTTCTGTCATTCGGAATGCACAACATTTACATCATGCATCCATTTAGCTTATGGTTTTCTCCTAAGTAGCTTAGCATCACTTGCTTATTTACACAGCTGGGAAATTTCTTGCTCAAGTAGTCCCGGGTAAGTACCTTGCGCACAGAGGTTGCACCAAAAAGGTGGGGTTAAAACCTCAACCTCTGAGTCAAGAAGCAGCAGTTGTTCCTAGAAATAGAAATCTGGATTGTTCAAAGCAGAAAAGTCGAACTTGTGGTGTGGTGTTAGTGTGCTTTAATATATAGCAGATTATCAGTTACCTGTAAACAATAACACAACAAGTAAACACAGTCATTGGGGTCTTTTCATTCTGGGCCTGTTTCTGCTCCCTGTGCTGATCTGTCTATCTTGAATGAAAACCACCAAGCAATATCGTCACTTACATAGTACCTCAGTAGGGTATCAGTTTTAGAAAACAAGTAGATTCTATGCTGAAATGCACAGCAGTTGGCTTGGAGTGGGGAAACTGAACACATCATGACTATAACTGTTATACATGAACATTCACAGCACTGAGTCTTGCTCTGTTCTTGTTATGGTTGAATGAGGAAGGAGATGTCTCCCCCCCCCCCCCCAAATAACGCTCTGTGGTCCAAAGGCTCTTAAAATTCCAAACGGATCACCAAACACCAGAACAATGCAGGGACCAGCAGATTCATGAGCTCAGTTGAACATAAGCTTAAACTAAAATGCAGAACTTAGGCCACGTACACCTGACCCGTCACAGTAGTTTAGCTTGAAGATGTTAGGAATGGAGCAGAACATCACCAGCTTTGTAGCAAAGATCAAAAGTCTTCAATGTTCTGGAATAGTCCCAAAGACCACAACTACACCATTATGCTTATAGTAGCAGTTACGATAATGCAAAACTTATATGCCATGACTTCACCATCAGTATTTAGTCTAAAGGCCATATAATCACGACTGATTCAGCTGATCTGAGAAAGAAACAGTGGTTTGAGAAATGTGATTTTAGGAAGATCTCAGTAACACAGGTATCCTGGCTATGCAAACTGGATATTACAGGCCAAGTGAACAACACCAGCCAAGGGTCTCCAGTAGGACTGGAGGTATGAAAGAGGTAGTTAGAGTAAAAGCACAGATAAACAGAGTTATTGTCAGATGTTAGATGTCAGAACTGTCTTGCACCTGACGCTATCCCTTGGCAAGAATGACAGCACCTTGAAACCAATTGTTGGGTTTTTGCCTGGAATACATTGGACGTCATGCAGACTTTAACCTGTATGTTGTGTTGCAGACAGCATTCTGTTTTTGAAGTTCTTGTCAAGAACTGGCTGGCTCCTTCTTAATGTTTACAAAACTATGTGTAACCTTAGATGATAACTAATGTGGTCTTGCACATTTTGACAAACTTCATTCTTTGTCATCTTCCCAAGTTCTGTACTTTTTTGGGAACTTATGGCCTGCTGATTTCATGAATTTATATATTATAGTCTCACCCCTCCATTTCCTATATCTGGTCAAAATAGATTGTTAAGAAATAAATAAAGTGCAGTTTAATTAATGGCAACTTGGTTATAAATTTGATGCATTCAGAAGCCTCGTGTGCAGGATGCCATGCAATCTTTGTGAGAATCAGATTTAAATAAATCATGAACAATATATTTATACATGCAATTCATATTTATAATAAATAAATAGTCAGATTTGATGGGAACAAAAGAAGGGTTAATATAACTGTAAAAAGTACAAGGCTGTGTTTCTAAACATGGCTCTGAGTCTAAACCAGGCATGCCCAGTTGTTACTGTTAAAGCAGAATGTGTTCAATATATTCAGAATTTAGCTCCTCATATCACTCAAATGTCTGAATTTAAAATATTTTCCTTTGGACAGTCTTATCCATTTAGAATGTGCAGATAAGTATCAAATGTCATTACTACTGTTTATGCCAGAAGCAAGTGCACATCTTCGAGGAAATTGCCTTGTGTACAGCCTTTATGGTTGTCTAAATGATTTTTTAAGCACATTTTTGTCTTTATTTCGTGTGCAGCGAAAAATGTACAAACGACTCATTTTGGTACCTTGTTTGTATTCTGCTCGGTTTTTATCTGACGTGCAAACCCAGTAGCTGGATTATGTGATGGATCAACTTTGACGCCTTAGTTTGCGCCAACTTTTTTTCTGATATTTTCAGCGGCGAGATGCGGGAGAAGCGGAGGAATACGCAGCGCCGTCGACCCTCAAGAATTAGTGTCGCGCAGCACCGTGCTGGGAGAGGAGGTCCGTCCTCCTCCGCCGCGGGAAAAGTAGTGCGGGACACGAGGTGAGGCGCGCGCGCGCGCGCCCGGCCAGAGCCCAGAGAGGTGCGAGGCACCGCGGAGCGAGAGCCGCCGCGAGCGGGGAGCATGCGACAGCCGCTCAGATAAATGGCGTCTTTCCAAAGGAGAATACACTGGCGTCTGCTGCTGTTCGCAGTGTTTGTCTCCGTATCAGGTGAGCGGGACTTTTTTTCCCTCCCCATCTTTAGCCTGTTTTTGTGCGCATCACTGTAACTTGGGATGGACGCGGGGCACGCAAGTACCCGTGAAATCCACCGCTGTTATTCGCCTCAGGTGTACTCATTAGACTTTGAGTATTTGTCAAGAAGCGTCGATGCAAGGATAAAACTTTCCGGCTTGGTAGTACAAATGTGAACGAGGCAGTGGCCGGAGTCTGGGAGGAGAGGCGAGCGACCGCAGTGAGCAGCGTTCCGGACACTGCCCCCCCCCCCCCCCGACCCCCAGAGCCCTTTTCTGTCCCCTTTCTGTCCCGACGGGGTATTTTATGCAAATATCGAGAGTGTCACGTCTGTCACCTGCAGTTGCGCGCTGTTTGCAAACAACCTTGTTGGCAACGTGCCACGCACGTGCGTTGTTCTGCAAACTGCAAATCTGCTGTCAACATTCAGTCAAAATATTGCAAATATTGCAAATACACACACACAATGCTGCGCTTCACGGGTAATCGGTGCCTCAAACCCTTACACGTGTTGTTGGTTTTAACAGGCCAAATTTTTGTTTTTCAGTGATCTGCTGTGGTTTTTTTTTCTTGGCATATTAATTATTAAAATGCACAGTTACTTTATCATTAGCTGCATAAACTTTGAATGGTTTCACTCTAATTTACCAAAGAATTTTAATCGCATATTTTACACAGTACAGTAACTGTAAAATATGCCATTAAAATTCTTTTTATCGACCACTGTTGACCGCTGTTCATTATTCAGATGGTGACAGGAGACCTATAATTTTTATCTGTTGTATCAGCAGAGGCATTACAGTTACAGTTTTATTTTGTCACAATTTACCAAATTTAGCTTTTTTGGAATGGTATTATTCTGCATTTCAGTAAAAAAAATGCAAACATTTAAAGTGTAGAAAATGCAGCAAAATGTTTTTAAAGAAAAATGCAATCTGTAAAATAATTAGAGGCCATGGAATCTGATTCTTCACAGCTAGTAGGTTTATGAGGCATATGTAACTGGATTAATGTGGTGTGGAAAGGAAGCTGGAAGCTGCAAATATGATTACAGTATCTCAGTACAAGTGGAGCCAGGGCTGGTGTGAGCTCAGGCCTGTGGGGATGCGGAGGTGCTCTGACCCCTAAACACTGAATTGCTCTGACCCCTAAACACTGCACTGGACTCTAGTGCTGGTGAGAGCACCAGAACTCAGGCAGTTAGTGGTTATGTAACTGCAGCGCTCTCCCAAGCACCTCCTACCCCCTCCTTTTATATTTATTTACTCCTGTGATGTTACAGTGCCCCCTGTCAGCACTTTGTAATCTGTATGCCACTCCAGCCATACGCACTTTCAGGATCAACAAAGTTTTCTGTCAGAATATAACATTTATACAAGGTGACTTTGAATTCCAACCATTTGCATGACTCTTTTACTGCCAACATTAGTGTATGTACTACTCTCAAGAGTACAACAGCAGTTCGGCTCCAGGGACTTGGGAAACCTTCAATTTACAACCCTATATTCCTCTCCACTGTTGTACCTGGAGTGGTTTGCACTACCCCAATTTCTGATACATTTCTTTCCTCTGTTTTTTACAGGTGTGTCATGCTTTAGTGAGTTATTCTTCATCAAAGAGCCCCATGATGTGATTGTCATGCGAATGGACAGTGTGGTTCTGGAGTGCCAAGCCCGTGGAGAATTACCCATTGCTGTCAGGTGGCTGAGGAACGGACTTAGGATCTTGGAGAATGAACGAGTCTACAGTCTATCCAATGGGTCTCTCTATATTTCCGAAGTGGAAAACAAGAAAGGGGACAGATCAGATGAAGGATTTTACCAGTGTCTTGCTCAGAACAAATACGGGGCCATCTTGAGCCAGAAAGCTCGTCTGTCTGTTGCGAGTAAGTATGATGAAGAAGCAGTTCTTTGGAGCACGATGAAACATGGATACCAGCAAGATCTCCTCCCCATCTGAGTTAGCTGTGTTCCAAAATAATGAGAGGTGGATGGACCTATATTACAACAGCCAACAACGGTTAATACCAATACATTCATTAAGAGCCTTCATGACTGTCCATTGTCAACAGTTTTCTTTCCATGTGGCTCTTTTTAAGATTTCCTCTTTTACTTTAGTTTTAAAGTGTCTGTGAGTGCCATTGGTTGGTAACAGTATTATGGCACTCTTGAAAGTAGAGTATGCACATGTGATGTACACAAATTGCCTCCAGTGTGAGATGGGTGTAACGTCTTAATTTTTTTGGGGGGGGAAAGTCATCTTTGTCATTGCTGAATTGTTGCTTAAAGTTTAAAATTGTGGCAGGGGCCACTGAACCTTTCAGTTAAGAGAGAGACACGAAGACCTGAATCATTAACAAGCATTATAATAGTCATTCTGGGCCTATAAGGAGGGAAGAGAAATGCTTCCCGCATCACCAGCAGGGTGCTATCATTTCCTTTTTAGGTTGCTGTGTGTAATGTTAGGGCAGGATGGATTATCCTCTTTCTTCAGAAGTGTAATTCCATTGTTGCATTTGAGGAATCCTGGTTCTCTAATCCATCTATTAGCTGAAGAGTGATGGATGTGCAAAGGTTTTTTGGGAGGGGGAGATGGGGTGAGTAGCACTCAGGGTGTGGGGGCATTGGCCTAATGCCTCTAAAGTTAGAGGCCTCAAAATGCAGAAGTTACTCTGTGTAAGAGAATGGTGCCATTCATGTGCAAATGAGGGAGCTGAAGGTTTGAAAGGTTAGGAGCTGTCCAGGATGCAGTTTACCCTAGCGCTAAGGAACAGATGACCCCCCCATTCACTGGCCAGGGCTTTCATGTCGCTGATTCACAAAGTGAGTGGTCACTAGGAATTGTTCTTTTGGAATGCTTTTTTTTTTTTTGCAGCGCATATAGTAGCTGGCGTTTTCTTTTGAAGGGGCAGTGAGGCTTTATCAGAGCTGCTCTTTAGGGACCCTCTGCCCCCACCCCACGGCACCACCCCAGGCCATAGGGCTGGTCCTGCTCAGCACAATAGAGTGGCCCAACTTTTCCCTTCCATGGTGGAAACCTGAGCTTTTCACAAGCACTGGCTTTAGAGAATGGGCATTCTCTCTTCTTTTTCCCCTCCCTTGTGCATTTATGTCATCATTGCTTTTGGCTTTGGGATAGAAAAAAATGGAAGGACAGGTTCACATGTGAATGCATTAGGGTCAGCCTGAGATAAGAGGGGAACTCGTGATTCTATGCAATTTTGACACAGGGTTTAGATAAGACCACTCTTTTTTTTGTCAAAAAAAGTAAATTCAGTTTTTAAATCACAACTTTCTTAGTAAAGAATAACAAGTTCAGTCACATGGCACTGCTGACCTAAAAATACTGGAAAACTAAGAAATCCAGGTTCAAGGTTCACTTTATTGTCATTCTCTACAAAGAGAAGGCAATGCAGTTTCTCCAAGACCTGGAGCACAAATAATGACCCAGAGAAGCTGCTGCAAATAGTGCCTACCACACTGCTATGATAGTTACTCTAAATACATCTGGGGTTCATAAAAAAAAAACATTCATGAAAAGTCTTTTGTGCAGAGTTTGGGAAGGTTGTGTTTACAGGAGGTGTTTGGTTTTGTTACTGTGCTCAGATGTTTGATGAGCAGATGGTGAGAGATGGGAAAGGTTTGGGTCCTGCTGTCAAAGGTGAGATTTAGTCTGAGAAATCTGAGGCAGACTGGTAGTCGGCTTGGTGAATGTTTTGGTGTGTGTGTCAGAGAGTATTTTAGGAAGGTGTGTATTTCTGACAAATTCACACTCCTGGTTCTATTCCACATGCTGACATGACTGCTGGAGGAGTGTCGTCTAATATGATGACAGTGCCTTTTGCGGTGGATACTACACAGCCTTGTAAATGAAGTGGTTATAAAACAGAGTTTATGGCCCCAGGGTTGAGTTGCAACTCTTTGGGGAAGGAATGAAATGGCAAATGTTGTCAAGAGACAGGAAGCAACACTAAAAACATCTCTTAACACACACACACACACTTTTACTTTAGACACCTTCAAGCATGGACTCATAATGGAATAAACTACATCTTGTTAGTGTGCCTATCAATTAATTTGGAAGGATCTGCTGGTCTATGCTGTGAACTTAAGAGGTCATAAAAGCAACCAGTAGAGTTTACAGGCTTGTTTTAAAGAGACTCTTAGACCCAAAAGAGGGTCTATCTGCAAACTCGTAAAATTTTCAGGTACCTGAGAAACAGTCCAAGGAAGAAAACTGAGGTGGCAGAGGGGGCTGCCCAAAGCCCTGACTCTCTACATACCACACACGCATACACACACATGCACACACACACATTTTAACTTCTCCCAAGTGGCACTAATATTCCTCACAGCTTCCCCTTGCTTTGGTCTTGTGTGTCTTTGGATGGCTGGATGTCATTGTGTGTCCAGCTACTGAAGCAGAGGCCAGTGCTCTCTGCATGTTGTTTTCTGCTCTGTTACTCTGAGGCATTAATGAAAAGCTATTCATCCTGCCCTCTTTCCCCCCTTACCTCTAACTTCCCCCCTCCCCCAACACCCAGAGAAAAGGTTTTCTGATGGTATGTGTTTGTCCAGAGATGTGTCGACGGGACAGCTGGACCTATTCACTGCTGTAAGGCTAATTTTGATCACAGCAGAAGTGTCCTATAGTATTATCTTAGTTTCCTTTTAAAGGTACTTTTGTCTAATGAATATGATCTGGCTTTGCAGAGTAAACTCATGCCTTTGATGGAAAACTCGTGTTACAATGCGCAGTTTCTTTGAACTCGTCTTTATTATGTTTAAAATGTATTTTACTTGCAGTTTTCTGCTGCTACGTTTTTATTTACATCTTTGGCTTTGAAAACATAATAAGTTTTTTAGGGTATTTCAGTGTGTACACATGAGGTGTCATTTCGGAGGCCTTTGATTGTGCTAGAACACACCCTGTAAAGTGTGTGTAAATAGTATGTGTGACCTTGGTGCAGAGGTCATCTTCACAAGTTCCTTCTTTCGTCAGGAAGATTGATTGTCCAACATGTGGGAGCCTTTTGCTTCCTCTGCCTTCAGCCTCCGCACCCCTGTGCCTGCCCCACATCCCTCAACATAAGGGAGACACAATCATCTAAGCTCTTTGTGCTGCCTGCTAGAGTTTAAAACAGTTATTCAGTCCACATCTTTTTGGAAATGTATGATCTAATATTTATATTATCTGACGTATCAAGAGGGAAAGAAAAAAATTGTAACAACAGTATTTAAACATTTCATCACAATTTTTTGCTGTGAATAAAGTCCCAGTGCGGTTCATATGTGTTGTCTGCAGTGAATGTGTTGAGAGGAGATAACATGTGGTGCCATCATGCAGGAGGAACTGAATGACAACAGGTATTATAAGGAGGAAATGGAGTGTTTGGTTACACATGCTGTTGGCTCAGCTGCAGGGTGTCCAGAGGCAGAGGGTGGCAAGCTGGGCTTGGTTTTGATGGAGCTGGTTTGATGCATCCTGCAAGTGTATGTGAGGGAAGTGTGTGAGCACCAGGGACGGCATCCCTGTGGGAATGCTTGCATCATCTGTTGGGTTCCAGCAGACCCTTCCAGTTGTGTTACCAGGAATTCACATGGTGCTACAGAGACCCAGACCAGTTGTCCTTTTCCCTGCTGCTGTGTTGCTGTCTTACCTGTTTGCAGACCTTTATGAAGCTTTTCCCAGTTACTATGTGGACCAAGTAACATCCAGCTTCAAACATGACAATTTTTTTTTGTTGTTGCTGCTGCTGCTAAAATATTGTATTATATTACATTAATATATGTTATGTAAATTGTATTAGTACAACAATTATTTTTGAAATGCAGTTAAAATTATTATAACAATGTGTAATTAGCAAGGATTTGTAGGAAAGTACTAGTCTTGCTAGTGGAAAAAGTCATTCAGGTATCCCGAGTATGGAAGATGCTCATATTAGATATATGTAGGTTTTTCAGGTGATTATTACTGTTATTGTTACTGCTGCTGCTGCTGCTGTTGTTGTTGTTGGGTTAACAGTGGAAATTAACAGTAGCAACAGTGGCAATTTGACATCCTCTGTTTATCAGTTTTTTGTGCTTTCAGCTTAATTTATAGAATAAAAAATGAGAAATAATATAATGGAGATTTGTGGAGTCTCCCCTTCCTGTGGCCTCCCGTATAATGGTTATAATTATAGTACATAAAAGCAAAAATAGAGCTAATCCCAATACATCCTGACACCATGATCTACCATTTATATACATGGCTTTGTTTGCTTTTCATCTCAGTATGGGGCAGTTTTAGGGAAATTTGCATATGAAGCACTAAAATGACCTCCCTACTGAAAGCCTTATTTGGCCGCCAAGCTGAGGGTTCCCGTTTGATCATTATCCTGGCCTCAATGAGTGGTTATTGCAATGACACGCTCATTGTACACTCTCAGAACCATTAGTGTCATGTGGATTTAATATGTTTAATATTTATTTGAGCACATTTCTGAAACAGCAAATGAGATTTGTGGTTCTACATTGTATTTGTTCTACTGAAGAATTTATTTGCTTTACTTAGTTGAGCTCCTGATCCTGTTCTATTAACTTTTGTCTTGATCAGTTTTTAGCAGCTGTCACTGAATGCAAAATGCTTCCAGTCAACATTACAGGGGTAGAAGGATGAGCTGTGGTCTGTCTCCATTTTCTTTTTTGATATTTTTAATTTCAAACACAACCAAATATTTGCAGGTAGTTTTAAAAACTATTTTTCATTTTTACTGCTTTTTTATTATTGAGTAGTGAAGTTTCACATACTTTGTCAATGCATAATCTTAAAGTTCAGTGGTTTCAACTGTTAGTACTCATACTCAGAATCTGCCTACAGCCCAGCTGTGAATAAGGGATATTAGGTATTTTTGTGACCACTCAGGCAATAGTCTAGGAGGTACTTGATACTCCTCGACAGTTATAGATAAGAAGAGGAAGGCACCACAAAGGTTGCTGGGGCTTGACTCTGGGTCTTAGTGTGGACTTGGTGGCCTTGGCTGTGTCTGCTCAGCTGCCTCCTGATCATCACTAGGAGCCGGATGCCTGGAGCGAATTAGGTGTAGCGAGCACAGGGCCATTGTTCCAGGAGCAGCAGCTCTAGAGCGCAGTCCACAGCACATCTGCAGGAATGCAACTAATTGACCACTGCTTAGAGAAAAGTGTTTGCTCTTTCAGTGATGGCACGTTGTCCTTCACTCCTGCCTGTTTTACACACACACTATACACCATACACACAACTACTTAAACGGATGTGAATGAATGCTGTATTCTTGATTGTTTCACTTGGGTTAGTTTTCATATGAAAAGTGCTGCTTTATAAACTCTCAATATAATTAGATTAAAACAAAAGCTTGGACCATTGCTTATATACAGTCAAGAATAAACCCTCTTAGAAATTGGGTGGAGTTGTGAGACAACATGGAGGCAGTGGTGGAAAAGGAAAGATTGCATAGTATGGGGTATGTGGCTGGATGGATAGAGTGAAAGTACAAGTAGAAGATGATGGATGGAAAGATAAGGAGTGGAGTGAAACATGGTAGGATGATGAGATGGTGGAAGGTGGACAGAGGTGTAGATGTCATAGCATGGGTGGAATGATGAAGGGTGGATGTGGTTGGATGCATGGAGTGGTGGGATTGACAGAATGAATGGAGTGGTGTAGGGTGGCTTGGAAGCAGATGGGGGTAGCGGTGTTGAGGGAGCCACTGGGATCTCTAAGGGAACCTTTGTGTGGATTTGACCTGGCCACTGACCCAGTGTTTACTGTGGCCATGACTTCAGTGGCCTGTCTGCTGCCTCACCATACAACTGGGCAGATGCAAGCAGAGTTCTCTTTGTGCACCATGTTTAAACTTTAACATGGAAACACTGTCAAAAAGTAAATATTTTTAATTGTATGTTTAGCAAAATGCATAGTTTTAATCAAAGTAATTATTGAGACTCAACACATAAAACCTTATAACCCTGCTTCTATTAAAAAATTACAATGTAAAAAGAATTTAACTTGTTCCCGTCACCCAAACACCATTAAAACAAATTTTGCAATATTTTTTAGGCTGATGGTCAACATGTCATAATCACTAAAGTTATGTGTAAGTAATATGAAAAATTAAAATTTCTTTTGCTTAGATGGCAGTTAAATTATGGATGGTTGTCGTGCTCACTGAGGAAAGAGGAAGATCGAGTGTAAAGCTGCAGAATCCCTGTGAAGTACCCTTCCCCCCAGTGTTTGAGATTGACTGGCAGTTTTTGGGGAACCAGCAGGAGAGGGCGAGCTGTGGAAGGATGGCTTTTCTGCGCTTGGCCTCACTAAGCTGTGCACTAGCCTGGATTTGTGGAGGTCAGAGGTGATAGGTCAGGGGTGAGGCTACAGGAAGGGACAGATGGCCAGGTCTGCTTTAAGTGCTCATAGGGAAGTTCTCTGCTCTCCTATTTGCTCCCCATTAAAGATATTAGGAGCCCATAAACTTGAATTCTTGAATTTTAAATTTTGGGCTAGAGTGCAAGTTGTGATACTGACATATATAATTTTTTGCACTGTGGAGCCAGAAAACGATCAGTTTTGTTGACAGTTGTCTCTAAAGGAAGAGGGTGAAGCAACCAATGGGATCATTATGTGCTTGGACCACAGCTGATACATTTTGAGCACAACTGACTGTCACATGTGGATTGAACTGTTCCTGACTTTATCTCATGGTGATTTGATGCAGACTTAAGTAGTGCAGTAGTTACAATTGCTGCCTTTGCATTGCTGGTTCAAATCCAGCTTCTTGCTGTACATTGAGCCCTAAGTTGCTCCAGTAAAAATTACTACCCAATTGTATGCATTTTTAAATAATTGCATGTAGCTTAATATACAGTAGTTGCTTTGGAAAAAAATCATCAGCTAAATGAATCAATGTAAAAAAGGTAAGGGAATCACTGTAGGAAGTTTCTCAGCATGCTTTACCTGCTTTACCATGAAGAAGCAGTGACCACACACAGACAACTTTATGCGTACCTTCAAAAACCACATGTTGGGGGATGGTGCCATTTACAGAGACAGTAGTTTTTCTCTGCTTTCTCTCTTCCTGTAAGATATGTGCCCTGGCTTGGCCTTAAGGGTCCCGAACTGAAGGAGGGCTCCTTGCCTTGGGTGGTGACAAGTACAGCACCAAGCAATGCACTTTGAGGCATTCCATGTACCCAAGTGAGGTTGACATTTTATATTTATTTATTTATTTTTTTTTTTTTTGGGTACAAAAATCAAAATAGTGTTGCACTTGTGTGTGTCGCTGTCCTTTCAGCACCATTTGGATTTTTGGAAGAAAAAAAAGTCACGGGGTAATATTGTGAGAGCACAAAGGTACTGAATCATGTCCTACGTTGCAGAATGCAAAACTTTTATGCAAATCTGTTGCTTCATTTTTTTATTGTCATAAATGCAACACACAATGAGAAATAACTGCGAGCTGTTATGCATCTTGACCAAATGTGAAATGTCACAAGCACATTTAGTCAGTCTTGCTGACAATCAGCAAAGATTCATTAACCTTCCACTGCACTACAGTCTTGGAAGTCCAGCGTCATCCGGTGGCAGTGTTATCAGTCTGGATACTTTCTGACCAGACATTTATGTATATTAGTCAAATTTTTAACTGCTTGGCACAGTGATCCCACAGGTATTGTCTGAACTTGGGTTTGAGCCCAACTCAGTCTGTATGGAGTTTGCATGTTCTCCCTGTTTTTGTGTGGGTTTCCTACCACTGCTCTGGTTTCATCCTGTAGTCCAAAGACATGTTTCAGATGAATTGGTGACTGAATTCCCTGTAATGCATATATGTGTGTGTAAGACTGCCATCAGTAGACTGGCCTTACATCCAGAATGTACCCCACCTCATATGCTATGTTTTCAGAATGGATTCTAGCTCACCATTGCCCTTAAGTGGACAAGCATTTGATGCAAATGGAACAATAAATGTGCACTTGGAAATAGATTGTTGGAATGTGTTTTCGTAAATGTTCTGGTTTTTCTAAACAAAATCAGGCTTAATAGTGTGTGCAGAGATGCTAGTCAGGTGAAGATGGAAATAACAAAAGGTCACCCTCTGTGTTATCTCAGCTTTGCCTCTCTTGTGGTGTTTGCCCAGCCATTTTCTGTCCTGTCCTGTTTATAGTCCTGCCAGTTGCAGACAATGTAGGCCTCTGCATCTGTGGTAACAGAGCATGGACCGACTGCGAAAGCAAACACAGAGAACAGTGTGATGGAGGAGCTCAGAGACAAACAGATAAAAGGACCTCTTAAGAATGTTGTTAGCTACCACTCTTCCAGATCTGTTCTTACACTCACAATAAACTGATTGCAGTTCTCAGACAGACCCCAGTGGGTTCTTCTTGTAAATAATGTGCTTTATACAGCTTAGATTTGCAAAGTAAAAAAGCTAGAATTTGTGTTTTCTTTGCACCTTCAGTAGTTTCATTTTCAATTAAATGATGTAATAAAATATTGTAACGTAGTAATCCAAAAATTGAAATCTCTTCACTGATTTCAGGAGTTAGGGGCTGTTCTGAACATGGTTTGGCTGTTGAAATTGGGTTTTATTTTATATTATGGTTGAAGAAATGGTCACAGTAATTACCTTTTTCACCAATAACTTCAAAGCATGATTTACAGATGTCTTCTGAGGGCTGAATTGCCATTGTTTCATTTTAAAAAATTATTTACCTGTGGCCATCTTATGGTAGGTAGCAAAAGGGGGAAATGCACAGCTTACTAGAGGGTGTCTCCGTGTGTGTGTGTGTGTGTGTGTGTGTGTGTGTGTGTGTGTGTGTGTGTGTGTGTGTGGGAGAGAGAGACACCAGTCAAATGTCCATTGCTTATTCTGGATCCACTTGCATTTTAGCTCAATGCTTTTCTTAGGTCAGTTATTTCAAGCTGCAATTAACCAAACAAACAGTCAGACATGGCAGCTTTAGTTCCTTTGACATGTCCACCCAGGTCCTCCAGTCCAGAATGGAACCGAGGGTCTCATTTTGTTTAAACAAATAAACAGGCTCCTGCAGGGGAGACAAAGGTAGAGGTCCATGCAGATGGCTTGCTTAGGCTGGGACTGACTGCGATATTTCACCTACACGCAGCGGGTGTCAGCAGGGGTCTGACGTGCTCACGCTGCCAAGATGATTCTTGTGGGGTCCCATTTCAGGGCAGCATAGTGGGCCACTGGTAGAAGACAGGGCCTGGGGAAATTCAATCCAACGTCATATTGCTAAATTTGCTCAATATGCCACGTGGAGTCCCGAGCTCCATCAATTCCCTACAAAAGCTCTCTTTGCAAGACCTTCCAACCAAGTGGAGACATCTTGTAACAGAGTTAACACAGCTGTTTTTATGCAAAGTATGCAGTAATGATTTATCTTTTATTTACGTCTTTGGAAGCAGATCAAGACATTCAATGTGCCTTCACTAAATGTTATCCTTTTAACAGACCGTCTGCTCTCTTTCATCCTGAACAGGTTCTGGTTCTTTCTTTGTTTGCTTCACTTTTCCTACATTTGCATTTAGTCACTGAACAGATGCTTTTCAACACAGTGATGTGCATTTGGCAACAAAGTTTAGATATAGAGATATGCATTTTGTGCTTATCTGAGCAGTTTGACTGGCTGCTACCATTGTTTCTGGGGGCCACATAACCAGAGCAACTAACTATGGAACTGAGTCATCTCTGGTTCTTTCGAAACCTGGCCATATCTCTGAGCCTCACCTAACTGGCCGACTGCACTTTTATTTGGCAGCCAGTTCTTTTTATGTTTTATGTTATTGTTGCTGGACACGCTCTGTTATAAGATCCAGCTTTTGACATCTAGTATCTTTTTCGATCCAATGAGCAATGAAATTGAAATGTGTATAGTTTGAAAGAATGTCTGTTGCAAAGCCAGGAACTCACAATGGATATTTAAAAGTGGCACTGGGGTTTGAGAATTTATTTCTGACAACTGCCATTCAGTCAGTTAATGCTATGTTCTTGTTTTAGTCAGGGTTGGTACTCAGCACTGTGTAAAGTTGACATTAAAGAAATAAAACTTCTTTGATTGCTTGGTTCTTTGCTCCTCAACATGTAAATAAAGCTTTATAGTGAGCTCTAAGACGTACACTTTTGAAGGCCAAACAAGCCCATTTACTTATGTTTCCTACTGCAAGAGGAGAGGCTAGATGGATTAAGTGGTTGATCCCATTACTGAGCTGCTTTGGTGATAGAATATGTGCACCAATTCTCACTTTTCCTAAATTTGATTTCTTCAAATAATCACAGCAAAGAAGAAAACTCTACCTTAAAGATCTCAAGTGGTCCTTTGGAGATGACTGCCTGACAGTGACACTGGTCTTGTTTCCAGGTATTTCGCCTTTCGTGATCCAGCCTACATCTGCCGTGGTGACCGAGGGCTCTGTTGCCCGGTTTGCCTGCCGGATCACAGCCAACCCTCCACCCATCATCACATGGGAATTTAACCGTGTCACATTGCCTCTGGCCACAGAAAGGTATGCCTCATATTTGTCTTATTGCCGTGTTAGATGCTGGACTCACATTGTGAGTTGGTCCGATCTTTTTCCAAGTTATAGAAATACAATGTCTTAATTTTTCATGTACTGCACTGCAGGTAGAGCTTTGTGACAACATTATAAGTAGGTGTAAGATCCCAAACTGTGCTTGTCCTCTTTGGCACTTCAGTGAGGAATGTACTACAGTGGGGAATGTGCTGTTCCCAGTCTTTGAACTGCACTCTGGGTTTCTGACTTGTAAGTTCTTTGCCATATGTTTCCCTTTGGTTCCTCCAGGATCACTGTATTGCCCAATGGAGTGCTACAGATCCAGGGGGTTGAACAGAGAGATGCTGGAAACTACCGCTGTGTGGTGACCAACATCGCCAGTCGCCGCAGGAGCACAGAAGCAACACTTGTAGTCAACCCAGGTAAGTGGGAGTTTTGATCCAGGACATGGATGATAGTGTGGATCACAGTGTAATTATAGAGGGTAGAGCCTAATGAAACAGTGGCCATATTACAGAGTCAAGTCTTATGGAGTATGAACACCGTTCCTCTCCACAGCTCCAGCAGTCAGGCCCCCACAGAGGCCTCACATCATTGCAGGACCCCAGAACATCACCACAACCATCCACCAGAATGCCATTCTGGAGTGCATGGCAACTGGTCGCCCCAAGCCCCTCATCTCCTGGAGCAGAGCGGACCAAAAGTCCATTGATGTGTATAACACCCGGGTCCTCGGCAACGGGAACCTAGTTATTTCGGATGTGAAGCCACAGCATGCTGGGGTTTATGTGTGCAGGGCCACTACGCCTGGCACACGTAACTACACAATTGCTACAGCCAATCTTACTGTCCTGGGTGAGCCCACATCACCCACATTTCAGTCCTTTCACATGTTTTGTTTTGCATGTCGTAACTGCTAGGTCTCCTGTGTGACCTGAAACAACCGCACATAAATACTTGGTGGGTATCTGTAATCCTAAACTGAGTTTTCTCCCCTGTAGCACCCCCTTCCCTGCTAGAATGGCCGGAGAGCCTGACTCGCCCACGGGCGGGGACCGCTCGCTTTGTCTGCCAAGCCGAGGGGGTGCCCCCTCCCCATATCACCTGGTTGAAGAATGGGGAGAAAGTGCACTCCAACGGCCGGATCAAGATGTACCACAGGTATGACCTACAGCAGCAAAACCTGGGCGAAGTGTAGGGTGGTATCATCATCTTTTTCCATTGCTTTATCAACCCTTTCTTCTTTCATCAATTAAGTGAATTGAACTTAAAAATTTTGCACTGCCAAGAAAATCTTTTCTGAATTCTTAAACTATTCATCTGAGACAGCTTTATTATTTGCTCCAAGCATGTATCTTAGCTTCAAATTAATTTTGCCACT
This sequence comes from Heterotis niloticus, assembly GCA_018136845.1. Taxonomy (NCBI): domain Eukaryota; kingdom Metazoa; phylum Chordata; class Actinopteri; order Osteoglossiformes; family Osteoglossidae; genus Heterotis; species Heterotis niloticus. Next base: position 10,340,214 of record CM030904.1, read on the forward strand.
CAACCAACACATCCAGTACTACATAATTCATAAACTAAACATTGTATTGAACATGTAAGTTATTGGGGCACTGGGGTGGCACAGTAGCACTATAAGTAGCGCTTATACATTTAATATCATATATTGAATACAAATACAGGCATCCCTTGAGATATGAGTTTTTGACTTAAGAGTTTTTTGTTATATATATATAAGTGAAATTATTTAATATCCTTTACTCAGTTATGACTAAATATGAGGATGATTTTTTTGTACTTATGAGTAACAAGAGCTGAGCATGAGGGAATTGAGAAAGTTTGCACTGGTAATGGTAAATATGTCTCTGACTAACAAGATTTCACCCTGCTAACCAAGTTCCGCAATACATTACCCTCGTAAGTAGTGGGATGTTTGTAGTTCATAAAAAGGGAGATGTGAATTGTTGGATTATTTGACATGACAGCGTCACTTAATTGACCTCTCCTTTTTGTGTGCTAGCAAATTGGTGATTAACCAGATCATCCCGGAAGATGATGCCATCTACCAATGCCTGGCAGAGAACGAGCAGGGCTCTGTATTATCTATGGCAAGGCTCATTGTGGTCATGTCTGAAGACCGCCCCAGTGCCCCCAGGAATGTGCGTGCTGAGACTGTGTCCAGCTCGGCCATCCTGCTGGCCTGGGATCGACCGCTCTACAACTCGGACAAAGTCATAGCCTACTCTGTGCACTACATGAAGGCTGAAGGTAAGAACAGAGTACAAATATTGGTGCAAAGTCAGGAAAGGTAGCTGTAATAGGTATGTTTTCATAATTTGTCTGTCTACAGTGGACCGAAGGAGTGTTCAGAAAATTCTGGCCCTATATTACTGTTATGCTTAACCTGTAAATGGTTTGTAATTGTATTTTCTATTTGTATTTGTGTTTGTATTTGTATTTTTTGTTTGTTTGTTTATTGGAAGTGAAAAAATGTGGGAAATATGTGAAATTGTTAGATTCCATATTGGCTGGGTTTACAAAGCCTGAAATGCGGCATACACCGTTTGGAATCCAGGGCACTCTGCTCTTCTCCTCTTTGCTCCTCTGCGGAACGGAATGTGAGAATTTGACCATCTGTTGTTAATAGCAAGTCACTGGGCAGAGGTCAGGGAAACAGAAGTGCTGGCCTGCTGAAATAAGACCATTTTTGCGTGCGCAGACAGGCCTGCCCCACCGCAGTCCCATCCATCTCCAGCCCCATTGCTGCATGCTAAAATCACAGGCTTCAACTGTAGGTAGTATAGCCTCTGATGTGCTGAGATGCTGACAAGCACCGCAGTCTATGGGAAAATGCTGGGGATAGTCAATTCAGCACAGTCCCTGGGGTTTTTTCCCCCGGGAAAGGTTGCTTATTGCTGTCTGGGCGCTTTTTGTTTCCTTTGGCATTAACAGGCAAAGTAAGAGTTACACTTCAGCAATATAACACCTTTGCACATTTATTAGCAAGCCTTTTCACCCCCCACATGCTCCAGTTTAAACTATTACAGGCCCATTATGTGGTACCAAAATAATAAAATCCAGTCCAAGAGGGAAGAAAACAAAAATGTTTAAAAGAAACACCTGCTAAGAAATGTTTTTTTTTTTTGGCCTGTTTCATGAATGGTGTATGGAAGAAAAAACTGCCCTTTCCGTGTGAATAATCTGCGTCGATCCAGAATCGGGTACGCTTGATTAAGATGTAGTGACACATAGTGAGGTGCGCTGCTGAAAGGAAGTCTTGCTGAATTGAGATTGACAAGAGTGCTGCATCCTGCATCCAAGGGCGCAAACAAGGGTACATGGCCCATGAATGGAGGCCTAATGAGCTGGGGGCGCCTAATTAGGCTGCGTGTTAGAGTGTTGCTAATTCAGCACTGGAGATTTTCTGCGGGTGTTGCTGGAAAATGAGTCTGGGTGGAAGGCAGGCTTTGTTTCCTAGCGGGGCTCTTCATCAGGGGCTGCCATGGGGCTGGCCGACCCATTCAATTCCTGAACAAGGCCCTTTCTGTTTACCCTCAAGGATCTTGTTTACCGGGTCAGAAATCGGGCCACAGGGCTCAATGCGCTCCAGCTATAAGTGCGTCTTTTGTGTGACCTTTCTAATCTGTACCAATTAAAGTACTATCAGGCACATTCACCAATGTGGGAAAATATATTTGGGGAATGTGGCTTCAGCCTTGTTGACAAAATTGTCTGTTAAAAGGGGAGGAATACATTTGATTAAGTTGACGGGTTTTTTTTCTTCCTTGTGCTCTTCCTTCCCCTGCCCTGCAAGCTGCTTTAAAAGGACACTGTTCCAGAGCAACCTGAAAAAATTACAGTGTAAAAAGGTTATTCAAGAAAGGCCCTCCTCAGCGTTCAGCGATCATGTTTTAATTGGCTACAGAGAAGACAGAAACATTGTTAAAGGGATATAGTGGGTCAGAGCCTTCCTTTGTGTGCTCAATGTATGTAAATTTTAAATGTTCTGTAAGCATTGCTTTTTGGCTGAGAAACCATTGGAGCCTCTTTGGCTGGAGGCTGAGAAACAGTCACGGTCTGTACAGTGCTATGGCTTTTTATAATGAATCAGCCTTTTCTGGTTTTGAAGTGCTCGCCATTCACAGTGTTGATGAAGATGACAAATTTGAGGAGGTCACATCCTTAAAGTGTGGTTTGTCTCTCCAGTTGTTTTGTATAGGTATATCAATAGAACTACCTGGGCAAAGTTAAGTTCTTGGATACCAAGCTTTCTATAAGGACCAGGGCCTGTACTATCACAGCAGAAATGTGCCTGCTGTAGAGCTTTTGTGCTGGGTTTTGGAGAACCTCACATGAGCCCAGCAGAGGTCTTCAGGTGCCCTTGTACCCAGACTGTAGCTGTTGTCCTTTGGTCTACCTAATGGGGGACAGGTCCAAAGTTTTAAACTACTATCCAAAGACAATTATACTGAATGGTTTTGGATGTCTACTGCACAGGTTATTGTGAAAAATATAAAATAGTGCAATGGGTGTTGGAATTTTTCAATTCCTGTCTGTGTGAAATAAGTTTTCTGTCATGTTGTACAGATAAAAACTGGAACCTAAATGATGCAACAGTACAAAGAACTTTTTTCTAGCATATCTCAACCCATTTGCCCTCCTCACACCAGGTCTGAACAACGAGGAGTATCAAGTGGTTATTGGCAATGATACTACACGCTACATAATAGATGACCTGGAGCCATCAAATAACTACACGTTCTACATAGTGGCCTACATGCCGATGGGGGCCAGTCGCATGTCTGACCATGTTATTCAACAGACCCTGGAGGATGGTAAGTGTGCAGGCTTCTACCCTTTTGTTGCCTGAGGCTAATAAATGTAGACATTTACTAACACCAAAGATCAGCAGTTGATTCACAGTGATGAACATAAATATGACATGAAGTCTTCTGTCAAATACATTCCTACTTAAAGCAGCTTTACAGAGACATCCCTATGATGGGAAAGCACGGTTTCAGATTAAATAGTTTCTTATGGAAAGGTTTTAGCTGTTCAGGTTTAGGCCGAAAATTTAAATTTATTGCATTAACAAAATACACCGAGGAGTCTATACTGTCTTTATGCTCATGATAGCAGCCGTTGACCCCTGGATTACTAATTACATGCAATATCTAGTCATTAGCGATTTTCTGTGTGCTATTTGACACTTAATGGATCACGAAAAAGTTAGCAGTGTGTGGCCCTGCATGACAGAGGTCTTATTGCCCTGAAGCACTAGTTGTTAACGTTGCTAAAAGCCAAGGCTCATAGCAGCAGCTGGAGGTCAAAGGTGTCTGTCATTTTAATGCAGCTGGACTTCTTAAATAGGCCGAATACTGCACTTCTCAAACTGTAAGGCAGAGGAAAGTTTAGTGAGGTAATCCAAGATTATATAGCTTAATCAATACTCCTCATTATGGAACTGATCCGTGTGTGACACACTTACACACTTGCTTAAAACCAACAGTATTTTTATTGGCTTTACAATGTTTTGACACAAGCATTGTTCTGTTTAGATGATTGCCATAGATTGTCACTGAAACGCCTTTTCCTGGCACCTGGGGCCAGTAAGTCATGTGTTCACTCAGCTTAGAATATTTTAGCTTTGCATACCTTCCTTGACTTTGCACAAAAAAATTCAGCTAACAATGGAAGGGCTAATAATATGTATGTGGTCCTTTACCTGGTTTTAAAAGAACTCACAAGGAGAAACCTTGAGAGTCCTTTTCAGAAGCAATTCCGAGGACTGAACCCTGGTTTCTGTTCTGTAATGGCTCTGCCCTCCTCTACTGTCTCTGAGCTGTAATCCAAAAGAGTCAAGAGTTTATTTGTCATGTACATGGTTGTATACCATGTATTGAAATGTGCTAATGCACGTGAAAGACATCCTTGATTTTTCTACCTTCATCCAAATACTCTTATGGAGGGCATTAGCTGGGTATGCTTTTGGTGAACTTTATACTCTGTAATGCTCATCCACTACAGTGCCCCTCCGTGCACCTGAGCTCAGCCTGACCAGTCGCAGCCCCACCGATATCCACGTGTCCTGGCAGCTGCTCCCAGCCAAGCTGAGTCGTGGCCGCATCACCACCTACCGGCTGTCCTATCGCACCAGCACTGATGGCACAATCACCAACATGGAGCTGCCTGGGGACAAAACTCATCATGTCCTGGAGGAGCTCCGGCCAGATACCATCTACCTGCTGCGCATGGCGGCCGCCACCCGCGTGGGCTGGGGGGAGCAGTCTGCCTGGACCTCTCATCATACACCCAAGGCCTCCAGCACAAAAGGTATCTCAGTTCAACACAGCAATAAAGACCTTAACAGCGTTAGCCTTAGCCTGATATGTACCCAGGTCTGGTCTTAGTGTGAAATGACCACCGTTAATCTTGTTAAGGCCCTGCGTTTGTTACTCTGTGACCTTTGCTCTGTGCTGTCACGAACAGTGGAATGGCCTCAGTCATGGGTCATAAAGAGGAAAACTGGACCCTCTGGGTGCAGGGAAGAATTAGACTATTTCAGTCTTAGACCTACGTGTGTGCGCGTGTGAGATGAATTAGAGGTTGAGTGTCTATATTTCTCCCTCTGATAAATTAACAGCAAATGTCTTTACTATATTTTAAAAACATCATAGATTCCTCTCCCTGCCAAGGGAGGCCTTGGGTGAGAATATCTATAAACAGACATGATTTTTTACAAATGTTTTACCCAAACCAGATTAGCTACCACTGGAATTTAAATCAGGCATGTTGAATTGGTCTGGTGAAGCCCACATGACCATATTTGCTCTTTGTGTACTGAACTTTTTGTAAGTTAGGTAGCTCATTAGTTACTGGATACATGGTAATAGGTCCCCTGTCTTAAAGCATGATTATTTGATGCAGTTAGTCTTATTTTTCCAGCATCTACTGTTCTCCAATTAATGGCAGTCTGAATCTGTACTAATATCATTCTTGGATGTGTTAGTTGAAGGATTTAGTTATGTTCATATGTTGCTTATGTGACAACCAGTATTGACAGCCATACATGTAAGGATCCTTGAACTGAATGTCAGTTATAAGAATTAAAGTATCTTATTTTCCTAACACCATAAGGTTTGTGTCAAAACATAATTTCTTATTGGGATACCTTTCCTGCTGAAAGTATTTTATTGATTCACGTTCCATGTTAAATGTAAACCTGCAGTGAAAATTTGTTCTGCTACACAATTGTCCTCGTACAGCATCAAAAGAAAACAGTTATTCCGACTACTTAACATTTTTCCTGTCACACTAAACCCTTCCATTTTCAAACCTGCACGCCACAGTGGCTTTGTCACCTCAGAGTGCTTCTTTCAGTAATTACAAGCCACAGGCCTGCAGTGTAAAACTGATACTAATGGAATTACTCCTTCGCATCCCCTTATGGTATGAAGTGGAAGAAAGTAAATAAACACAGAACCATTACAAAAGTCCCTGCCTTTTGCCCTTTAGACCCTGGTTGTCGTGTGTACTTTTGACTGTGTTTCTTGTATAGTAGTGTATGTATGTGTGGGTGGTTTTGACTTCTCCTTCACTCCCCCTCTACAGTACCCCTGGCCCCAGAGCTCCAGCTGGAAGCCCTCAACTGCACCACCATTTTGATCCGCTGGCAGCCGTCCCCAGATAATGCTGGTGCCATCCAGGGCTACCGCCTCTACTACCGTGAGGAGAGCCAGCCAGAGAATACCCCACTCCTGCTGCACGCGCAGGACTCCCAGCACACCGTTGGAGGCCTGGGTAAGCAATTGGTGCTGCCATGGCTTGGGCTGCTGGCATGCATTTGTAAAATCTCCTTAGATTACTTTTCAAATGTAAACATACAACCCCATGCTAAAGTACAGCTGCAGGCAGAGTACTGTCCAACTCTGATTTCCGAGAAAATGTATGAATGATAAGCATTATGACAAGGAATGTTTTGCACAGATGGTCCAAAGTTTGCATGCAGCTCAGCATCATTTCTCATCCGTTTCCAGTATCATAAATCTGAGGCTTGGCAAAGCCTTGTGCATAAGATCAAATATCTGTAGGATTTATGATCAAGTTTGTGCACATGAAGGTTTTATAAACTAAGCTCTTTGTTTGTAGTTGTGCAGCCTTCTAGATGCCTGTGGCTGTATTTAAGGGTGTTTTTTTCTGGAGTGTGACGAAAGACTCACAGACTGAGTGACATTCACTATCGATAACTGCGTATCCTAAAGTAGGGTCGTGGTTATTTGGATCCTATTTTGGAATCTTAGGATGCTAGGCTAGGCTGGGATGTCAGCACTGAATTAGTGTGGAATTTACCTGAGTTTGTCAGGTTCTTTTGATGTTTTAATAAAGCAATGAGAAAAGGAGAGACAGTAAGTGTTAACTGCACTGTATGTCCTCCAAAGCGTGAGGGGTGACCAGTCTCTTGAGGACCATTTGAAGCTGTTGTTCATTGCAGGACAATAAGACAATGAGAGAACTGTGGTGCATTCACACTTGCTCCAAAGCTCCTGTGTGTCACTTCTTTGGCTGCTGAAATAGAGACCTGCTGCCTGCCCCCCCCCCAGGAGGGGAGAACTGGGGCAGCAGGGAGTGCTGAGATTCACAGGCCTTGATGGGAGGGAAGGCGGCAGAGTGGACAACTGGCCATCTGTGGCCTGGGGGTCACCCAGGTGGTCACCAGCTGACTTTTGAATCAAAGGTTCACTGGCCAGGATGGACACAAGAGATGGGGACACTTCAGTGTTGTAAATACAGTGTGTGCTGTCAGACTGAGAGGAATGGATTTGTTTTACTTCTTTTATCCCCTGAAATAACATTTGGCAGCAGTACATGTAAAAAGAGCTTGTACAATAAATTAGAATGTGCCATATAAAGAACAACATGAATCTATTTTCTGCTTTCAGTATAAACCTTTAAGTAACCTTGAACAAAGGTAATAGGTTGCGAAACAAACAAATTACCAGTACTCAACTTATTTTGCCAGTGTTTAAATGAACCAGCAGGCTTTGGAAAACACTTTAACAGAAATGTGACAGACACGTACCTGGTTTTCACATTTATGAAGCGTTTGTGGTGTTTTTTATGTTACATGTCTATCAGAAGAAAAGCAATTACATTGTGTGATCTACATCAGATAATTGTGTGATATCTGCAAAGTGGACTTTGGTTTGGCTTGGTACCAGAAGCTCTGAAAGAGCATCTGTTTATTCTTATTTCTTTTTTATGACCTCAGTGGCATATGATTGATAAAATAGCTGGCAAGGATAGATTATAAGAGTGTCTTTTGGAAGAAGAGGAAGCTGTTGTTGTGGAGAAGATTTATGGTGTGTTTTATGACTCCTGTGAGCAGAGTGGTTGGGAAGGTTTAGACATCAAAGGCGCTCATTGTGCTGGCTTGGGTGCCACAAGGAAGGTTTATTGGTGAAGCTTTCAGCTTTCAGCAATAACTGAATAGTTGCTTCTCTTGCTGCTTGTTTTCTTTACAGTGGATACAATGGGTTACCTGAGCTTTCTCTCAGTGTAGATCCTAAGGAGTCTTGCAGTCTGTGTCTGTCTCTGTCACTCAGCATTAGTCCTTGCAAACACATGGTATACATAAAGACATTGGTTATTTTTCATTCAGCTGATGCTTTTCTCTGAAATACCCTACATTATTAAGTCTATATCAATGCTTGAAGTGGGTCAGTACGCAACAGTACATAGAAGCAGCACTTTTGCTCTTTGGAGAACCAGGACTTTTTATTGCATTCCCACACTTCTTCATAAACTCCTGGTGCTCTTTTGTGCCTGTAAACAACCAGATTTTCTAGCTGAGCTGCTCTCCTGCCTCACAGGCTTCTTTTTTGTTTGAAATTGGTGTTCCCTTTATGAAAAAAAAAAAAAAAAAAAATATATATATATATATATATATATATATATATATCTCCAGTAAATTTTAGAAATATCTCCTAGTATCTTTTTTCTCTGCAGAAATTCTATATCGAACACATAATAGTTTGCTGCTACACAGACTACAGTAGATTGTATTTATACACATGGCAGGATGCCAGTAAAGAGAGTAGAGGCACTTATTTTTTCCACTTCAAGAACTTATCTTGATACAGCACAAAGCGAAATATCATTGTACTCAGCTGTAGCTTTTAAGGAATAATGAATTAATTAGCTAATTGGAAGTTAACTTTATAACTACAGTGATGTGAACGGTGGCTTGGAAATACCATTAAGCTTATTGTTCTGATTTTCCTAGGAAGTTATGTCACATGAGTGAATGTGTTGGTATAATGTTCTTTGACAGCATCAGGGGAAGGAAATGCCTTTTCAGCTTGGTTCATATGTCCTCCCATGATATGTGTTTAATTATTATACGGGAGATTTACTGCTCCTTAATTGTCAAATGTGGCAGGAGCCAGAGGGCATTGCTTTAGATGATCATGGATCACTCTGTTTACTGCTTGCGGTTGAAATGATGAACTTCTGAAAAGCCGAAGCTCCTTTAGGCATAAGTTATCTTGTCAAAACTTTACTAGAGCTCAGAAATATGGCAAAGGAGTGTCCCCAACATTATTTGCAAGAATTGTACAAATTACCATGCTTCAAGCAAGTAAGCAAGGAAATACATTGATAGACAGACAGACATGCCCTAAAGCAGTTCCTTGCCTGGTTCTCAGGAATGTGGCCTGGCCAATTTTCAAAAATGTTATTTTTCATTTGTGTTAAATTAAGGTAAAATACTGAGATTTTGCTGTTAATTATGAATTGTATTGATACTTATTTATCAGCTGTTTTATTTTCTTAGCCCTTTAAAATTACTGATAGGGGGTTTACCATTAGGATTAAGATTAAGGTTGGCAAAGAATGACAACCTACAGTATTTTATTAGTAAAGGGGTAGCATTTTAATATTTTTAAAACCTGTTTTAATTACATACCCCTGTAAAAACTCCACTTCTCTTTCACATTCTCCTAAAATGGTCTGTAATATTCAGTTGCTGTACAGAAGACAAAAGAGTCTGCGTCTTAAGTGCTTTGTGTTAGAACTCAGAATGATAGGTCCTTAGTTGGATTTAACGTCAATGTTGGCCTGTAATTCCAGAAAAGGAGACTTGATCTCATTAGATTAACAGGCTGCAAACAAAGCATTTCTGCACTGATTGATTTCCTCTGATGTGACTGACAAATGTGCCTTATCAATTATTCCGATGAGAGAATGTATACAGGACAGAGGCCTGGTCAGCCTCTAATACTAGTCCACTTTTTAAGTAAACTGCTGGACCTTAAAGGCCAGGTGTAAACTGGAATAAGCAATAAATTAGGCAATCAGGTTTAGAAAACAGTATTATTTGTCTGAGACAACTTTACAGCAGTTTATAGTTAATAATCAGTTTATTAGCTTAAACTGAAAATCTTAAAACAAAATGTTACCTATATTGCTTTCCTGACTGTGTGTGTGTGTGTTCGTGTTCTGTGTGGGAGGTAACGTTTATTGCCCCAGCCTAGACAGTACTTGCAGTCTCAAGGGATGTTTGGGGAGGCGGGGGGGCAGAAAATGGTTGTGGAGATCCTTCTTGATACATGTGTGGGCTGTAAAAGTTACATGACAAACAAATTTCTCTTCAAGCATACATCTAATTTTTACATAGTGCACAACTCTTTGTTTTCTTTATTGGAGAAATGGCAATGCTTTTCAACAAACAATAATTATTAATAACAACAATTATAATTATTAATATGATAAGTATATATACAATAATATTTCATAGATCAACTAATACTAAAAAATGAGACTAACAGCAATAGTTATTTTATTTACACTACCCGGCCAAAAAAAAGTTACCACCTGGATTTAACTTTGTGTTATGATCTGGGATTACTTCAGTTGGTCAAGTCTAGGTTCAGCAACATTATGTGCCCAAAAAATGAGGTCAGCTGATTACCTGAATATACTGAATGACCAGGTTTTTCCATCAGTGGATTTTTTCTTTCCTGATGGCACAGGCATATTCCAAGATGACAATGACAGGATTCATCAGGTCGGCTCAAATTGTAAAAGAGTGGTTCAGGGAACACGAGACATCATTTTCATACATGGATTGGCCACCACAGAGTCCAGTTCTTAACCCCATTGAGAATCTTTGGGATGTGCTGGAGAAGACTTTACCCAGTGGTCTGACTCTCCCATCATCAATACAAGATCTTGGCGAAAAATTAATGCAACTCTGGACGGAAATAAGTGTTGTGACATTGCATAAGCTTATCGAAACGATGCCATGGCGAATGCATGCCGTAATCAAAACTAAAGGTGGTCAAACGAAATATTAGAGTGTGTGACTTTTTTTTGGCCAGCCAGTGTATATTGCACAATTTTATGGTAAATTGGTCATTTTTTCCTTTCTCATATTCCTTTATTATGCATAAATTGCTGCAACAGTTATTAGATATTACTTGTTGACAAAGAAAATGTTATCAGTTTTGTGTTCCTGAATGAACCAGGGTTAATACACATCCCCTGTTGAACCATGTTTATTGTGAGTGACCATTGCCACAGGCATGAAAGGTTTACATTGGGGGGGCTGCTGGGCAGCTACTGTCTCTCTGCACACATTTGTCTATTTATATTAACTTATTTTAACAGCGCTTTCTGTTTCCCCGTAGATCAGGAGATTTATATTTCCAATTTTGCATGTTTTTCTAATCATGTTAAAATACAGATTATTGTTCGGAAAAAGTGCGGGTCAGAAATTTCCTCAAAAGAGAAGACATCCCTTCTGTGACAGTCAAGACGCACAGTTACATCCCCCACCAATGTGGTAAATTCCATTTGACCTCGACTGAGCTGATAAGCTAAAGAGCACTTTGAGCTGTGAGCACCATTTCATCTATTTTGACTTTGCAACTTTTAAAACTGTGGCCCCTGATAAAGATGCCATTGCCTTCCAGGTGACACGTTTCTAACTGCATTTTAGTGATGTTTTATTTATTTCTGTTTTTTTCTGTTTGTTTTTTTTTGGGGGGGGGGGTCCGATATCAGCTCAATTACCCTGACCCTCCCCCTCAAAAATGCACGCCGCCCATCCTGCAGCAGGATTTAGCTTGCCCAGATTCCATGTCAGAGGTCGTGGCCCAGATGTCACCCCCCTTCCCCCCCAGTTCTCTGTCAGCCTCTGTTCTGCATAATTACCGCAGGCCATTGTGTGGACGGGGCCAAGGGACTGTGGGACTCTGGCCACTCTACCATTCATCCGGACGGACGACCAAAACAAAAGCTCCAGGGACTGGCCGGAGCCTGGCAGGCAGAAGGTGGAGAAGTGGGCATTAGTGCAGAAGCCAAGGGAGGGCCTTTGCTTCATTTTCTCATGAAGTGACTCCTTTACAAATTCCCTGCTCTAAACAATCCCAGACCTGTTTTCTCTGTGGAAGAAGACCGGCAAAATTAATCAAACATAAATCAATTTTTTTCCTTTTACCTGAAAAAATGTTATTTTTGGTACATTTAAGCATCTTTTTACCTCGAGGAATTGTATTGGTTTTATTTTCATCAAAATATAAAGCCACAGTCTCCTCTTCAGGGAAAAGGGTCTTGAGAACATCACATTTGCTTGTGTATTCGGTCTCCTGCCTGCTGTCTTCACCTTCCTGCGGTAAGATGGAGTACTGGGTGCGGGGAGGAGAAAAGAGCCCACCTCCTATTGCACACCCGTGACCCCAGATTCTTTCTGAGTTTTATCTGGCTCTGACCTCCTGCCCCAAGTCTGGCTCCATTGAAGCTCCTCAGGCCCTGTATCCCAGCAGCTGGCCCCCGCCCCCCTGACCCCCACCTCCACCCCCAAGCCTCAGCTCTGCTTGCCAGCTCACAGCCCCGGAGACCCATTTCTGTCTTAAGAGTAATGGGGGGAAAACTTTGTCTTGAACATAAACAAACCTGATATTTCAGCGTAGGCCATGAGAGAGGTGTTAAATTTCAAAAAAGAAAACAGTAAGGTGATGTTCTAGGGCTGTCGTCGATGTCATCTTTGAAGTCACCTGGTAGAAAGCACTTGGAAGAAAAACGTATCAAGGGTCTGATATTTACTTCCTAATTCTGTTTGTACAGTTAAGCAATTTCAAAATAATTTACGTACAATTTGTGAGGATGTCTGTCTGTATGTAGGTATGTACAGTACGCATGTCTGTGTATCTACAAGATCTTCAATGTTCCATTATTTTTTACTTACTAAGGATGGTCTCCAGGGGTAAAACCCTTACTTTATCGTCATTTCCTTTCTCTACGCCTACTGGCCCCTCCTGATGGGTATGTGTGAGGTCTCGTCGTTATCCCTATTCCTGCACTGTTTGCCCTAAGGCCTCATTTTGTGTTGGACGTGCCTTTTCCCCTGTGCTCTAATGCCCTTAGGCTGCTGCAGCTCCCTCTGTGATCACCGTAAGTCACTGTTATAGATGGATTGATGGACGTTGTGTGTCACAGAGTGCACCCTACTGGTAATGTGTTGTACTACTTGGGAGCATTTAGCATAATTCACTTCTTCCAGTCAAGAAGAAGTGAATTATGCAAGATACGGTAGTCAATTACATGGAGAAGTAACTTTGTACAACTAGAACTGATAGAGAGGCTGAAATATTAAAAACTGAAGTTTACTTTTGTTTAATTAAATTACAGGACTCTTATCATCTAAATTGTCCAAGGCTTTAACAAATATATAGTTTACTGAACGAGTCCAGGAATTGTTTTCCTTTGGCTTTTATACCTACATCCTCTGTGCTCTTCCATTTCACACCTGGCTGCCACTTTCTGAATAAAGTGAGCATATGCACCACCATACCTCCTGTCTCATGGGCATCTGCAAGGGCTCTGCTTTTGTGCAACTGACTTGGCATATAGGTTCTCAGTAGCTCTGCCATTTGACTACATCTAAATGGTATTTTTGTTTTCCAAGTGATTCCTTGGTTATACTTTGTGCTGTGATTTGGCAAGTCAGCAGCTCAGCACTTTTTGTTTTGTTTTAAGATACTTTAAACATTTTGCAGGTTGACATTTGTGTTTATAAGCTTTGAAGTGATGATGTCTGCATTACTCCAGTATCAGTTATTCAAGGAGGATGCAGGACAGTGATTTCTAATTTTCTACTTTAAATTATGAGTTTATGAAATGAAAACTGGAATGTCACTTTATAAAAACAGAATCACACCTATGCAATACTCATTATCTTTCCCAGTGAAAATTTGAAGTGGGGATTCTGTGATAGATTACAGTGCTTAAGGACCATTACATAATTTTGTGCCATGTTTCAGATACTACAGCAAAACTGCTGGCAGGTGGTGTAATTCAAACTTGTATTTGCCACTCAAAGGATATGCTGTATTTGTACACATTTTCACTTTAGTTTTAGTTTAAGGGCAAAGAATGGCATCTGTTATCACTACTTTTGTTCTTCAGGTCAGAGAGCTTGACCAAATTGTTGACCATTCATTCTTTCTCAGACAAATATTTTGCCCTAGCTTGACCTCACCCAGTCCCCTCTGCCCAGCGCTGAAAGAGAACTGACCACTGGCCAGCAGTCAGCGGCCTCACAGATGGGTTGGGGGTGGGGCGCTGTCCCTCTCGGTCTGCTCAAAGGCCATGTGACAGGCCGATGAGGTCAGGGGTGGCCTGAGAGAGACCCTATGCAGGGCCGGCATTGGCCAGGTGACAGGGCCCCCCCTCACTCAGCATCTGCCACCATACTCCTAAACCCCCTTCCCCCTTCTACAGAGTCACTGATTTTGGTCTGGTGTTCCATTGTGGTCGTCAGAAAAAAAATCACATCTTCCTGGTTATATATTGTGCTGATTAGATTGTACAACCAGGTGGATGGGACCAAATTAAACATTGTCAGTGTTATTAACTAATTTAAACTGTGAAAAAGGAAAATCACAATTTTATTTTTGATGTTGTTCCATCTAGATCCTAGAAGAAAGTACCACGTGAAGCTTTTGGCCTATAGTTTCATGGGAGAAGGTTACCAGGCAGACCAGACAGTCAGCACCCCTGGATGTGTCTGTAAGTTAAACAGGGTGATTGTGTTTTGGAAATGCAAATTTAGTATTTCACACATGTTGACTATAAAATTTTATGTTAAATTTGCTCTATACATGACAGAACTTCAGAACTTAATTCAGAACTTCAGAACAGAACTTAATTTACAACATAATTGGACTAAATAGTGTCATCAGAGATGGTGAAAAGTGCTGTGTTTTGACACAATATTCATGCCCGGAGGACTTGTAACCTAGTATTATTTCCTCCCTGAATCCTAGCGGTGCGTGACCGCATGGTGCCTCCTCCTCCACCACCTCACCACGTGTATGCCAAAGCCAACAGTTCATCTGCTGTGCACCTACACTGGGGTCGGCCAGTGTTCACTACGGGACAATCTGTCAACTACACTGTGCGTTGCAACCCTGTGGGCCTGCAGAATGCCTCCCTGGTGCTCTACCTGCAGACGTGAGTGATTTCCCAGCATAGTTTAAAGTTTGGCCCTTTACATAAGAGTACATGGTACTCAGCAGTCCCTCTTTTCTTTCCTTGTAGCACTGAGCAAAGCTTGCTTGTCTCAAACCTTGAGGCCAACACGAGGTATGAGTTTGCAGTGCGTCTTCATGTCGACCAGCTGTCCAGTCCCTGGAGCCCAGTAGTTTACCAAAGCACACTTCCCGAAGGTAACACAGGCGTGTTCTTGTTCTCATGTATTCTCTGAATTGTTGCACTGCAAATTAATATAATGAATGCCTGCATTTTTCTAAAATGTAGACTTGATGTTCTTCTTGTAACATGGTAAGCAGCATACATGCTTTAGTGATGTTAATCAGTTGCCACTGTCTTCTGCTCCAGCACCCACCAAACCACCTTCAAATGTAAAAGTGACCCTGATCGAGGACAACACTGCACTGGTGTCATGGAAGCAACCAGAGGAGCTCAATGTGGTGGTGACGCACTACACCATCCTGTATGCCTCCCGGACGGCCTGGGTAGCTGGGCAGTGGCAGGTTCTTCAGAGGGAAGGTGAGAAACAATCCATGCTCAGCTATTCCTGTAGTACCCCATATCCCAACATGAGGCCAGGCCACAGATCCCTGAATGCCTGCCCCTAATCTTTGGCTGAATATCTATTATAAATCAATATCTCATTTCATCCTCTAATCCATTTCTTCTTTTCTCTGTCCCGGTTCCTGTTTCATAGAAGATAACATTTTTGCCGTCTGTTTCTGCATTATTCTGACGATCAGAAGCAGCCGACATTGACTGTTAGCACAGTTGTTTTGATACAGTGTGGTAAACAGTAAAAGTAAAAGAGAAGCATGGTTTGTGAAACACGTTTGGGATTTCATTGAGGGCTTCTGGACCACTGTACACACAGCAAGTGGGAAACTGTAACCATATGGAGACCCAGTTGGAGTCACACTTGGCTGTCTGTCTGAAACTCCTGGAGCAGCAAGTCTTCAGCACCTATGGTGTAATTGATTGCAGATGGTCTCTGGAAATGTGAGGCATGCTCTGTTCACTTCTAGCCACCAGGAGCAGGTCAAAAGTGAGGACGTTCGCAGCCCCCCTGGCCTCACCCACTGTAAATCAAGCCTGCCGTCCGGACAGTTACTGCTGAGGGTCTCTAAGGTGCCGGGTGGGAAATGGCAGCAGTGGATGACCTTTGATGCCCTGATCTTCTTTGGCCACGAAAAGCCCTTTGGGATGTTGGAGGCTTTTTTTAAATTTCCCCCCTCCTTCCACAGCATCATAAACCCTTATTTTCCATGGGTCAGTAGAACAAAGGGCGATAAGGACTAAAAGAAAAGATGACACGAAGCTACTGCAGAGAGTGAGACTTACTTGATGGCCAGATGTGCCCATGTGAAATTGAAGGAGGAAGTTTGGTTGCTCAGAATTTTTCTTGTTCACAGGGAGCATCACCATGACCTTACTGGAGAACCTGCAACTGGGAAACATCTACCTGTTGAAAATCTCTGCCTCCAACCAGGTGGGAGATGGACCCTTCTCTAGTGTGGTAGAGCTGGCTGTAATGCCAGGTGGCTTCGCATCAGGCCGGCACAGTGATGGCTCTGCAGAAGCTGAAGGTCAGTGATGGTATCTGAGGCTAATCTGCTGAACTGAACACAGTTTGATGTGATGGGATCTCTTTTGTAAAACCTTGCAGCATTATGCATTAGCCATTACCCATTATGTGCATTATTATACCGTATGAACTCCATGTTAATAAAAAGTGAAATGCTTATGTCCTGTAATTTCCTTAGTAAATTGTTGCTTTCGACTTTATGTTTTTTATCACATTGATATTAATAATAACAGGATGGCTTTTGGCATGTTTTAAAGTCAGTAACAATCTCTAGCTCATGTTCTCATTGAATAATATGATTACTTCAGACCCTAGAGGTGGCACTGTGATACAGAGGGTAACGTTTGTGCTTCACAGCTCCTGAGCAGTGGGTTTGAATGTGTTTGAATCCAGTTCATTCTGTGCAGAGTTTGAGTTTATATGTTCTTGCTATGCTCGTGTGGGTTTCTGTCCATGGTCCAAAGATGTATGTTTCAGATGCATTGTTGATACCACGTTGCTCTTAATGCATGAATGAAAGTGTGACAGTGTAGCAGACTGGCATCATGATTGTGCATTAGGATAATTAGATATTGAAAAAGGCCATGGAAACATAATTTTTCTTTCAAAGGGGGTTGTGTTTTAGCAGCTGTGGCTTAGAACTGAAGAGGAGATGTATGCTAACAGGACAGTTTGATGTGATGGGATCTCTTTTGTAAAACCTTGCAGCATTCTCCAACGCCTTCTACCACCTGGACCAGAGGTCAATGACTGGGATCATTGTAGGAGTGTCCATTGCACTGGCCTGCATCATCATATGTATCTTGATCCTTGTGTACAGAGGCAAAGCAGGGTAGAGTATCTGCAGTGCCGTGCTAAAACATGCTACCCATCTTAAATCCTTTTGAATAAATTTTTACACTGTAAAACATGCTCATTTTGAATCTGTGACTCTTTGATTCATCATTTTTTCCTTTGTGTTTCATTGGTCCTTTGCAGGAAACCATCTGCTACTAAGATGGTGAGGCAAAGGAGCGACCAGGGCCCACATGTCTCCGTTTCTGGGGGTCGTGACAATCATCCTGAGAACATTGAGTCTGTCATGCCTATGATAGACTACCACTTTGTGGACACAAAGGTAATGTGAAAGGGTTTAAACCAAAGTATAGGTACTGTAATTCAGTCCAGTCCATCCTCAATTTGGCACACTGCAGTTTTGTAGATTCTGCATTATTTGCACTGTCCCAAAGATATCCCAATAAAAATGGGGAAACTCATAAATATTCAAAAAAAGTATTTTAAGCACAATACAAGGGGAAATATACAGTAAATATATTTTTTAGCTTTTTGGAGAAAATAACTTAATGCATAAAATAATGTTTTAAGCAATGTTGATGTGTCTAAGAAAAACCATTCAATTACCTTCAGTGCTGGTTTCAGGCACTGAAGTGTCCCCGGGTCCCTTGTAGTGGCTTTCTGATGGAGCCATAATAGCGAGTTTATTCTTACAGCTTGTTCTGTACTTTTAATACTCTGTGCTGTATATTTATATGTTGCAGTTACAGTACTGACTTTATTTTATTAGGTGCATTACATGCTCATTAATCATTACACTATGAAATTAGACTATGAAAGTGTTATTGTTGTACATGGTGCAGTATACTGCGCTGTAGGCAAAATATAACACTTAAGTTACACTTTTGATTCTTCCAGACTTTTACCAGCATCCAGAAATCTCTCCCACCATATATTACAGAAACATGAGGATAGACTGTATTATACCTTCATATTAGGCCAGAACTTAATATTTCTGATGCTTTTCACATATTCAGTTATAGTTTTTTCTAAACATTGAAATGTGCCACAATGTCACTAAAAGGCATGTTGTGTTTTAGGGTGGGGCAAACCTGATCATAAATGGTTCAGGCCCAGTCAAGCCCATAAACCAAAATAAGAAGTGGCTTTTCTTCAGAAAAGAACGGAAGCAGATCAACAAGAAAAGCCAGGTGAAGCAAATGCATACAAGCAATGACATACTTGGGTTTGGCTTGGGTTTGGGCTACATGAGTACAGGGTTTAAAAAGATGTTCAAAATATTTTTCTGCACGACACACTGTCTGATATGTGAAATGATCAAAAGAAGTGTTTTGGACTCTGTCACTGCTTATCTCAGTATTTTCACACTAGTGTTTTCTGTATGCTCTTCACTAACTAGGTTCAAAGAAGCCACTTTATGTGTTCCTACCAGCAAGGATTGACTGTCCTTAGGTACAAGGAGGCACCACCGTTCTCCCCTCACCAGGCCTCCCCTCTTCAGGTGCTTCTTGGAGCCCCCAAGGACACTGAAACCTCCCAGAACAGTGAAGGCAGCCATGAGACGGGTGATTCTGGGCGATACTCCCACAACGAGATGGAGCTCACCCAGCTGTCCTCAAGTGGCAGCCTGCAGTTGCCCTCGAGTGGCAGCCTGCAGTTGCCTTCGAGTGGCAGCCTGCAGTTGCCCTGTCTGGCAGCAGCCACAGGGGACAGACACAGCTCAGCAGGCAAGCCTCCTCACCTCATCGTGGAAATGGAGTGCCACCAGGAGACCCTTGCTGACTCCCACCTTGCAAACGCCTATCTGGCCCCTGACACTTCCCTTCCCCAGTCTCTTTAGGGGCTTGAACCTCTCCACACCCACCCTGCTCCACTTCTGTTCTAAAGGACTACGAACAGCAGCGAGGAGGGGGAAAAGATGCCTGGAAGAATGTGGCTTTGACAGCAGGTTTTATTCAGGGTCTTTTGGTGAATGTATTCCTATTATTTTCTATTTTTCTTTATTTTAATTGCTGTGTTTTTTTTTTTTTTCTCCCAAGAAAACCTCACCCACCATGAATGTTTCCAAAGATTGTTGTGAATGTGAAAAATGACTTTTCCCTTTCTGACTTTATTTAAGAGAGTGTATCACTGGAGCAGGGGGGCCGAGTGTGACCCCTTCTTGCTTATTATCTACCTCAGTTTGCCGCATGGTGAACTCCAACCTTTTATATTTAACTTCTTTCCAGAGTTATTTACCTTGGTTCTTCATTCACATGACAGAGATGCATACTGATAGCAATAATTTGTGTTTGTGAAGCCAGTTGTCTGTCTGACTGTCTGTCCTTTTAGTTGTGAAGGCACAGCATACACATAAGCCACCAGTACAAACCACAGCTTTCAGTTACGTGCATACAGAATTTTAAGATAACTGGCAGATATGTCCATGTTTGTTTTGTCTAAGGAATTCATTTAGGATAAAATTAATATTCCCTTAAGAGGTTTTGCCTTATGCAGTGGTAAAAATCCTCTGCCTTGAAAATGTTATCATAAATTTGCCATACATTTGAAGCCTCAGGCAAGAAACTTGAATGTCTGATCATTTGAACTTTTCTGCATGCTGTTGCCTTTGTTGTTTCTGTTTTATACTACCTCCTTTTAAGCGTCATTATATAGTGTTATTTTCCTTCCACTCAGGGAACAAGGTTTAGTACATTTTAAAAGCCATGTATTATGTATTGCTACATGGTTGACATACAGGGTATCTTAGAGTTGAACTGGTTATTGTAGGAGGTAGTAGTTGTAGGTCTGTATGAATGTAGTGCCAGTTGTGGTTCGTAGCTTTGAGATGAGGTTCTGTGTCGTTTGAGGCTCTGAAATTTTTCAGTTTGAATTTCACCCTTGAGTACCAGGTTTTTTCATCTATAGGTTATTTTCTTCCTTTTTTTAAAATGGCATAAGAGTTAACCAAAAATGTCTGTACTGAGAATGAATGGTACAGCAGACCTTAAAAGCTTTAAAAATGGCCTTAATGTTGAAAAGGTCCTTCAGATGTTGGCAAAAAATGTGAGGGCACTGTACCAAAGTAGGCTTAATCTGAACATGGACCTTGGAGATATGGGTATGAGAGATGTGTGCAGAATGACTGGAACTGAAAAGAATGCAGCCAATGAAATGATAGTAAAGAATGGAATGAAATGGAATTTACACCAAAAAAACCTTTTACTTCCAAAGATATATTTTTACTGGCCTATATGTACTACTGAATACACACGTTAGCGTTTTGTTTGTTGAAAGCATTTGATGCCTAGTATTAGAGTAGAAACTTGAATTTATTGCTAGTCTGTTGCTTTTTTACACTTTGTTTTTCAGACTGTAGCTTATATGCAGTGGTAATCGACATTTATCCAAAGAATTGTTTGCTTCCACAATTGGTTTTAAGTTGAATCTTTTTGCAGGTCTAAGGAACAATATGAGGACTTCTTATACCAGACCAAAGATCAAGTTCCTAAGGATCTGCTAGGGTGCTGCTTTTGAACCAAAAAAACCCTTGCACACTTGTGTGCCCCATTGCAACCACAGTGAAAGAGCTAAGGTGACCTGAAGGAAAACATTTTCCTTGGTTCTTTCATTCTTTTTCATGTTTTTAAGGCAATGGGGCACTACATATACACTGACCAAATGCTGCAGTAATTGATTCCCATGAAGAATTTGGTTGTGAAAACCAAAAAAGTTTAATCCAAACAACCCTCAAATATGATAGTTCTCAAAGGATGGGGATAATCCTTTGAGTGGAGTGCGACACAATCACTTTTAATTTTATTTGGAATGCAAACAATATAAACCAAAGATTTTTAGGTCACCATTGCATATTGGCTAAAGTTCAGCATAGTCTCATCCTTGCATGATGTTTTCTATGTTTTAATGTTTTTTTTTTTCTTGTTTCAATGCATAGTATGTGGGTGTCTTTAGACCACAAACCAGAATGGAAGTGGTTCAGTTAGTGCTTTTTAAAGTTTTATTTGTAAATCACTGAAGCAAACAAAAATAACTGATTTTTCTATATTATTTTTTATTGTTTCTCGCTGGAGGAGAAATACATTTTACTGTATTACTTTAAAGGGACATAATGTACACCCCAGTGTTGGGAAGGCACTGACTTAATTTTGGTTTACCTTGAGATGCCTAAAATGTTTGACAAAAACGTTATTATATGTTTGAATATGTTGTATATGAGCATTAATCTGGGAAGCTGAGCAAACCTGTTACATTCATGAAATACTATATGGATCTTCATTTGTTTTTATTTCCTGGTGTAATTCTCTGCCCATTGTTTGCACCAATGTCTGGAACTCAGTCTCTTCACTGTGAAAAGCTGAAGTGGTTTCAACAATTTTTTTTTAACATGACCTGGGTTTAGGTTTTACATTCCTACCCAGCAAACCTATGAGACAACAGAGCTAATGCAACATAAATCTGTTAGGTCCCCCTACAGGTTTTCACAGGGGACCTTTGGATTCAGACTCACCGGCACCCAGTGTTGAAGGGAAGTAAATCCCGTGCAGTGTTTCTTCTTTTTAAAGAACTGTAGTCCTTTGTGTTACAATTTGTTTGTTCTTTTCTGAACGTGTGAAATGAAAGGGATTTGGTGGAAGGCCCCGTGTGTGTGCTTCGTGTGTCCACACCCAGGGTCCTGTACCGGCCGGGCTGGCACTCCATGGCCGTGATGGATGGTTGTGGGAAACACACAGTGAAACTCAGGGCGATCCCCAGCTTCTCCGTCGCTGCTAGCCTGAGGGCTGGTGCCAGCCGCTCATTTTGAATGTACCTTTTACTTACTATTTTGCTTATATATTGTTGATTGTTCTTTTTAAGTACATTTACCATCTGTTTTTTTTTTACAACACTTTTTGTCAGTGTCCAGGCAGGTTTCTGTCTCTTCTACAACATAAATGTTTACGCCAAAAAAATGCTATACAAATCTAAGTGCTAAAATGATTCTAAACTCTTATAAAAAATGCCCAGATTAAATAAAAATGTTCATGAAAACCAAAATGGCTTTTTTGTAAATACTTACTCTTACAACTGCAATGTAAATAAGTTTGCTGTCTTCTCTGATTTGTAGAATGTCCTCCACAAACATCACTTTGTCTGTATTTAACACTGAACAACAAATAATGCTCCATATATTCACGACTTTATTATAACCTTTGTCAAAGAGCACAATGGTGAGACAGCAAGATTACTGTTGAACTCAAAATAATTAATAATGATTAAGATACCACAGTCTGTTGGTACCTTGTGTCACTGGGCACTTCTACCACACCAACATCTCATGATCAAATGTAAACTGTCACTGGTCACCTTGTGTTCATACAAACTGAATCCTGGCATTCTGTCCTAACTGTCTGCTCAGACAGTGATGATGAACGTACTTCATGTTAACCTTCACCGTGCTACTCCGAGTATCAAAGGTGCCTCCCACTTCCCGCTTGCTGCTATCACATCCGACTCAATCTGACCAGAGGACGAATGTTCTCCCCCTGGTCACACAGGTTCCTCTTACAGGCGAAAATGTGCTTTGTGTGAATGCAAGTAAATTGCCCATAGCATGTTACTGCCTGTGAAGGACTGTTGGTGTGGTCCTGTCCAGGGTGTGTCCAGCCTCAGCCCTCTGCTTCCAGGACAAGCTCGGGACCACCCCACCTCTGCAGTGGACAAGAGGTCACTGTTAATGCATAAAAACGTAACCAACTGAAGTTCATTTAACACCTCACCATACCGCCATCTCAACATAAAGCAAGAAAAAAATAAATGTTACTGGTGCCAAATTTATATTCCTGTTCTGTGAAAAACTGCAGAAAAGTGCTACGCTTTTTACTCCAAATGATAAATTTAACATCACTTAAGATATAAAAACAAAGTTTATATGCGCAGACTTTTTCAATTTATTGATCGGATCAATACTGCTAAATGCTGCCCCATCTTCTGTACTCAGCTCCCGGTATCTATTACACACTGGAGAGCCATCTGCTTTTTTGTCATAGGTTCAGCAGCCTTAACGCCTGTTTTATCTGCTCAGCCAGCTGTCTCGCACGTTGAGGATTGATGACACTTGGAGCACCAGGCAGACTTCTCAGACTTTCACTTCATTACTGCTCAGTTTAGGTGGTCTACATGACGGCTCCCCCTGCTGTCGGAGTTGCGTATTACCGTGTTTTACTCCATTTAAATTGAAATGTTTTGGATGTACGTGACTGTCAAAGCAAACTTAAAACTTACTGGTTGCAGGGTTAAAAAGCAACACACATTTTAAGATGCTTTTATAGTGCAAAATATTATATTCATGCATGACAACATAGTGAATCCCAGAAAAAAAATACATGAACTTTAAAATAAATCCCAAATTCCAGTCCAGTCAGTGACTACATTTGACAGAGATCAGGTTAACAGAACTGCGTTATGAGGGACTGCAATTAAAGTCTTTTATATTTAATATTTTGCCAAATATACTGTTGTATTATTCATAAAGCAGATCAATAGCTATAAAGATGTGAAATCATAACATTGCTGCTATGGTACTGCTGCTATTAATACAAAACAGACAGACTGACAGACATACACATACACAACATTAAACCCAATCGTAAAGTACAGACATCCCTCATATTACGAAGGCCTCTTTATGAGAATTCATATTGGCAAGTGGATGTTCTGTGTCCTGTAAAATTTGCTTAATGATGCATGAACTGAAAGTTACAAGAACAGAAATTTTTATTCAGATTTTAAGGTTTGGTGATGCTTAGAACAACACAATGGTGAGCAAGTCAAAGTCAAAGTCAAAAGAGTCAAAAGAGTTTATTTGTCAAGCACAGGGTTGTGTACCATGTGTTGAAATGTGCACCGATCTGAACCAGGATGACTGTGCGAACAATCTATAATGGAAAATGAAGTAAACACGTATCTAAACACTAAGAAGAATAGAAACAGAAACAAGCAGTAAATAGATAAATAAGTAAGTAAATAAATAAATAAATAAATAAATAAATAAATAGGCAAAATGGTACGGAAGAGTTAAGGTGCCCTGGAAGGGCAGTGACAGTGGGGGGGGGGGGGAGCGGAGTGGTCAGAGATTATGTGAGGGTAGTGATGTCATGTCCGGGTTCAGAAGTCTTATGGCCTGTGGGTAGAAGCTCCTCCTTAGCCTCTCCGTTCTGGCCATAATGCTTCTGTAGCGTTTGCCTGATTTCATCAAGATGAATAGATGGTTGCTGGGATGAGACAGGTCACCGACGATCCTAGTCGCTCTGGTCCTGCATCTCCTGGTATAGATGTCATGTAGGGACGGTAGATCGGATCTGGTGCAGCGTTTCGCTGCCCGGATCACTCTCTGCAGTGTCTTGATGTCCCGAGCACAGCTGTTCCCAAACCAGGAGATGATGTTCTGAGTCAGAACAGTTTGTACAGCACCAGAGTAAAAGGTCTTAAGGATAGCTGGAGAGACCTGTAGCTTCCTCAGCTGCCGGAGGTGGTAGAGCCGCTGCTTTGCTCTACTGGCTTGAGCTCGGATGTGTACAGTCCATGTCAAGTCCTCAGTGACATGAACGCCCAGGTATTTGTAACTGCTCACCCTCTCCACTGCAGTCCCGTTGATTTTAAGGGGGGTGTAGGACCGCTGCTGGCGCCTACCAAAGTCCACCACCATCTCTTTCGTTTTGCCGACATTCAGTTGGAGGCAGTTCTCCTGGCACCATGATGCCAAGTTTTCCACCTCCTCTAAGTATGCTGTCTCATCGTTGTTGGAGATGAGGCCCAGCACCACCGTGTCGTCAGCAAATTTGATGATGGAGTTGGAGGCGTGTGTGGCCACACAGTCGTGAGTGTAGAGGGCATAGAGCAGAGGGCTAAGTACACAACCTTGCGGAGCTCCTGTGCTGAGTGTGATGATGCCTGAGGTGCAACTACCCACTCTCACCACCTGTGGTCTGCCTGTGAGGAAACTGAGAACCCAGGCACACAGGTGGCGGTTCAATCCCAAGTCATTCAGTTTAGTGAACAGTCTACGGGGGACAATGGTGTTGAAAGCTGAACTGTAATCGATGAACAGCAGTCGCACATAGTTCCCCTGTTTCCTGTCCACATGACTGAGGGTGGTGTGCAGGACGTGGGATATGGCATCGTCCGTGGATCTGTTGGGGCGGTAGGCAAACTGAAGTGGGTCTACAAAGTTGGAGATGGATGCTGTGATGATGGCTTTGATGAGTCTCTCAAAGACCTTCATGACTACCGAGGTCAGTGCAACGGGCCGGTAATCATTTGGGCATGAGGGCTTATTGTTCTTTGGTACCGGGACAATGGTGGATGTTTTAAAGCACTGAGGGACTGTGGACTGAGCCAGAGACTCGTTGAAGATGGCTGTGAGAACTCCGGTCAGCTGGTCAGCGCAGCAGCGCAACAGGCGCCCGGAGATGCCGTCCGGCCCCGGCGCTTTCCTGATGTTGACGCGCTTCAGCTCCCTCCCAACTCGGTGTAGCTTCTGCTGTACATTGCAGTTGTCTTTGAGATGTACAGCAGAAATCGCTTCACTTTTCTTGTGACGAAGTGGAGAACTATCATCAACCAAAAAATGACCTGTAAAGCCAAAAAGGTTTTAAAGAACATTTTTAAATACAATAGAAATAAATTCGTACCTATCGGTTCAAACTTGAAGTGATAAAATACCCAGCATTCTCTGCCTCTGAGAGAATATACATCTGTCCCACGCTGTCCATAATCTATCTGAATATTCACTTTTATGACTTTTGAACATTTGTACCCTAAATGCATTTATTGGAATCAAAAACCCACTTTTCTGAATCTCCACCTGAAGAAATTGTGCATACATGAGGCTGTTTAAATGTGGTTAGATATGTGTAAGAAAGTGGAGAAGCTTGTGAAGAAAGGAGATGCACCTTAAGAAAGCCATACTTTAGAAGAAAAGATGGACGTGATGAAGGACACCCTTCTCCTATCCAGCTGGTAAGTATCCATTCTTTTTACATTTCCTTATGAATTTTAGGTGTTTTTAAGTGTTATTTGCATTCATTATGTATGAAATACTGTAAAGCCATTCATTATGTATGAAATACATCTTTGTTGCTGTTATTTTTGTCTAACACTATACAACATGGCTGTGTGCCACACACAAACATGCCCACTAATGAGTTCATAAAATGTTTAATAATTAGGTCTTTGGTATTTTAAATGTTTCATATGATGTAGACATTTTTGGTGGACTGTACAGGTGTTCAAAAGTGTTTTAGTGATATTTGGGGAAATTGGTTGGGGGGTTTTTGGGATGTGCATAAACAGTCAGATCTGCTTACTGATGGATGAAGAAAACATTGTCAAAAGCGGTTGAGAACCTCGGCAAGAACAGGAAACTAGAAATTGAGGCCAGCAGAACGTGGAGCCTCAGACCCAGAGTGATGGGAATGTTAGCAGTACTCAGGAGGGAGTGCAGCGGCAAGAACATTTAGATGCTTCCAGGCCCACCAAAGCTCAGAAGAACGGGAACAGTGCACAGGGAAGACACTCGGCAGCACCAGTTGGGGGGTGGGATGACTGGACAGAGGGTACCAAGGTGGAGGGGATGAGATGGGGCAACAGGTGAAGCAGTGGTTAGAACTCTCGTTTTCTAACATGAGGGTTACTGGTTTGTACCCCCCTGCTGTAGTACAGAACGAGGGTCTTAGCCTGAATGGACACAGTAAGAAGACACAGCTGCCTAAATGGGTAAATCATTGTAAAACGTATTTATTACTGCAGCCACCCTGGCCAAAGTGCAGCTAAATAAAGATTAATAATGATGTGAAGGCTCCGAAGGTTGAGCCGCATGTGGCGAGCTGTCAGTGCTTTGTTGTACTAACAAATAAACATTTTTAATGTCAGTGGCTGGCAAACAAGTCGGGTTGTCGGTTTGTACAAACGGCCAGTTATTTACTAATAACTGAAGAAATAAATTATTAACAGCATGTTTCGCTGCAAAAGTATACAATTGGCAAGACTACGCAACAGATCCCTGAACGAAGAAACCAAAAACAAATTCGTGCTGGTAAAACAGTAATAACATCGGCTGGGGAGACAGTATGTGGCTTCGGATTAAAAAGGAAAAATGTAATCGCGTATGTTTCCCTGCTCGTTTCTGACTGACAGGAACCCACTTCTGTAAATATAAATTCAAATCGATGTCTTTTTGTTCAAGAGACCGTGTGATCAACACGACGACGGTTAAAGTATAAAGATAATATAAAAGGAATAAAAGGAAATCGTAGTAATAAATGGGGAGGAAGAGCACACGGTGTTCCGACGAGAGGCGGCGGCAGCGGTGGTCGCGATGTTACATCAGCTGCTGCACATGAAACTGCGCGCTGCGGACGCGCACACACGGGGGCGCGGAGGGGCTTTGCACCCGTGCTCGCGTCCACTTCTCCCGGGCGGGCACGTAAGTGGCGGCCGTGCCAGGACTCCGCCGTGTCGTGCACCCCGCCCCCGGAGAGGAGCGAGCACGGCGAAGTTGAAGCTCGCCCGCTCCTCCCAAACTTGGCGGCGGCGGCGGCACGCAGCTCGCCTCCGTCGTGCCGTCTCACCTTTCGGCGCTCGAATTCCACGGCGACGGGAGCGCGCGAACCGCGGCCAACGCAGCCCTTCGTGCCCGCGCGAGTCATGTCAGGGACGCGGTGATGTCAGCGGAACAGGACAAAGACTCGCTGTCCCTCAAGAGGAGCAGAGGTAACGGCGCCGCACGGCGCCTTTTCGCCCCTCGGACACGTCGCGACCGCAGCGCCACCGTCGAGGAGCTCGTCGGCCTACCTCGAGGCCTTTGAAGAAGTGAATGAAACTCGGCGAGCGGCAGGAGCTCGCAGCGCCTCCGCCACAGAGCGGCTAGCTAGCTTAGCAGCGCGGAGAGGGACCCACGCCGCAACTTGCCCGCTCCTGTAATCCGTTTCCTTGCGTGTTTGTGTGCGTACACGTCGGAATGCGCACCCCCTCCCCACCTCCTGGCAGCGCCGCCAACTTTCAGGGCTCGGGCTTTTGCGCCTGCATGGCCGACGTCGTGCCTGTCCGTAACGCGGCCGGTTTGTGGGACGAGAAGCGCAAGTTGCTCTTTCCCAGCCGCCGACACGTCCCCGTGTGGTTGTGTGCGGTGCGGAGCGGAGAGCGCCTCGGTTTCCGTGGCTAAAAGTGCGCTTTTACAAACACGAGTTAAAGTCTAAATTCAACTGGAGGGAGAAAGTTCCCCAAAGTTGGAGCAGCCCGAGTACCGCGTAGCTCCTTCAAAGTACGTGCCCCTATTTTATATTGGTACCTTGGAGGGATTTCCATCTAGCAAAGTTTTTTTTTTTTTTTTTTTTTTTAAACAAAAAGGTTGGATGCAGAATGTTAAAGTGCGGGATAGTATTGGTTACAGCCCTTGCCTTGTAATCAGAAGGTTGTTGGTTCAAAGCCACTGAACACACACAGTGGAAGCATCTTGCTGTTTGAATGCATAGATCGCTGCGAGGCTAATGAACACCGACTGTCTTCTTGGACAGAGTTGGTCGGCTGAAGGTTTGTGTGAATAACTGGGACGTCTGAGGTGGATCTCTAACGTGTGCTGGCCTGTGACTTTGCAGGTGGAGATGGGGGGTTGGAAGGCCTGGGAGGTCCAGGGGTGCTCCTGGGGAGCCCTGATAAGAAAAAGCGCAAGTCGAACACCCAGGTAGCTGCATTCCGTGTGATCCTGCTCTCGCCGTCTCGTCTGTTTCCACTTCCGCTTATTTACTATAAAGGAGATGGGAGAATCCGGTCCCATTTTTCTGATACCATAGAGTCAGTCTTGTACCTTCAGTGTCTTGTACATGTTTAGAAATAATTATGGAACATCAGCGCACACTTAAGTGCCCTGCATTCTTTTTTTTTCTTTTTTCTTTTTTTTTTTTGCTTTTTAATGGCAATTTCTCAGCAGCAGATGTGAAGCTTTTTATAATATCAGAGCTTTATTGTAGCCAGCTGGACTTATTCTTCCATCTGCTTTTGCGTGACGTGTCTTTAGTCATCAGGACTACATTTTCCATTTTTGCAGGTGCCCTCGTTTCCTCCCCTGTCGGAGTATGCCCCACCCCCAAACCCCAGTGCAGATCACCTGGTAGCTGTAAACCCGTTTGACGACAACTACAACGCGCCATCCCTGAAGCCAGCTTCAACTGCCAGCCCATACTCTGGCTACTCGCACTACCCTGGCTTCACTAACTATGTTCCCCACAGGATGGGACCCCATCTACCATCCCGTGTTCCTTCTCCCTATGGGGCTCCATACCAAATGCGAAACCAGCTCCATCCTTTTGCCCAGAACCAAATGGGGATGGGGTTCAACCGGGGGCCCAGTTTCAACTACGGCCACCCTGAGAATCCCATGTACGGAAATCAGCCCTTTAACAGCAGCATGCCTGTACCGCCCAATCCGCCCTTCAGGCATGATCTAGGAGATGCCTTCAACCAGATGCCGCCACATAATATGAGCCGGAGCTCAAATTCTGCCGTAGGCCCAAGTTTTGGACCCGAGGGCAGTGCCAACGCGAACACACCCCTACGGCCTTGTGGAAACCCTGGTTCCAGTTTTGGACTACAGCAGAACAACATGAGCCAGCCCAGCGCCCCTGTGCCCAAACAAGATGCGAGCGAAGCCTCTGGAAGAAACGTATCCCATGCCACATCTCCCCAGAAACAGGTCCAGAGCACGGAGGAAAGTGCATGTCGTGACAACACCGCTGACCTAAAGCCAAAAAACAGAAGCGCACCCATCGGTCAAGAAGGCCCCCGTTCAGACACCATGGATAAGTTGAATGGCATCATCTCTCCGAGCAGTGAAACTTTGAAAAGCTCTCCACAGTCATGTGGGCCCAAGGAGATGGGCTCCCTGGAGAGGAGGCAGAGGAGAAGCAGCAGCAGTGGTAGCGCAGGTGCGGCCACCAGTAAGGCCGTGGCAACCTCCGGCAGGTCTGGCCACCCATCAGCTGACCCCCTCTACCCATGTGGCATATGCTTGAATGAGGTGAAGGACGACCAAGAAGCCATCATGTGCGAGGCCTCTTGTCAGAAGTGGTTCCACAGAGTGTGCACTGGGATGACGGAGACGGCGTACAACCTCCTGACGGCCGAGGCACTGGCCGTGTGGGGCTGTGACAGTTGCATGGAGGACAAAGGGGCGCAGCTCTTGAGAACCCGGGAACTGGCAGGTCAGCCTGCAGTCAGCAGTGAGGGGTAGCCAGTCACACTGAAGTTTTAGTCCTCATTGCTTTCTTTTTCACTTCCATGTTTAGTTTTTCCATTTACAGTTCCCCTACTTGTCTAGCTTGTTTTTTTTTTTTTTTTTTAAAGAAATTTTTGTTTTACCATAATTTGTGTTTTTCTTCTTGTTGCAATTTTACCAGTTGTAGTTACTACTCTTGTTGGCTTGGCAATGAAATTTATAGACCTGAGTCACCCTGGTGTCATCTGTCCATCTTCAAAGCTGAATTTTTAAGAAGGTATGGTTTTCTCTCGCCATAAGCTCCAGGGAGAATGATTTTGTTTTTTTGTTTTTTTTCCTCAGACAGCTTTTCACTGTTAATTTTATTTCAAAGCTGCCTCATGTCTTCAGAAATATTATGGAGGCTGTTAAGGCACTTAATGTATATATAGATAGACAAAAACATATATTAAATTTAGCTTATGCCATAAGCAAAAGCTTCTCTTTCATAAGAAGGTAAACACAATGAGTTCTGATTAAATTTGGCATTACGATGACATCAGTGCTTCTCCACTTTCAATTATCTAGTTTTGAATTATGATCAAACTGAAAATTTCACCAGTGTTATGTTTCAGAAGTGTTATTTTTAAAATTACTATCAGAACAAAAAAATGGACAGGTGGTAGTCTGCAGGCGTTCATTATTTTTCCTCCCCTCCCTCCATATTTTCTTTGCTCAATCTTTTCCTCTGGGCACCTTGGAGTATTTTTTTTTTTTTTGTGATGAGGAATTTAATTTTGGTGTGAACTCCATATTGGTAGTTGACATTAAAGGACAAATAGTTTGTAAGGCTCTACGTGCAGACTCCAGACTGTGACGTCAAGTGAAGACTGAGTTTCTTTGGTTTTGGTGGCCATGGGCTACGTTAAATCTCTTGTGGGAAAATATGGGGCAAAATATTTCCAGTGTATGCTTGTGAGGTGTATTTTTGTCATTCAGCATTGTCTTCAGGAAAGATTGTTTCACAGTCTAAATAACTAGTACATTTGCATTCTGTGATCAAAGCACAGTTAATTTCGCCATGTAGTGCTGGATCAGGGACGGTAACAGTTCCTGGATCGCTGGGCCTTTTCTAACTGCACACATTGTGTTTAAATTCACAATCTTTTAACAGTTGGAAAATGTGCTACTGGTACCTGTTTTATTTTAAATAATTGTCAGATCCTTTGAAGTTATAGTATAGATATGCTATGGAAGGGGCATGAAAAAAATTAAGGCAGGGTGACTATTTTAATACTCTCAATCACAAAAAATAACATTTTAAAGGTGAATGAAACAAATGTAAAATGAGTCATTTACAACTACTGTAATTTAATGTCCACCTTGAAGGTATGAAAAATGCAAACCTTAATTCTGATAAAGAAATGGATCTGTTCCTACATAAATAGCTGTAGGATCCAGTTATTGGTAACAATCTGGCCTCTATTGAGTTCTGATGTGCAATATAATAAATATATATTTTGAAATTGAGATCTGTGGGATGAAAAATTGGAAGATGAAGGGATGCCATTGGTAGGTGGCATTGTAGTTAAATGGAAAACAACTGTGTGGAGATCTCACTGCTAATAGCTGATGGTGATAACTTGTTTGGGATCATCGTCTTGAAATGTTTTTGTCCATAATGGGTGGTTATGTTTAGCCAGGCAGAGTGACCTGCCGTTTCAGCTATTGCTGAAGTAGCATTTAGACAGTTGATTGTAATAGATCTTTTGAAGAAGGTGAAAAATATTTTATCCTTATAGCAATGTTACATTTCTTTAAGTATATAACATTTAAATGATTCTGTTGGTGATTAAATTACCTTTTATGAAACAGTGGTTCTTAAAACACAGTATACAACAGGAAAAATCACATTGTGCATTTAAAAGTGCATCTAATTCCAAATATTCTCCCCCTTCATGTTGCAGGTTATGGTGGTGAAACAATTTACCGAGTAATAATACAAAACTTAATGTGGTTTTGATCTTTCAATTCATACTTTTTGAAAAGGGGTGAATTTCATAAATAGATCCCTTTAATTTTGAAAATGGGCCACATTCCTATTCAGCTTTGCATCATTTTTTGGTGCTGTGATACTTGTAGCGTATAATATGTTCAAATAATTTATTAGATTCCATATTGGCAATTTCTGATTATATAATGCGCTCCCTGTGCCCCTCTAATTTACAGAACAATATTTTCTTAAGAGTTTATCAATTGTTTGAGCAAAAGCAGTTTGAAAATTGGAGTATTAATTTAAAAAAATAACCATCTAAATGGTCGAGTTTAACACTGCTACGTTGCATTTATGTGTTTTCAATATTTGGTGTTTTTTGATGTGAAGTTGATCCTTTTATGCACATTTTTGACACTAGATGACTGTTGACACCAGATGCCTTAAATGTGCTTGATGGTTACAGATGTTACATGTAGCTACAGTGTGAAAAGGTTTGTCTGCACTGCCTTTTACCTGTTCCACATGTGTAGATAATATGCATTTTGCCTGCTACATTTCTGTTAAATGACAGGTTCAGTGTGTTTGTTGAAGAAATGCTTCTTAGGAAATACGTACTCAGATGTGCAAATTATTTCATTATGAACATTGAATGTACATCTAACTTATGTACAACATTTTAAAGTGTGTTTCTTTATTATGTGTAAATTAATGTGATTTTGATATTAAATGTGCAGGCAGTGTATTTTCTGAAGTAGGATAAAGGGTGCACACAGTGCTTAGTTTGTCACCACTGAACCCAGAGATACTTCTTAAAAATATTAATTTGTACAGTTCAGGCTCCTAATGATTGTTATACAGTGATACATATTCATATTTTGAAGTATTTTAGAAATCTAGTGTCAAAACGAAATTTGAGTATCCACTTCAGTGGGTTTATCAGTACCTAAACAAAGTAAGTGCTGTGTAGAGACCACTGAAATGTTAATACTTTCTACATAGTGTAAAGTTCCCAGACTTTGTTCTGCATGAAGCATCTTTAATAAAACCTTAAATGTTATTTTTCGTCTTGATTGTTGTTGTTTTTTTTTTTAATCCAATGAATACTGGCATAATATTAAACAATTGTTAAAAGTTACATAGAGAAACCGGGTTAAAAAACATTTGTATGTGTAATCGTGTTGTCAACCACATGTGAGCTGGCCCTTTAATGAAACCGGAAGCAGGAGGTGGGCTACACGTCACCGGAAACTGGAGTAGGTTAAGCCCGCCCCTAGCAACCGACACGAGCATACATGGTAACCGATACACTCGAGTGTATCAGACACTTCTCTAAAGCGACGTGCAGTTCAGGGTATGCAAAAGTGATTGGGGAAAAAAAACAACTTTGGAAATGCCTTTGATTGTTAAAGATTTTTCATGGACGCAGACACAGCCGTTGGTGTATATCAGCGTTCCTTTAAAGGGAATTAAAGTGGGCAAAGGAGATATATTAGCCACGGACGAATACCTGAAGGTAAAACTCTTCGAGGATTTTGATAGCCCTGGCTTTGCGGCTGCCTGTGTTCCGTATATTGACTGATGACGCTTTTCTGTTTCAGGTCAATTTCTCTCCTTTTTTGTTTGAAGTTTTCCTCTTTGAACCCATAGACGATGAAAAAAGCGTGGCAAGAATTAGCAAGGGAGTGGTCGTGTTTACGTTGCACAAAAAGGAAGCGAGGATGTGGGAACAGCTGACCCTGAAGGACGGTGTGTGATCATTGGTGACGTGCTGATTGTGTTTAATGCTACTTTCCCAACAATCTCAACTTATTATACTTAATATAAGTTATTCATATGGAGCTGGTGGGCAATGTCCTGATTATGGCTCTGGTTTTAATCTGAAGGCCCATACCTTGAATTGGTACAGTAAAAATGAGATAGTAGTAGTAGTAGTAGTAATAATAATAAAATAATAATAATCATAATAATAATTGACTTTTATTCATTTTTATCTCAGCGGACCCGGAGAAAATGAAGGCGATCAGATGCAGAGCCGTGATCAAAATTCAGGAAACGCATAATGAAGAGTTAAAAGTCAAAGCTGTGAAAGAACAAGAAGAAAAAAAATATGCATTACACACTATGATGAAGGTATGGAATGGTCACTGTTTCTCACTGTATATGGAGTAAAATATCTTGTACGCTTATTTCCAGTGAAACTTTTCACATTGCCTTCCTGCTCCTGTGTAGTTCAGTGAGCTTTGGAACACTATTTCAGATGGAGGAAGAAGAGAGGGCCAGGATTGAGAAAATCAAAGCTGAGGAACGTGATAGAGCCACAGCAGAGCTGGAGGCATGGAAATTTAAACAGAAGCAAGAGGCTGAGGAGCAAGAAGCTCAAAGAATGCATCAAATGAAAAAGCTGGAGGAAGAGAAAAACAGGCGGTTCAGTCACAAGTCTGCTGCACCTTCCAAACATACAAGGACAGAAAAATGTAGTAAGACAAATTTTACAAAATTTAAAAGCAAGGAATCTCTTTTAAATCCTGGCCAAAGATGTCCAGTGTGCAACTGGACAACTACATGCCTCCCACCATTTAATGTAATGTGGTCTAAAAGAACATTTTTAAAACTAATATAAACTGTACCTACCTTAAATGCTATAAATTGTATTGATTCGCTTGATAATACAGTTTGACGCAGACATTCAAATAAAATGCAATATTTATACATTTAAGATTCAGTATGTCACTTTTTTTTAACAAGTGCAGTCCTCTTACCTCTGAATATTGATTAGAGTCCTTAACCAAAGAGGTTTAATGCCCCTATCACAGATCTTAGTTGTTGAATTTTTCATTCCAATTTTAAAAAAAAATCACATTTCCTATTACACAGGCCAGCAAGCTGAGTCCAGTAAGAAGAAACAGGTGGCTTTGCCTGCTCCAAGGTCCTTGTGCACTATCAAAATCAAGTTTACCCCACGGGTATTCCCAACAGCCCTACGAGAATCCAAAATAGCTGAGGAAGAGGAGGTAGGAAGTCTAATTTTAAACTCAAAAAAGTCACATTATTCTTTATTACATCAGTAGCAAAGGTTGTTTAAAGGCTTGCTCATCAGGTAGGATAGTGGTGTGAGCTGACACCTTTGGTTCCAGAAGACCCAGGTTTAAATTTTACCTCCTGCTTAAGTGCCCTTTAGCAAGGCACTTATACCAGTAAAAATGACCAAGCTATATAAATGGATTTATTATTGTAAGTGGCTTAACAGTGTAAGTTGTTTTGGTAAAATACATCAGATAAATTAGTAAACATAAATGTTAGATGGGTGTCAGTGTTCCATGACCACAAATACAAATAACTTGCAATATGTTGGTGAAATAGCTTTTTGACTGCTTCCCCGCTGGCCCTCATTCCATGTACCTCACTATGTTTGAAAGTGGCTTAAAAAGCAAGCGGAAGCCAGACACGCAGTCAGCGAAGATGTACCGGAATTGAAGGACCTGAAGGACGAAGAAAGGAATCCTGACTGGCTTAAAGAAAAGGGGAAGTAAGCAGGACAGCTTTCCTTTATCAAGTTACAACTGCTTGAAAATATTGTGTGGTATTTTACTTTATTCCTTGTTTTTAGCAAATTATTTGCAACTGGGAACTACCTGGCTGCTATCAATGCCTACAATCTGGCTATTAAGCTGAACAGAAACATACCGTCCTTATACTTAAACCGTGCAGCTTGTAACCTGAAGCTGAGGAACCTCCACAAAGCAATAGAGGATTCCTCTCAAGTGAGTTCCTTGGTTTGAATAAGATGATAAACATGGACCTTTACTGATGTAGGAAATTTGTTTAGAAATTCAAATTTTTACCCTAGCAAAATATTACATTTTCAGAAATATTAAAAGTTATTTCTTTGGCAGGCACTTGACTTATTGACACCAGCAGTTGCTGACAATGCTGATAGCAGAATGAAAGCCCATGTGAGACGAGGAACAGCTTTCTGTGAACTGGAACTGTTTGTTGAAGGTGAATGCTGAGCAAAAATTGCATTATTTCTGTCTGTATCGTACCACTCCTTTGCTGTCCCTGCCAGCTAACATTTTCATCTTGTCTTCCACATGTAAGGGTGAAGAAGAACAGGAAGCAATAGTAACATCTTATGATGGGCTGTGCATCACCACAATAACAAAACCTGTTCCTCTAGCTGCTGTTTGCTTCTGGGTTCTGTTTTAGAACCAAACAGCATACAAAACATTCACTCTGCTTGCTTTTTTCCCCCACACTCTTTACAGCTGTACTAGTCAGCATTTATTTTCTTTGCATGACTTGACATGATAGATGAAGGAAATAGAAACACTAACATTGAGTTGGTATGAGCTGACAATTTTTATTTGAACTATATGAATACACTTGTCAGTGATTTGAGGAACTACAACATATTTCAGGGTGTGTTTCAGTTTTTTCTTCTGAAACTTTTTGACAGGTCTTCAGGATTATCAAGCTGCTCTGAAGATCGATCCTCACAATGAAGCAGTACTTTCTGACGCAGAGAAGATCAGACAAATCATTCAAGGAAGTCTGTCTAAACCTTCAGATGTCGAGAAGAAAGTATAGACAGTGCAGCTTCTCACTGCTTTACAAAATACAAGCTATAATCTGCCTTCAAAACAGATGATTTTGTTCCAGAGACTGTGTTCAAATAGTTTTGACTTGCGTAGAAATTAGTTGTCAAAAAACAATTCTTCTGCTAACTGCAAACCTCACATGATTGTTTACAAGTTTCAATAAAAGCTATAACATCCAGCAACATACAGGGAAAACAGATGTGTTGATAAAGGTGCGGTTTTAACCCATGTTTACTGGACTGTGTTTTGTAAATTAGGGTAGTCATACACTCTGCTCCTATCCAAGCTCGTATTGAAAGAGTTATTGCGATACATCCCACATTTTCCAAGGTCTAAGGAAAATGCCTGTGACAGGGGGTGATAGGTGCAGGGAGCAGACTCATGTGTTGGAGGGAGCAGCCCATAGTCGCTGGACGTTGTCTTGAAGAAAAGGTGCTGAGGTTTAGCAGAAGTTCCTGAAGATGAAGAAGTTGATGTAGGAGCAGCTGAAAGGACTGGATTCATCATACAAGAAAAAACCGAGTTGCCAGGGTCGGTGCATTGAGTGGCTCGCAACATCTTGTATTTTCAAAGGGAATGCCTTTTCACCTTCAAAAAACATAACAGAGATGTGTTTGTGACAACCATTGACTAACGATTTCTTATAAGTAACCGGATGTGTTTTAAATAATGAGAATCAGAGTACATTCAAATAAAATGAGTTAAAATAATCCCTGTTCTCTGTAAATCATCTTGGACAAACGTGTCAGCCAGCTAAATAAATAAATGAACGAAAACCACATCAACCACCAGGCCCCTGTTTGTGTATCCTATCCTATTCATTATAGACTTCCTGCCAATTACGCCAGAGTAACCAGGTTGCGTTCCATAATTTGATCATTAGAAGATTTTTGTGTTGTGGTGTAATAAAATAAATAATCCAGCCGCAAGGGGATGCAGAAACTAGTGCATTTTTTTGTGCCGGTCCCAAGCCCGGAAATGGAGAGGGTTGCGTCAGGAAGGGCATCCGGCGTAAAAATTTTGCCAAACCAAATATGCGGACAAAAATAGAAATTTCCAAACCGGATCGGTCGAGGTCCGGGTTAACAACGACCGCCACCAGCACTGCTAGCCAACAGGGTGCTGGCGGAAATTGGGCTATTGTTGGCCGAAGTAAGAGAAGAGGCCAAAGGAAAAGAGGAGGAAGGCATGTCCAGAGGAAGGAGGAGAGGGGGAAGGTTAAGAGAGTGGACGTGAGGGTAGGAACTTTGAATGTTGGTAGTATGACTGGTAAAGGGAGAGAGCTTGCTGATATGATGGAGAGAAGGAAGGTTGATATATTGTGTGTGCAGGAGACCAAATGGAAGGGAATTAAGGCTAGGTGCATCGTAAGGGGGTTTATACTGTTTTACCATGGTGTGGATGGGAGGAGAAATGGGGTAGGGGTTATCCTGAAGGAACAGTATGTTAAGAGTGTTTTGGAGGTGAAGAGAGTGTCTGACAGAGTGATGGTTATGAAACTGGAAATTGATGGTGTGATGATGAATGTTGTTAGTGCATATGCCCTGCAAGTTGGGTATGAGATGGATTTGAAAGAAGAATTCTGGAGTGATATGGACGAAATAGTGAAGAGTACCCGAGGGAGAGAGAGTGGTGATTGGAGCGGATTTCAGTGGGCATGTTGGTGAAGAGAACAGAGGAGATGAGGAGGTGATGGGTAGGAATGGTGTCAAGGAGAGGAACACAGAAGGTCAGATTGTGGATTTTGCAAAAAGGATGGATATGGCTGTGGTAAACATATTTTAAGAAGAGGGAGGAACACAAGGTGATGTATAAGAGTGGAGGAAGATGCACACAGGTGGATTATATCTTATGCGGGAGGGCCAGACTGAAGGAGATTGTAGACTGCAAAATGGTGGCAGGGGAAAGTGTAGTTAGGCAGCATAGGATGGTAGTTTGTAGGATGACATTGGAGATCAAAAAAAGAAGGAGAGCGAGGGCAGAACCAAGGATCAAATGGTGGAAGTTGAAAAATGAAAACTATAAGGTGGACTTCAGGGAGGAATTAAGACAGGCATTGGGTGACAGTGAAGAGTTGCCAGTGAACTGGGCATCTACAGCACAAGTGGTAAGGGAAGCAGCTAGGAGCTTGGTGTGACATCTGGACAGAAGAAGGAGGACAAGGAAACCTGGTGGTGGAATGAGGAAGTACAGGAGAGTATACCAAGGAAGAGGCTGGTGAAGAAGAAGTGGGATAGACATATCGATGAAGAATGTAGACAGGAGTACAAGGAGATGAGGCGTAGGGTGAAGAGAGAGGTGGCAAAGGCTAAAGAAAAGGCGTATGGTGAATTGTATGAGAGGTTGGATACTAAGGAGGGAGAAAAGGACCTGTACCGATTGGCTAGGCAGAGGGACCAAGCTGGGAAAGATGTGCAGCAGGTTAGGGTGATAAAGGACAGCAATGGAAACGTATTCACAAGTGAGGAGAGTGTGTTGTGCAGGTGGAAAGAGTACTTTGAGGGGCTGATGAATGAAGAGAATGAGAGCAAGAGAAGGTTGGATTATGAATAGGGGAGTGCAATGGATTAGCAAGAAGGAAGTTAGGACAGCTATGAAGAGGATGAAGAATGGAAAGGCTGTTGGTCCAGATGATATACCTATGGAAGTGTTTAGGAGAGATGGCAGTGGAGTTTTTAACCAGATTGTTTAATGTAATCTTAGAAAGTGAGACGATGCCTGAGGAGTGGAGAAGTAGTGTACTGGTACCAATTTTTAAGAATAAGGGTGATGTGCAGAGCTGTAGTAACTACAGAGGGATAAAACTGATCAGCCACAGCATGAAGTTATGGGAAAGAGTAGTGGAAGCTAGGTTAAGAAGGGAGGTGATGATTAGTGACCAGCAATATGGCTTCATGCCAAGAAGGAGTACTACAGATGCGTTGTTTGCTCTGAGGGTGTTGATGGAGAAGTACCGAGAAGGTAAGAAGGAGTTGCATTGTGTCTTCGTGAACTTAGAGAAAGCATATGACAGGGTACCTAGAGAGGAGCTGTGGTATTGTATGAGGAAGTCGGGGGTGCCAGAAAAGTATGTGGTACAGGATATGTACAAGGACAGTGTGACAGTGGTGAGGTCTGGGGTAGGAGTGACAGATGCTTTCAGGGTGGGGGTAGGATTACATCAAGGATCAGCTTTGAGTCTTTTCTTCTTTGCAATGGTAATGGACAGGTTGACAGATGAGATCAGACAGGAGTCACTGTGGACTATGATGTTTGCAGATGACATTGTGATCTGTAGTGAGAGTAGGGAGCAGGTTGAGGAGACCCTGGAGAGGTGTAGATATGCTCTAGAGAGAAGAGGAATGAAGGTCAGTAGGACTAAGACAGAATACATGTGCATAAATGAGAGGGAGGACACCAGAATGGTGAGGATGCAGGGAATAGAGTTGGTGAAGGTGGGTGAATTTAAATACTTAGGATCAACAGTCCAGAGTAATGGGGAGTGTGGAAGAGAGGTAAAGAAGAGATTACCGTCAGGGTGGAGTGGGTGGAGAAGAGTGTCAGGAGTGATTTGTGACAGAAGGGTACCAGCAAGAGTGAAAGGGAAGGTCTATAAGATGGTAGTGAGACCAGCTATGCTTTATGGGTTGGAGACGGTGGCACTGACCAAAAGACAGGAGGCAGAGCTAGAGGTGGCAGAGTTAAAGATGTTAAGGTTTGCATTGGGTGTGACGAGGATGGACAGGATTAGAAATGAGTATATTAGAGGGGCAGCACAGGTTAGACGGTTTGGAGACAAAGTCAGAGGCGAGATTGCATTGGTTTGGACGTGCAGAGGAGAGAAACGTGATATATCGGGAGAAGGATGCTAGGGATGGAGCTGCCAGGCAAGAGGAAGAGAGGAAGGCCTAAGAGGAGATTTATGGATGTGGTGAAGGAGGACATGCAAGTGGTGGGGGTGACGGAGAGAGATGCAGAGGACAGGAGGAAGTGGAAGCTTTTGATCCGCTGTGGCGACCCCTAACGGGAGCGGCCGAAAGAAGAAGAAGAAGCTGTAATAACAAAATAAATTAAGATAAATAAAAAAGTTTGTTAAAGGTTTTTTTGAAAAGTTAAGTGAAGACCATTTAAGTAAACTTGTATCTTATCTCATTGTCAGCGTAGATGGCTTGACAGTGACTAGGGTGAAATCAATCAAGTTCTTAGGCATCTCAAACTATGAGCTAACATGATCTCATATGTAAAAAAAGGGCCCTTCAGGGGATTCGTTTTAAATTAAGAAAATTCCAAGAGGCAAAAGTACTTCTACGCTGCCTTTATGGAGTACATCCTCCTCATCTCCTCCATAAATGTCTGGTTTGCAGAAGCCACTGCAGCCGATAAGGCAAGGTTATAATAATGAGGACCATTTGGCTGGGAGCTGCCCAAACAGCAGCTTCTCTGAAACTCCAGGACCTGAACGCAGGCAGACCCTTCCCACCTCAGCCATAACATTTTCCAAGCCCTCACTTCTGGAAGGCTGTGCAGGGCAAATAGGACTCAAAACACCCAGACACAAAATCAGCCTTTTCCCTCAGTGTCCCTTGAGAATAATAATTCATCACTCTTGAATAAACATTAAGATTCTTTTTGTTCCTCCATCTCATATGGTGCTTCATACTCTAGACAACTGCTCTATTTGCACCATGATTATTGCATTCATTTAAAACTGTTGCTTTAATGTTGTAAAATGCCTGCAATGACTGTGTATGCAGTAGCACTTGAGGATAGCATTATCTTCTTAAATTAAACAAATACAATACGGTTATAGTTTAAAAAAAGCTTATATTAACATCCCGATTATGTACTTTTGACAAATTTAACTAGTTTAGTTACATTTAAACAAATATTTGAGTAACAGTTAAATAGAAGGTTAATGTTGCTGGTTTGGTTAGTTTTCTAGCTGAGCTTTAGAAATACCATAGCCAGGTGAATAATAAGGTGGTTTGCTGCGCTGTAACTGTTTTTACTACACATGCCACGTACCTGAACTGCAGGCAACAAGGAAAGATCCGCTTGACGACAAGGAAAGACCACAAATTATAGTTTCTTCGGGTTATGGTTACGTTGTCATAGCAACAAAATCTTATTGGCTAGCATGGCGATCACATGGCCCGGAAACATAGTTCACGCAGTTTGCTGAAAATACGTCTCGGGAAATGTAGTTTGTGCGTCCATAAATTTTAGAAAACCTTTGAGGCGAAATACAAATAAAAGACTACATTTCCCACGCGTCCTTCTGACTGCAACTCGGTTTATTATCTCGTTCGAACGTCTGTGTTGTTGTTGATGATGATGGTGGTGTAAGTTGTGACGGAGCAGATCCAGCCTGTCGCCTATAGAAGGAGCTTCTCAGTTGCGCCTTGTAGCGCCGCTGTCACCCCTCGCATTATATAGGACACCGTACGCGCCGCGGTAAGCGCTAGGCGAAATAGCCGTGTTTCTGTTCTGCTAGATGCATTCGGTCAGGTTGGTTTCCGGTTGATGTTCTCATCTCCGCCCGAGATCTGCGTCCCCGCACCGCATCCTCGTTTCTGCGTGTTTTCGCGGCGTGCGCTGGAAATGAATTGAACGCGAATGTGTTTTGTGTCCGAGAGCAGCTGCTGATGGCGCTGATGCGCTGAGGCCGGAGGTGTGCAGTGCGAGTGCGAGTGAGGGTGAGAGTGTGTGTTTTGCGAGCGATTTCCCCCGTGAGATCTGCATCTGTCTAACATGTTCAAGTCCGACGCGTGTTACATTACATAATGTCGCGCTGGCCTGATGCGGCGCAGCCTGTCGTTGCCCCATTAAAGCTTGTCAACTGAAATAGCAAACAGAATGCGGCGAATGAACTGCCACTTCGAGTCGTTCCTAAGTCGGGTTGCATGCAGGCACGGTTCCCAGAACGTGCGAGAACAGTTTTCCCCCAAAATCCACGTCACACGACCAGTAAGTGCCCTAAGGATCAGGTGTCGGGATAAACCAGAAATGAACATAATTTAAGGAGGGAGGGAGATGAGGAGAGTGACTCGTGACCCCTGGTAAATATTTCTGTTTAGGTGGTCGTTTTATCTGATTTGATTTTTTTTTTTTTTTGAAGGAGTGGTCATTCTATTCAGAATGCTATTCAGAAAATAATGACAAGATATATATCATTATATTCTCTGCTTATATATATATATATAAGCAGAGAACATAATGATGTAATATCTTGTCATTGTTTTCTGAATAGCATTTATTATATTGCAAACTGTCATCCTGTTGTCAGGCTGTAGGGGAGCAGCAGGCAGGGAAGTCCTTCACCTTTTTCCTGAGCATTCCTAATGGATTGTATGTGATTTATTGGCTGTTTAATATTGTGGGCAACAGCGTTGTTGTGAATGCATTGGACTTGTATCTTATCTCATTGTCAGCGTAGATGGCTTGACAGTGACTAGCCAGAAGATTGTGAATTCAGACACTTAAATATGTGCATTTACCAGATGCTTGGAGCAGTATATTAAATTTTTTTTACATTTTCCTTGCAGGTGGCAGTAAGATGTCTGAGAGCTCGAGTGACACCGAGTCTTCTTGCGGATGGACCATAATAAGCAATGAGGTGAGTTTTCCAGTCAGAATAGGGATGAGCATTGCAAGATGTAACATTTAGTAAATGAGGGCTGATCTAAAAATACAAAGAATTTTTTTTCAGTTCTGAGAGCGGAATAAAGTTCTTAGTGTTTTTTGACAACCCTAAGCAGTATTAAAATCAGGTGTTAATGCATATGGTTTACTCTGGATTTGGCAGTTCTGCTGAGCCAATGCATTTATAAAATATCAAATTAGATAATTGGCTTTTTGAACAAATGTTTATATTTATCAGGGGACTCAAGTCTCTACTCATAGTTTAAACACGTGTACTGTGCCGTTTTTAGGGTTCAGACATTGAGACTTTGGGGCCCGAGAATGGCCCTGATGTTAGCCCTGAGGCTGGACCTTATGGTGGACCAGAGGGAGGACCTGATGTTGGACCTGATAGCAGACCTGAAGTTGGGCCTGACAGAGGACCTGAATTTTGCCCAGATGTAGCCGATTCCCCCATTGCACAAAAGCAGGACAAACCAGGTGTGTTTCGAGACAGCGGCCTGTTAACTGTCACTTATCTCAGCCTACTCTTTTGCTATTCTTTGGTATTTTTTAGTAATTTGTATTGCTGAGGTCAGTAAGTGAAATTTAAATATTGAAGCGTTGGAGACATTAATGAATAAAACATTGATTATGGATCTTAAACATCGTGTGATATCAGTATCATGCCTTATTTTTCTCCACATTTTTAGCAGAATGTAGCAAAAAGCCATCTCCCGAGTCCACCCTAAAGGAGGAGGTGTCAGATGAGACCCAACCTGTTTTAGAAGTAAATAATCTTAATAGAATTCTCACACCTCTTTGTGTTTGAATGACTATATTTTGCAGAAGGAAACTTGTAACTCTGTCTGTTTTTATACTTGTTTTTCATTGTCATTTCTGAAAAGTAAACTTCAGTGATTATGAAATGCGTGGTCCTTTCCCTTTCCAG
Source organism: Heterotis niloticus (assembly GCA_018136845.1). NCBI lineage: Eukaryota > Metazoa > Chordata > Actinopteri > Osteoglossiformes > Osteoglossidae > Heterotis > Heterotis niloticus. The sequence goes on from CM030904.1 coordinate 10,384,976, forward strand.
GCTGGCAACGAAGCGGCAGTGGAGGAGCAGGTGACCCTGTGCTCGTCTAGTGATCACTCGGACATCATTACGCTGGAGCCGTCAAAGATGGAGGAGCAGACAGAGGTGGAAGAGAGCTCAGTGGTGCCTGAGGAGCTCTACCTGGGCACCTCCTCCAGCAGCCAATATGCTTTCAGCACAGCAGAGAGCACCAGTAAGCAGAAGCAACACATCTCTCCATGGGACTTCAAAGGCAGCCTGCCTTCCTTTCTGTCAGCCATTGCTGTTGTGTAGTATGAAATGTGTTCTAGTAATGATAAAGACACCGTTAACTGCAAACAGTGCTGAAAGGACAGAACCTATGGAAGAAGAAAGATCAGACGAACAAGAGAAATTGTTTTACCTTTTTCATTTCAAATGCAGGTTTGATGAGTCACTGGATGCTTCCTCAGAGTCTCAGGGACTTTGGTGATCGCCTGAAATGGCATCTGTCTGGCAGTCGCTCATTTCCAGGTTTCCCCGTTGAAGTGAACCTGATAGCGTGGCTCACTTGCTCAACCCAGCACGGGCCTTCAGAGCCCCTGATAAGCAGCTGTCAGGCTTCACTCTGCGTGGGCATATAAACAAGCCCTGGCGCTTTGAACGTCCTGCTGGTTTTGTAACCCCTAGTAAATGCCTGGGTGTGTTTGGTGCTTGGATTTCAGCATGTTGTATATCTGGGTCTGCTCCCTGACAAAGCAGAAACAACACAAATGTGTTAGTGATTGTATACCACACTTTATTTAAATACTGGACCCATTTCTTTTTTGAACCTCTTTCTTTTCACTGTCCTTCATGTAGCAAAGTACACAATTTTCCTTGTTAAAGGTGTGACTCATGCCTAACCTGCTAAGGTTTAGCTTCTTGAGAGTCCAGCGAGTGTAACTGACTTGGGTTGGACCATATGAGCCATTACAATCTATCAAAAGGAATCCAGAGCCACTGCTGTTCATTGCCCTCATAATTTTAGGCTTTGATTAACTGCTTTGAACCGCCTCTGTACTAAAACCTGATACGGTGGACATCCTGTTTACTTCCCAAATGTTCCTTAATGCAATACCGTGGTGATTTCTTAATCAGTTTTTGCAGCGTTTGTGTTGAGTAGAACTGCTGGACAGGTGGACAGCTGACAAACATGTAATTTTGTTTCTTCTCCATTATAATCCAGCACTGTGATCCGTATGACTTTGTATGGTTATTTTCTCAGCCTCCTGCAGTGCTGAGCTCAGAGACCAAGTGTGTTTAATTAGTTATCAGCTGTAGAGGTCATAGATGGTGTATGTTCTCTGTCACTGGGTTTACTGGAGCATGTTCAAGAGAAGCCCTTTTTCTACTGTGGCTTGGCTAAAATTAGTAGTCTTACAGTAGTTGGCTAAATGCACCAGTTCTTTGCACCTGATCTGCCAAGACAAGAGTGTGCTGCATGGAGCTCTTGATAAATAAGAGCATTTACTGTGATAACCAAAACCACTGGAAAGCAGCAAAGTTCTTTGGTCAGCAAATACTAATGTGCTGGAGTCAGGGAGGGGTGTGTTGTGGTGGTGCATTGGATTAGACGAACCTTGCTAGGGGCAGTTTAATTCTGGCCGTATCTGTGGGTTGGCAGGTCTTGTGCTGAGCATGGTGTGCAAGTGTGACTTCTCAGTGGTATCTGGCTGTAGCTCGGAATAAACTAGCTGTAGTCGTGAATGTTGGTCCATTCCTTTCTATCATGTTGCTGCTATGATTTTTGTGCCCCCGCAGGGTTCCCGGTGTCGCCTCCTAGGGGAGACTCAAGCAGCAGCGAGGACGAGGGGGGCGAGCATCCCAATTCGATCCTGAGGAGGCGCAGGACCAGGAGGAGCACAGCCACTGTGTCTGAGACGGAGGATGTGCAGCCGCAACCACAAGAGCAGCAGGAACCACAGGGGCATCCTGAGCTGCAGGAGCCCCATGTGGTACCTCCTCGTGGACAAGTCAGCAGCACCCTCAACAAGTGCATCTTACTGGCCCTGGTCATCGCCATCAGCATGGGCTTTGGCCACTTCTATGGTGAGAGCCATGCACCTCCTATGCTGTGAATTATTGGTTTATCGGCTTGATACGCCTCATGTGGCTTATACATCAATTTTAAGCCATTTTATTAAAGAGAATTGTGAAAGAAGGAGGAAGAAAGGCAGTGTAATTGAATCCAAGGTTAGTCTTAAACTGTGCTCAAAAACTAGAGAGGGACTGTTTATTATTACCTTTTTTTTTACTGATGAGTGTTGGTTAGCACCAATAATGCGCTGAACTTGGGAGTGTTGTAGGCCCCAGAAGACCTGGCATTTGGGGGTGTTACTTTCTGCCTCACTAAGCATTCAATATTGCTCATGCAAGTGTTGAAAACATGTGCATCCCCCCAGCATCACAGTAAATTTGATGTATCACATGCAAGAGTGGTTCTTTCTGTGGGCTCTGCGCTGCCAGGGTATTTCAAGCTTGACCGTGAGAATAAAGCAACAGTATGCTTTGTTTGCTTCTTCTAGTAACTGGTTTTTCAGAAAGTTATGTGTTTTTTTTTTTTTTTTTTTTTTTTTTTTTTTTTTTTTTTTGCTTTACAGGGAAATTTGAAGGTATGTAATAGTGTGATTGGGTTAGATTGCCTGAATAGATAAAGGCAGTCATGCATGTACTCACAAAGACAGTCTGGGGAAGGTGAACCCAGTCTGGTCATGTTGGAGGTTCAGTGTTAAGGCATGGGGCAGCTGTCTTTCTGGTGCTTTTGTGCAGTAGTCCAGCGTGTGGATGTTGTTGGAGTCCTGTGTTTGTGGCATAGAGTGGGGCAGAGAATATTACAGCTTCCCCCCAGGATGCAGCACCTCCTTCACCTATGGTGAACCAGAGAATCTTTCCCTGCTCCAAGTCTTTAGTGTTTGGATTGAGATAAATACAGACTTGCACGCTGCTTTTCACAATGGGTTTGGCTGCTGAGCAGATGATTCCTCATGCTGTGTGACTTTATGATATTGACCATGAAGTGTGTGTGTGTGTTATTTCTGAAAAGATAAGGTAGTGACAAAATTACACATCTGTTGTCTTGGGCATCTTTAACACTTTACGTTGTAACTGCTTTCTTTGTTTTCTTTATTTTCTGGAGCCATGTTGTCTGTGTACACAACATGGGGTGAATTAAATTTATGTTTTCGGTCTTACAGGGACAATGCAGATTCAGGAGAGGCAGAAGATTGTTGAGAAGTTCCGAGTGAACGAGCTGATGGATAACAAAAGGGGTTTGCAGCAGTGCCACATGGAACAAGACATTGCTGGAAAGAACAAGGTTAGCAACATGCCTGAAACAAAACAAAAAAAAAAAGTGTCAGGTCCTAGCATCCCAATCAAAAGCACTTAATGCACCAGAGCTTTAGTCAGTTTGACAGAACAAATAGTAATCATGCATAATTTGTTGGGCATTTTTGAAACAGACAAAATTAAGTATGATTTGTTCGTTGATAATATTTAATGCTGTTTTGGGGAGAGCTGTTGTGGGCTTCATGTATTATGGGACTTAGATGGAGCAAACAGACCTTTCTGTCCCATCGCTCTCCATCCTGCTCTGTTGTTTGTGGTTGCATCTTCTCCTGTTTCTTTGTGGTTTGTCTTGTCATCTGTGGTGAACTTTCATATTACACCTCTTTCAAACTCGGTTCTCCTTTTCTACATGTGGTGAAGTACAACATGCTGAAAGATGACTTCTTGAAACTAGTTGTCCAGTTAAACAGTTACATTTAGCAGTAAATAAATAAGAAAAACTTTTTTTTTTTTTTTTGCAGATTTATTTATTTATTTTTTTAAATATATATATATTTTTTATTTTATTATTTTTTTTTTTGGAACGTTTTTTGTGCTGACTTGATACTCGGGTTAGCTTAATGATATCTAAAGCATGAAAAGTAGGCTATATATAAAACATTCTTAAACTGTAGAATTTATTATGGCTGTTGTGATGCTTTCTACTAGATTGTCTGCATTTTTTAAAGCAAACCAAATGCAATACAAAAGTGTCCAAAATGAAGCTGAATCATTTTACCAGAGGTACAGTAAGAAGAACTGAGCAGCAGGTAGCACAGTGGTTAAAGTTGCCCCTTGAAGCAATGGTGTTCAAATGCCACTCCTGCTGTAATTCCCTTGATCAACATATTTAAAGGCTGCAGCAGGAAAAATGCGCAGCGCTGTAAGTTGCCTTGCAAAAATTGTCAGTTAGTGAATCGATAACAAAAAGTTTTGAACCATTGAACAGAGAAGTGTTTCTATTTTTTTCTCTACTTTGCCAAACAAACTTGCACTTTCGATGGACTTTCTGCAATGCTGCTCATCATGTGAACCTCCCAGCGCTGAGGGAGCGAGGCCATAGCTGTGCTTTGCTGAAGGCCATGGCTGTACCCAATGATAGTGACGCTGTTTCCACACATCTAGGAAGTGGTTGAGCGGCTGCGGGAGGACCTAGAGGAAAAGAGCAGCATGCTGTTGTCCCTCACAGGGATTATGGATAAAATAACTAAAGAGAACCAACAGCTCAGATTGAAACAGGCTGAGCTACAGGTAACTTATTAATATCATAGCAATTCAAGACACTAACGTAAATGAATTTACGGATAAAATTGTGACGTTGTCAGTACATTTCGACAGCAGATTTCACCAGTGTTGACTGTGTTGATTTTGTCCTGGATCTCAGTTTGCTGTGTCTTGTTCCATCATCATGTTTGCATAGTGCAAGGTAAGTATTTTTAGAGATAAATGTTAAAGTAAAATGCTTAACCTTATTTGGGTGGAGGAAGAAAGACATGGATGGGTTGTTGAAGAGTGTAGGATGCACACATTTTTCATTTCTGTCTTCCAATCAGGCTGAGAAGGAAGACCTCTCATTACATTTGAAGCTCACAGAGGAAGAGAAAGCTGAGATGGAGTCTCATCAGGCACACCTGGCAACTGAGAACCGGCACTTGAAAAGCTCACTGGAGCGAGAAGAGGAGTCCGTGTCCACGCTCCAAGAGGAGCTGCGAAACCTCCGTGCACAAATCAGGAGCCTGGAGGAGAAGGGGGCAGGTGCAGACTCCATTTTATCTGAGAACCAAAGGCTGAAGGATCACCTGGAGGATGAGAGGCAGCGCATTCGCGGCTTCCTCAGCCAAAAGGAGGCGCTGATGGCTGAAGCGCAAATGCTGCGAAGGGAGCTGGACAAGGAGCGCAGGGTGACGGACCGACTAAAGGAGGAGGTGGCACAGTTAAGCAGAAGGAGCACTGGGGCTGGTGGGGCAGCAGACACAGAGACCGAGGAACTGCAGGCCCGTCTGCTGGAACTTGAGAAGAAGCTCAACTTCGAGCAGCAACGCAGTGACTTATGGGAAAGGCTGTATGTAGAGACCAAAGAAGAGAGGACAAAGGGAGACAGCGAGCTGAGGGTAAAAAAACCCAAGGAAGGTATGATGAGCAAGGTGAAAGAGACTTTTGATGCCATGAAGAATTCCACTAAAGAGTTTGTACATCATCACAAGGAGCAGATTAAGAAAGCCAAAGAGGCTGTTAAGGAAAACCTTCGGAAGTTCTCAGACTCTGTGAAGTCCACTTTTCGGCATTTCAAGGACTCTGCCACGCACATATTTGACAAGGCACGGCGTCCTCACCAGAGGAGATTCCATGAGAGAAAGGATGCCAGAGCTGAGCGCTGTGAGAAGCAGCAGGACTGTTCTGGACACACCAAACATAAGAACTTGGATGATAAGTTCTGGCCGCAAAAGCCCCTGCATCGACACCCAAGAAAGTCTACTGTTGACACTTTTGAGGAAGGCTCCAACACAAGAAAGACAGGAGCCAAAGTCCCTGAAGATACAGAACAGGGACATTCTAGGAGAGCAGCCAAAGGATGCTCTGGTGTGTTTGACTGCGCTTACCAAGAGTCGATGAGCCTCTTCAACAAAGCTTTGGAACCCATCCGGGCTGACGAGTTCACCCAGCTAATCCACAGCTACCTCCAGCAAGAGGTGGACCACTTCCACCATTGGAGGGAGCTGGAGAGCTTCATCAATGGTTTCTTTCATAATGGTGTGTTCATACATGATCAGATGTTGTTCACAGACTTCGTGAGTGGAGTGGAAGACTACCTGGAGGACATTGATGAGTACCAGCGTTATGATGATGATGTGTTTGAGGATCTTGATGACTATGTCTACACGCACTTCTTTGGAGATACCTATTCAAAACAGTATGGGCCAAGGTGAGGGATTTTTCTTACAATAAATCCATAATTATGTTCGACATCCATATATGGATTAAATTCGATAACTGGAATGGAAAGGAGTCTAGGAGGAGCAAAAGGGTTAATTTGAGCTTGCTTAATTCCTTGCATGCGTTGAAGTGCAGCCGTCACGCTCATGACTTGCTTAGAGCCCGGTGCCTTCCATGATGTCAGACGGTTTGCCAAGCTTTTCTGTCATTTGTTAAAAAGGCAGTAATTCCGACTGATCTGCATGAATGGTGAAGATTAAAAAAGACAACAAAACTGAACGGGCAATATAGTATGTGTATCTGGAAATATTTATATATACACTTTTGTATGTTTGCATCTGCCCTTTCTGTTTTTAAATTCACAGCAGACCATTTGAAAGGTCAATGTCAAAGGCCGATAAGGAGGACGGAGTGCCCAGGCACCGACAGCAGCACAAGCACCTGCGGGCTCAGCCGCGTCCCCAGGCCGAGAGGAAGTGGAGTAGGCCTGGGCGCACCTCTGGGAGACACGTGGCAAACGTTAAAATAGAGCTTGGCCCAATGCCATTTGATCCAAAATATTAAAAAAACAAAACACTTAGCTAATGAAACAATTTTTATGATATCTTAATATAAATTTTTATTGTTGCTGCAGTTGCATAGGTGTATTTGAAGAAAAGATAGTTAATTTCTCCTTTTTTGTGTTATTTGCACTTTTTTTTTTTTTTTTTTTTTTAAAAATGGATTTGAGATCGCAGCTCTGGCACTTGAATGGTTTTTTGTGTCATGTCTCGGTCAGATTGTCCGTTGTCTTTATTTCCTTTTCAAGTGGTGTGCACACAGGAAAAGAAATGTTGCAATGTTGCTCTGTAAATTATTGACACTGAGGTTAATGTATTTTAATTTACCTTGTGCGGAGTAGCTTTGAACTCCTTAGTTTAAAAAAAAAAAAAAGTTTGCTGTTAAGGTTCGTACTTGTTAATGCTTGCATCTTCTTTGTGGGTTAGGCTGGCAATGCAACCTTCTCAAAGTACCTGTCTGACTGGAATACTGAACTGAGCTTTTTTTACTATGTAAATGCAGTCTGCTAGATGATAATTTGCTGTTAATTGCAATAAGCAAGCTTGCCACTAAGCTTTAAAGTTAAAAGTTTAGTAACTGGATATCCCTTACTGGTAATTGGAGAACTTCATTGCTACAGTGCGATTCAATTCAAAATTTTCTTTAAAAATATTTGCTATTTTACAGCATGTTAACCCAAAATACAAGAAGAGGACCAAAGGTTTGTGGAAGTAGGCTTTGTTTTCAAAAATATATTATTTTGTATATTATCAAAGCTTGGAAATGAATGGAATTAAATATTGATTTTTCAAAGCTTGTACCATTCGTGAATGAGCTAGTTTACCAATTGTGAGAATTTTTTGAATTTCATTACATTTAAATGTTGCCTAGATGTTCATCTGAAGATATCGAGCAATTGCTTTACAGAATGCCTTGTTTTGCTGTGCTATCAATATTGCAACATTCCACCATAATTGTGGCTCATCTTCCTGAAGCTGGCAGAATTTCCTTTAGTTTTCAGTTAGGTTGCTGAAGAAGCGTAAACTGGACGGTAGTTGTCTAATAAAATATTTGAGTCTCTTTGTGGCACTTATTTCCATTGTGAAAACTGAAATTGTGTAACAACTATGGTATGGAATGCATGCTTGTCAGCATTACAGCAGTTTCAGCTCATATTTATTAAGCAACTTATACATTTCTCAACTGAACTAAAATATTGTGGGATGGAATTTTCTCACAAATGAACAAGAGAAGGATGTAAAATATTTTTTATGAGGTTTCAAAATTCAATCATTGTGTAAAAAAAAAAAGAAAAAAAAAAAAGAAAAATCACATTCACTGTATTATTAAATAACTGGATGGCACACAAACACTTTCTCCTTGAAGCCAATGCTAACATAAGGCTCTGTTCAAAGTTGTCTTTCATAAACAAAGATGCTTCTTCCAACCCGGCCTTCGGGAATGTGAGTATGAAATAATTCTGTAGTTTTAAAATATTTTTTTGCTTTCAAGAACCTGCCAATTTCCTTAAAAAAAAAAAAAAAAAAAAAATTAGAATCCTTTCAAATTTTAAACTGTACTTATTTGAGTTTATGCAATAATGGAAAAATAACCATACCTTTTCGAGTACATCAAAGAAGACTAGATGAGAAGGGAGTGAAACTTGCTGCGTAAAAGTGGTCTCCAGCCAGCGTTCAGGATTAATAAAGAATAACTCTGCCTCATCCACATAACTTCTGTTTCCAGTCAGATCGGGAGGACACTCCAGAAACTGCATTTTAATGGGGCAATGGATGTGGCTGCAAACAACATCAATGTAATGCAGATGTTCAATTTTGAGGAAGTATAGCTTGTAAAAAAAATAAATAAATACAAAAAGATCTTAACTGCTTCATTAAAAAAAAAATGCTACGTCCTCTTCGTGAGACAAGGTGTTTACCTGTAAAATGGTGTGGAGTGGCAGGGCATGAGGAAGAAGACTTCTGGCGGGTGGTTGGTGATGCCACACAGTTGCTGAAGGTTATTCATGAGATCCAGTGTTCCACGCTGATGGACCAAGCCTGTGTAAAGGGCCGGCAGCAGGTTCGAAACCAGTAAGGCGCCCACTGCTGGCCTGCTCCATGTTTTTAGGCTTGCAAGAGAAAAACCTGAAACATCAAAAACTGAGCTGATGTTTTAATAGCCAAAACAGCAGCACTTTCACTTTTAACATTTCTACTTTCTAGGGTATGAGAACTCAGTTTTACAAGCATTTTAACAGCAAACAGTGTATGACAGAAAATGTTCTTACATCACTAATAAATAACCTTAATTGTTAAGGGACTCAGTAAATTAAAAGAAAAAGAAAAGCACAATTTTTCAAAAATTTTCACTGCTTAAAAAAGAGCAGCAATCTGAATAGTCAGGCAGTAAGTATTTGTAACGCATTTTCACATAAAAGAAATCCATGAAAGTAAATCATTCAAAATAAGTGCAAAACAAATTAACAGTTTTATCGGATGGTGGCAAATGCAGTCAGATCAAAACTACAAACACTGACACCAGTTGCATGTTTGCCTTGAATACAATTAAAGGTCCTTTTCTTACTCTTTTGACTGCTAGATATTGCATTACCTTGTGTGCTTGTTTAGTGTATCATTGTATCCAAACACTCACCACAGAACACCATGCACATGGGCAGCACAGGGTAAATAAATCTGAACTCCTTATGTGCCAGCAAACTGTCCGGAAACAAAAGTGCAATCAATCTTATGTATGAAAGAGTTAATTAGGAAAATTCTTTCATTAGGGAACAAGTGACAGTACAGTGGACCAAATGTATACGAAGACAAACCCAATTCAGCATACCTGTAAACAAAGACAGTCCAGATGATTGTTATCAACAGTATCCTGTATTGTTTTGGTGCCAGTGTGCAACCGTGAAGGAAGAAGAAGAGCTGAGGGCCCAGGACAACCACGCAGCCCTGTGTTAAGTACCAGTGCCACGGGTGGGACCCGTAGAACTCTGCCAGATTGTGCAAGACGTTAAACTTGAGAAAGTTCAACTGAACAAGAGTCCACTAATGAAGGAAAAGACACAGAATTACTGACAATGCGTTCATTGTTTTTCAAAGCATAATTTAGAACAGTGATAATGTACTATATAAGTAAATGCATAACAAACATACCACTTTTCCATAAATATTTTTCAGAAAGTCATTTACCTTGCCATAAAAAATGCAGTCTAACACAGTTGATATCCCCAGTGTTACAGTACTGAAAAGAAAAGATATTTTCAAATTCTTCAACTGGAAAATAAAACCAACCGTGCACCTTAACTGATGGCACAACGGACAGCTGGCAGATAGCACATACCCAATGGGAAGCACATCATAAATAAGCAGCTTCAACTTGTCATCTTGCAAAAAATGGCACCCTACTAGTGGGAGCCACACAATAACAGCTGTAGGTCGAACCAGGACTGCCAGGGCAACCAAAATTAAGTATTTTGAACTAGGAAAAAAAAGAAAAAAAAAAATCAAACAAAATTATGTAAAATGCACTGTGACTGTTCATCATTAAGAAAATTCTGTAAAATAATACACAGAATAACTTTAAAAGTATATATATATATATATATATATATATATATATATATATATATAAAGTGACATAAAAAGCTACAGAGTTAAATTCTTAAGATGCTGCTCAGAAGAGGTACACCTAAGTGAGTCTCACCTGCTCTGTGATTTTGAGCTTGGGAATGGGTAGTAGCTGAGGGCCAATGTGGTGAGGACAGCCTCCATTGTGTTTGTCAGAGTTCTTGTGCAGCAGTACCATGTGAACCAGGAGCACAGCTGGCAGAAATACTGCAGGAATAATAACAAAATAAATATTTTTTTTAATTTATAATTAGAGCTGAACCTATACAAAGTACACTTTCACTTCAAAACTCAGAAGAAACTATGGATGTTCAGTGTTAAAGAGAATTAATCGTTTACTGTCCATTTGGCGACTTCAGGAGGCTCCAGTCCTTGGATGAGAGAATACAATTTACTGTCAGCCAAAGCAGCAAGAAGAGAATGTACCAAACGAGGCAGCCAGACCTGCAGTTCAAAAATACTGCTGTAACTCTGCTCACTTTGCAAAGAAGTATACATCTTAGATTAATAATGAAAATGAAAACCATAGATCTCACCAAAAATTGAACTGTATCACAGCTTAGAAGCTGTAGTATCTTATATATGCCTGCAAAAAGGAGGGGGTAGGAGTAACTTCTTATACTTTCAGTCCATTCCCAAGTCAGGTAACCATAGGTGGGCATTTTAAGGAAAAAAGCATTGCACTATACAGCAATTTATTTTAATATGGCACATATGAATAACCTTAACCACAAAATATGGCTACAAAATAACCAGGACAAATACAGTTTGTCCTTGTTAACTTGTCTTTGTTAGGATAATGACTAAAGATAGGGAATTGCAGTAGAAAGGATATCCAAACACCATGTGATGTGCCACTTCGAGGGACTGCCAGTATTCATCAGGGACGAAGCTGCTCTGCACCAGGAAACAATTAAGAAGCCGGAATGCAACTGAAAACCAGATGACTCGGAGTCCGAAGAAGCCTGGGAGACAAGAAAAGAGCAAGTGTAAATGTTAAAACTAAATACAGCAAAACCACAACAATGGTCATTATTTTAAATATTTAAAATACCAACAAGCCAGTAAGCTGTCATGAGGTAATATCATCATATACCTAGTATGTAAATTGTCTGTGAAATGTAAAAAATTAATACGTGTGCACGGTACACTTTACCCTGCAGATTAACGCCATTCGTTTCCTAAAATTCATGAAAATTAACCTGAATCATAAATGTGTGTAGCTGATCAATATTACAGTTATTACACTACTTGTAAAGTGGTGCAGGCCAATTCAAGTTGTGTTATGACAGCAAATTTCGTATTTGGCCAACAAACTGTGACTTGAAACACACCGGGGCACAGTCTCTATTTACCATTCTGCACTGTAGCGCAGCGGTCTTTGCCATACAGCTTAGATTTCCTTTTCCTCAGTTTAATGGATTCCGAAGAAGAAGATTTTCCGCCTAGGTATAGGCGTCTTTTAACCCTTTCCATAATTCACAGAAGAACATTAGGACCAAAATATTTCTAGCAATATACAACGGTCTCCTTTCCGACTTTCCTTGCACGACTCACTCCCTACAACTTCCGTATTTTGTCATGACGTCACACGCACGTACCATTTTGAGCAGCTGCGCTATGATTCAGCTTTTTAAATTCCTCATCAGTAAATTATAGCTTTAAATGAAATTATAGCTAATTAGCCAATAATTTTTTATTGAGATTATACATTTTTTGCTAAACATTTTATCAATTAGTTATACAGTATCAGAGTTGAAATAATTAGGATCCAAAAGTGAGGAAACTGCTTCGTTGTATCAGACATGTCGGTGCCATGTCTTCTGACCTTTCGTTACTCCAGTCAGACCAAAATGGCCGTTTGTCGAGGAAGTAGCTGAATCAGTTACATGGTAGGATATTATATTATTAACTAACTGTTAATAATACGTCGTTTGTCAGTATAAGTATTTTGTGTTTGAATTTGAGATAAAACCGGTCAGCTTTGTAGCTTTGTGTTGACTTCTTTATTTTTGTGTGTTGGTCAGACTCACCAGCTGGTTATCTAGGAAATGTAAGTAGTAGTGCATGATGAGTTTGTTAGTTCAGTGACTTTAATGCAAAGATATAGTTTAGGGATGAGCACTTGATGCTACACATGGGTTTGCTGTATTTGATACATTTATCCAGTAGATAGCATGTAGTGTGGATGCTAGAGCTGGTCTTGCTGCAGAAGCCGTGAGTAGGCTGCTTACCCCGAATTGTTTCAGTAAAATTTATCCTGTTGTCTAAATACATACATCTTTGTTACTCATGACAAATGTGTTCCTTAACTAATTGCTTTTCTGTCCTCAACAGAACTGTAATTTCTCAAATCCTGGCTGAACAGACTGTGGTTTAAAGTGGAAAAAGGAGTGAGCTGCAAATATGGTTCTTCAAAGAATTCCTTTTCACCAGCTGGCCATGGCCACAATAGTGGGGGTTGCAGGAGGGCTTTATGTGTACAGACCCATTTTTGAGACCCCCAAGGCAAAGCTGGACCCCCTCAGCCAAAATAAAGATGTGGGTGGAAAAAAGGACATGGATGTGAACAACTAAACATCTCTGAATTACCTTGGGTTCTACAGACATTTCAAATGGTCACCAACTAACAGTCATTGCACTTGTAATCATGTACTTTTTTTCTAAGAGCTGCTCAGTTCTGCAATGACACACCTTTATGAAATGTTCTGTTAAAATATTCTTTATAAATATGGAACTACTATGTGAATTTAAAGAGCACAAAGAAGTACCAGTAAAATCCCTCTGAATATAAATTTGATTTTTGGATTTTTTTTTGCTGAGATTAATTAGTACTGGGGACAGTAGTTTATAACCCCTTCATGTGACAATAATTTTATGATTTTACATTGTATAGGCTATCAACAAAGCACATTAAAATTGTATATCTTCAGGTTCTACTTGCCAGTCTATTTTTTCCATACATAAACTCCAGAGAAACTGTACCAATGTCAAATATGTATATTAAAAGTTTGCAAGTTCACTTGAGAATCACTATTCTACTTTTAAAAATAAAATCCTATAGAATCCTTTACACCTTGTGTACAATTTTGCCTATAACACAAAAAAAGAAAAACTTCATGCAGTGAACATGCCAACTAAACCTAACCGAGTAAATGCATTTAAGGCATTATTTATTATTTAATTTTCTTATATCTTAATTATATATTTTATTTGCTGAGGATGTCGGCGAGCAGTGCACCCATGACAAATAAACTTTGAAACCTAAGGCAAAAGCACTTACTATATGAGCTGAACGATGCTTAAAGGAATTTAAGTGAATCCCGTGCTATTTTGTAAGACAGACTTTTTGCGAGCGTTTGTATTCGTTTGCAGTTGGCTCACATTTCTGCTTTATTTTGTTGTGCGTGAAGCAAACCGCCATCCACAACGACCTCACAGCAGCGGGTATGTACGCATTAAGGTATGGCGTGGCGCGTCGGCTAGCGTGGCAAGGCGGGGCTCGGTGTGCAAGGGGCGGGGCTCGGTGTGCAAGGGGCGGAGCTCTGCGCCCACGGCGGTCTCAACATCCTGGGTTTGCAAAGGAGGAGCTCAAGCTACCAAAACGGGAAATCAGGCGTTATTTCACAGCGGGGAAAAAGGCTTTTCTAATAAAATATAAGTAGTGAACGGGACACTTTGCAACATACATCAGTTGAACAAGTAACACATCGCGCAACAAACTTCTGTAAATTGTCACTAAACTGAGATAGGCAACAACTTTTTCTTCAAAGCGTGCAGCAGCGGTGAGTAAACACACTCTACGCATTTCTAAACTTTTCAAGCTTTTTAATGTAAAAGTCCTACATGAGCGGTTAGGAATCCTCAGGTGGTTTTTCTCATGTCTTTAACTTTGATCCGATTCTCCAGCTCTTCACTTATTGAAAGTATTGTTGTTGTTATAATTAAAATTGGTACATTAATGTATGTATTGGGGAGCCCGCAGGGTACGGGGATCGCGTAGGGTGCACATACATAAGCGCAGAACATTACACATTTAATAGGCCTAACAACTAGTATTTACAGTTTTCCTTTGTTCAAGGCTTAATATTATCCTTAATATTTCTTTATGTTATTAAGGAGGGGTGGGGAGCTGCTTCTTTCTTTTCTGCTGTGGTGAATTTTGTTTTCCTCTCCTCAGTTGCCTTATTTAGACAGTTAACTCTGTATGCCTTACAGGCAGATAATCTGTCATGTCATTCCCGTTCTGTTAAACCTTGACCTTGGTTGTGACACTCCATATCACTTTTTGAGGAGAGTTTCTGTAAAAAATCAATGAAATTGAATTAATCCGGTGTAACACGCACTCATTCTCTCACACTCTGAGCACACTTTAGAATCTACCATAAATGCTTGATTTTAGACTGGGAGGAAACGCCATACGAACATAGAGAGAACATGCAGGCTTCACACAGACTGAGCCAGATTCAGGCCTACATCCAGACCCGCAGCCCAGGAGCTATGAGGTGTCAACTTCATGTGCCATGCCAATGTGCCGCCCATCAATTATTTTCTAATGATAAAAAAAGTGAGATTAATGTAGGTGAGGGCAGTGTTGAGGGCAGTGCTCTATTTCAGTGTGAGTCAGCTCTTCACTGTACACAAAGGTCCTTCAGCTCCCTGCGTGCTTCTCAGTCCATGTGCTGCTGCATTTGTCACTACTCAGCAGTAATCAGTACACAAAATTACTCAGTAGTCTTCACTGTTGAACAATACTTGGCAGTACTTACCTCCCACCATGCTTCAGTCAGTTTATTATATTTTGTCTTTATCAATATACAGTGTATATATCAGTTCAATATACATTTACTGGGTCAAAAAGCCCCAACAGCTGCCAGCAGCCATCACTTGACTTCTACTGCCTGTCTGGTAGTACAGTGGTAAAATTTCACACCTGCCAGTTGTTACCCTATCCATTTATTCAAAATGATACTTGTTTTGAATTATGATATTTTTTCTTGGGCAGTCACTAACAGAAACATCTCCTCACTCCTCACTATGTTGTCTTAACTTGAAGATTGTCTTCATCTGCTTGTCCAGAGCAGGGTCATGGTGGTCCTAAGCCTATCCCAGAAACCTAGAGTGTGAGGCTGGGAAACCCTGCAAAGGATTTCAGAACATCCCAGGATATCAGTGCAATAATACAGTCGGACATTCTGCTTAGCAGTGAGGACTCGTTCTTGGAATGTTATAATGCAAAAAAAATTTTGTATCATCTGATGAAGTTTTGTGGTTTTTGTTGGTGAAATGGTACTTAACTTTTTTAGATTTGTCTTCATAACCCTAACCAAATCTAAAATTAAAGAATGTGAAAATTTATCACCTTAAATTGTTAGTAAAAGCTTCATGTTTGGTTAAGGTCTATGTCTTATATTAATGTTTTCAAAGTTTGTTGCATCCATGATTTGATGGCTGCAGCATCAGTTTAAAATGTTGCTAAACATGACATAAAGACAAGTCTGCTGTTGTTCTTATCTCCAGTGACTCTGTTTGGTATGGACCAGAAAATTATTTTCCAGAACTCCAACTTTAAGCCAGGGTTATGGGAAACATGGTTATTTAATAGGATCCTTGGCTTTGTAGAATATCTGAGGTCACCTGACCAGTCAGGGAAAGCACATGAGGAACAGCTGATGGTTATTAGATGAGGGTATTTTGTGTGGCAAGTTGGATTTATCAATGCTTTTCAACGAGAATTCCCTGTGTGGTCAGCCTTGTAGAGATGGTGCTATGGGCTTCAATGCAGATTTGAAGTTCTTTGCCAGTTGCGCTATCCTTTTACCACTTACAGTTACACGTCTTTTAATGTCATAAACCTGTAAATGAACAATTGTGTCGTGAACTGGACACAGGAGGAGCTTGTTTAAACCAACTTTTTTTTTTGTGGGCTTAAGCATTTTGTGTTTGCTAGACTTTAATCACTCAACTGGGTAACGGCATACAGGCACAAATTATATTAAATTCTAAGCATTTAGCTTTAATTACATTGTAACACTTGAAAGTCTTTGTATGCTTAAGCATCGCAGACTCTAAAAGCAATTCATTTTCCAGTAGAACTATAAAACAAGCAAACATTAATCATAAAGGTATCTCTAGTGATAAGAGTAAAATTATTTAATAGCTTTTATCGAGTTATGACCAAATATTAGGTTGATGCTTTATGAGTAACAAGTAACATTGGCACAATAATGGTTTGCCTTACAAGATTTCACTTTATGAGCCCAAATCCCGTAGCTCATTATGAAAGTGGAAGATATATATATATATATATATATATATATATATATATATATAAAATGTAATTTACTTAGCAATGCAGCTTTTTTACACTAATAGAATATTTTCCAACCTTTTACTTTTCTGAATGAGTGTTGGCATACCTAGAATTGTTTTTTAAAGTTGGAATTAAATTATCTTTCTTGAAGTAATAGTTTTGTGCTGAACAAGTTTTGGTGCAGATTATTATAACAGATTTTTTCTTTAAGCTTGTGAGGTTGCAAAAAAAAAGCCCAGTACAGGTATCCCTCCTTATTTGAATCTAATTCGTTCCTGAAAACATGTCTGATAGCAGATTTTTTGGCTATTGGAGACCTATATTCCATTATTTTCAAACAGAAATAATGCATTTCCAAAACATCTGGTTTTCCCAGAATGTCACTGAAATGCTGTTGAAACTTATGAGTCCACGAATTATTTTTGCATAATATAAAGCCTTTAAAACACGGTTTACATGGTTATTCATCACTTAGACCCATTTGTGTGTATGTTTGTGTACAGTATGTAAAAATATGGTACAGTTTTTGATTCAGTTTGTCTTCCTTCTACATTGGAATGAACGTGTACTTTACTGTCATGTAAATAAACAAAGAAAACAATGAATGCATGTACCACTTAAAATAAACTAGGCAAGTTTTATTTTCTCACACAGAAAATCATATGCATGTAGATCAGGAAAGGTGCATAAACAAGCTTACATGTTTTATGCATTCATTTCTCTTGGTTTTTCACTTGCAACTATTCCTTTAAAGTATGGGCTTTTCTAGGCCTCTTTGGCTCACTTACCTTCTTCCTACTCTTTTCCACTTCTTTTGGATACATTTTTACTTAATAACGGGCAAAAATAATGGCAAAAATTGAAAAGCACTGCACATTTAAACAGCAAGAGCACGTAATGAGATCATATGAACAGTTAAGCCATGACTATGGTGCACTTTGCAACCTCCTACATAGACTGTGCAACTTAAATGGCCTCTGTGGCACCGTGAAATTTTTTTTGGATACAGATTTGGACAAGCGGGTTTTTTATTTGGGTAGTGAATTTGGGATACAAATTTTTTAGTATTGTAAAAACAAATTTTCTAATAGAAACATTATGGACAGTGAGGGAAAGCTATATTTCTGTGTACGGTATATAGTCATCCTGGTTTTCACTGTTTGATAAGTAAAATATATAATCTGGACCATGCTGGCATGTCATACTATATTTAGCCACTCACTTTGTACGCATGAAGGTGGATATTGAGCCAGGTGAGAGGAGTAACCAGCAAGAAGAAGCCTGTTGTTTTTTGGGAGGAGGTGGAATACCTGCATCTCTTTTAGCGAATTCCGCATCAGTCCTGGGAAGCGTTTTCTTTGTGAAAGCGTGGAGTGGTAAGCTCTAAACCATGGTTAAGTTCGTAAAATCTAAGATGCTGAGTTATATCTTCTTTCCTTCTATCTTTATGTTTTCAGCATTTTGGTTAACATTTTTTGGATATGTGAAATGCGTTCTGTGTATGTGTTTAATTTTAATGTGTTTAATTTTAACTGCATTCTTAGAGCCAAATGTTTTATTTCTGCTTTTAGCTGAGGAGCAGATCACATAAAATAGACTGCCTAGAGTAGTGAAAGAACATTCCAGAGCTCTCAGAGAAGTTGTCTAGCACTTACGCTTGTCACACAAGGTAAATTGATTGTTGGTAAATATTTATAAAGGGAGGTGGACAGTGAATATTTGGCTGTGTCATTAGACAATTATTATAACAAGTGTATGTGTTCACTGGTAGTCTGAAGAGGAGAACGGGTCAGTTAAAGCTAGGGATAGATTTTTGAATAAGAAATTCAGTTTTTTAAAATTTATTTTCTAAGTATCAAGAGACTTGTGGAAATTCCTTGCAGGCAGTCATGCAAACTCTAAATATTTGTAAAGTGCTGTTTTGCACTTTAAAAACTTTTACATCAACTACAAGTGAACCCTAATTTTACATTGTGCAGTTGATACCATTGATAATGATGCTTTTACATATTAACTGATAACCTGGTCAAGTGCGAAACAATTAAATGTGTAGTAAAGTTGCAGCAGTAGGTTCCTCTGCTGGCTGGTGTAACGTCCCCAATAATACGATTACTTGTTATTTCTGGCACTTTGCATTGTTCCTTTTTATCACATGCTGTGACGCTGAACGGATTGATCTTGGGGAATTACTCTCACTTCAGCTGGGTACCAGCCCATGTGACCAAGCCAACAGCCAGACACCCCACCCTCGGCACCATGTTTTTCTTTTCCTTTTTCCACTCACTTTTTGCTCAGAAGTGATCTTCTCTTCAGTAAACCCTATTAGGCATTGTCTAACAAGTACCAAATAGTTACACAATTGCTGCTACTACTTCTTTCTTAAAGCTAAGATAACATAAGGTTTAGTCATGTCTGAGCTGAGGTGACCATGGTCTTTCTGGGGGGGGTGCCTTGTTAAGATAGATACCGGAAACAAAGAAGATGTTCTGAGATAAGGAGAGTTTTATCTCCCAGAATAGATGATGCTTTTGTACTGCACACAGAAATATTCAGCACCCTAGGTAAAATAACACCCCTGTCTGAGCCACAGCATGAAAACAAAGTGATTAAATTTATGAATTGGCAGTGTTTGTTTACTAGTTCTTTATAAATTCCAAGCAGGCTTTAAACTGAAGCCATACCTGGGTAATAAGAGGCAGCTGGAGATGGTCAGGAAGGTACAGCAAGGACGGGAAGGTCTTGGGTATCGGTTAGGAGACCCCATGTGGAGTAAGGCAGGCCCGATTGAGAGAAGGAGGTTGGTGTTAGAGCAGGTGCGTCGGCAGGAAGAAAGAAAGAGGAGTGTCAGGGCAGTCTCACAGGGGAAGCAGGGACAGTGGGTAAATTGGGATGGGGTTGAGAGGAGGAGGCTGAGCTGGAGGGAACTGTCGAATATGGATGCATATCGAATAAGGTTCCTACTAGGAGCGGTTTACAATGTCCTGCCATCACCTCAGAACCTGAAGCAGTGGGGGTGGGGGGGGGTGAGGACTCCGCTTGTACTCTGTGCTCGGAAGTTGGGACGCTGAAACATATTTTAGTGGGTTGTAAGATTAGTTTGGTGTTGGGTAGGTATACATGGAGGCATAACCAGGTGCTAAGGTGCCTGGCTGCAGCCATTGAAGATTGGAGGAGGCAGGTATGCTCAGGACAGGAGGTGGAAGGTACAATGGTACAGTTTGTTAGGGAAGGGGGGGGGGAGTAGATGCAGAGGTAGGAAGGAGTTAGGTGTAGTAAGGGGGGCTAGAGACTGGGAGATGCAGGTTGACCTGGGAGGAAGATTAGTGGTGCCCCAGGAAATAGTTAGTACAAGCTTGAGACCAGATATGGTGCTGTGGTCAGCAAGCCAACGGGTGGTGTACTTTATAGAACTCTCGGTTCCGTGGGAAGGATCGGTGGACGACACTCATGAGAGGAAGAAGCTTAGATATAGCGAGTTAGGGCAGGAGTAGAGGGGCAGGGCTGGAACGCGAAGGTGAGGCCAATTGAGGTGAGATTGGATGCCATTGGTTTATAGCCCTACTACTTTGGCGTTGTTTCGCGAACTCGGTATTCGGGGGTGGAAGTTCAACGGGCGGTGAAGGAATTGTCACAGGCTGCGGAGCAAGGAAGTCTCTGGGTTTGGAGTAAGAGGACCAGCGTGGATGGTAGTGGGGCGGCGAAGCGATGAGCAAGTGGGTGCCGGCGAAGCATTAGCACATAGGTGTGATGGTGGCTAGTGTATCAGCGCATAGTTGTTAGCGCATAGTTGTGATGGCGGTTAGCTGTTAGCAGGCGGTGTAGTTGTTGAGAAGCGTGATAAAGTAAAGTAGGTGGCAAGGGGCTTCTTCCTTTGAGACGGCGGATAGAAAGAGGGGGAGGACGCTAAGGTAGGTAATGTGAGACACGGCGGGGTGGCATAGTGGTGCGCATGGTAATGGAGGGGAGCAGCTCCGGGACACCTGAGCCGCGGTTGAGCCTTCTGGAGGTGTCGTGGGCCTATGGGGTTAGGACGGGTTTAGTTGGGCGATAGGACCTCCTTTATAATCCAAGCTCCTGTTATTTGGCACTATGTGTGTGACATGAACCTGGGACTTTTGCATGTTCGATTTCTACAGAAGGCATTATTTTCTCACTCGAGTTTTACAACTAATCTGATACTCCAAACAAATATGAAACCTGATTTTCTACACCCATAAACACTACTTGAATGCTTCACATTTCTTGACATGCGGTGCAGTTTAGTGTTATGAATTGTAAATAATAATAGTACAGTTATTATAATGTTGTTGATATAGGCCTATGAAGAGGACAGTTATGTATCTGTACAGCATTATTTCTCTTTGTTGTTTATAAAGGAGTTATGTGGTGCGGACTGAGGGTGATGTAGCTGTCATTTTGTGTTGACCATAGCAGCTGACTTTTTTCCCAGATGTTAAGCAGCTTAGCATTCAGGATGGGTCTTAGTGCTGCTGAGAGAGAAATAATGTATGATTTGTTGTCTGTTCCCAGCCCAGTCATATGATGGATTGCATTCTCCTGTACAGATGAGCCCTCTGAGCTTGGGTTTCTGAACAGCAGTTGAAATGTGCACACGCGTTTGCTGCACAAGTAATAAAGTCTTAAAATACTGCTTCATAGGCAGTCAGGTTTCATTCTGCACATCCTTTAATGACGTTGGTCGGAAAATATATTCAAATTGCACCCTTCACCTTATTTTTTTCCTTTAAGATGAATCATTTTTTAAAAGTGTTGGCAATTGGCATCATTTAGCTTTGTTTTTATACAAAGTAACATACAAAGATTACCATGTAGCATTCACCTCACACTAACAGTTTATATTGGTTTCTAAAAGTATTCAGTGAGCCTCTTAGATCTAGTGTAATTTGTTTTTGTGATCTTATTGCAGATTGCTGGTCTTAAGGGAATCCAGGTGGATAAGAGGCATTGTGGCTATTAGAGTATGATGGCAAATAAAAAATAACCAAATTTACTCCTTAAAAATTAAGGAAAAAACTGTTTTGTTAAAATATGAGTCAACGAAGAGAACTGGCCGTTTACATATTTCCATTTGTAAAGCGTCATTTTAAAAAAATCACATCCATTTGTGAGAAAATGACAATCCTTACTGTCCCGGATTAGTAATTAATTTAGTAGAGTATGGCCCCAGATGTATGGGTTAGATGTATAGTGAGAATAGATGGGGAGTTATGTGCTTCCACTCACTCTTGCCAGGTGGGTGTGTTGTGGCTGTTGGCTTTCTGGGGATGACTGTGGCAGCAGGGCGTATTGTGGTGAGATGTCCATCCCCTCTGCACTGCCCCACACCACACACTACAGATCACAAGTGGCCCCACACTTAGACTGTCTCTTTCCACTTCACCAAGAATCATGCATCTTCAATTTGTTATGAATAATTCAGTTTGGGGGTGATTTCTAACCAATCCAGAGCTCTAACCTGGTGGGGAAAAATCCTAAATTCAGCTACTGAAAATGTCTGTGCTGCAGCTGTGAACTGGCATCTACAGCAGAATTCTTTCACTATGTTTTGTGGCCTATGGTATGATTTCAACACCCCCTTCACCTAGAAACAGATAAGTGAACCTCTAACTATATCACACTATCTGAAGACATGGAAGGCTTTGTTTAATTTATATTGGCATTTGTGGTTAATCTGTTTTGTGTGAAACTAGTATTCAAAGTGTGTTTTGTTTAAAAAAGAAAAAAAAAGCATGTAACAAAATATGTAGAGAGCAAAGTCATTGCAGGAAAAATATTATGGATTTATGATTTCTGTTCAAAATACATATTTTTGTCCATGAGCACTATAACTGTAACAAATGTGAAAATACAATGTATTAATAACAATTAGAAAGACAGCAACTGAGAAGGAACTGAACACAAATTTGCTAAATAATGTGTGGCATCCCCAGCACATACCAACATACAGCATACTAACACACTGTCACATGCATCTGGTTACACATTAATAAGAATAACAATGATAATAATTATTATATAAATAATCATAATAATTATGACAGTTCCCTAGCATATCAAATGCAGAGCACATGGTTTCTTTGTAGGTTAAACTCACGTTGTTTCTTTTTTCCAGTGACTCATTTATGTGGTTGTGCATCTACTCTGCAGAAGATTATTCATTTCTTGCTCTGTTTCCCAGGTCAGAAGTAAGCACTCACTATGTCTGATGGGGACTACGATTACCTCATCAAGTTCCTAGCGCTTGGTGACTCTGGAGTGGGAAAGACCAGCTTTTTGTATCAGTACACTGATGGCAAATTCAACTCCAAATTTATCACGACTGTTGGCATTGATTTTAGAGAAAAAAGAGTGGTGAGTTGTTTCACTGGTAAAGCCATGTTTAATTTGAAGTAGCAATATCTGGAAAAATATTCCTAAGATTTTGAGTAAAATGCAGTGGAAAAGATTTATCTCAGAACTTACTTTACCAAGGAGTACTGTGCATGCAGAGGCTACTGGAAACCTTGGGAACTCCCAGTGCAGTGGAATGTGTCATTTACTGTGTTTAATTTTGCACACTCCTTAAAGGTAAACACTGAACACAAACAAACCAATTATGCACATTTGCTGTATGTAGAATTGTCCAAGGCAAAGAATACATCTGCAAAAGGTTGGGTTTGATGGCAGAAATCTTGCTGTCTGTGTGTTATAGGTCTACAAGCCTAACAGTCGTGATGGGATAGTGGGAAAAAGCCAGAAGATCCATATTCAGTTGTGGGACACAGCAGGACAGGAGAGGTCAAGATCATCCAAACTTTACCAAGATTTATTGACTAACAATTAAATGTATCATATGAACAGTTACATTTTGTTTCTGCAATGAATATGTCTAAGAAATGTTTTCACTCCGTGTTTCGAAGGTTTCGAAGTTTGACAACGGCTTTCTTTCGTGATGCCATGGGTTTCCTGCTCTTATTTGATCTTACAAGTGAACAGAGTTTCCTCAATGTCAGGAACTGGATGAGTGAGTCAATTTTTAAGTCCTTTAAATAACAGTCTTGGTTTTAACATGAATTATTGAAGATGCATGTTTCCCACAGTGGGAAGATCTTGCTATATTAACATTTATTCAGCCTGGGGTTTTGTAGAAGATCTGCAGATGTTTAATTCCTTTTTGTTGCAGGTCAGCTACAGATGCATGCCTACTGTGAAAACCCAGATATAGTGCTGTGCGGTAACAAGTGTGATCTGGATGACCAAAGGGTAGTTAAAGAACAAGAAGCCAAGGAGTTGGCACAAAAGTATGGGTATGTGTCCAGCTTTGGAAATATTTATTTAAAGGGCAGGAACTGAAGTGGCTTTGAGTTGGATGAACCAAGCAAATTGGGCACAAAGCAAAGTATTGTTCTGATTGGTACCTTACAGAAAAGTAAACCATCTGAAGTGTTACTTTTTACATTGGTGCATTAGGATATGGCTGTAACATGAAGAAGAACCTGTAATGAATGTATGTCCATATTTACATCAGGAATGTTTCTGCTAATGCATTAGAGTTTTCAGGAAATTATTAGGGTCAAATAAACATGGTGTGTAACATCTAGTAGAAAAATAGTCTTGAAGTTTTTTTTTTTTGTGCTCTAGCAATAAGTCGGTTCTCTCTGCAAAGGTCAGTCTCTATTGAATTGTCATGGTTTGCCAGATGTGACTTGTATGTCAGATCTGATTACAAGCTTTTCATGCCCATATACCATGAAGCTGAGTTCCTACTTGTCACTGGAGTACACACTCGGCACTCATAACAGGGTCCCATGCAACCAAAAACTTTTCTAACTGCTTCTCAAAATGTATATCTTTTTTCCTACAGCAGGCTTATGGTTCAGGACTGTGGCATTTTGTAATGATATATAAAATTTGCTCCACAACAGAGACAGAAAAAGAATCGACACAAGAAGGCCAATTGTCTTTGGTCTTCCAGCTACTGACAGGTTTTGAAAGGAGGGCTCCTTCACACACTCATACAAAACATTGAAGGAAAGCATAAAAAGTAGAGATCAATATAAATAAATTTAGAGAAAACAAGCTGGTACAAGGACAGCTTCTTAAAAACAATAAACACCTTTGTTCAAAACAAGATAGAAATTGTGATTGAAAAAGATAAAAACCTAATAAAAATACTTTTGAGAGGCTTCCTTGCAAAGGAAACACTACTGTTTCTTTACCAGAAAGTGAAGCAGAGTAGATGCAGTGCTTTATTTTGGCGTTACAATGAAGAAATGATCATTGAAACGAGTCTGTAGGCACGGATTCATTGCATGATGGCAAATAGTCAGGTGGAAACATCTTTGTCATTAGACGATGTAAATGTATCAGAATTTTAAAACGCTTCCAATTTCTTTGCCAAAAAGCTCCAGTATGTCTAATTTTCTCCTTTGCAGAGTATCATACTTTGAGACAAGCGCAGCGAATGGACAAAACGTGAGTCAGGCTGTGGATGTTTTGCTAGACCTCATCATGAAGAGGATGGAGCGATGTGTGGACAAGTCCTGGATCCCCGATGGCACCATGCGCTCAAATGGACACAGCACTAGCGAGCACCTCACAGAGCAAACAGACCAGGGGAAAAGCAAATGTAGCTGTTAGAACCCAGGCAGTGCATCAGGTAGCTGCGCCCAATGACACCCCTGTGGGTCCGTGTTAATGTACACGGAGGGCTGAGTTGGAATTACTAGGGGATGTCGCCCATTTACCAAATACCAAATTGGCAGTGTAAAGCAGTTTACCTCAAAATCAAATCAGTGTAACCAGAGACTTCTCTTGTTTGCTCTCAGTGCTTTACAATATCTGATGGCTCTCTGGATTTACTGTCGAGATTTGATATGCAATTTAAATTTTTAAATAAAATTTTTCATCATTTTAAGTAGCTGGGAAATTAATTAACTCTTTAGGATGAACTGCCTTATGTCCTCCATTTCAGCAGGAGACTATCACAGCCTTAATGGTAGAATGAATGATTCAGTGCTGCACTTGGCTGGACTGTTTATTCAAATTTTGAGTGCCTCAACATTAAATGAAATTATATTTCAGTGCATGAGTAGTTGGGTTAGGTGGTGATTCAGATATATGGCCATGCAAACTACATGCATGGTCAAGGACCCTTGCAATGCTGTGTGTGTTCAAATCAAGTTTTAATATTGGTTTTAATATGGATGGATCCTGTAAAATCTGCAAACTTAAAATGACAGTGTGTGGAATCTGTGCTGATTATAACACTGTCACAAAATGTAGACCGCATGTTACTGTAAACTATTTTCTTTACTCAAGAAGATGCATATGTTTTGCTATTTTTTTTCCTTTTATCTTGACATAGCTTGAACACTGTTTTATCTATATTAAAAGTGTTCCAAGAT
The DNA here is from genome assembly GCA_018136845.1 of Heterotis niloticus. Classification (NCBI taxonomy): domain Eukaryota; kingdom Metazoa; phylum Chordata; class Actinopteri; order Osteoglossiformes; family Osteoglossidae; genus Heterotis; species Heterotis niloticus. The sequence goes on from CM030904.1 coordinate 10,411,138, forward strand.
CATAAAAAAAATATATGGTATTTAAATGTTGTATGTGTGCATATAATGTTTTGCAATCTTTCCACAAAGATGACTGCTACCACACAGCATGTACATCAAAAATACATTTTATGGTTATTATTTATGAAAATGCTGCTGATAATATGGAGCTGGAGCTGATAACAAAAACACCAGTTTTATGTATCAGCGCTACTACAGAAAGAGTAAATGCCAGCAAAAAAATTTTTTAAACGCTATTTTACAGACAAGCTGGCTTTTATTGAATGATGTTCTATTTCTGCCACCTTGTAAGTATTTGTAATAATATAGACTTCATTTATATTTCTTAATGTATAATGGAAAACATCCAGAACAAAATTTTTTTGTCCAGTTTTTTTGCATTAAATATATTTTAAGGAATTAGCTGAGAATAAATATTTTTCTTGATTCCAAAAATATCTTTTTTCCTGAATTATTATGCATCATACATTCTTCGGCTCTATTGCTACTTATGGGACAAATAACTAAAAGTTTAGTTATTATTAACTACTTGTTGGTCTATGTAAGGCACTTCTATTTATAATCCAAATATCTTTTGCTATTTGGCAGTTCCAGCATATAAAAACTGACATATTAAAATGTCCCCATTTTGTATTTGGAGATAAAATAGGTAGAAATAATTATTGCAATAGATTGTTTTTAATTTAAAAACTGTTTAAATGCTTTCTTGCAAATCCTGTATACACATGAATAAAATCTTTCCTGGAAATTATCAATTTGGTGCAATGAAAAAGACAGAAAAAAACCCTTAGTGCTGCTGAACAGGAGTTCCCAGTAAACAATAAAATTAGTATAACACAGACAACTATACTGGTATTGAAGTATTGCTAACTGTAAAACTTCACATCATTAATCATAATGGAGCGTGGAAGCTGTGCAAGAATAAAACCTTTTTTATTTTTGAAATCCCTTATATAGAAGGGAACACAAAATATATTCTCGGATCCACAGTGCATTGAATAAGAGGCTAGAAGATTTAGAAAATGAGCAAAATACAAGATTGATGATAAAAATTGTGAATTAATATACAAAAGATAAATGCGATATATAGCTAAAGATAAATGTAATCCCATAGATAAAAATAAAAACATGCATATAGTGGCTGTCAGTTCTTATGAGCAGTGATGGTGGTGTGTATGATACTGCTGTTTATTAGTATCATACAATAACAGTTTATCTTAATTTGTGAGAAGCTATTTTGTAATGTAGTGTGTATTTCTTAAAATAATTAAAATGTCTGTATTGCTTCAGAGAAATTTGACATGACAAACAATGCAAATTTGTTTCAGTAGGAAACAGTAATTTCAGATGAGAGGAAATTATTCACAAACTATTAAAGAAAACAGAGTTGCTCCATAAGCCATGCTTTTCAAATTTGTCAAGCAAAAGTACTTACTTCAATACAAAGTAACTGTATATATTCATGAAAATATGTAGGGAGAAACACTGTAAGAGCTTTTGCAATCAATCCTGAGCCCTATTGCTACAGAATACAGTTTATCTTCTCCGGTTTAACATCTATTTGTTAATGTTAATGTGTAACGGGTTCTGCACCATTCCTATTTACAAACTATGGGGCCTGAGCCACATTTCATTTCTCTGGTGTAGCTGCGCATAAGTTGTGATAGTAATTTGGTTTAAACTGCAAAAGTATCATTAAGCTATTAATGATAACCAGTGTGGTGCAATTACACCACATGAACATCAACTAAGAGAAATTATTTCAGTCCGTAAGCACTCTGTATGAGAGTAACTACGGTCATGCAAAAACATTGCGGTAGGTGTTTTCCTGCAAAATGGTGACATTTTTTTAAATGTTGCTAGCTTAACCTAAATACAGGTGGAACTGTAGTGTGATTCATTCATGCAATTACTAATTTTCATTAAAGCGATAATGGGACGCACCTTATTAAAGTTTAATACGTTATTTTCATAAAATTTTTTAATTTGAGGTAATGGGACAGCAACACGTTTCTGCACTTCTCTTACTTTCCTGTACAGAGCAGAAAAGCCATTTATTATTAAACGCTGGAAGCCTTTGTAGTGGTATATTGTTTTTTATTCTTGATGTGGATTATTGTGTTGGAAATAAGCAAAGAGTTTAAAAACAAATTATGTAATAAAAGTAAATTATTAATGCAAAATAGAAGTGTCTATGGTTTTTTTTTCGACTCTGAAGATGTCGAAAACCATTTGATTTTTAAGGCTAACAGTGCCTTCTTTGCTGCCAAGCATTATTCAGCGTTCAAATTTGCATGAAAGATGTATACCCTATAAAGTGAGAAGGTGATGCCAGTGTTATATACACTGGCATCACCTTAACATTCATCCAGATCGGTCTGCCTCTGACTCAGGCTGGTGTGTGTTTGTCTGTCCATGTGCAACATTTAGAATTGGTTTGGTGGGAAAATATGGCTGTAGTAGACAATATGAAGGGATATGAACAAAAGGTCAGGCCTGATCCACTGAACCAGTGTGGTGCAATTACAAGAAAGTACACATCAACATCAACCAAGAGAATTCATTTCAGTCCATGAGCTCTCACAGCCTGTGAATTGGCATGCATGATAACTACAGTCAACATTTTCCGCGTAAATTATAAATTACATATAACATAGATGAAAGGAGTAATGCAATGAAGATTGTGGCCTCAGGTTTACAGTCTTTTGGGGGGGGGGGGCCCACACATGTCGTGACAAATCCCAGACGAGACCTTGTGTAGGAGAAACCTGAGCAGCTCAATACTTGATGAGGGCAGCCTCACCAATGAAAACCAATTTTAAAGCTGCTTCTTCTGGACTGCAATTCTGGTTGCTTTCTGCAAGCATAGCACCCATATCTCAGTGAAAGACAGGATTTGATATGCAATTCATCTTGCTCAACATGTTCTCTTTTCTTCCAGTTTCTTGATTCCCTAAATGATATCAGTCCATCCACCCTCGCTGTGTACCTCCAGATGTGTTGAGCAACTGTGAAATACCCCTGTCTATGTATTACTGTTTGTACAGGGAGCTGCTCATTCCCCACCCATGTGACTGAAAATCATGCACAAAACATGTATGATAGACATTAATGTATTCACAAAAAAGTTCATGCACACTGATGTCAAAGAGCATCTATAACAGTTAAGTGCAAATTTAAATTGATATATTTACTAGGTATGTTGTCAATATTCTCTTTTCCAGTGCATGGTAATCCAACACCTCTCCATCAGTCTTTCCAGTAAGCACATGTTAGAGCCTAGATGCTGTTCGTCCATTGCAAGAGAATCACGCACACTCAGTAAGCAAAATTCATAGTCAAGCGCTCACCGCAACACACTACAGTGGACTGTGGGTAGATCTCTGCGAGCCGGAATGAAAGCCACTGAAACAGGGGTATAGCATAAAACACAGTCTGAGCTGGATTTGAACTTACAAGTACCAAAGTATCTTTAGGCACTACCTGCTGCACGATCAACCGCACCCCAAAAAAAAATTGAATCTAAGATTTACAGATACAAAGATACTCTATCATACAGCAGCATACATTCATTGTTTCAGTTGAAATTAGTAACATATGTTTTAATCGTTTCTGCGACCCAAAAAGAACCGATTGCCTCTTTTCTTGCTTTAATTCTTAATTTCTGCTGTTTAATGGTTGTTGAGATAAGGGTTTTGGTAGTGTAAGCTGCACGTTGAATGATGTATATGAGCTTTTAGTGTTACTTTATTGAGGCAATTTTGAAGATGCCAAATTCTGCTGGCAGAAGATGAGCTATATGTAGTTACAATCAGCGGTGGCTCTTCAGCAATGGACATAGTGTTAAGCAAGTGGAAACTGCTGCCCTATAATAATGTGGAAATTTCCATGAAGAATGACATTTATTTCACTGTATATTAGTTTTAACAGCACTCGATCACAATATGAAGGTTGAAACAGTCCAACAGTTATACCATTTCACATATTTGTATACTGTTTTTAAACTGCCAATACCTGTTTCAGTTATGATCAGATTACTTGGAAACACAAAACTTTTTTCTATTTGAGTTTATTTTATTTTGAAATTTTTGCTAAGGTTATTCTGCCAAGAACAGAACCTCCATAAGTCAATCAGGATGCTGTGAAAGTCCAGAACAATGCATAGAGTTCAGAACTAATCTAAAACGTTGTGCAGTACTGCCGAGTTCATTCTCCATTTTTTTTCCATGTTTTCTGTTACTGATCCCAGCTGAGAAACGGAGCTAATAGGTGTCACTGGGCCAGAAGATATTCTCACAGTATTAGGAGCGTGTCACACAACACCCAGGTTGCCACACCATGAATTTCTTGACATAAATAAAAACGTGAGGAGCACCTATTGGAGTATTGCTGGTGGAAGGAAGTTTTTACTGCACGTTACGGCCTTGATGTTGCAGAGGAGAAATAAAGACTCGGAGGGCCTAATTGAAGCCAATTATGATGGCTTGGTGACACAGAAGAATGTGGGTGTACAGAGACACACCTGAGGGCGGGATGGACAATAACTTCAAGGAGATGGTGTTCTCTTTAGTACACACCATCGATCAAAAAAATCCTGCAGCAGTGCACCTAAATTAAAAAAAATTTTAACATTGAAATGCAGCTGTACTATCAAAGTGGGCTATATGTGCACTGCATTAAATTCTTTAAAAGTAGAGCCGCACTGTTATGAAAAACATTTTCAACACTAACGCTTTTTTTGTTGGATCGGCTGTCCTCCTTCAGTGGGACACATTTCTTCTTTTTCTCCGCAGTAGCTTGGGCTCTCAGTTTCCTAAGAAAGTTTTAGCAGAAGGCTTTAATTAGGCTCTCCGTGTCTTTTTTCTCCTCTGCAACATATGAAGAAGCTTAAAACAAAGAGCAAAGCAATTGATTTCTGATTTTTTTTTGAAGGCCTCCAATTGCCTGCCAGTTCTGCTGTCAGTTTATATCAGAGCTGCGTTACTCTGAGAAAAGACGGGGGTGAAGGCACCCTGGAAATCCGTAAACTGTACTTGCTATAGGGTCGCCTTAGCGCCACATTGTTCCATCGATATGAATAAAATAGTTGGTTTATAGGAAGCCTACGTTAGAAAAATCTGATGCATAATTCTTGGACGTGTACCCATATGGCTGCCCTGGTGTGAAGAAAGTTTGTTTTGTGCATGCCTTATTATAAAAATGTCACATTATTCCTATATTAACAAAAAGATTTCATATATATGATTTCTGTTTCTGCTTGCTGTGTAATTTGCCTTGTAAGTTTAATTTTTCTTCTTGGTGTTCTACATTAATCATTTTTTTTGGAGCAGAGGTTCTTTAAACAGGCTATACAACGGACCTTATGTGTATGTGTGTGTGTGCCAGACTCCACATGGGATGCTGTGTCGCTGGTAGATTGTAATGACATAATCACCTTACCATTACCTTGAATGGCCACATCTGTTTCACCTTTCCTTTGGTGCCCATTATTGCAGAATCATGGAAATATATCGGCTCGTTTACTGCGTGAAAAGTTTGCTTGCCTGAGTAAGGCCTCAATTCAGTCTCTGCAGACTATTTGTGCAGCAGGACACTTTTCTGATTTCGTAGTATTACCTTTTATGCAGTTCAAATTAAAAGCAGATTAAACCTCAAACAAATAGGTCAGTGAAACTATTCCTTTAGATGATCAGTGAATGTTTAACCACAGATAATCATGTAATACATTCCAATCATGTAATGCAAACTCTGTTGAATTTTACCAGTATAGATTTTTTTTTCCTATCTGATTTAGGGAATTTTTTTTTTTGAACATCATTTTGCTTTGCTATGATATCGGTAATGTGAACATTAGTTTTTATTTTATTGTTAGTTTAGTCTTTGGAGAATAGTCTTTGCCAAGATGCTGTGCTTGCCTTAAAATACATAGTTTTTCATTTATCTGATGACAAGTCACCTCTGCAGATATTCTGGGATCTTTTCCCACTTCTTACAGAATGAGTGCATATCAGTAGGATATATTTTCAATGTATATTGCTTTTACTTGCCGGGGTGCTCACTGCTGCCCATTAAAGATGATATGTTCATTAAATCCTTCTATCGGTGAAAATTTTTTTGCCGAGATAAGGAAAAACACATTTAAAAGCAATTTAACCCGAAATGCATTATTTTCAGCAACCAAACAGTTCATATGTATGGGATAGTTATAATGTAAACTGTAATTCTGGAACTTGTCAGGGGGCTGCCAATTGAAATTAGTTCATGCTTTGATTTCTGCTGTTATATACATGTCATTCGCCAATAATATAGACTTTGTTATCTTTCGTCTTTAATAATCTATGTCATGGGTGGGGTGTTATTTGCACTCTGAAATGATCGTGAAACGGTTTAAGGACCATTCTTGCTCTCACTTCTTGAAGATCCTTTCGTCCTTCAAATCATGTGGCTGAACAGAACCGTGAGTAAAATATTAATGTATAGCTTTCACGAGACAGATGTAAAATGGAAACAGCGGCATCAAGGCAAGCATCTTGCTTTTCTTACCGCCATTCCTTATGTCGACTTGAACTGATCGCATTAATGTGAGAGGAGGCGATGGTTCCTATGAGAGCTTCGCGTAGATTCCAATTCTACACGCCGCTTGCTAAATGGAGAATAACAACCTTCAGCTCTATTTCAACCTGTTTGTGTGAAAAACGGAAACAAAGTGTTTTAAACGTAACCAGATCACAACCGTGTTGCCCATGTTAGCAAGTATTTCGGTGAATATATGTGCTGTTATTGGATACCGAAAACATTGATTTCAAGGCATCTGACATTGCCAAGGGATTTTTTTTTTACTAATACAGTTCAAGGCTTGAAGGAAATGTATTTTTCAGGTTCCCTTTTTTTGGGTTTTTTCCTTAGACATAAATTTAGCTTAAAACATTAGCCTGTTATAATAGGATGCGCGGTAGCCTCATCCGTAATTACCTGTTGTATTGTGACTACGCAGGGTTTGGCAGCAATGTTATTACTATGATTTTTTTTATTGCCGACCTCATCCAGCCATGATATTGTCCATAAGTAGAAGACGCTGTTTGGTTTTTGTCGCTCTTCTCAGGTTTGCCGAAGGACAGCGCGAACTGACAGTAAGGCACAAAGAGAATTTCTCTTCATACAGTGGTCGCTGTTACTTAGCTTGGGTGGATGGAAAGGTACTCCCGGCAACACGTCTCTCCATCATCTTTTTGAAGTACCGCTTTGTTTGCGAGGAGACCATATCTGGGAATCACATGAGCATCTTCACAGAGACAAAAGAAATACGTTCACACAGTGGATGTAAATGTCAATCTCAGGGTTACCACAAAGACCAAATTCTACACATTATGGAGAATTGATATTGGCCGATGAGTTATGAACGTGTTTCTTTTGTCTCTGTGAAGATGCTCATACAGACAAAGTTACAATATGCAATCGCTACACAGAGTTGGAATGAAACCAACACCTGAAAAGAACTGGTGTCACAAACAGAGCTGTCGTGACACTGATCTAAATTATATAGTATTTAAGTAAATAGTTCCATTAGATACATGTAACAATAATTTCTTTTGCATTTGGCTTGTTACAATGAATTTTTTTGGGAGTTCCGTGCAAGTGATGATAAAGCTGGTGATGAGAATATTTAGAAATGTTACAGGAACATCGAGTGCAGGGCGTGATAATATTAGGAAATGTTTTTCCATTAAATATTTATAAACCTCTGAGGTTACTTCTGAAGATGGCTTGACATGGAGTTTTACAGACCCTGGGAAAAATGTAATTTTGAGCACATGCAACAGAGGCTAATTTGTCTATGCAAATACAACGTTGCGAAAATGAGCATTTCTACTGCTTATGAAGGGCAGTGCTTTGCTTCGGCCATAAATGCAACTGTCACACTTTGAAAACCACCATTTTATTGTAATGATACACATACAGGTGCTGGTCATAAAATTAGAATATCATGACAAAGTTGATTTATTTCAGTAAAGTAATTCCATTCAATAAGGTGAAACTTGTATATTTGCTTCATTCATTACACACAGACTGATCTATTTCAAATGTTTATTTCTTTTAATTTTTGATGATTATAACTTGACAACTAATAGAAGAAAGTCCTAAATTTAGTATCTTTCCGGAAAATTAGAATATCAATTAGGACCAATGCAAAAGATTTTTTAGAAATGTTGGCCCAACTGAAAATTATGAACATGAAAATGACATGCATACCTTCTCAATATTTAGTTGGGGCTCCTTTGGCCTGGATTACCTGCAGCAATGCGGCGTGGCATGAGTCGATCAATCATGTACTGCTCCAGGTGTTATGGGGAGCCCATGTTGCTCTGATAGTGGCCTTCAACTCTTCTGAATTGTTGGGTCTGGCATATTTGCATCTTCCTCTTCACAATGTAGTAGAAAAAAGTGTACAAGCAATAGGGATAACTGCACCCTGGAGAGGATTGTGAAACAAAACCCGTTCAAAACTCTGGGGGAGATTCACAAAGATATAGATAGAAAGGAGGATGAAGCCAGCTAGCCCGCCAGACAATCAGTTAATCAGCGGTTACCCACCCCGATCCAATGACCGACCTCTTGACCTCTCCGGGGGACCCGGACCTTGCCGAACAATAGCGTGCGGCGTGGGGCGGGCAGACGCTTAGACGCAGCCTTGACCCTCTGTAAGGTATGGCTTCTCGGTCTTTTATATGAAAAAGTGTTACAATACATATTCAAACATGTATTTGTTCTTTCTATTGCGTTTGTGGTTAGGAAGTATGATTAACTGCTGTTTTATAATAAATGTTTGAACAAAAATTTCTACAATGTTTTTTGTGAAATAGTGCTGAGAATACTGAAACTTTGATTTCGGCTCTTTGCTTGTTCTTTCTACTGCGTTTGTCCTTAGGAAGTATGATTAACGCACTACTTTTATATGAAAAAAGTGATGAAACACACATTCAAAGCCTATGTTTGATTTCTTTCAACTATGTATTGCCTGGAGCGTGTACTGGACTACTCTTTCAAAGCAAATGGTTGAACAATCTGATTCAAGACTGTTCTTGCATGAAGCAGTGTTAAAAAGTTTAAAATGAAGTTAGAATTTCCGTTAACATTTCAAAAAGTTATGCTGTTTTATGAAGCAGTGCTAAAATGGTTTGTTCTTTCTACTGCGTTTGTGATACACTGCTTTCTACAAAATTTTTAAACAAAACATTTTCACACTCTTTTGGTATGAAAAATTGTTGAAACACACATGCAAACCTGTATTTGTTCTTTCTATTGCGTTTGTGGTTAGGAAGTATGATAAATTGCTCTTTTCTACTAAATGTTTTAACAAACCAATTCCACTGTTTGTTGAAGCAATGCTAAAAAGTGTTTGCAACACATTATGTTTTTCTACTGCGTTTGTGCTTAGGATAGTATGATGAATTACTGTTTTCCACTAAATCTTGAATAAAACATTTGTGTACCTCTTTTTGCGTAGCATATGAAAAATTGTTGAAATACACATTCAAGCCTGTATTTGTTCTTTGTTGCATTTGTGCTTAGAACATGATTGACTTTCATTGACAATGCTAATAAATGTTAATGATTTGAAATGTTTAAAATTGTTGGTTCCACTGCATTTTGTGCCCTAAGTCCATGGTATGATCAAGCTTCTGCTGTTTCTAAATGTTTGAACAAAAATCTACAATGTTACAGTATGAAACAGTGCTAATGAATATTGAAACAGTTTCGGATCATTAGTTGTTCTTTCTGGTTGTGCTTAGAAGTAGATAAAACCTTAAGCGTATGATAAACTGCGGGACAAATGGTGAGGGTGCGGAACCAGGAAGGTCCGCGGGCGTAGAAATTTACTTAAACCAAAATATGTGAGCGATCTCCTTGTGATGGCCCCTAATGGGAGGCTGACTGAAAGTCTTTTCTCTGTGCTGATCCTAAGCAGAAATGCAGTAGAATGAAAAACTATATGTGCAAAACTATGTTTCTACACTTTTTACTACTTTCATGCAACACCAGTTTGGAAATGTCTTAATACTTTTCATACAACAAAACTGTAGAAATGTTTTCTTGAAACATTTAGTAGAAAACAGTTTTTTCACAGGTCCTAATCATAAGCACACTAGAAAGAACAAAACGTGTCAATACTTTTTCGAGCTGCGTCATACAATAAGTCTAGAATTGGTTTGTTCAAACATTTAGTAGAAAACAGCAGTTCATCACACGTCCTAAGCAGAAACATAGTAGAATGAAAAACTAAAAGTGCCGAACTGTGTTTCTACACTTTTTAGCACTGTTTCATACAACAACCATGTGTATGGCTAAACCACCCTGGAAAAGAATTAGACAACAAAAAAACGTGCAGGTGCATGGGGCCTCCTTCCATCCATCCGTCCGTCCGTCCGTCCGCTTTGTGGGCTTGCTGGTTCACCTTTCATCCACATCTTCTGCAAGAAAAGTCTGTCTCTGAGCACCACGTAGAGAGGGCACCGTTCGGGCTTACCGCCATACCGGACGTCACGTGGAAGCGGCAGGGCAACCCCTCATCAAACCCTGGGGCAAAATCCGTTTATCTGGCGCTCCCCGATGGGCGTATCAGATATTAAACTGATAAGAACAGATACGCTGATCTTATGCAAGGCCAGCCATACCTTACAGAGGGCGGCGTGTCGCTGCCCGTCTCGTCTTATATGCCTTCTGATTCGCGTCCAGGGTCCCCGGAGAGTCAAGAAGGTGATGTCGTGTTCGGGTGGGTAACTGCTTGAGGCCGAGTCAGCAAACGAGGAATCACGGGTTAATTGTTATCATTTATTCCAAAAAAATTAGTTATGTCGGCAACAAATCGGTGAGCCATAAAAGGTCAACTGAACATAACCCCCAAACCAACAGTGCACAGCACAAACCAACTAGACATATAACTTTGCCCTCACCCCAAACACACAATAGGGCTTAAATAATGGCTGATCAAACTATTCACATACAACTACATACAATAGGGGAACACCAAAACTATACTAACACAAACAAACAAAACCACTACACACCGATTGGTTAACCAAATCATATACATAACAAAATCCGGCAAAATCAAAATACTATTAATAAAACCACAAATCAGGAAATCCAAACCAAATGGACGTCAACAGCGATATTCTCTCCCCCCTATGCTGCAGCAGGTTTATTGGCCCTGGATCCACTTCCTGCTTTCCAAGGCCCGATTTCCTTCCTCCAGTCCTCCATCCGGGCTGATACCTGGATAGGCCAATCCCCAGAGACCACCAACCAAACCAGCCACCTAACAGTCTCCTCAAACCCCAAACAAATTCCAATCAAACATGTCTCACCCAAACAAATCAACACAAAGTAAAGCTGAAACAAAAATATGCTCAAACTATCCACTCTATATGGTGCGGAGCAATATCACCCCCCCCCTTCAGAGACTCCCCTCTTCGGAATCTTCACCGTAACAGCGGGAGAGGTAGTCAGCCGTTATGTTGTCCTTCCCAGGGATATGATGAACAGTAAAGCGGAAGGGCTGCATGGCCAGATACCACCTAGTTATTCTACCATTACTGTCCCTCATCTTCTCCGCTTCACTGAAGTGCCTTATGGTCTGTCTCCAAGGTAAACTCTCTTCCAAGCAAATAGTGTTTAAGAGAGTCAAAGTCAAAGTCAAAAGAGTTTTTTGTCAAGCACATGGTTGTGTATCATGTATTGAAATGTGCTCTGATCTGAACCAGGATGACTGTCACGAAAAAATCTATAATGGAAAAATGAAGCAAACACATCAAACACTAAGAAGAATAGAAACAGAAACAAGCAGCAAATAGATAAATAAATAAATAAAAGTAAGTAAATGATAAATAAATATTAAATAGGCAAAATGGTAAAAAGAAACCGTTAAGGTGCCCTGGAAGGGCAGTGACAGTGGGGGGGGTGGGGTGGAGTGGAGTGGTCAGGGTGTGAGGACAGCCCTGGTCTGTGAGGTTGTGATGTCATGTCCGGGTTCCGTCTTATGGCCTGTGGGTAAGCTCCTCCTTAGCCTCTCGTTCTAGCCATAATGCTTCTGGAAAAGCGTTCTGTTCAACAAGATGAATAGATGGTTGCTGGGATGAGATAGGTCACCGACGATCCTAGTCGCTCTGGTCCTGCATCTCCTGGTATAGATGTCATGTAGAGACGGTAGATCAGATCTGGTGCAGCGTTTACGCTGCCGGATACTCTCTGCAGTGTCTTGATGTCCCGAGCACAGCTGTTCCCAAACCAGGAAATGATGTTCTGAAGATCAGGGCACAGTTTGTACAACACCAAGTAAAAAGGTGCAAGAGATAGCTGGAGACCTGCCTTCCTCAGCTGCGAGGTGGTAGAGCAGCTGCTTTTGCTCTACTGGCGAGCTCGGATGTGTACAGTCCATATCAAGTCCTCAGTGACATGAACGCCCAGGTATTTGTAACTGCTCACCCTCTCCACCGCAGTCCCGTTGATTTTAAGGGGGGTGTAGGACCGCTGCTGGCGCCTACCGAGTGCACCACCCATCTCTTTAGTTTGCCGACATTCAGTTGGAGGCAGTTCTCCTGGCACCATGATGCCAGGTTTTCCCTACCTCCTCTAAGTATGCTGTCTCGCCGTTGTTGGAGATTGAGGCCCAGCACCACCGTGTGGAGTCAACAAATTTGATGGAGTTGGGCGTCTTAGCCACACAGTCGTGAGTGTAGAGGGCATAGAGCAGGGGGCTAAGTACACAACCTTGTGGAGCTCCTGTGTTGAGTGTGATGATGCCTGGTGCAGCTACTCTCACCACCTGTGGTCTGCCTGTGAGAAACTGAGAACCCAGAGGCACACAGGTGTGGTTCAATCCCAAGTCATTCAGTTTAGTGAACAGTCTCACAGAGGTTTAATGGTGTTGAAAGCTGAACTGTGTCCGAACAACAGTCGCACATAGTTCCCCTGTTTCCTGTCCACATAGGCCTTTGAGGGTAGTGTGCAGGCGTGGGGATATGGCATGCGTCGATGGATCTGTTGGGGCTGACAGGCAAACTGAAATTAGGTCTACAAAGTTGGAGATGGATGCTGTGATGATGGCTTTGTTGAGTCTCTCAAAGACCTTCACATATTTCTGGTCAGTCTAGCCGGAGCGTGAAGTCATTTGGGCGAGGAGCTTATTGTTCTTTGGTACCGGGACAATGGTGGATGTTTTAAAGCACAGAGGGACTGTGGACTGAGCCAGAGACTCGTTGAAGATGGCTGTGAGAACTCCGGTCAACTGTTGACGCCCAGCAGCGCAGCAAAACCGGAGATGCCGATCGGCCAGCGCTTTCCTGATGTTGTGGCGCTTCAGCTCCCTCCGCTTTGCTCCGGACTTCGGTGGCCCGGTGATAGAAGTCACCCACATTTCGCCGTCAGGCTGCGGTCTCGCTGCGGTCGTGGGTGACTTTAAGCGCCAATCAGACTCGGCGGGCATAGAATCGTTGAGTTAAGTTAGCAGACAGAATAAATAGCCACTAGATTTCCTTCGAAATCTGTGATGGTACCCGGTCCCTTACCCTGGTACGCGTCACCCTGGTGGAAGCGGCTTCGACCAGCTCCGGTATTGGCGCTTCGCGTCCTTCACCTACGCCATTACACCGTGTTGCTTACGGCTATGGCGCTCATATTAGCCAGTGCCGAGACCTGCGTTATGCGCAGCAGTCTGTATTCACAACTGCGGACGTACCGTCGACCCGCGGTTTTTGGTTAGCAAAAACTCTTAATAAGTAACCGTGGGGACAATGTTGTCTTCGAGCAGCTCAAAGCTGACCACTACCTCCAGCGAACTTCGTTGGCACGTCATCGGCGCATCTGCGCGGCTTCGATTAGGAAGCAGACCAGCGCTTCCTCCCTCGTGGCGGAGCCTCAGGCGAACTTCTGTTTGTAAGCGGCGAGGAAAAACAACGTTAATGGTCCGACTTCCCAAGCGCCCGGCTGTGGAACAGCTTTGTAGCCCTACTCGTGCGGCATGTAGCGATGGTCAGCGTGTTGTCCCCTCTAGTCATGCCCGTCACATGTTGGTATAAAGTCGGCATGACTTGTCTGGGGATTCGCTTTATTAAAGTCCCCACACTATAGTTTAATCCGGATGGTTGTGTTGGGTAGTGCTGGTACCTCGTGTAGTTCACACAGGAACATTACTAGCGTCCATGGTAGGATGTAAACCACGTGGCGATAACCGAGCGCTGAACTCGAGGCAGGTAGAAAGGACGGCACTTGATGGTCAGATGCTCAGATGAGGTGAACAGGACCGAGAAAGAACGAAAGCATCATCACCTCGCACCCTTGGTATTTCACCGAAACAGACTCCCCCCACCTTTGGTTGTTGGCCTCCGCCGTTCTGTCCATCTGCGAAACACAGAGAATAGGTCGACGGAGTCACTGCCTGGTCGGCACAAAGGGGGGTCAACCATGTCTCGATTAGAAACACAGGATGGCCTGATCCCTCACGTCTCTTTGGAAAGTCACCCTTGCTCTCCGTCGTCCAGCTTGTTTCTAATGACTGAGCGTTGGCGGAGAGCAGAATGCTTTGGGCAGTGGAGGGCGATGAACTCGTTTTGCGCCAGTCTGTTCCGAACTCGTATGGGTCCCGATGTTTCTTTGTGCGTCTCCACGGTCTTCTTGAGTAAAGTCCTTCTCGCTATCCGCCGTCCGGGAGTATCTCAACCGGCCATGACCAAATCCCGGGTTTGAAAGAGTTCAAGAAACCACGTAAGGAATCTGATTCCCAATTTCCCGAAGTGTCGCTGTCATACGAGTACCAGTCCGGTGTGTGAGAATGTGGTAGAAAACTACAGAAGTGGGAAACGCCAGTCTTCCTGGAAGCGATCAGGCAGGCGTCTGAATAACTGGCAGCATATTTTGGCATACAGTGCCCACTTAATTTATAGGGCTTCCTTCTCCACTATAGAATAGCGGACCTCTCTTGGAAACAACTTCCGGCTGATGAAAGCTACCGGATGCCGATCCTCTGGTGGCCCTTGTATGCTACAGCTCAATATGCCTCTCTATGAAGGCATCGGTTTGTAAAAATAAAATGTCCATCAAAGTCGGGACTATAAAAACAGGGTCATATATGAACCTTGAATATCCTTAAATGCAGTGACTGCCTCCTCTGTCCACTGCACTTGATTCCAAGGCATCTAGAACTTGTCATGTCTGTCAATTAGAACACTTTCGGTCAGAAAATTTGGAATAAAAGCGATGATAGAAGACCCATACATGCAAAAAGGATTTTAGTTGTTTTTTGTTTCTTGACAGGGACACGACTCAATGGCATGGACCTTGTGAACTTGTGGCTAATTATTCCATTCCCAATGATGAATCCCAAATACTGGTCTCTGTTTTGCTAAAGCACCTTGAGTAGGATTAGCGGTCCAGCCCTGCAAGCGGAGATGCTGGAAAGCCCTCTTAAGATGCTCCAAATGCTCCTCCCAGGTGGCACTATATATGACAATATCATCTAGATATGAACAAGCAAAATAAAGATAAATCATGCAACTTACTTGATCCATCAATCTTTGGAATGTTGCTGGAGCCCCGTGAATCCCAAATGGGAGAAAAACAAACTGAAAAAGACCAAACGGGGTCCTAAAAGCTGTCAGCTCCCGGGACCTCCGTGTCAAAGGTACTTGCCAATATCCTTTGCACAGATCAATAGTTGTAAAATACTTTGCTTTACCCACGCACTCCAATAGATCATCAATTTGCGATGTTGGATATGAATAAAATTTGGAAACAGAGTTCAGGTATCTAAAATCAATACAAAATCTTATGGTACCATCTTTCTTTGGAGCCAAAACCACTGGACTACACCACTCACTCTTTGAAGGTTCAATAATGCCCAGGGACAGCACGTAGTCCACTTCTTTCTTCAATGACTCTTGGAGGCGCTCTGGTACCCTATAACTCAGACGCCTCCCCCTTGCATTATCGTTCAACACTATATCATGCTGAACCATATCTGTATGACTAGGGTATTCTGAAAATACATCCCAGTCAATCAAAGCTCTCACCTGTACTTGCTGTTCTTCTGTGAGGTGATCCAAATTCAGTTCAGTGGTAATTCATCAATTGGGGCAGATACTGGTCATCCACTTCCTCTTCCTCCTTCACCCCTCTTATCAGTAACACTTCAGCCCCTCTTCCTGACCAGAAACCCACTCCTTCAAAAAGGTTGACATGGAGGGACCCGACTAGAACCCGACACCCTGATGTGGAGATCTGGTCGTGAGTAAGGTCCAAGCTTCTTCTGTATTTCAAAAGGGCCCTTGCCACTTTGCCCAGTAGCTTACTGTCTGAAGTAGGCAGCATTACCAAGACCTTCTGTCCTGGAACAAAACTCCTTTGTCTAGCTGATCGATCATACCAAACCTTCTGATGTTGTTGAGCCTCTGCCATATGTGCCTGAGCCAGTTCACTCATTTTCTGTAATCACTCCCTCATTTGAACAACATAAGAGATCACACCCACAGGTTCTTCCTTGTCCAAGTCCCTTTTCCAAGTTTCCCTCAGCAGTGTCAACGGACCCCTTACCTCACGACCGTATAACAGCTCAAAAGGGGAAAACCCAGTAGAGGAAAACTACTTGATGCTTCCCTATAAGCAAAAAAGAAGATAGAGCCACTGATCCCCAATCAGAACCTGTGTGGTGAAACAAAACTTAGACATCTGTTTAAGTGTTTGCAGTTTGAGCGTTCTGTCCAGTCCATCTGTTTGTGGATGATATGGAGTTCGTACACTCCCCTTATTCCAAGTGATTGACACACCTGTTTCAGCAAAGTTGACATAAAATTAGTGCCTGATCAAGTCAGAATTTCTCTTGGGAATCCAACCCTTGAGAACTGCACCAGGAAACTGCCACCACCCTAGCTTTAACAGACTTTTAGCAGGAACACCTCTGAGATAGTGGCGTAATTAGTAATCACTAACATATTAGGTTAGCTTTGCTTTTCTCCACTATTGCCAGCGTCCATCCCCAGACGTTCAGGGGTCCCTAATATGGAGCAAGGGTTGAAGTGGCATGTAGAACACCCACCCCTTCCAGAAGTCCTTTGGCACTCAGGGCAGCTCCTGCAGAACTTTTCAACATCAGCCCTCAAGCTAGGCCAGTAAAACTGGTGTTTAATGTGAGCCGTGGTCTTGTGTTTCCCCAGGTGGCCAGCCCAGGGAATAGAATGACCCAAGGCAAGCACTGTCCCTCGGGCCGCTTCAGGAACCACTAGCTGCTTAACTGAACCCTGCTGATGGTAGAGAATACCTTTCTGCAAAAAATAACTGTCACCCTTGCCAATTGGCTCTGCCCCTGCTTCTCTCTCTTTGGCACCATTGCCTAATATTAGTGAGTATCTGCAACTCCAGGGACATCTCTGGAACAACTTCAGCTGATAGTTTTGACACCGTATGGTTAAACCTCTCCTGCCTCCACTGTCTGCGTGACTTCCGAGACTTTCCAGGCTGGGTCTCTAGGTCAGCGTTATAAAATGGCAAGGCCCTGAGGGTTAAAGATGGTTCATTTGACCGCTTAGCTTGAGCTCTAGTGGTCACAACATTGCTCTGTTGACTAGAACCCAGCAGATCAAATAGAACAGGTAGATCACAACCCAGCACCACTGGAAATGGTAGTTTATCAACAACCCCAACATTTAGAAGATAAGATTGTCCTTTAATCTCCATATAAACATCTGCTGTCAGAATTTCAACTTCTCCTCACCATGAACACAACAGATGGGGATGGTATCTAGGGTGCAAATCACACTTGGTGGAACATACCGTCTGTGTACCAAGGTTTGATCACTACCTGTATCAATGAGCGCTTTAATGCTTTTACCATTAATCTTTACCCAGGTAGTTTTAATACTCCTATCCTTCCTGGACCTAAAATCTGCATTCTGGCAGGGCATAAAACACATCTGAGTAAGTTTCTGGGGTTCCTAGGACATCTTGGCAGGTATGCCCTCTTGTCCACACAAATAACTGCGTTGGTGCTTTATAAAAGACTTTTGGCTGTACCTTGGCTGCCGAATTGTCCTTCACTAGGGACTTTCCCACATTGCCCACATTTAATGCTGGCTTCTGGTACTGAAAAGAAGGTGGCAACCTATGTACCTCTTTACCTGCACCCCATGCCATATAACTCCACAGCTGGCCTGCCTTTCTGGCTGCTACAAAGACATCAGCAAGAGTAGCTGCCTCAGCCGCAGTTGCAGGGTCATGCTCCCGTATCCACACCTGTAGCTCTGGAGACACCATTCTCAGGTACTGTTCAATAGCAGTTATTTCACTTATGTCTTGGACTGCTTGCCTTGGGGTTGGATCCACTTTCCATACAACTCCTTCAGTCTCACATACAATTCCTTAGGGCTTTCACCAGGATCCACATCCAGAGCACGAAACCTTTGCCTGTAAGTCTCAGGGTTAACATCAAATTTCCTTAAAATGGCATTTTCACCTTGTCATAGTCAAGGCCCTCCTCCATATCCCATATGCACATAGGCACTCCTTGCTTTGGGTAACAATGGGGCCAGGCCTGGCCCCAATCAGACTTAGGCCAGCGGCGAATACATAATTCTTTCCAAGCGTCTGAAAGGCGTTCACATCATCATTCTCAGTTAACTTTTCCAATTTTGGATCTTTCATATACAAAAACTGACCTGTGCTGGCAGTTGTTTGCTGGTCCTCTACTACTGGAGCTGGCACTTGCATACTTTGAGGAGTCCCATCTAAACCAGGGACTATAAACCAGGAATTGAAGCTGGCACTGAAGAGGTGCGTGCTTGGACCTCTAGCTGGAGAAGTTGGAACTGGTGCTGTAGAGCTTTAAGGCACTGGCCCTGGCGTACTGACTCCTCCTTTAGCCAGGTCTCTCGAATCTTCTGTTGACCCAGGTGTGCTTGAATATTAGCCAGATCTGCAATGGTTGGCTCTGCCCTTCACCACCTCAGTTTTCTTGGGCTCGCTTAGGCTTCGCCTCCACTCTTTCTCCCTCATCCATCTGCTCCTCCCCTTGTCAGCAAATTGTCCTTGGTGTTCAGTCCTCTTGGTTTAGCACCTTGCCTGCCTGATGCATGGCTTCCAAAAAATAGGGAAAAGGGAAAAAAATGAAGAAAAAAAAAACCCTGTGTCCTCTACCTGCTGATCCCACCTCTGACACCATATGTGAGGAGCAGGTCAGCAGGCACAGAATCGCGGGTTAATTGTTAAAAAATCATTTATTCCAAAAAAGTAGTTATGTCAGCAACAAATAAAATTTGGGCCCATAAAGATCAACTGAACATAACCCCCAAACCAACAGTACAAATCAACTAGACATATAACTGCCCTCACCCCAAACACACAATAGGGCTTAAATAATGGCTGATCAAACCATTCACATACAACTACATACAATAGGGGAACACCAAAACTATACTAACACAAACAAACAAACAAAACCACTACACACCGATTGGTTAACCAAGTCATATACATAACAAAATCCGGCAAAATCAAAATGCTATTAATAAAACCACAAATCAGGAAATCCAAGCCAAATGGACGTCAGCACAAATATTCTCTCCCCTATGCTGCAGCAGGTTTTATTAGCCCTGGATCCACTTCCCGCTTTCCAAGGCCCGATTTCCTTCCTCCAATCCTCTATCCAGACTGGTACCTGGATAGGCCAATCCCCGAGACCACCAGCAAGCCAGCACACAACGTTCTCCTCAAACCCCAAACAAATTCAATCAAACATGTCACCACCCAAACAAATCCTTGCAAATAAAAATACAAATGAAAATATGCTCAAACTATCCACTCATCTGTGTAGGTGCCGGAGCGGCCATTACAGTAACCGCTTGATTGACTAACTGATTTGTCTGGCGGGCTAGCTGGCTTCATCCTCCTTTCTATCTATATCCACACACCTCTCTGACTCCCCCCGCACTCGTCATTGTCATCATCATCATCTTAAATGCGTCATCATCAATCATTTTCTGTCATTGGCAACGCATAAGGAATTAAAACTGCAGATTAGAACCTCAAAAATAACCGATCAAACTCGGGTACGCCCCTCTCCGCGCAAATCTTTAGTAAAAGGCGAAAGATTTCTTCGTTATGAAGAGGAACCGGAGTCGGTGAAAGGCCTCGCCACCGGGCCCGGCTGCTACTGCCTTTGGACGACGACGGCCATTCGCGGTACATCTCTGCCTCCTCGCGTCTGCCTGGGGAAGCAGGGCCAGCCAGCCACAACTGAAATACAACAGGTCTTGCACATGCCCTTGCCACAGTCCAGTGAAGGTCTCACTAACATTAGCAGGAGCATTCAACTCCAAGACAAACAGTTTTTGTTAGCATGATAGTATTAACAAGCTGCAATGATTAATGAATTAACTAAGCAATGTAAATTAAAATTGAAATTTAAAAAAAAAACAAAAAAAAAAAATACAGAAGCTCCAACTGAGCCAAATGGCTTTTCCTGCAAAACATATGAAATAACAGTCACATACTTTTGACTTAGAGCAAAGCATATGTCCAAAAGTCCGGCCGGAGGCTAATTTAAATACTGTGTTCATATTTCCACCGGCTCTGTGATAAAATCAATAATATGCAGCCCGCCAGCACTGTTGACCACAGTGCCAAATACGGCGTGCAAAAAAAGCTATTTATATTTCACCAGAAGATGGCAGTAGACCTGTGGCCGCCTCTCGCGCTGGAGCTCATTGAGCTGCAGTGGCGGCGCTGAGGTGTCGCAGTTGGCACAACGGTTCCCTCTTGTCAACTTTACGCCAGCTGAGATAAGGCGATTCAAGAGATTGAACATTTGCTAAGAAATGCTGAGCTTGTTATTTCGACATATACTTAACGAAGACATTCTCGGTTATATGAACGTGCTCAAACCTGTGACATCTTGGCATCAAACCCATAATTTCTGAACCAGACCTGGCTTTAAATTCTAAAATCTCAGTGAATTGATCTTTTTGTGATGATCAAAATCACAATTTTCAATAAACACGTTTTCAGTTGACAATCAAATGCGGGTTCTCGTAAACCCGACAAATTAAATAAAAATCAAATTCGGTCCGACAGCCCAGGTTTTTCCCATTTAAGTATTTTGATCCGGAGTCTAAGAATTGAAATAATGAATAACCTTTACAACAAAAGTCACCAATTAGGAAACCCAACTGGTTGCTTATACAGAAATTCAATCAAGGTTTCCACACATCATCACTGTTTTGAGCAAAGACATACAAAACACTTAACAAAATAAAAACATAAAAACATTCTAAGTAAAAACATTCTTGCTCTAAAACAAGCACACATGACTTCATTGTAAAAAACACAATTAAACACACAGTATGGATGTTAAAAGTAAAGAACAGAATCATTAAAATTAATATATAAAATTACTTAAGTTTCTAGAAACCTTTCTCCTCCTATGCACTGGTGGGGCTCCCCAACAACAGTCAAAAGTCTCTGAAAGACACCCCCCAGCGAGCCCAACAAAACAGAGTCAACCATCAAACTCACAGAGGAGGAGGCCGGCCCGTGACCAATCTTAGGGGTACAGGATCCTCTGCGCCCTCAGGTAGCGCCGGAAAAGACAGCCTCTCTCCGTCTCCTCTTCTTCCTCCTGGTCACCAGCACAAACCCATGTTCACTGTCCAGGGTGGGGCCAGAGGGCAGGCTCACTTCGGGACCAGGGACCGGCTGGAAAAACCCCTGTGGGTGCCTCCTCAGTCCCTGCTTTCGATGGACTTCAGGGAGCAGCAGGACTGAGCTGGCCTCTTGACCAGTCTGTTGAGTTTCCGATCCTCTCCATGAATTCTGCCACCAGCAGACCTGGCTGAGATAGCAGGCAGCTACAGTGTCATAGAATGTCCTCAAGAGAGTTCTGTTGACCCCAAAGGGCCTCGGTCGCCTTAGCAGGTCAAGGCGACTTGGACGCTTTTTATAAAGTGCCTCTGTGTTTGTGGACCAGTCAGTTTGTGTTGAGTGAACACCAGGTACTTGTACTCCTCCACCGTTTCATCGACAAGCCCTGGATGGTCACTGCCGTAATGGGGGTGACTTCTTGCTGAAGTCAATCACCGGCTCTTAAATCTTGCTGGCATTGATGCGAAGATGGTTCTGTTCGCACCAGCTGACAAAGTCATTGATGACCCCCCTGTATTCTTGAACGCTCTTGGAAATCTGTGGATTCTGTGCCTCTCCTCTCTTCCTCCAGACTCTGGGACCTTGATTTCAAAGAGAGTGAAATTTACTTTTCATCCAGAGAACATAATAACTTTTGACTACTCAGCAGCAGTCAGTCCTTTTTGTTGTTAAGCAGCTTTCTGTAGCGCCCGTCTCATTTCAAAAGTGACGACACAAGGAATGCGACAGCTGAAACCCATGTCTTGCATAAATCTTATTATTGTGGTGGTTCTTGAAGCACTGACTCAGCTGCAGTCCACTCTTTGTGAATCTCCCCAGAGTTTTGAGCGGGTTTTGTTTCACAATCCTCTCCAGGGTGCAATTTATCCCTGTGCTTGTACACTTTTTCTGCTACATTGTGAAGAGGAAAGATGCATCACGTAGACCCAACAATTCAGAAGAGTTGAAGGCCACTATCAGAGCAACATAGGCTCCCCATAACACCTGAGCAGTGCCACAAGATTAGTCGACTCCATGCCCGCGCCGCATTGCTGCAGTAATCCAGGCAAAAGGCCCCAACTAAATATTGGAGTGCTGTACATGCTCATACTTTTTCATGTTCATACCTTTCAGTTGGCCAACATTTCTAAAAATCGCTTTTTTGCATTGGTCCTAATTGATATTCTATTTTCGAGATATTGAATTTGGGACTTTCATTAGTTGTCAGTTATAATCATCAAATTAAAAATAAACATTTGAAATAGATCAGTCTGTGTAATGAATGAAGCAAATATACAAGTTTCACTTATTGAATGGAATTACTGAAATAAATCAACTTTGTCATGATATTCTAATTTTATGACCAGCACCTGTATATGTTTAACCGTCCCTACCTCCAGGCATAGTGGACAGGCTGGGTCCTCACCCACCCACTGCTTTAGATTCTGTGGTGATGGCACCACATCGTACACTACTCCCAGCAGGAACCTTAACTGACCGCCTCCATACTCCACAGCTCCCTCCAGCTCAGCCTCCTCTTCTCCACTCCTTCCCAATTCACCCACTGCCCCTGCTTGCTCTGCGACACTGCCCTAACACACCTCCCTCCCTCTTCACGCAACCCACCTGCTCTACCACCAACGTCCTTCTCTCTACAGGGCCTGCCTTACTCGACATGGTGTCTCCTATCCGCAATGCTGGCCCTCCTCTCCCCTGCTGGACCCTCCTAACCACCTCTACCTGCCTCAAAACTGCCTTCACCTCCCTGTACTGCCTCATCCCACTTTCTACCTGTGTCACTATTTTGGGTCCCAACCCCCTTACCACCTCATCCCTACTCCGTCAGCTGTAAACTGACACCTATGCCCACTTAAAATCCTCCATCAAGCTTGACAGCGATAACTGCAGAATTCCTTCCCACTACAGAGCCACCCTGCTCCAGGCTCTTGAGAACCCCCCAACCACTTTCTAATATAGAGAAGCTAATCAGCTCTCCATTTTTCTCCTATGTCGTGACTGATGACCCATACATTGTTAGTGGCCATATCACCCTTGGGAAAAGGTCAAACTGTAAGCACCACAGCTTCAGTTTTCCCAGCAGCCCTAATTTTTCTATTCTTCTAACCCATCCACTATACTAAGTTCCTGCCCTGCTCCCCATCAGATAACTCCCTCGTATACCACCTCCCTAAACTCTTTACTGGCTTTTTCCGAAACTGATGGGATCTCCTCCCCATCCACCACAAAAAAAAAAAGTACCTTTTTTACCTGTCCTTTGACCAGTGAAATGCTGCGGGGTTTACTAACATTATGTGTTTAAACAATCTCAACGTTCACCTTTTCTTGACTCCCCTAAAACAGGCTTAAAATTTTATAGCTCTTAACATTATGGTGAAGAATGAAACTCTGAGGCAAAAAAAAATACTAGATAGGTTTTAAATTTCTTCTTACTTAACCAAGATAGTGCAAGACATAAAAAGTTTTACTACAACCACCCAGGAAAAAAAAAAGAACAAATCAAAGCTTACATGAAAGAAAATCTTGTTCTAATGACTGCTGTACATGAGACCAGAAATAAACGTATATAAGGTTGGACAACAACAGCAGCAGCAACAGAATTCGGAATTTAAGGTTTTTATAAGTCACCTGATGCGTCCTGCAGCAACAGCAGTGGGCAACACCACGCATTTTTTTTCTCACTACGGGCAAAACACGCACAGTGCCACCCACTGCCTTAGAGGTGGTACTCAGCGATATGTTAGCAAGAACTTCCACATGCGCTGCTCTCCTGAGCCATGCTTTTTGTAATGATGCCGGCACTAATTATAAACTCCTGGTGCGTTTTCACGCGTAAAAGCGCGGCAGTACAGAGCTGTACATCCTGTAAGTGGACGCTGACCTGCAGCCTTTGCTTTTATCCTGAAGAGTTCCTTCCATTAGTGGTGGTCACGCGCATACCCATAGCTGGAAGCTTGTACTCACAAAACAGCAACCGCCGCAAACTGCGCGCCACGAAGTGGACGGGGCCCCCTGACCTGCGCGTTCCAACTGCTGAGAGATCCGTGACCTGTGTGGTCAGAGGGGTCCTGAGTAAAGGTCCAAAGCTCACCTCTTTGCCCGCTGTTTAGCGTTGCTTCGCTATGCTTTCATTCCGGTCTCGTGAGCCGCTCTGGCCTGGCGCGTCAAACTTAAACGCATTCACCACAAAACCACTTTTTCATTCAGCGGGTTTGCATGAAGCTTTCCCGTTGAGTACGAACGGCTGCACATCCATGAAAGCATAGTAAAAAATGGGGAAACAGTGCTGTAAGTGCTTTTATCTGACGAGCTGACTCACTTGCCAAAGTGCTTGCGTTCTTTCTGCTGCCTCGTTTCCGCTGTAATTCGGCTCTCCGCGCCTCGTGAGACCGCGACTGACTTTTCTCTGTCCCGCCACACAATGCACCGATTATGCCATGCGCTGTGATTAAAACGAATTTTCTTTTGCATGTTGAATTTTATGAGCTGCATGTTTTTATGTTTGTTTTCTGCTGTAAAAAAGACAAGATATTATTGGTTACAGTTGTACAGAAACGGCGTGCGCACGCGAATGTGGACGGGCGTTGGAATACATTCGACCCTTTTTGTTGCCCGCGACTTTCCCTCGGTTGATGCGTGACTGGATGTACCACTCAGTCCTTTACCTCTCAGTTCATTCATTCCAGCTAACTGCTTTCTCAAAAACAACTTAGAAAACTAATTGTATCTTCCACTTACTTTATGGTGCAGGATGGAAAACATGCCATTTGTGATTCGTTTTAAATATTTCTTAACATTTCAAGCTGGAAAGAAAAGAAACAATGCAAAGAGCAAAAATACATTTCAGCAGAATAAATGTCACGCAAAAATTCGAGAATAATTACAGTTCAACAGATTTTAGGGGCTTACAGTTAAGATAAATGTTAATATGGGAAAATAGGGCGAATGATGTTGATGCTGGAGGATAGCAGCATAAGGGTCTGCTGAGGACCTCACTGTCTTTTTCGTGTTCATTGTTTTCTGTGAGAAATTTATAAAAGGTTATCTTTTAAGTTAAACATTTACTGCATGTTTTGTACTAGTACTATAGTAGAGGCACATTAATCAATAGTGGAATAGATATTTTTATTATGACTGTGTTGTTTTAAGGATATTATGCTGCAACTCTTGTATCCTGTAACCTGTAGAGCTGAACGAGGTACAGATAGAATTCTTTAGGATGTAAACACTGCCCAGCTGCAAGGTCGGCTGAATCCTGTCCCTTTCTTTATCAACGTTGGACTCGCTCAACTGGACTCGCTTTATTTAACAAAGGTGGTGTACATGCACTGGCCAACTGGGAACAGTAGTGCAATGAGCCATTTTACTTGCGGTGACGGTGACCAATAGGTGAGCAAAGGGCAAGATGCCGTTGAAGCGCGAACAGAGTCGTCTCGAGTGGTTCGGACATTTTGTTTTTTTGGACAGTTAGTGTTCCTCCGAATGTAGCCTGGAGGAGTTGGACACTTCTTACAGTAAGGAGGGACACCTTTCGGGATGTAAGAAATGAAGATTTTAAGTAATGGCCTTGACTCACCCTAAGAAGCGGACGCCATTCCTGGCCGTGACATGGCAGCTCTGAAAGGCGGATAGCATTTTCCACAGCATAAGCGGCAACACCGTAGGCAAGTAACACTGATTTTAATTTTCCTTTAATTTAACATGTGAGTTTTTTGTTTTCCTCTCCTTCATGGGTATAATTTTGTAGTGATTTTAATAGATTTTAATTGTTTTTGACTTTTAACATCCATTGTGTGTATTGTGTTTTAATGAAGTCATGTGCTTATTTTTAGAGCAATGTCTTGGTTTGTGAGTATTTTATGTCCTTTGTCTGTGTGTTGAATGTATTTGCTCTGAAACAGTGACGATGCATAGGATACCGTCTTTGGTTTTGTGTTTTGAATTTGCATAGAGTAACCAGTTGGGTTCCCTAATTGGTCACTTTGTTGTGAAATGTCTTTATTGGTTGACTTGTGGTTGTGTTTTGGGTTAAGTTTGTTTACTTCGGTGGTTTTGGTTTTTATTATGTACTTATGATGGATGTTTAATAAAGTGGAAAAAGCGGTCTCAAAGAACTGCGATTGCAACTTAATTGTCATCCTTGCCTTTTTAACCTGTGTTTTTTGCAGGAAGTTCCCCTTCGGGACCAGCGGGACGTGACTCTCTTCTCTCGAGATTGGAGGAAGGGTGAGTCCTACTGGAGCGTAGGTGGCGTCCACTCTGCAGGCGTGGGGATTCTTTTTGGGGACCACGCCTACGAGAAGGTAAGGCCATTTACCGTCGTTCCTGGTCGAGTGTTTGGGGGTGGACGCCACTTGGAGAGGTATGCACATCGAGCTCTGTGTGTCTCTGCAGCTTCCAGTGGAGGTCAAGTCCTTGCTCAGCTTTGTTAGAGGTTGGTCCGTCCTGTATCACTAATAGACATCTCATAGAGGTGAGGTTTCAGCATTTATCTAGAGGGCAAGAGGCGGCGCTAGTGTTAAATATTTCAAACAGTTCATGCACAGTTTTCTACTAAATGATTGTTTTAGAACATGCAACCCCAGTGATCCGGAGCATCACCTGGGCGCCCAACAGCCTGTAGTAGGTTAACCTGGCGTTTAGCAGTGAGGGAAAAAATCTGTTGTTCTTATCAGTTTAATATCTGATACGTCCCCATCGGGGGACGTGATAAACTGATTTTTTGTCTGAGAGATTCGGACGGGGGCTCGCTCTGCCGCTCACGCATCGTGTTATGGCAGTGCTTCGGCGATTGCCCCTCTGTGCAGCGATTGCTCAAAGACAGGCGTTTCTTGCAGAAGATGTGGATGAAAGGTGAACCAGCAAGCCCTACCAGCCGGATGGGCCGGATGGATGGATGGAGGAGGCTGGCCCCATGCACCTCGCGGCGCCTCTTCAGTGCTGAGGCAGAGCCCTGTCCGCCAGAGTGAGATTTCCTCTGTTTTGCTTTTTTTTTTGTTTGTTTTTTTTAAATTTCAATTTTAATTTACATTGCTTAGTTAATTCATTAATCATTGCAGCTTGTTACTACTATCATGCTAATAAAACTGTGGCTGATCCAGAAGGCGGCGCGGGCTGATAGGTTAGGAGTGGGGGCCAAACCCTAATGCTGATTTGTTGGTGGCATGACCGCTGCAGGTTAGTCAGGAGAGCTCTGCTCGGTTGGGTAGCCCAAGCTTAGCTCAGGGTTGGTGGCATGACCGCCCGTTTAGCAGAAGCGAAGCTGGCTTTGATCCTGAGTGTTTTTTGGCAGTTAATTTTTTGAGTCTTGTTTTTTTTTTTTTTTTTTTTTTAAATCCAGGTTTAGTGAAGTCCAGATCTGACCTGTAGGAGACATGGCTGCTTACCTGGGGGATTTCTTGCTATGACTGGACCAGAGGCCTCCGGGATGCAGAACCTGCAGAACACCATTCACCTTCGCTGGAAGGACCAGGACAACGTCGAGGCTTTTCCGGAGCCCAGCTGTCTGGGCTGCTTTCATGATCCATTGAGCCCAGGCAGGGGACCGAGGAGGCACCGCTGGTGGTTTCTTCGGCCGGGTCCCTGGTCCCGGAAGAACCTGTCCCTCCTGGCCCCACCCTGGACAGTGAACATGGGTTTGTGCTGGTGACCAGGAGGAAGAAGAGACAGGCTGTCTTTTCCGACACCTTGAAGTGGGATCCTGTACCCTCTAAAGTTGGCGCAACTCCTCCTCCTCTGTGAGTTTGATGGTTGACTCTGTTTTGTTTGGGCTCGCTGGGGTATGTGCCAGGGCTTTGACTGTTGTTGGGGAGGCCCCACCAGTGCATGGTGGAGGAAAGGGATTTACAAAACTTGCTAATTTTATATTAATTTTAATGGATTCTGTTCTTTACTTTTAACATCCATACTGTATGTTTAATTGTGTTTTACAATGAAGTCATGTGCTTGTTTTAGAGCAATGTTTTGGTTTTGTGAATGTTTTATGTTTTATTTTTTGTTAAGTGTTTTGTATATGCTGCTCCAAAAACAGTGATGATGTGTGAAACATAGTTGAATTGCATAGGGCAACCAGTTGGTTTCCTAATTGAAATTCGACTTTTGTTGTGAAGAGTTTATTCATTATTTCAATTTTGGGCTGGATTAAAACCGAAATGGAAAAACGGGCTGCGGACGAATTTGATTTTTAATATTTGTCGGGTTTCTGAGGGCCGATTTGTTAATCAACTGAAAAAACAAAATATTGAAAATTGATTTTTGATCATCTAAAAGATCAATTCACTGATTTTTAGAATTTAAGACCAGGTCTGGTTCCAGAAACAGTGGTTTTTGATCGCGCCCAAGATGTCA
Source organism: Heterotis niloticus (assembly GCA_018136845.1). NCBI lineage: Eukaryota > Metazoa > Chordata > Actinopteri > Osteoglossiformes > Osteoglossidae > Heterotis > Heterotis niloticus. The sequence continues at coordinate 10,440,163 of CM030904.1, forward strand.
CGCAAGTGAGAGTCAGTCTAGATCCTCCGCCGCGGTTCTTGTTAATCATTCCATAACCGAGAATGTCTTCGCTACATTATGTCAAGCCGAACAAGCTCAGCATTTTCTTAGCAAATGTTAAGATCTCTTGGAATCTGCCTTTATCAGCTGGTATTAAGAAGTTGACAAGAGGGCGTTGAATTTCCCGACTGCGACACCGGCGATCACCTGCAGCTCCAATGAGCTCCAGCGGCGAGAGATTAGCGGCCACAGGTCTACTATATCTTCTGGTGAAGAATATAAAATAGCTTTTTTTTGCGCGTGTATTTATGCATGGTCAACAGTGCTGGCGGAGCCTTTATATTGTGATTTATCCCACCAGAGCCGGTGGGGAAATTTGAACGGGCATAATTGGCCCCGGGCAGGACTTTGGATTGTCTTGCTCTAAGTCAAAGTATGTGACTGTTATTTCATATGTTTGCAGGAAAAGCCATTTGGCTCAGTTGGAGCTTCTGTATTTTTTTTTTTTGTTTTGTTTTTTTTTTTTTAAATTTCAATTTTAATTTACATTGCTTAGTTAATTCATTAATCATTGCAGCGTACTACTATCATGCTTCATAATAAAACTATTTGATCCAGAAGGCGGCGCCCGGGCGTGGGTTGGGAGTGAGGCCCAGCCTAATGCTGATTTGTTGGTGGCACTTGACCGCTGCAGATTAGTGAGGAGGCTGTGTGCTCTGGATTTGGAAGCCCAGCCCATGGCTTCGGTGCGGGTTCGCTCCACACGCTCGGCCGAGTATGGCAGTGCTTAGCAGGAACAGTACCCCTCTCTCTGGCGGTGCTCAAGACAGACTTTTTCTTGCAGAAAGATGTGGTTGAAGGTAAACCAGCAAGCCCTAGCCGGATGGATGGATGGATGGAGGGAGGGAGGCCGGCGCGCCTCTTTGGTGCTGGGGTGCAGAGCCCTGTCCGCCAGGGGTGCGTTTCCCCTCCGTTTTTTTTTCTTTGTTTTCTTTTTTTAGAATTTAAATTTTAATTTGAATAGTTAATACATTAATCATTGCAGCTTGTTACTACTATCCATGCTAACAAACACTTGTCTTGAAGTTGAATGCTCCTCTCCAATGTTAGCGAGAGACCTTCTGGACTGTGGCAAAACGCGTGCGCACCTGTTGTATTTCAGTTGTGGCTGGCTGGCCCCTGTGTTTTCCCAGGCAGACGTGAGAGGCAGGGTGTGCAGTGGCCGTCGTGCGTCCAAGGCAGTAACGGCAGACCGGTGGCGGTACTCACGACTCGGTTCCTCTTCATAATCTTTCACCTTTACTAAAGATTTCTGGCATTAAGGTACCCGAGTTTGACGGCTATTTTTGGAGGCTCCGCAACTGGCGAGCCGTACCTTGCGTGCTACAATGACAGAAAATGATTGATGATGATGATGACGGCGGCATTGATGACAATGACAATGACCCAGTGAAGTCAGAGGTGCGTGGACCATAGATAGAAAAGAGGATGAAGCCAGCTAGCCGCCAGACAAATCAGTCAATCAGCGGTTACCCACCCGATCAATGACTTGACCTCTCCTGGGGCCCAGACCCCGCCCGAACCGTAGCGTCTTTGACGTGGGGCCAGGCAGACAGCGGTACTGGTAGCGGCCCTCTGTAAAGATAGCGAGAACGTTTCATCCCACATCAATTTTTTGTTCTTTCTCTGCTATTTCTGCTTAAAGTATGATATACTGCTGTTTACCACTAAATGTTTCAAAAAAGTTATTCTAGACTGTTTTTGCATGAAGCAGTACTAAAATGGTTTCTTTCTACTGCATTTGCAAAATCTTTAAACAAAACATTTGCCACACTCTTTTATATGAAAAGTGTTATAATACATATTCAAACATCTGTTTGTTCTTTTTCTATTGCGATTGTGGTTAGGAAGTATGATAAATTGCTCTTTTCTACTAAATGTTTTAACAAACCAATTCCACACTGTTTTTATTTGAAGCAATGCTAAAAAGTGTTGCAACACATGTGTTTTCTACTGCATTTGTGCTTAGGATGAGTATGATGAATTACTGTTTTCCACTAAATCTTTGAATAAAACATTTGTACACTCTTTTTGTATGAAAAAGTGTTGAAATACACATTCAAACCTGTATTTGTTCTTTCTACTGCATTTGTGCTTAGAACATCTTTTAGCTGAACTTCTGCTCTTTTAATCAGAATCAGAATTGTCTTTATTGGCCAAGTATGTGTGCTTTAAACAAGAATTTGATTTCCATTAAGATGGTGGCTCAGCACACAAGGGGTATAGAACAACAACATATGAAGACAAGCTTGGCGTGTACAGACAATGTATAGAAACATGTGTAGACAATATATAGACCCAACATGTAGCAGTATAGTCTAAGTCTTATCTACAAAAATTACAAAGATTTTTACAATTACAAGATTTTTAATGCAAATGATTGAACAAACACTGTTGCAAGAAGCAATGCTAATAAGTATTGAAATAGAATTTGAACCGTTTAACTGTTCTTTCTACTGCATTTGTGCCTAAGTGCTTAAGTATGATAAACTGCTGTTTTCTAAATGTTTGAACAAAAGAAATCTACAATGTTACAGTATGAAACAGTGCTAATGAATATTGAAACAGTTTCGGATCATTACTTGTTCTTTCTACTGCGTTTGTGCTTAGAAAGTAAGATAAAACCTTAAGAAGCGTATGATAAACTGCCGGACAAATGGTGAGGTTGAATCCAGGAAGGTCACCGGAGCGTAAAATTTGCCAAGCAAAATATGTGAAACGATCTGCTGTGATGATGACCCTAATGGGAGGCGGCTGAAAGTCTTTCATACAATAAGTAGAAATGGTTTGTTCAAATTTTTAGTAAACACTTGATATTCACGTCTAAGCAGAAACGTAGTAGAATGAAAAACTAAACGTGCCGAACTGCGTTTCTCCACGTTTTAGCACTGTTTCACACAAGAACCATGTGTATGGCTAAACCACCCTGGAAAATTGAACTTAACAAAAAAGGCGGGCAGGTGTATGGGCCTCCCTCCCTCCCTCCAGTGACTTTGTGGGCTTGCTGGTTCACCTTTCATCCACATCTTCTGCAAGAAACGTCTGCTTTGAGCACGGCGTAGAGAACACCATTCCCGGAGGCGTTGCCGCCGAGCGTCGTCAGGCGGCAGGAAGCGAAACCTCGTCCGACTAGGGCAACAATCCGTTTAATATGGGGCCGTATCAGATATTAAACTGATAAGAACAGGTTTTTTATTTTTTTTGTAAGCATCCATCATAAATGCAATAAAAAATGCAAAACCATCGGAAGCAATCAAACAACACAACAATACCACAAATGAACCAGCGAAACTCTTCACAACAAAGTCACCAATTAGGAAACCCAACTGGTTACCCTATGCAAATTCAATCATTGTTTCCCACACATCATCACTGTTTTCTAGCAAAGACATACAAAACAAAAATACAACATAAAACATTCTGAAGCAAAACTGCTCTGAAAACAAGCACATGACTTCATTGTAAAACACACAAAATGGATGTTAAAAGTAAAGAACAGAATCCATTAAAATTAATATAAAATTAGCAAGTTTCTAGAAACCTCCACCATGCACTGGTGGGGCTCCCCAACAACAGTCAAAGTCTCTGAAAGACACCCCCAGCGAGCCCAACAAAACAGAGTCAACCATCAAACTCACAGGGGAGGAGGAGCCGGCTTCTCGGGCCAATCTTGGGGTACAGGATCGCCTACTAGCTACCACTCAAGGCAGCACCGAGGAGAAAAAGACAGCCTCTCCGTCTCCCTCTTCTTCCATCCTGATCCTGCCTTTCAGCCCATATGTTCACTGTCAGGGTGGGAGCCAGGAGGGACAGGTTCTTGGACCAGGGACCCGGCCGAAGAAACCACCAGCGGTGCCTCCTCGGTCTTGGCTGCATCCGGATCCCGTTCAGTACCTGCACCGCCTGCCGCTGCACCTGGCTGCCGTTCAAACACCACCCTTTGGCTCTCAATCTCCGTCGCAGCCTTGGTCCGGGCCGCTCCGGACAACCTCCCGAGGAAAAGGCAGCCCCGGGTGAGGTGACCTTCCCTCCCGCATCTCGTGCAGCGACGAGGTCCGGTGCACTTCTTGGCCATGTGGCCCTGCTCCAGGCACCGCTGGCGCTTCATCTTCCACCACTTCCGGCCGGTATGTCCCTGGCCAAAACACAAAGAACACGAGAGAGGCTGTCCTGAATAGAAAAGGTAGCCCTTCGCCTTACCCAGATAAAAATGCGCAGGGGGGTGGCAAAACCCCTCGAATCCCGCAAGGTCCGGATGCAGGTGAACTGTGAAACGCCTGCATCCGGTCCAGACGCCCAGCTCGTCGCGCTCTTCCTCCTGACCCGGAAGAACATCGGCATACCTCTTCCAAGAAAGCCCTCACCACGACCACGGACACGAAGGGCTTGAAAACGTAGACCGTCAACACACGCCTCTCGGTCTTCCGCAGAAACTCTATGGAGTAGGGGAGAAACTCGGTATTATCAGCACTCACCCTACACGTTTCCAACACCCCCCCCCGGTACCTCTCGTCGGTCACCAAAGTGGTCGAAGAAGCACGAAGAGCCGTTCCGTTGGACGCAGACTAGGTCTTCCGCCGAAAGGCCCAGGACCCCGAAGACGACCCCCCGAAGAAAGGAAACTTGCTCCAGGAAGGCCTCGACGTTGTCCCGGTCCTTCTATCGGAAGCGAATGGTGTTCTTGAGGGTCTGCATCCCGGCGGCCTTCGTCCCAATTGCAGCAAGAAATCCCTCAGGTAAGCAGCCGGTGTCCTCCACAGGTCAGGGATCCGATGACCCAAGCGCCAGACCCAACAATTCAGAAGAGTTGAAGGCCACTATCAGAGCAACATAGGCTCCCATAACACCTGAGCGGTGCCACAGATTGATAGACTCCATGCCACGCCGCATTGCTGCAGTAATCCAGGCCAAAGGAGCCCCAACTAAATATTGAGTGCTGTACATGCTCATACTTTTCATGTTCATACCTTTCAGTTGGCCAACATTTCTAAAAATCCTTTTTTTGCATTGGTCTTAATTGATATTCTAATTTTCCGAGATACTGAATTTGGGACTTTCATTAGTTGTCAGTTATAATCATCAAAATTAAAAGAAATAAACATTTGAAATAGATCAGTCTGTGTGTAATGAATGAATCTAATATACAAGTTTCACTTTTTGAATGGAATTACTGAAATAAATCAACTTTGTCATGATATTCTAATTTTATAACCAGCACCTGTATTGTAACTTGCTTTGGGCAAAAGAGGAATCATGAGGCAAACGTGTATCCTGTATCAATGCAGCAATAGGGTGTTCCACTAAAATATTAAAAAGTTCTGAAATAAACATTGTCTTACCTGAACTTGAAAAGTTTATTTCATGTTCTTGATGTATGAGACATTTACTATCATTTAAACAATTTGTACTGCTCAGGTATTTTGAAATTTAATCATATCGTGAGCACATGCAAGTGCACACAGTATGATGTGAATTCAGACAAATCCCGATGCACAGGCCAGGAACTGTGAAAAAACCGTCGCTCCTATGTTTAATTTCTTACTGTTCTCTCAACAACTTCTTTAGTGCCGTAAAGGTTTATAAAAGGACGGTATTTAAAAACAGTAAATAGACAGATAACTAGTACATGAATAGGGAATGGTGTCAAGAACACAGTGACAATATGCAGTCGCTACACATATGATTTGTGGATTTTGCAACATGGATGGACATGGTTGTCATAAACACATTTTAAAAAGAGGGAGGAACAGGGAGCCCTACAAGAGTGGACACACTGGGACATACAAATTGATGTAAGGAAGATGCACACAGGTGTATTATATCGTATGCGGGAGGGCGAGGCTGAAGGAGATTGTAGACTGCAAAGTGGTGGCGGGGAAAGCGTAGTTAGGCAGCATAGGATGGTGGTTTGTAGTATGACATTGGAGCTCAGAAAGAGGAAGAAAGTGAGGACAGAACCAAGTATCTAATGGTGGACGTTGAAAAAGAAAAAAAATAAGGTTTTCAGGGCGGAATTAAGACAAGCAGTGAAGAATTGCCAGTGAACTTTGCATCTATTGCACAAATGGTAAGGGAGAAAGGTGCATGGTGTGACATCTGGCAAGAGGAACGAGGCAAAAGAAACCTGGTCGTGGAATGAGCTAGATTATAGAAAGCAAGATAGTGGCGGAGTGGAAGTGTAAAAGAGAGCATTAAAAAGAAGGAAACCCAGCATCTGATGATGTCCATAAGTTCAAGAGGCTCTCATTGAAGGCTCTCATTGCAAGCAAAGGGTTTTCAAGCAAGTATTAGACATGAATATTTTATTTCCAGTTATTTCATTTGTCCAATTATTTTTGAGCCCCTGAAATGAAGGGAATTGTGTGTAAAAAATGCTTTAGTTGCCTCAAATTTTTATCCAATCTTTTTAAGTCTGCACTTCAACTGCATCTGAGGTGTTTCATTTAAAATTCATTGTGACAATGTAAAGAACCAAAATTAGAAAAAAGTTATTTCTGTCCAAATATGTATGGACCTAACTGTATAGAAACAATTGTTCAGGATCACATTGGAAAGGTACAATAAAAAAGAACTAACACTTTTTCTGCAAATTGTAGTTTTGTGTTTGTTTTCGTTGTTGAGCTATTTGTTTATATCGCAAGTCATGTGTCTTATCTTGCCATAAGCATATATTTTTACAAGTGTCAGGCTGTTGTCTAGGTAACTGGTAATTAAATCAAGGAAAACTGTGGTAAACACATTTTGATACAACGGTTGGCACAGACTCCCAGGTTACAGAATCTGTTCTTTTATACACCTGTATCTGTGAACGGATTACAGTAAGGTGCATTGGGTAGAAAAGACCAATTGAAATCCCGTTGAAAGGTCTCATGAGAAGGACATGTTTTCAATTTGCCATCTATCAGCAAATACAATACCATCTGAAGCAACGAATTCTGCTATACTTTCCTTTAGTATAACGTTTGTTTTGTGCGGCTCAGACTTAAAGGGGAACGACTCACAGATGCAGCTGCCAGGCCCATCCTGAGTGTCCAATTTCAGGTGAAATGTTTGCGAGCCTTCTCTCAGCACATTAAAGCAGGAGTATTTTGTGAAGAAATGGTAATCGGGATCACAACATTTATCTTCATTGCTTACGATGGTGGTTTTTTTCCTGACAGTTTTCTCTGTGGTTTGTCTTTTAAACTTTATACAAATTGATGTAAGGGTAATTTTTAATTGAATATTTCTTTATTTGAATTTGTCTACATGTTTAGGTGACAACACCGCTGTAGTAGCATAGATTGCACTCAAGGATGGAAAGCTGAAATAATCGAAACACCTGTGGCTGCCATTTCTCCGCTGATCAGTGCGGAACATAGGGCCGAATCTAGAATGGCAGAACAGACGCGAAAAAGATACTCTTCATCAAAGTCAAGAGATGAGGCTAACTGGACAATTGAATTTGGATTCTGTCCCTATGTGCAAGACTAATTACAATATTGCATGACTGCAAGTGAAGGTACACGGAGGGGTAAATCCAGAGGCTTCTTCCTTCTAAGTAATCGTTGTTATGAGGTGGTTTCAGAAGTTTCCACGTTCAACCGAGTGCATGCTGCTCTTTTGCTATCTCTCGGACTTTGAAGAGGATAGCGAGGGTGATTCCGACGGGTAGCTGACCACCATACCTAATTATCTATGCATATTTAGGAGGAATAAATATCTACAGTGTAAATGTGGGCCTTAGGCTCATCAGAAGTTTTGTCTTTGCCTTCAAATTCGGTTATAAAATAACATCCATATTCAGCGCCAGCGGTCAAAGGAGGAAGAACTGGACTATAGTTTTGTATATTCATGATGTTCTAACTGAACTCCTGCTCTATGAGCAACAAAGTTTGAAAAATTAACACAATATTTAGAATTTCCCACTAAATATATTTACATCACAAACAATTTGCCATCAGTGCAATACATAGGAATCTTGTATAAATAGCAAATGTTACACTCTCCTCAGCTCAAGCTAATAAATATACTTATTTAATAAATTTCCATTAGATCCGTTTAGCTGCTACACAAAAAAAAAATTCTCAGAATCACCCCGAAGACGATAAAATATACGCAGTGAATATTACAGGACACGTACATATGCTCCGCACCAGTAATAGACTGTTCTTTTTTTGTGCAAACATTTTATATAACTTTGGCAGTTTCTGAGGAACAATGTTATTTTTAGAATTGAAACGCTAATATCAAACTGCAATGTTATGTAAGCTTGCCTTGCGAAGCTTATATTCACAGTGATAATTCTGAGGCTCAAGGCCCACGACTTAATATCTGATATTTAAATGGACAATGCAATCTGTTTTCATCAACATTTAGAAAATTACTAACACCTAAACGGTTTACATAGCAGTCGTCGCCATTGGGAAAAAAGATCATCTCAAAGTACATAGTCTGAAGGTGGGTCCATTATGCGACTGTAGAGAGCGTGAGTGATAACGTGGCAAACATGCACAACCAGTGTTGTGTGGAGAACTACAGCAGTGCGAACGTACGATATGTAAAACATCACGCAGTCACGCAGTCAGAATGTGGAACAGCTGTCAAAATTGCATTTTTTTCCCCGTTTTGGCACTTTATCTGAACAAATTACTGTTCATAAAGACTAAGTTTAGTACAAAAAAGGTATTTAACATTTCCTTAACTTACAATGCTTCAGCATAAGTATATGCTTGGTAAACACTTGTACACACTGTAGTTTAAAATGAACATTCCGACAGATGTTTAAACATGCACAAAAATGGAGAGCACGTCTTTTGTCTGCGGTAAAGGTGCACCTGTCCGTCTGGTTTCGTCTTCAGGACGTTTCTTCAACCGACCTTGTGTCAGACTTAAGACGTACGAACTCCTTAGCCACCTCGTCACTGGTCCTCTGTGACAGTATTCTCATGATGATTAACCCAGTCTCATCCATGGAGATGCTCTTAACAAGGGGATGCCAGGCCGAGCAGCTGCCCTTGTCGGCCAACTCCCGCAGAGGGATAACAGTCATGCCGATGACTCTGTCCTCCCTGGCAAAGCAATAGTCCTTCACGCAGATGTGCAACTCGTAGAACTCTGGCTCATGTTCATTACTCAACACACTGTACGATCAACAAACAAAGAACGAAAACAACGTCAGCGTTAGCGTACCTGTACAAAAACTAATCAACAGAAGTACAACAGAATCAAAGACCATTTTGGGAATGGGAAATTTTCATCATCACGATCATCTGGAAGGGGGGGGAATTTTCATCTTTAATAGGTAGTAACAAAAAAAAAAAAAAACAGGAATGCAATGACTCTAAAAGCATGAAGGACTTACAACTGGAAGCTTTCGTTGTATTTTGGAGACCAGTTGTTGTTCTTGGTTTTGGTACTAAACTTGCGCTTCTTGTCAGAAAGCTGCGGTCCAATGGTGTTGACTTCAACAAAGGGGCGGAACATGGCGTTCGTCTGCCAGCTGAGATTATTCAATGCCACAACTGGAAAGGACAGCATAGCCTTTAGAAGTACATTAGTTTTAGACAGCGTTTCATGGACTGCGGTGTTGGTTGGCCTGACTACAGATATAAAAGCTCGAAGAATTAAGCAAGAGTTAATGTACAGGCCTAAGGTTAAATTCTCATCTTGAGATGCTCTGAACCGGAGTGGTCCAAAGTGCAGGCTAAATCAAGTGTGGCCGCCTCAGCCTTGAACTTGAGCTGGGCATCCAGTGATGTCTCTCACCCTGCAGCTAGTTAAGCCATAAGTGAAAAACGCTTACTTTTTCAATAGCTTGCTTTCATAGTTTTAGAGCCGGACATTAACAGCTTCAGCACAACTGTTGTCTTTGCTGTGTCAGAGCTTTTTGTGCTACACGCCAAATACTATTTCTTTATGCTCAGGTTCGTATTAAGCACAGTGTCAATAAAAGAGCCCGGATAAAAAGGAATCCCATTGCCCTTCTAACCTTATACCCCATCCTAACCCCCACAGCACACCTACCTAACTGTCACACATTGGTTAAGATATCAATCCAGCGTCAACTAACTATAAATCCAAACACGGCATGGCGCGGAATCTCATCGGGGTTATCAAGAGGGCACCTTCCTTTGTTTGTATTTCATGGAGTTAGACCCATGACACCTCCAGAACCGCGACTCTGGCGTCCCGGAGCTGCCCCCTTCCACCACAGCGCGCACCACCCCGTGACTCTGCATATTACCTATCCTTTACCTTTAGCGTCCTCACAGTCACCGCTGTTTCTACCTGCCATCTCTGAGGAAGAAGCCCCCTCGCCACCTACTTTACCTATATCACACTCCACAACAACTAAATCCCAGCGACACTGCCGCCTGCTAACAGCTAAACGCCACCACAACTACGCTCTAACAATTACTCAGAGCTTCGCCACCCTGCTTACATCCGCGCTGGTCTGCTTTCTCCAGACCCGGAGACTTCCTTGCTCAGCAGCCTGTGACAACTCATTCACCGCCCGTTGCAACTTTCGCCCCCGGATACCAAATTCGCGAAACAACACTAAACTGGATCGGGCTATAAATCCATGGCATCTCAATCGGCCTGATTTTCACGCTCCTCCACCGCCCCTCTACTTCCGCCGCTAGTTCGCTATATCTGAGCTTCGTCCACCGATCCTTCCCACGGAACCGTGAGTTCTATAAAATAACCTACCTGCTGGCTTGCTGACCACAGGACCTTATCTAGCCTCTTGCTCATACTATTTCCTGGGGCACCACTAACCTTCCTCCCAGGTCAACCTGCAGATGACTGGGAGATCCCAGTCTTTACTCCCCCTTACTTCTATCTCCTTCCTACCTCCGCATCTCCGTACCACTGCACTTCTATCATCATGACCCGACCGTTCCTGCATCCTCCAGTCTTCAATGGCTTAGCACGTGATTATGCCTCCACGTACTCTGCGGTGAACTAACCTTATAACCAACAAGGAGCTGCCCCCCCTCCACCACAGCGCACACCACCTCGTCACTCCGCGTATTACCTATCCTTTACCTTTAGCGTCCTCACAGTCACCGCTGTTTCTACCTGCCGTCTCTGAGGAAGAAGCCCCCTCGCCACCTACTTTACCTATATCACACTCCACAACAACTAAATCCCAGCGACACCGCCGCCTGCTAACAGTTAAATGCTACCACAACTACGCTCTAACAATTACTCAGAGCTTCGCCGCCCCACTTCTCTTTCTCCAGATCCAGAGACTTCCTTGCTCAGCAGCCTGTGACAACACCCGTTGCAACTTTCGCCCCCAGATACCGAGTTCGTGAAACAACACTCCACCCCTGCCCCTCTACTTCTGCTGCTAGTTTCCTATATCTGAGCTTTTTCCTCTCATGAGCGTCATCCACCGATCCTTCCTACGGAACCATGAGTTCAATAAAATAATCTACCCGCTGGCTTGCTGACCACAGCACCATATCTGGTCTCATGCTTGTACTAACTATTTCCTGGGGCACCACTAACCTTCCTCCCAGGTCAACCTGCATCTCCCAGTCTCTACTCCCCCTTACTTCACCTATCTCCTTCCTACCATCACCTCTCCTACCCTCCTCCCCCTCCCTAATACTCCACTTTTAGCCTCATGTCCTGACCGTACCTGCATCCTCCAGTCTTCAACAGCCGCAACCAGGCACCTTAGCACCTGGTTATGCCTCCATGTATACCTACCCAGCACTAAACTAACCTTACAACCAACTAAAATATGTTTCACCGTCCCTACCTCCAAGCACAGATGACAAGCTGAGTCCTCACCCCCCCCACTGCTTCTGGTTCTGAGGCAATGGCAGCACATCTTAAACAGCTCCTAACAGAAACCTTATTTGATATGCGTCCACACTCCACTCTTGACCCCCCCCCCCAATTCACCCACTCTCCCTGCTTCCCCTGTGAGACTGCCCTGATTCACCTCTTTATTTCCTTTTGCTGACACACCTGCTCTATTACCAACCTCCTTCTCTCTATTGGGCCTGCCTTACTCCACATAGAGTCTCCTAACCTTCCCTCCCTTGCTATACCTTCCCGACCATCTCCAGCTGCCTTAAGTCTGCCTTAGCTTCCTCTACCGCGCATCTCGCGTCCCACTTTCTACCTGTTGCTATCCTGGGTACCAAGCCCCTTACAACCTCATCCCTACTACCTGACAGCTGCAATTCTAACTGCACCTTTGCACACAAATTCCTCTGTTAAGCTTGAAAGCGGCAGCTGCAGAACTCTTTTCCTGTACAGAGCCACCGAGGAACCCCCAGCCACTTTCTAATGTAGGAGCCGATCAGCCTCTCCAGCTTCGTGACTGATGCCTCATAGTTGTGAGCACCAGAGCTTCAGTTTTCCTGGCAGCCCTGAGTCCTCTGTCTTCTGTAAACCATATTAACACTTCTCTTAAGCTGCTCCACCTGATGCACATCAGTTAGCTCCCTAGTGTACCACCTCCCTAAACTGTTTACTGGCTTCTCTAACACTGATGGAATCTCCTCATTATCCACTAGAAAGCTAACTTTCTCTACCTTCCCTTTGACCAGTGAGATGCTCCAGGACTTTGCTGGTTTAATCCTCAGACCTCATTATATTGATACTGATTTCAGTACGAACTTTCATGTCAGATTTTTAATTTTGCATTCAATCTTTATTCCTCCATTTTGTTATCTGTTGAATTTTTGTTGCTTTTATAAACCATATGAAACCTCAAAGTGTCCATGCTTTTGTCACATAAGTGTACTACCAGTGCTTGGGTTTTATGCTTTAGGTAAGTCAAGTGTTAATGCTTCAGAAGTTAAAACGGACCCAAAGCGAAATTCATAATGGGATCTGTCCACGACCCCCTTGTTTTAGTTACTGTTTTCTGTGGTGGATGTGTGATGAAGAGAACTGATGAGTACCTTTGACACTGACTTTGTGCTCCCCGGTGCCTGGATGAGAGATGAGCTCTACTTGAATGGAAACTTCACCCACTGAGCCATTAGATGACTGACCTAGTTGTCCCAAAAACAAAACATGGTCATCAGAAAGAGCCCATGATACAATTCTCCATTTAAAAGCAGCAAAACCCCAAAACACAGTTGAAAACAGTAAATCTAATCGATCAAAGCAAAACAAGCACAGACCAAAGATTACGTTCACTTGTGCAGCTGTACACCTACAGAAGTATAACTTGGAAGTTTGCTTAAAATGAAAAATACATGTGTGTGTGTGTGGCTTGTGTCAAAGCCTCCTCTACACCAAGCAATTGTTACTTTATGGCACTTAGTGCCAAACACAGGAATATGGAAAATCAATCCATATGCACACTTGACAGGTCAAGTGAATCTGGAATACTTTCCTCAGTTCGCAGGTCTGAAAAAAAATCCCAGCATTAAGAGTGGAGATTAAATTTGACAAGAAGAGCAGAAACAATGATAAGCTGTCTGTTTCATATGATAATAGCATGTGTTTATGAAATGTTGAGGAAATAATTGGTGGAGCAACAGTGATCATTAAGACAGGTGATGAAACAATAAGAAATCTTGCTGTGCCAGCGTGAAGGAAGAAGCGAGGAGATTCTTTTAGGGATGTGAAACGGCCACCAACAACGAACAGAAACTATACAACTGCTTTGACAGCTGCTTACAGATCATTTAAGAAAAAAATTTCATATTTATAAAAATGGAATTGAGTTCATATTTGTCCATCCACTCCTCCATTTGATTAACCTGCTATCATTGGCAGGGTCAAGAAGGTCTGGCCCAGAAATAACAGGGGCTAAGCTATGAAATTGCAGTGGGATAGTACACAGATTGTACGATTAAGCTCCTTTTAGCTTTATTACAACACTTTGGTGAATGATCTGCACCAAATAGCAGCTAAGGGCTGAACTCCTGCGGGCATTCAGTGCAAAGAAATTCCTGATTGTGTGCCTGTGTTCACACATCAAAAAGCTGCTGCCACACAAGAAAATCCACATCAGTTACATATACACTGTATAGCCAAAAGCATGTGGACGCTCACATGTAATAATTGAGCTGAGTTGTTTCAGCTGCATTCACATTCATAAACACATGGTTTGCCCAGTTTACCGTGGAAGAACTTGTGTGACTGCACAGAGCTCTGACCTTGACCCCACTGAACACCTTTGGGATGAACTGGAACAACCACCACAAGCCAGGCCTTCTTGACTGATACCAGTGCCTGACCTCACTGATGCTCTTGTGGTTGAATGGGCACAAATTCCCATAGCCATGCTCCAAAATCTGGTGGAAAGCTTTCCCAGAAGCTGGAGGCTGTTATAGCAGCAAAGGGGGGGACAACTCTATGTTTAATGTTCATGGGTTTGGAATTAGATGTTCAACAAGCACATATGGGTGTTGTGCCTAGGTGTCCATTTATGTCCATATTGAGCACCTAGCAGGACAGGTGGGACAACTTTTCATTACTGGCCTATAAACACAGTATGTGATGGCAGAGGAAAGTCTTGTTGTGCAGCATCAGTGTTGAATGTAGGAGGAGTGGCCACCACAACTAATCACCACCAGGTTCTGAGGTTCACATAGGGCAATTGGTTGTGAAATTGCTATCATTTATTTTCATTGCCCCTTCTCACTGAGGCATAGCTACAAAGCTAATCGAAGGCTGGTGACCATCAGTTAGGCACAAAATTATATCATACTCATTTATTTTATTATCGGGTAAAGACAATATTAATCTCATGCCTGGAAATGGTGTGGGGGCTGCTGACCAGTTGACCTACAGATTAAGCAGCTGAGCTCACATGCTGTACAAGTATTAGCATGATACCCTCATGGTATGGATTTCCACAGATTTCTACAACTTATATCACATCAGAATGCGTTACTTAAAAACCACACAACTTTTCTTTTGATGCGGTCTTTTAATTATGTTCCGTGTCTGCATATAAAGTGTGGTTACTGCAGGTACTGTACCTCAATTAACTTGAAACTGGATCAATAACCTAGTAGATACTAATCTGTGCAGCTGCAGAAGTGCCCAATGGGTAAAATGAGAATATACCTTATATATGATTATGTACTGCTTTATGACATTCGTAATTAAAATAAAAAAATCCAATGATTCACAGTTTCCACCTAACAGACAGGGATGTAATTTAGATTAGTTGAAACAAAATGTGAGATGCATTAAATTTAAAACTGAGTTTGCAGTCTAAGCCACAATTCTATCACCTTGGTCACAGCTTTGCTATACTAACCTACTAGAAGAAATGTTCTAATGTTGAAAACAAATAATTATTTAAACGAATATAAGGAAGTTTCAAGCATTTTACAAAAATGCTAAATTTAGGGAATGCAGCACACATTGAGGAAAACTGTTTGGGGGCTTTTTGTTTTATCTCAGGTATCCTACATTTAGTTTTAAAGTCTTTGTGTGTTTTGACCATTATCATTTTCCCCAATAATGCCAACAGAAGATGGTGGTTGATATAGTCAGTCCTTAAGATGATAAACAAAATGAAATAAATGGCACCATCGATCATTGTCACCACATTTAGAGCTAAGTAAGATGGAAAAATAGGTATTACTGAAATTTTTCTGACTGCTGGCAAAATTTTTATTTTCAGTATATCAGCCATAGCAATTTGCATGGCACATCAGGCGTCAGTTTGGGCCAGAACACAAGCAGAGCTATGCTGCAATATCTCCTGGCGGTGAGCAGACTGTGCTCCTCACTGACACACCCTGGAGGAAGGAGCTCTGTCAGGCTCCACTGCTGTCAGTCAGGGCCCTGTGGGTCTTCCCTCCACAACATAAATGGTTTTGGGAATTTTATGGCATATTTTAAAGACAAAAAGCATGAAATGGGGGTCTGTCAAAGCAATTTTATGATGTAGGAAAACAGAAACACCTTGGTCTCCACTTGAGGTTTTCAAGACCTTTGTACACTGTAAAATAGTTCAACTTTTATAGAGGCGGCAAGACTGGTGCTGTGAGTGGGCAATAAGAAAGAATACAGTAATTCATATGCTGTACATGCAGACAGCAAAAAATAACCATATGTGGATAGCAGTGCCCTCTTTAAATGTGCAAAAAAATCTTCAAATTGGGGCTGGGGCAGTGGATGGAGCTCAGTTGAAGTTGAGATGGGTCTTTGACTGTGCTGTGTATGAGTATGACTCCCTGCTGACAGAGCAACTGATAATTCTGGTCATAGATCCATGGACAGAGAAACGCGAGCAAACTTCAACAACCAATGCAAAGTTTTCACTGAATCTTCTCAGCAAAGATAAACTGTATGCTTTCTCAAATGCCAAGGAGAATTGGCGCAAAACAATGTACATCGTTTAAAAGATATACAGCAATCCCTTGGACTCCGATCAAATTCCTCCTTAAAAATGATACCAAATATAGATAGCAGAATTTTTGGATGCTGAGTGCATGTTTCACATTTTAAAGGGAAAAAAATACATTCCCAGCACATAGGAAAACACCCACTGCTAATAACTGAAAATCCAAGTTTTCATCAGGACAAAACACATAATGCTGTCATTAATTTGCATGTTTACAATGCACTGGACAGTATGTAACAGCACAGGACAATTTGCACACTAATGTCTGGCATATAAATAAATAGATATATTTAAAAATGAAATGTGGTTTGAAAAAATTGGCGATAATTTAAAGAAACAAGGCAAACTTTTCCTGGCTCTTCATGGAATAAAGTGCAGAAGGTAGGCCTGTGAGGTTTGCTGTATGAATTATCCAAGCATAAATTACAGTTAACACGGTAAAACTGTGCACACATTCAGCAAATCTTGCGACTTGCAAGACGATTGGCAGAAACAGCTGAGACACTAATGACTGTGTATACTTTCTCGTCAGATAAAGCCGTAACAATATACAAAAAAGTTTATCACATTACATCATTATTTTTATTACAGTACACTGTACAGAACTTTACGGTATTCATTTTGCATTTTGATTATTATTCTCATTTGGTTTTTTATCTTGGAAAAAAGCTTTGGAAAAAAATTTGTTATAGCATACGGATACAAATATTTAAGTATTAATTTTTAAGAGGTGTTACAGCAAAAATTCTGATGTAGAAAGTTTGGATACTGAAAGATCGTCATACCTTACAATTTATTTTAATTTACCCTTTGTTTTGCTGTTATTTTTGTTTTAATTTACATTGACTGAGTTGGTCTTGGTCCAAAGTGTAATGGAATTGTCTTTTAACCGAATCTCTACCCTGAAGAAAAGTTTAACAGTTCTTCATACAGCGTTAAAAATTTCTTAGTTTCATAGAAAAAAAATCAGGAATGTACAGTAAATGAATTCCACATCTTTTTGGCGAAAAGTTCCACAACTGCAAAATTGAGAAAAAAAAATGCACCAGTAAAATAAGCAGCAAAATCTCATCATCTTACCTTGAGATGTCTGGGTGACTATAAACTTCTTGATCAAGGCATCTGTAGATTGTGTGTAAAGGCTGAGTGCGTATTTCAGTGACTTCAGGTCGGGGCTCTTCTCAAGGAACGTCTTCTTCAGACCGTTTCCTCCAGCATGGAAATATTGCTATGAAAAGAACATCAACCACAATTCAAACTCTAACCATAAACTACCTGTACTTGTGTCAGATTTAGGCTGCTAAAACTTCTCATTCAAGTCCTCTAAAATATGTCATAAAGAAAGCTTTAGCTCACAAAAAAATATCAGTGAAAAATTGTTTTCCCATCGGAATCATACAATTTGTCATTTATACCACTCACCTTTCCTTTTAAATTACAGATTATCGCCATTACATGGTGTCCTATGAAAAGTGGATGATTTTTTTTGTGACTGACTGATTGACCTCTAAGTACCCTGCTAAACACTGCAGAACACAATGACAAATTTAGCACGTTCTAAAGCCCCTGGTGTAAAACCAAATTGCAGTCCTGCTTGTGGTAGCTTATCTGGGGAGAAAATTGTAAAATTACCAATGTATTTGGTAATAAATCTGCTTCTAAAAAGACAACAGACATCCTATCTTTATTGGCTGAAGTTGTATGTGGTCGTATGGTCTGTTGTACTACAAATTACTGTATGTCCGGTGGCTGCATAATTATAACAACAGGGAAACTGCAATATTCACATAAGTGCAGGGCTGCACGGTGGCGCAGCAGACAGCACTGCTGGCTCACTGCAGCTGCACTGTTTGAATCCCATGTTAGCATGAGTTTCCTCACACAGTCCAAAGATGTGTGTTTCATATTGATGGTAACTAAACTGCCCAAAGACTTTGAGTGCATTCAGCTGCCTTACAGTGCACTAACATCTTGTCCAGTGTGTACCATCCTTTACCCTGTGTTACCAGGAGAGGCTCTGCACCACCACAACCCTGACCTAGACAAATGACTAACAGTGAGTGTGGTTAGTAATAGTGAGTACATAACTGCACAATTGCTCTGTATAGTACAGTATATTCTGAAGGGAAAACAAAAAAACTTAAAACAATTAAAAAAAACATAATCCCATTTAATCTAAATTAAATGAGGTCAGTCCAGCAGTCACCTTTCTTAATTGCTTCTTCATTCGCATGAATCTCCAAAACTGTTCACATCTGTGTCTGCTTTAGATAAGTGAGCTGTGCCCCAGTAGAAATTACTACTGACTTCTTTCTACAGAAGTACTCCACATTAGATAGCATGCATCTGGACAATTTCCAGCATTCTTGTCAGCTGTTAAATTTAAGACTTATTAGACATAAAACCTTCATATTACAGCAAAAATGGACAGTGAAAACCCATTTTATTTAGAATTTTGAATAAAAATTTTACCAACATCCAGAATCACAAAAAAATTGCAAGCTACTATTAAAGGTAGGACCAGAAACGTGGAAAATCCTGGTCCATTTAGACATCGCCAATCTGTGTATGTGTACAAACAAATGCTTTTGCACCAAGAACTGACAAATAGCATTTTAAAGGTGACGATAAAGTAAACACATAATAACTGTGATTTTCCAAAGCATGGTTTGTGAACAGGGTTGACTGTGTTTTAGTACAAGGTCTGTTAGCAGGGACTGCACCACTTTAGCTAGGTACCTTTTTTCCATTGGATGATCATTGGTTTTCAATGCTGGTTTGGCAGACCTTTATGTATTCTGTTCTTTTTTCCTTCCAGCTGAGCTCTTAATTAGAATAATTATGCTTGACAGTTCAAATATATAAAACTTATTTCACGGGCACATTGGGCTCCATGAGGATAAGGGGTGAACACATGTTTTAGACCTATTCAAAAAAAAAAACTCTGATGGTTCCATCAACCATCAGCTCACTGCAGGTTATGGATGTACCTACACGGGGACAAAAGCGAGAGATTCTGCTCTGACCACATTCCACTGGAAGGAATGGAAACTACTGGTCATGGTACAGAAACACAATTGAAGCTCACAATGTAAAGCTGAGCTATTTATTGAGGCTGCTGGATGCTTGCGGTTTGGTGGAAGTTTGACCTTTAGAAAAACCGTTCTGTTAATTTGTCAAAGAGTCAAAAGAGTTTATTTGTCACTTACATGGTTACTGAGTATACCATGTAGTGAAATGTGCTTTGATTCGACAGGAGACTGTGCGTGGTTACATTTAAAAAAAAAAAAAAATTAAGACGAGTAAGACAAACAACCAAACCCAAGAAAATAAGGACACACAGCAAATAGATAAGTAAATAAATAAATAGATAAACAAATAAAACAGTAAATAAAATAAAACAAAATAAAACCTTAAGGTGCACTGTGAGAACAGTAACAGTGACAGTAAGGAGGGGGGGCAGTTAGAGGATATTGTAGACCGTGGTTTGTGAGGATTGTGATGGGTTCAAAAGCCTTATGGCCTGTGGATAGAATCTCCTCCTAAGCCTCTCCATTTTGGCCATATTTGGAAGCAAAATAAAGATTTTTGTGAAAAAAATAAATTTAATACGTTAAAAGGTTCAAGTTATTTACATAACTTGAACTTGAACCTTTTAACGTATTAAATGAAGCCATAACTTTCACAACCCTGTTACAGACATCCTCAGTCTCATTTTCTGTGGAGTTCCATCCATCACTACTTTATCCAAGCCAGCATCATCTGCAGTCTATCCTATAAACACTTAACACCAGGCTATGACACTTCTCCCTGGATGGAGTCCATCATAGGCTGCTATTACCATACATTTGTCATTTGGTGTGTAATGTGGTGGACAAAAATAAGTGGCAGCAATCCCATTATTGGCATGCTGGTGTGCGGATCAGTTAGTATCAACAAGCTACCAAGTATAAAGTTTGAATTTGTGCAGTGAATAAAAGATATTAGAAAGATTAGAGATAGTGCTGATGTTCATGACATTTCCTGTATGAAGGGGGGATAAGTTTCAAACAAACAACAGGAAAGCACAAAGCTGACTTGCAGTGTAACATAATGCACCCTGGGTAATAAAATGTAGTGAGAGCTTTATAAATAATGCTCTGGTAGTACAGTGGACTTTAGCTGGAAAAGCAGTTCAGCCATTTAAGAACCTGGCTGGGTGGGGGCAAATTAGCACATTTAGTAGCACATTGGGAATCCTAAACGCAGTACTCCTATTTCTGTTTGTGTACTTCATGCCCTGAAGTATAATATAAGGAGCTCTACCAGCCTCCGTTGCTCCTTATATTTTCTTTGTTTGAAAACTAATCAAGAGAATTTCCAAATTGTGACTGATGTGAATGAGAAAGCAGCCTCCTTGGAGCAACGATACTCAATTATGTTCTATGAACAATGGGATTCGCATGCAACATAGCCATGCCAGGCCGTCAACTGCATCAGCAGAGCATTAAAACAGAAGTGTACTTCCTTTCTGTTCCTGAATTACATCTTCACTTGCCTCAGGGAACAGACACCACGTGACCACTGAGCTAAATCACCCCAAGTCTTCTTAGGCACCAAAAAATCGAGAACAGTATAATGGGCCAAACTGTTAGTGGGGTGAGAGTGCAGAAAGTGAAGCCTCATCTGATCGAAGGTTAAACCGGAACTCATTTCAAATTAGACACAGGCACTTGGCAATCAGTGGGCTGAATTATAAAAAGAACAGAATAAGATTATACTGTACATCAGCAAGGCTAATGAGAGAGAAAAGAGAGCGCGAGAGTACTGAGTGTATGGAGGTGAAACCCTCATTTACTGAACAAAGCCAGCCCAGCCCAGGATGGACCACAAGAACAACTGCTCTGGTGACGAGTAGACACTAATAAGCTCTACCTTGATGGTGGGCAGCACTAAATCCATGGCTGCACACTGACGTGGGGTCAAGCTCCGCGCTTCCTCACGGATCACGTGTTCCTGTGCGAGGGGTAACAAAAATTCATTTGTTAAAATTCCAACAGACTGGGATTAAACAAATTATTCCAAAAGATTGTGAACAGCATTGCTTGTTTCCAAGTGTACCTTTAAATTGCTCCAGCAAACTAAAGAGATAATAACCAGTTCCCTTGACTGAGCCTGTTTAATGGCCTCAGAAGCAGCCACAGAGCATGTGTACCTCCTGGAAGAGAGATTTAAACCTGTAGGACTACATCCTGAAGTGCACAAAACCTAACGGCATTTGGCTTGCAGAACAAAGCACTACAAACCCCACTGCTTTATGTTCTATTAGCATAAAACCCAATATTGTTCTCGTAATATCACATTACTGCGCCACTGAGGCACGTAATGTCTCGTGAGAACTAAATGTTATGGAAAATTTGAAGGCTCCTGCATGGTTTTTTCAGAATTAAGAGTTTAATGGCTGCATCCTCTTCCTGTGCTTGCATGTGTACACCACAGCCACATAGTACACACTATTCTAATGTGTGATCACATGTGAATAAGCTGGCTGTGGCACCAGCTAGAATCTGACATGACATATATGGCTTTCCTGGGAAATAACCTGCTGAGGTGTAGCTGTCACCTAGGAGCATCTCAGCAGCCTCTGCTCTCCCGCATCTTTCTCAGGCTATAGCTCTGTTTTTAATTACTGGGGAGTGAGTGGTTGAGGGTGTGCATCTCTGGGTGTACACACGTTTCAGTCAAAGCTGAAAAACGGAAATCCCTGGAGGGAAAAGTAC
This sequence comes from Heterotis niloticus, assembly GCA_018136845.1. Taxonomy (NCBI): domain Eukaryota; kingdom Metazoa; phylum Chordata; class Actinopteri; order Osteoglossiformes; family Osteoglossidae; genus Heterotis; species Heterotis niloticus. The sequence continues at coordinate 10,462,309 of CM030904.1, forward strand.
ATTTTTCGCTGCTTATGTTTGTTCAGCTTGTGAGGTTTTCTTGATGTGGGGTTAAGGAATCATTCATTATATTAAAGGGAACATCAGTGTGAAGTCCCCATAGGTACAGGTGTGTGTGTGTGTGTGTGTGTGTGTGTGTGTGTGTGTGTGTGTGTGTGTGTGTGTGAGCCTTAGAAGGGGCATGACGGAGACTTGTTCACTATAGAAGATGTTGTTTATTGATTTCTCTCCATTTAAGGTCACATTTTAAAGATCAGTTTTTATGTTGCTGTTGTAATGCTTTGTCAAACCATTTATTTATTAACCATCAGCTTGAGTTCACCGCGAGCCAACACCGCTCAGATTAGTATCGGCCAGTTTCCTATTTCGCTACGCCAAAGTTAACCTTGGAGCACTGGGCTCACTAACAAGGACTAATGATGCCACCCCCACACAGGGCTACCATGAGCTGCCAGCTGAAAAAAAGTTAATTCATGCTAAGTAAAGAATAAGGTAAAATCTTCACATTACTTATACGCCTTATTGTAGTGCACTTAAGGCACTTACAAATGCAATAATAGAGCAAGGGTATGACTTCATATAAAAGGTACTAAACAGAAACAACTCTGCACAGACAAATTTTGTGCTGTCCAATAAATGTTTGATGACTGAAAGTATTATACAGATGGTCCCTGTTTTACGATGGGGTTACGTTTCAATAAATCCATTGTAAGTCGAAAATGCATTTAATACACCTAACCAATTGTCATGCCTGTGGCCGCCTCAGCAACAGAATGTAGGCAGTCCCTCTGCCTCCGTCTTCAGAATGAGCATTGATTGGCATAGGAACCAGTCAAGGACGGGAATTAGTTCCTACCTGGACTTCCTGTCAGTGCTGAGTTTCCGATGCCCCTTGTGAACTCTCCTGCAACCACTGTCTTGCTAAGACCTTGTATTTTATTTTGAATTGTGGCATCTTCTGTTTTTGTTTACTGCCAGTTGCTAATGTTTATCATCAGCTCCCAGATAATGGTAACACTCTTTGTTGGAAACAACTCAGTAAAGAGTTTAATGAAACAAAGTTATTAATGTGGTGTCTCGTGATTTCTTCCACCAACCTATGCTATAACATCTACTGAACATCATAGCCTAGCCTAACTTAAAAGTCATTATGGGCTTTCTGCTTTAATGGAGTTTTCAGGAAACGCAGACACAGATGGACGTTTCATAGACATGACGGATGCACAGAACGCAACACAGATACAGGGGGTATCCAAAAAAACACTGGCAACAAAGAACACTGTAGAGTATCGGTTGAATACGCTAGCGACCGCATGGCAGACTGGGGAGATGTGAGTCGCTGCCCAGAATCATGAAAGAGTATCAGAGAGCAAATCATTTCAAAGCAAAATTAAAAATTCCAAGCATGGTTTCTACTGAATGTGGATCGTAATTGCACCATCATAAAGTATAAAAACATAGCAAGTTGGACCATCATAACTTGAGAACCATTGCGTTTGTGCAAGATAAAAGTGCATCATTTTGGATTGACAGTATAAAATCTAAATAATAAAATCTTTTCTTGCAGCTGCATTACTGGTCAAATTCACTTGAAAATGTGACACTCTTAGGGATTTCCACTGCAGCACCACAGTATAAACACAGGGCTTGTCATTACCCTGTTGATGCGCTGATATGGCCATTAGCCGCATAATTTTGTTGTTATCTAAACAATTATTTGTGCATTGAGTTTGTCTGCTGCTATATTTGCAATGCACAATGCTGATTTAAATTGAGACCTTCAATCCTACTGTCTTCAGGATGTTTAAAGTACCACAGCCTGCTGTGCAGCATTAACATAGCATAGCATCTAAGCATATGGCAAAAGTCATTTTGACCAGTCATGTGTAAATTGTAATATTGTAATTGGAATAAAACACTTTATCTCTTTACAGCCCAGTGGGGATTTTACTGCAATCAGGTCCCACTAAAGTGAATTAGGAGGACATGCTGAGGTCACTGTTTAACAAAAGCTTTTGTAAGGCAGATAAGTGAGAGTTACATCTCTTCATAGGTGGGAAAGTGTTAAAGATGGACATTCTGCCCACCCAATTCTTGGAGAATAAGTGTGCTGTGTTCTGCTGGACTGTAGAGAATTAGGAATGCTATGTGATGGAAGGAGGAGTAATAAGGTAGCTGGTTTAAAACTAGCAATGGATAAAGTCCTACCTTTAGTTTGGATAGCTGTCCCAGGTCTTTTGCTGCACTGAAGATCATCTGAGCTCCTTGCTGATAAATGATATTTATATGTTATTATTGTCAACAGCACTTCACAGCTAATGATGAACATTCCAATAAAAAAATTCCACATTATCATAAACAACCAGCATGCTGACAGCACTTCTGCAGTGAATACAAAAACAGATTAGAAGCAAGAATGAACTGTCCACATATTTAACACTTATAAAAAAGTATACACAGCAGATATATTTGTGCAACAGATCTGCAGTTTAAAAGAATGAAAAGCTGGGATGTGAATCCCAATGCAGGTATCAGCCAAGGAACTATGCCTTGCTCAAATTGGTGTTTGGATTTTATGTGAGGTTTAACCTACGCTGTTGGGATCTATTTCCTAGCCCAGATGATGAGCACCTCCATTATGTAACATAATAAGTTGTCACTGTATTGATTCAATTATGTATAGACAAATACTATGATATAATTTCCCACATACCATAAAATTGAAACTGTTGTTTGGCCTCACACAGACACACAGAGCAAAGTTTATCAATAATGACTTACACTCTGGTCAGACAGGGGAGGCAAGACGATCTGCCTTTCAATTGTGTTCAGAACGATTTTCCACAGCTCCTTCAGTACCCTCTTCAGAACTGTTTTCTCACAGATCTTTGCAAATAAAATCAGACTGTAAAAAAAGACAAAACAAAAGTGAAATTTATTACAGCAAGTAAATAAAAAAAATAAACACTTTCTGTACAATACTGTACTAAATAGGATCAACTTGGAAGCTGTAAAAATGCTTATGCTAAACATGCTCACCTTTAACAAATAGCAAGCAGTCTAATTGCCATTTGATATAGCTACAGCTTTAGAGTTTTAATATTTCCAAATTATAAAACCCGCTCAGGAGGTTTAAAAAAAAAAAGAAAAAAAAAAAAAACTTTATGCAAAGGATTTGGCATTTGCATATGATTAAGAGGATTCTCTTTAATACCCTATTACCCTGAATTTTGCTATGATGACTGTAAAAGCATACAGGAGAGCAGAAGTTTACCTTTTTTTTTTGAGGGATGCCAGAATCATAACAACATTAACGTAAGTGTCATGAACTCTGCACAGCATGACATACTGTAGATCCACAAATGCTCTGAAGGATATAACATGAAACACATTTCCAGCAGATTTTTCTGTACATTTTTGCTAAATTGCTGCTTTTCAAACTTGCTCCTGGAAGACCATGTCAAACTTATTTCCAACTGGGCTTTAAAATAATTACATTTTGAACTTCTGAATGCATTGCATGAGTCAAATAAATCAAAAGCATTTGCTTATAATTGTCAGCATCATTTAAGCATTTTTGCTAAACTAATTTTATGTTGAGAAAAACCTGTAACAGTAAAAACATCAACCTGAATTATTCAGCACTCATTATTTCAAATGAAGCTGTCATTACAATGATTGTGCACATAATTGTGCTAAGCTTTTTAAAACTGGGTTACTAAAGGATTGATTCATTCAACTGAGAATACTTATTTATTCATATTTTTCTCAGGAGCTATTAAATAAACTAAATATTTTATTGATTGCATCATACTTCAGTTTTCTGTAGCTCAACAATAATTTGGTTTTCCATGCCTGAAAAAACAACAAAACAACAAAAAAAAACTTGTCATATGCAGGATTCCAATCCATTCCATCAATCATTTCTTTTTATTTTCGTGAGAATATCCTAGCGCTTCCCAATATACAGCAACAGGAATTAACACAAAGGGCAGGGCACATAGAGAATCCCTACTTCTTATCTAGAAGTTCCATAAGTGGCCTCAGCACAATTTCGGCATCCATGGCAGCGTTGCTCTTCTTGGCTGCCCCATTCCCCTTCATCTGCACCAACTCTTGGTTCATTTGTTTAACACAGTCCTCAATGACAGGCTTGAAGCTGGCAGAGGAAGCACAAACCATCAATAAAAATGTGTTTTCAATGAATGTTGCAGTGACTTCAACAGACACATTTAAATGCAATGACAGTGACGAGAACTGTAACGCATGTACAGTAAAAGCAATAGCAGCTCAGTGTATGTGATGAAAAAAGCTGAATTAAAACATTGTCTAGCGTGATTTACAGTATTTTTGTAAAATGTAGTCACATCTGCATGAGATGTATTTGTACCTCAACTGGTCCTTGGCATGCAGCGACACTTCATTGATCGCGCCCTTTATTTTTGTGTGGGCTTTACTCACCTTGAACCAAGAACACCACTCAGCTCATCCAGGACTGCATTCAGCTTATTCTGAAGCTCCTTCAAGAGGTCACTGGCCTCTGCATCAAGCTGTAAAAAGGAAGTACTTCTTCAAACACGGACACATAAGAGGAAGCTGTAGCTGAGAAAGATGGAGTAACTGATATTTCATATAGCATCACTTCTGAAAGCAATACACCTACATTTTGATCATTACTTAAATGCTACCTACTCACACTGTCTGCCTAGTGAACACCATGCGAGCAGCACAGAATGTGAGTAAAAAGGGATGTTTCTTCAAAGCCGAAGCAGTTATGTGCAGTATTCAAACCATTTCACTTTCACCGTAAAAGTCTGGAATTTACAAAGAAATTATGGTTTGTGCATTCATAGCTCAACCCAGATTAGAAAAAGGTAATCTGTTCAACAATGAATAGCATAACAAATCCTTCTGAGGCAATGGCTCCATGCCAAATCAGCCGTGAATCAGCATCTTGGATGCTAGACAAAAATGTCAAGATCAGCAAAACTATGCTTAGTTTTTTTGTCATTATTTTAATTTATAGAGCATTGACTTGAATTCTCTATTGCTATTAAACCAGCCCACTGAACACAGGTTCATCTGCAGAGCTATGGGGGCCACAGCATCAGTGCTTTAGGTGGAATATGAAGGATGCTGTTATCCGGAGAATCACTGTCTTTGGCAGGCATGCACATATCATTCATCTCAGGCAGAGCAAAGTAAATGGGAGCTGATCAATGGAGGCAGAACACCGCTATCTGTGGTTAGTACTATCCTACTCTGCGGCCTTACACATTTCTGTCTCTTCAGAATGATGGAGATGAACTTTTTAAGGTGATCAGGCCTCATGGATGTCCTACTTTTAAACTAAAGAAAAATAACTTGTAACTCAGAACCTCTGAAATAATAATATTTTGATGTAATGTTGTCTTGATTGGCATCGGATCCATTTTATTTTGTCCTTTGGGAGCAGTATTATGAATGTATTGAAAATCCAGTATTGAACTCAACCTACTGAGGAATAGAGGAGCCAAAAAATTCATGTTGCTACAGAGCACAGGCGGATAACATTTTAAGCAGACAGTTCTAAGTCTACAATGGAAGAAAACAATTTTTGAACACAAATGGCATGTTTAAATCTCACGTGCTGATGCCACACTTTCTAATCTACACACCATGTTATCCCCTTTAAACAACACTGAGCCAGAGATGATATAGATGTACAAATGTGTGAATTTAAATGAATTAAATTCCCTGCTTGGTAAATGGGTAGCTCATGTACAGAATAATAATATTAGCCAATTAAACAGACTAAATAAATTTGCATTGATGAAAACAGGCAACAGAACCTCTTCCACCATTGCACTGTATCTGTAACTTACAGTAAACTTTCATAACTTTAGTGGTATTTTCCCAGAAAAAAGTGCATTTCTCATTTATCCTTAGTCTTTTTTAATGGGAAAGCTTGCTTTCTTCTCCACGGGTGTACCTCATGGATTTGTTTTGGGACCTCTTATAAGACTTTATATTTGATCAGTCTTCACCTCAGCTTCTATTATCACCTTATTGCAATGATACTGAAATCTGTCTCATTTCCCTCTTTCAGTAAAGTCTCCAACAGGGTCTGTTCTAGGACATCTTCCAGCATCTCTCTTTAGATGGCTGGTAATCACTTGAAACTTGATCTCTCTAAACCTGACATACTTAATCTACCCTCTAGCAATTCTTCACAGACTTTGTTTTCAGTATTTCATTGGATGACATCACCATTTAACCCTCAAGTTGAGTACAGAACCTTAGTGTGATATTGTGTGACTCAGTCAAGTACAACACAGCTATATCACATTACTTCTCTGGCCTATACCTGTGACTTATTTTTCCTCAGCTTAATGTATGACTAAATCAAATTCTATCCAGGCCCTTGTTCACTCCAAGCTGGATTACGTTCCTTCTTCCCGCATCTGCTACCTGCCTACACTTCCGAAATGCTGCTGCTTTTCCAGTATAAAGCACTCTTCACTATAAACACATCTCTCTTCTGCTCCGTTCTTTTCACTGGACTCTCCAGTTTAAGACCCTAATTCTAACCTCTAGATTCCTATATGGCTTGGGTCCTCAGGATCCTCAATCACTCATGTCTCCCGTCTGTCCACTGTCTGTTCTGACTCTGCCTCCTATCTCTCAGTACCTCTTGTCTCTAAGGCCACCTATACAGATTGCTCATTCTTTTTTCGTACTTCAAAGCTGCAGACTGAGCCTCCACTTAGCTTCAAGTGCGTTACCTGTCCTATCATTTTCTACCAGCTTTTGAAAACTCATGTTTCCACTTGCCTTCTTGGAAATATCTAAACATCTTTGCCATTCTGATGGCCCTTCACACAATATCACAACCGTGTTTTTAAACCGTTGCTTCTTTGTAAAATTTTGTTATAAATTTGTTAATGCCTTGTTTGTACTTTTATGAAATGATTATTCATAAAAACACAGTGCTAATAAAAGGACTAGTGATTCAAAGGGATCAAACACCTGAACACTTAATCTTACCTTAACCTGTAAACACCATGGCAGCCCCACAGTCAAACCTACAGTAAACCACTATGCAACGGTTTGCATCTCCTTAATCTCTAAAGTTGGTCAACTAGAATGTTACAAATATGATGTACTGTCTGGTCCAGTCCTAGGCTCATATTGAACTTTAAGCAACAGAATATTTAATCCTGGAAAGCTATCACCTGTTATTTTGTGAGCTAGTAAACCCTAATTTGCTTTGTACCAAAATGACATCTAAATTCAGCTCAGACAACGGCCTGAGCTAAATATGCAATAAAAACCATAATTCTTTCACTCTGCATGTAGTAACCCTGCATGCACTTTATTAACAGATCAAAATAAACACGTATAAATCACTTCTAAGCTGTGTAGTTAAAAAAAGCTTTGAGTGGGACACAGGTTCATGTTACACACACAGTGCCATGCTGTCCCACGAAGCCAGCCTTGCTCAGCTTCTCTAAAACCAGCAGCTCTCTCCACAGCTGGGACAAGGGAAGAAGAGCCATGGAGCTTCTGACCAATCAGCTGTGTGCCATTAAAATGCTGGCACAGGGTGCTGGGACCAGATTCCAGCATAGATCCCTGTGTTGATTTGAAATCCCCAGGATGGACTGTCCCAAACTGTTGTGCCTGTTCTTCATGGCACATTCCAGGTGAACCTACTCACTGTGCCAAGAACACTCCTGTCATCTGGAAGACTACAGAATAAGTTTACTGTCCCTGTCAGCTTGATGGTAGCTCTATAATGTTTATGAGATCATGTTGTCTACTTTACTTTCTACCATTCTTTGAGAACAAATTGCAACTAATGATTATACTTTTATTGATTCTTACAGATGGATATGCTTCACTAATTCAGGTTAAATGCATGGAGTAAAACAGCAGGAACCCTTCTGGGGGACTGGAACTAGCAACAATCACATAAGTTCATGCTGTTAACAACAATGCTTCTGGGTGCCCCTAGGTACAGTAACAGTAAAATCAGGCAAGCTCATAATTTGCAATGCTTGGCAGAAGAACGGCAGTTCCAATCATTCAACAAAATTATGCATACAATTTTTTTTGGCAAACTGAATAACCCAATTGCTTTTCAAACATTAAGTCTTAACATAATGAATGTGACCATATCAAAGTCAGGGATTCTCAAGGGTCTAATAAAGATGAAAAACAATGCCTGTTGAGAATTAATGCCAGTTATCAGATACATTCTCGAGATAATGGTGCATTATTTAAAAAATAATGAAGTAGCATTATCATTGTTTTGACGCCTAAAGCTTATGTGAATTGGCAGACAAGTCTAGGCTTTATAGACACATAATTAGAAACAAGTACCACATTTTTATTAGTCAGAACAAATCAAAGGTAGACAATAATACACTGACAGAATAAAATATATAATATGAAAGAGTAGATATTGTCTGCTTTTAATCAGGCCATATACAACATTTTGAGTTAAATGTACTATGCAGTGTCTTTCATGTAACTATCAAAGTCACCTTCACTAAACTGATAATTGCTATGTATGCTATGTACACCTTACAAACAGTAAATTGACTCTGGATTTCAAAAGATATGAAGGTAGCTTCATATCCAGCAAGGGACATTTAGTTAAGTGCTTATGTAATTGCTAAAATGGTTTCAAATCTTAACCTTCTCAGCATAATTAGTCACAGCACTGCAGACATCATGGCAAATACAAAAATAATAAAGAGGAATCTCTGACGAAGATCTTGCTGGTGTTTTACTCAGTTACAGTAGACCCAGGCCTGTACTGTGCTGTGGAAACAGCCTCAAATCATACACACACACGCATGCACACACATGCACACACGCACCCACCCACCCCAAGGAATCGCATATGACTTGCTTCTATGCCACAAAAGTCCTCCAGAGATGTTCAAGATATATATCTCTTAGTAAAACTCCAATTTATTCAAACCATTATTTTACATATCTAGCAGCATGAAAGATGACATCTTTTTAACAAGCTAGAGACGCAGAGGCAATCGAATTTTCTGTTTGATTTCTACAAGTATGAGGCATGGCATGCTCCTGGGAAATCTTGGACAATAGCTCCATGCTTGCAGGCTCCTCATGACAGTGACAGAAAAACTTTCTATTTAAGTGTGAACTCGTTTTAGACCTTTAAAATCTGCGTTCATAGAAAATTCTACCTTTCAAATGATAAGCTGTCTACACCTTGCTCAAACTGTGATGTGACCATGCGCATTTCCCTTAAAAAGGTAAATAAAATAAATTATAGCGTGGACCCTTAAGTCATTCTGATATGCAATGCTTCTAAGCACATCCATTTTCTAAATGGAAGCAATGGCCACTCATGCCCAAGAGATCAATTAATAACTTTTTTGAAAGTCAACTCAGACATTTAAAAGGTTTTTGTTAGAACAGCCTCAGAAGAGCTTTTACTAGCTGAGGACCTCTCCAGGTCCTCAAATCACTGACTGAATTTGGCATCTTTAGCTCAAATGTGGGAAAGATTATCAAAAACAGTGATTAGGCTGATTCCAAGTTGGAGATCCAAACGATAAAAAAACCAAATTATATAATAATACAGTTGATGTGTGGCAGTGAATGCTGTTCCACAGAGGTCCTCAGCAGAATCTTCTTCAGCATCTACACTGAACCATAGCACATGCTCCTATGGGGGGGGGGGGTGCAGGAACAAGGAAAGCGTGCAGCAACAGCCATTTGTTCAGTGCCCGAGAAATCAAAGGGGCTTAAGGACAGACCTTACAAAAGGACATGGACCCTTCCTCCTGGAGCAGGAAGGAAGCAGAATCAAACACAAACAAAGCGTTCTGTCACAATAATGGGCACGCTTGACAAACACACGCTGAAACGCACACCACAAATACGCAGAAAGGTGCTCATAACCGAAATTGAGCTTACACCTTGTACATACATACCACCCACATATTTAAAATGGGCCGTTGCACAATGCATTCATTTAGGAATAAACCAACTTAAAGCTGCATTACCCTGAGAGAAGGGATCACTGACCTCTTTTCCTCCCATGGACTCAAACATCTTCTCCAGCTGGACACGGAGCTGCTGAATGTTGTTGAGGAGGATACATGGCTGAAACATAGAAAAAGCAGAATGGGTCATTTAACACCACTACTTACAGCAAATATAATGGATTGAAGAGAAACACATTGCTAAATAATCCATATAAATTTACTAGTAATTGTTGTGGCAAAACAAATCTTGCTTCTTCTGCAATTTGGAACCATTTTCAATGTTTTTTTCCTATTCTAACAGGCATAGCTTGAGAATTGCAGCTGAACATGGAAAGATTATAGCTTCTCTAATAAAAAAAAATTTGCAGCCTTTCACAAAAAAACACAATGTCTATAAAGAGAAGGGGAAAACACAGCAAAGTCTAATTTTATGAAATGTCTGCATCCCATTGAAATATGGAAATGCAGAACTGCTTTTTCTGAATGCGACCTGGACAAACTCCTGAATGTTCCCACTGTGTGCCAAAGTTTTTCACCATACCACTTTCTCCTTGCCCAGATATGAGCTGAAGTCCTTCGATATAATTGCAGCATACTGTAGCAAGACTTTATTGATGGTCTGAGGGGGGGAGAAAAACCATAAATATATTTAGCAATTGTCAAAAGACATGTTGAATAATATAGTAGATTTCATTATAAGTTAAATCATAACAATAATAAAACAATAATTGAAATTCATAGATTTTGAGGAATACGTTAAATATTTTTTATACATAAGCTCCTAAACCAAAATTAAATCAAATAGTTAAGTGGAGAAGATCAAAAGAATGTCCTTACAGGTAAAAGGCTCAGAGACAGTCATCTAAAGGCGTGTGTTACACTATAGCAGCAAACTGCACCACCCGAGTCTAGTTAACATGTAATTACACTGAATATTAAAAGGTTTTTAATGCAGACTGAACTGAGACAATAAAGAGTGAATGTCCAACAGAATCTAGTTGGGGTCCTCAAGGTGATCCAGTATGGCTTAGGTGTCATGCAGGTGTCAACATCGACTCACTGTGTTGTGCTTGCAAGGTTTTTTTAAAATCTTCAACTAAAGTCAGAGGTATTTCAAAACCAAGTTACTGTGTATGTAACACTTAACTGATGAAACATTTTCCCCCAACTGGCACACAAAGTTGCAACCTAGGCAACAGACTGGAGAGAGACATACTGATTCCTGCATTTCCTATAAATAACTTTATCAATATTGAAACCCTCTGTGCAACCTTTCTGACTTCATTATAAAATGTCAGAAGGAAACCTCTTAAGAAGAACTTATTGCCTAATGTCTGCCTCTTCATGTCTTCTCCTAGTCAGAGAGCAGATCTCATACTGAGGTGTGGCCTGGATGTGTAGGTCTCACCATAGCGAAGCGACACATAAAGTGGGCCAATGCATGTGGGTTGGGGCACTCCAGCTTCTTGATAATCTCAAAGCTCTGGTTGAGTTGTGCAAAGACGTCCACCACAGAGCAGGAGAACAAAGCGTGTTCGGAGGTCTGCTGGAACTATAAAGGGGCATTAAAGATGGCTTGTAAATGAATTCAAGTCCAACATGAAATATGATACAATGTACAAAGATATGTATATGTGTATTTAAAGAAAGACATGGATGGTACCAGTTTGAAATAAATAATTCAGAATTTTTACATCAGTACAAGCCCCTTAGTACTTACACCATCCTTCTTATCCCTTTCCAGTGCTCCATGCAGAAACTCCATGGAAACATCTTCATTTTCATCCAACCACTGAATGACAAAGGGCTCAAACCATCTGTGTAGGGAGGGAGGGCAAATGATTCCATAAATACTAGAGACAATTCTGTTTCTAAACACATCAGGCCTGACTATAACAGCTATACACCACAAATTCCAAGATTTCTTATTTGAACAGATGCAAAATGGATACTGAGTGGAAACAGAACATTTTTTCCTCCTAATTTTTTTATATTTGGCAAGGAACATGGCACATGAACTTCATTACATGGCCTGGGACACCTTTTCGCCATTGTCATGATTCAGTTAACTCCTGGAGGGAGCACATTCTGTACAATGGCTGAAAAATTCAGTACCAGCTAAAAACTAAAATACATTCCTGCTGCACAAACTGCTCTTCCATTTACACTGAGAAATGGCTGTTTGAATCACTGTAATAATAAGAGGAAAGTCAGAAAATATACAGCTATTGCTTAAACTATTATTATTATTTAATATCCTCTCAAATTTGTATTATAACACAAAGACACCACAAACTTAAAAAGCGAAATTTCTTTAGCTGGAACAGTCATTTCTACTCAAAAAATTAGATCTGGTGCATGCAAGGCACTTGTAATGCCAGACCATAACATATATTAAAATAAAACTTACTCCAAGTATAATATATTATTTTCTATGACACATTTACAATACCTTACTGACATAAAGGCATTAATCTAAGCAAATGCCGAAAGAATAAATATAAGGGACAGTAAAACACATGGGGTGGGTTGAAGGACATTGGTCACAAGGTGGTGTGAAGTAAACGGATTGGCAGGACACTGGGAGGGGTACAGACAGACAGGAGGAGGAGCGGTGGACTGTAATGAGCACAAATGAGAGCGAGAGAAAGGAGCAGTCAAAATGAAGAGCAACGGGAAAGAAATGAAACCAGAAAGAAAGAAGGCAGATAGATCTGACATCTGGCAGCTTTCGCGCAAAAATGTTTCCCAACGCCAATACATCACTCCAGAAAATAGTGTCTGTCAGATGCATAAATAAGTAAATAGAACGACAGACTATTAAACACTGAGCAATGTGGAGATTTAGAAATGCCAGAGTACAGGGAGATGAAGGTAGACCAATGAGCAGAAAGAGGCCTTGGTTTGAGTTTGCCCAAGCATACATCAGAGATTGGCTATTGGGACATCGATCCAAGTTGAGGTGTTGCATGATTGGCAACACACATGCTTGTGCTCTATCTTGACCACCTTCCCCCGGCTCATATTTCCACCTCATGGACCGGATGCAATTTCGTTGGCTGCAGGGCAGAGTGAAAGGGCAATTTGCTACTTTTCACCCACTGCTAAACAAGACTTGTAATACAAGTGGGGATTACCCTTTCCTCACACAACGCAATGTCTGAGTCAAACATCAGGCTGAAGCATTCACTACTCTTTTCACTCATTTATGTTCCTTCATTAAAGAGATGCTCTCTTCCAGCGGAACATGATTGCAAAGAATTATCTAGCTGATATCTTTCTGATATCCAAGGAGATCTGCAGAGCCACTCACACTACATTAGAGCCTACGCACCCTACAATCTTTCATCCCTAATCGTGAGAACAAAGCAACACCCTCACTCACTTACACGCATACAGAAGTGGCAACTTGGAGTCGGGAGACAACACATGTTTTTGGACTGTAGCAGGAAACCAGAGTGCCCAGAGGAAATCCACACGAACACTGGGACAACATTAAAAGTCATCGTGGACTGAACTTGATTTGAATGCCCGCCTGATCAAGCAACCTTGGTGTTGCTAGTCAGAAGTGGAGCTGGATGATGAGCACTTAACTCATCTTGTTGTTTTGGTTCGCTTCTGCTCAACCCGACTGATGTTGCTTAAAACATTCAGGTGCTGAGGTCACATCAATGGAGTCAATATGAATACTTACAGCGAGTACTCTGCTACTATGTCCTTGAAGGCCAGGAGATCGCGGACATATTCATTATAAAACCATTTCACTTTGAAGTGCAGGTTCATATAGTCTGTGCTCTTGCAAAGACGGTGCTTCTCGTGTTCTGTGAATACACAAAATGGCACACAATAAATAAATATACATGTATTGTGGTAGGTACAAGTATCATGTGTGGATTATATTATGGACAAATACACATAAATGTAAAATATGTACATGAACTGACAGTGTAGAGGTCACGCAGATAAATAAAGTTTCCTGAGAAGAACAATTTTGGTGTATCATGGGAAAAAAAAAATTGAGAAAAAGGTCACAGGCAGACAGAACTTCAGTTTCAGCTAAGACGTATTTAGAAAAACAGGCGGTCTGTGCTGCTGGAACGAGATGCCAAATGGAATGTGACTGGATACATAATGAAAGTCAGAATGGATGAAGGATGCTTGATGGTTCCAGCAGGAAGCTACACACCAGTGGGAAGGAAGGATGCATGCTGACAGGACCAGTGCAAAGCAAACACACTCCTTCATCCTTACTGCATATCCATTAAGTACAAATAGGCCCAAAACACTGCAGAACAACTGCAAAGCTCAAGCTGACTCAACACCCAAAAGGCTGAATGATCCTGTTTGTGTGAGGAAAAAGAAATGCTAAAAAAAAAAAAAAAAAGGGTGTCTCAATCTGGTCTCAGTGCTGCATGAATAATATCTCACTAAACAAACAGCAGCTCACATTCTCTCAGTGACAACTGTGTGAACTGAGGAAGTCATTCTGTGTGAAACTGTATTTGCACTGAGGATTCCCACTCTGTTCGCCAAAAGTGTCACTGCCTATCAGGTTACATCCACTTAGAAGCTTTGGTTATTACAAGAATTCCTTTATTTGATGCTCCAGATGTGTTCTTGAGAAATGGAGCGCTTAATGAAACAACACCATAAGATCTCATTAATACATTATATTGAATTAATGGAGCTTGAGAACTGCAGGTGTGCAGCATGATATTATACAGACAAGTTATATCTTTAACAATAGCAAATAAAAACAGAAAGTGGTCTGTTTACGCACAACAAACATGAAATTGCAAAAAATTTTAAAATATTTTTGAAATGTTAAAAAATTATGATAAATTACTCAAAGGGCTAAAGAAAAGAATGTTGCTATGTAAAGAATGGGGTTACTGCTAAGTGCAGTATTATTATGTTATTCATTTATTTATCTGGCAGCTTTCTCTAAAGCACCTTACAACAGGAGGCTTGTAAACTATGCACAATTATACAACCATTTTTACTACAGGAGTTGAGGGCAAGTACCATTGTCAGAACTGTGGGGATTCAAATCCATGTTCATCAGATTACAAGACAAGACCCCCTACACAGCCTCCTGACCAACTCGTAGTGTAACGGAACTCCTTGCACACCCGAATTGCGTAACAGTGCATGCACACTGCAATACTACAGCAGAAGAAAGAGTGCTTTCTCGCCGCATTTTAATTCCAGCACTTTCTTTTGCTATATTGCAGCTACAGCTGTATTTTGTGTGGTCTTGTTTCACAGCCAGAGAATGATACTGAATTTTATCTCCTATGTTCAGTCCCCACTCGTGACCCTGGCACCTTCCATAATTGAAAATAAAAATATTTGCCTTGAACAAATGCAACAAATCTTTATAGAACATTTTATTGTGCTTCAATTAAGAGACAACATTAAAGACATACCTGAAAGGCAAGTAAATACACACTTCATGCTAAGGAGTTGGAACCTGCATATTTCTGCAGGCCGCAATGCACCATGAAATAATAAAACCAGTAAAATGTCTGAAACATGCAATGCTTGGCTATTTTCTGCCAATGACTGAAGCATTCTAGCCATTAAAAAAAAAAAAATCAAAAATCACTTTTCTTAAATATAATTTGAGGAAGGGTGCGTTAGAAATGAGCACCAAGGCCTGAGGCAGTCTGTCCACTGACTACCCAAAAAAATTTTTATGATTCCAGTTGAAAACAAAAGGTATCAGCATTTAACTCTCCAGTCCAGCTTGCAAAGATGCTGTATCGCTGATGTATCAATGTATAGGATGATGTATTGCTTAGAAGACTCTAGATTTTATTTATTCAGATTTACAGGGGATAAATATATTTTCTTATCGATTACAAAAAATAAACAACTTCCCTGCATCACTGTCTTGTGAAAGCAAAAGAAACTTTTGCATTACCTCCTTAAAAGTCAGACATACACTTTGTCTCTAATGATCACCCTTCTGTTGTACTGGGTGATATCCACATTTAAACTGAATTGAACCATTTGAAACCTGTATGGAAGAAAGAGGAGAGGGTGGTGGCACTAGTTTAGTAACTGGCAAGCTGCCATGGGGAGGGGGTCCCCATACAGCCTAGAACCAAACTACAACTGGGCTCCAGTGATGGGTTAATTTAACAGGAGAACCCAAACACACCGTCAGAGAGCGGCTGGTCTTCACAGTGCCATTCTTGTTCATAGTTTTCATTGATAGCTTAGCTCATAAGTCCAAGGGTCACTTTGTCTTGCTGACACTACAAGCACAGCCTATGAAATCTGAAACATGTAAACAGAAAGTTACCCTAGGAAAAAAAGTGTGTTGTGGAAACCCCGGGTAAGGGATGCCCTGTGGAGACTGGTTTCCACTGTGAGCGCTGAGCACCTCCTGATCTTGTCTCTATGAGGAGAATGCTGGGAAGGGAACTCAGGCAGGGCTTCCAGGCACAGTATGACAGGAGATGTTCTACTCCCCAGCAGAGCTACTCACGACTGCTTTGCCCTCCTCAATGTACACAAAAAATGACATGGAGCATCCTTGGGGAGGGGTACAGACCATGTTTAAATGCAATGCTCCTGTATGACAGGAAATCTCTCCCAGCATGGGATGAAGCAAGTGGTTTCATGAGAGGCCATGGCAGACTGTCAGGAAAACTGTACCAAATGGCTCCTAATCCTACAAGACACAATATCACACCACAGAGAGGGCCGGATCTACATTTGGGAAATACAGGCCATAATACACTAATATTGTAATTCAGATTTTGGGCAGTTGTGCCATTTTCAATAAGTGAGGCCAAGAAGCTTAAAAGAACAACCAGGCTTAGCTTTGGTAATATAAGAACCTAAAAAGCTGAACCTAAATGGGTTCTATACCTTGGATATTAACCTTATGTTAACCTTGGAAAAATATGGAAAAAGCCTAGAACCAAATTACAATAAAAATAATAAACTACTACAACGGGCTCTGTTTGTTCCAACCTACTGAACTGTAACTCCTAACAAATTCATAGTAATGATGTTTTAGAGGCTGAAAACCAATGTATCTTTGATTGAAAACCCAAATAAAAACGCTTTTTTTAAAGATAGTACTGCACCCTAATGGTCAGATTGTAATGGTTCATTCCTTTAGCAGCTGCTTTAATAAATGCAGACCTAGTAAAACAGTTGTACTGTGGAAGGTAAACAGGGAGCAGATTTAATTATGCATTCGACACAATGAAAAGGCCCAGAATATAACAGAATGAGCCTAGAGAGTCATGGATACTGCAATGTTTCACAGAACAAAACAATTTAAAAAAAACAATTGATGGCTTGTTAAAGAAATCTAGGTGACAGGATTACGGTTTCTTCAAAAGGGCCTCTTCCTTTAGGAAATAATCAGCAGAACTATAATTATCGCTTCCAGCGTTTGATGGCGTCTGCCTGTGCCATTTTCTGCTTATGAGGGGAAAGACAACTGGGATCTATCCTTTCAGCTGGAACATTTTGTCAAAACAAAAAGTGCTTCTGCAATCCAGACTGCAGACATATGGAGCACCTGCCCAGCTGTGAAGGCTGAAAACTAATGTATCTTTGATTGAAAAGAGTCCCATAGTCCCTTGCTGTACTATTACAAGTCAGCACAAGCATAAGCCAGAAGGGTCCTCTACAAATGAGAAACGTGCTGTGTTTTTCTTTTATTTCTGTGTTGTTCTTTCTGCATTTACTTTGTTTCTTGTGAAAGTGGGTGTAATGGCTGTCACACCCAACACAAGGAGACTTGCTGTGTGCCTGTCTGTAAGTGCTGCAACTCTTGAGCTTTTAGTGAGAACATGGGCTCTGTGGATCTAATGTGCTGGACATACATACAGTAATTTCACAGACATTCCTTTTCTTAGTCTTTCTGCACTACATCTTCCACTCAAACATCACACCTCTGCTGTTATTGCTCAGGGATGCTTTCAAGATTTGGAATTTGCTTGTTCAAAGCACATACTTTTTTATATTGAAAAATGAGTTTCATCAGGAAATACAATATATTTTTACAGATTCCAAGATGTTCTTATGAGATTCTGTAAATGCAAAAGCTATTATGAGTTACAAACCTCAAAATAGATGGCAAACAAAATCAGCTGTAATTTTGCAAGGTCTGGCAGTCGAGGAAGTTATAAACAAGTTGAATAAAAATGCAAAAAAAACAGCCCAGACACAAATTCCATTCAAATATTTCAGAAGGTATTTCTTTTTGATGGAGACACCTCTCTGAACCCAGCTTTGGATTGATAGGATTTAAGGAATTTTACATTAAAACAAAGTCTAAACATGCACTGTCAAACATACTCAAAATAAATCTATTGAGATATTAATGTATGCGCTGCGCATTTTCATTTTAAAAACTTTAGGCTTACTATGCAGAAAGTGTCTTGAGAAAAAGAGTGCTGGGAATTTGCCTATAAGGTTGTGAAATATCAGTGCTATTGTATCCCACATACATACTGTACATATATAAGGTCACATGAACCCCTCAGCAGAGAAATATATTTTTTGCAAATCTAATCTGTATGTTTGATATTATGGTGTTTGTCTGAAATCTACAAGATGCTTTGGCAGCCCAGCCAAACGCAGTATTTGACCCTGAGGAACATGCATGCACACTTTTTCAACCTTTACCTTTTGGTCATAAATCCAATTACATAACATGACTTTTGAATTTGAGCAAACCTCTAAAAACAAGTAAACATAACATGATAAAAAATAAGCAGTACTAAATAACAGACAATGTGTTTAAAGATCTGTTACACATTAATTAAAATTTGACTTGGCCATGAATGGACAATCAAATTGATCACTAAAACAGATTTTCTATAATATTTTATGTGAATTAAACTATGCTAAGTGAAAGCATATCTCAGGGTAATATGTACACAAAGCAACAGGAGCACATATTGCATAAGGACTGCCATCTGCAATTTCCTGAAATGTAATGGGATTTAGACCACAAATTTCATAAAGCAGGTTTCTCGTGAAAGTGGGTGTAATGGCTGTCATAAACAGTTTTCTGTTGAAAGGACTCACACCCACATGCTGTAAGCAGCAATTTAGATTCTGAGCATCAGTACAGGGTGCACAGACTGCTTTTTAGCTCTGTTGCAGCCTTGGGAAGGGTAAAAAGGCCCCAGAGATGCAGGGGACTTTTACACCAGTCAGGGAGAACCAATTTCATAATCTTTTCATTCTTATTCCACTGGCATGAGCTCAAAGTGATAACATCATTCCTTGGTCATGCTTGTAAACTGATTGAATTAAAGTGCCTCTTGATAAAATTTCTCCACTAATACAAATGGCTCCTAAGTGTGATACTGCACAGCTGCCACTGTAGGTGCTGTAAAATAAGATTAATATTCACAAGAAGACTTTTCAGGTTTTAGACTCTCAGTATCACAGTTACAAGACTTCCTTGTGGAATAGTAGGGAATGAAGCTGGCACAATGAAATCAAAAATAAATAAAGGAAATTATCCTTTCTGAGCTCTACTTTTTGTAGTAAAATAAACAAAAGTAGAGAGAATACATGAGGCTGCAGGGCAGAAGAGGCTGCCAAATGTCTCCTGAACAAAGTAAATGCAGAAAGAACAACACAGAAATGAAAGAAAAACACAGCACGTTTCTCATTTGTAGAGGACCCTTCTGGCTTATGCTTGTGCTGACTTGTAATAGTATAGCAAGGGACTATGGGACTCAACTGGCTGGGCTGCTTTGGCTGTCCACCATGGCAGTTTATGGTGTTTTTGGCATGGCTTTAGTTACTCCCCTCCTTCAATTGGAGTATCATCCTCTGGCACAGCTTGACAGTTCACAGTGTAGAAGGAAGGCTAAACCCACAGCGGACTAATCTGACAGACTGAAGAACACCCAAGGAGGGTGATATTTTTGTGTTTGGAATTGTAAATGATTAAACTGAATTAGAGTCATTACAATCCCTTCTCAGTGTCTGTACTGGTCAAATTCAAGGGGTGAAGGGTTAAATTCATTTTGAAAAATGGATAAAAGGGAAAGAAGTGTAGTTATTGTCCAGAAAACACCAATGGACTTTCAGGAAGAGTTTATTTTTGAGGTACGTTAGTGATAACGTGAAAATATACAGATATAATGG
The DNA here is from genome assembly GCA_018136845.1 of Heterotis niloticus. NCBI lineage: Eukaryota > Metazoa > Chordata > Actinopteri > Osteoglossiformes > Osteoglossidae > Heterotis > Heterotis niloticus. Next base: position 10,482,462 of record CM030904.1, read on the forward strand.
TATTGTGCTCTAAGGTGTCCCAAGTGGAAAGACAAACTGACTAGTCTATCATGTGACGAACAATAGACGACCTACCTACTTTTCACACTGGGAAAAAAAGGAAAAGCCAAAAGAAAGTCTTCCCCTCCTACTGACTACAATGCTCTCAACTAACAAATCAAAATAGGAACAATTATTATACAAAACCAGTAATGCACAAGCGTACACACCAAATACAACAAACCAGTACTAAAAAGTACACACACAAAACACAAATCAAACTACTAACATACCAAGTAACAAACCAGTGAAACCACAAGCCAGAATCACCCAACCCCAGATCTCAGAAACAGAGTAGGGATTGAGAAAAACGGCAAGGGTTTTTAAAGCAGCGGAGCTTGGAGCTGATTGGTCTGGATGGAGGAAAAGAAAGAGGAACTTATGATGATGGATATGAAGCAGAACCAATGCCAGACAGTGATCCTGCACAGAGCACATAGTGAAGCTTGCTCAAAATAGCATTTGACCCTGAGGAATGAACTTAAACCTGGCTATATTTTTGTTTTTGGTAAATTGAGAGTGATTGCAATGATATATATTCAGATAATATGTGGCAACTTCTGATTCTCACAGAAATTTCATCTCAGAATACAATCCACCAGTAAACTAGAGGTAGCAACCTTTCTTCCCACAGCATGACATATCTGATCAAGTAGGCAAGCACTGTGTGGAATATATCCAGAAAGAGAAAATAAGGAAATGTATCCAATGATTTAAAAAAAAAAAAAAAAAAAAAAAAAAAAAAAAAAAAAAAAAAAAAAAACCACAATCCTTTTTTTTTGTCAAGGATCATATCTGATTATTAAGAGATAAATAACATGGATTTCAGCAGCTGCATTAATGCTTTACATCTAACAATTCATCAGATGTTTCTCTTCCATTGTTTTATATTTATCTTGCCAAGCCAATGCACTTCACCGTGAATAAAGGTGTAAAACTGAAAAAGAAAAGGAACAAAACTAAGTTGCCCAAATATAAATATGCCAATTGCAAAGCCAGCTTAATTCTGTATCAATTTAGTGATTTTTTCTGATTTGATAATTATCATTAAAATGAAACAAAAAATCCTATTTACTCATTAAAAACAGAAGAAATCTGAGGCTAGAAGGTGTAATAAATGTAATTATTAAGTTAGAGCAAAAAAATACAGCATTGCAAATACAGACACTACAGATGTCATTAAAACACATTTCCATCATTTCTGTGGTTGTGACAGATAGTGGAAAAATGTTAGAGCACAGACATTCAAAATTCCACACAGACAGAAGTCCTTGTAACCAAGTGTTACAACTCTATAGCACACAAACGTAACAGCAGACTAATGAGATTCTTATTATACACATGTATATGCTTTTGCAAATGTAAACACCATTTCATGATTATTTTCAACCAGGACACCTGTTTGTGTTCAGATAATTACAAAACCAGGATAATCCGCTTAAGACTGCCCTGGTTAACACTGTTTCATTATAGTACACATGCTATAACTTTATAGTGCAGGTGTATATAGTGCTCGACACTGCATTTCTCCATCCTCATTAATCCTCATTTCCTTCACATCTCTACAGTACTTGTACTACGTGCTCTGGGTCTTTTGCTGTGGGGGGTGGGTGTTTTCTATGCTTCTTCTGTCCTTTTGTTTCACCAATTTTGCATGTGCATCACGTGCTTTCTTTTAATCTCAAAGTTTTTTGACAACTGAAATTACAGTATTATGAATTTTGCATTTCTGCTTTTGTCTCTGTGTATATCTTCTCAGGACAATGCTTGCAGGGACTAGCAGAAGTTGCCATACTTTTAATGCAATTATTGCAATAAAACATAAAATATTCCAAACAGCTGAGGAGAACTTCCATTTTACCTCCTTTTTATTGCATTTTTATTCTTTCCAGCATTTCTAATACCTCTGAACATATTTTCATGGATATGTACGATACAATTAAAGACAAATTAAAAACAACTATTTACGTGATTCAGATGAGATGATTTTCAATAGAAGTTCTACTGCATTTGTATGTTCACTTATCCAATAAGATGTAATGTTATAATGACCTCCATTTAGCGCTATTTCTGGGAATGTATCCTGAGCACTAATTGGGTTATTACTGTATGCTAAATGTGTTAAAATGCCACGAAACACTAATCTGAGAACACAACATTGCAACCTTGAAAGCAAATGAGAAATTAGCGATGTAAATGCAGTATGGCCAAACAGTGTCTATATAAATACATTGATTTTTCATGGTGTGATTATGGCAAAGTAGCCACCTTTCATCACATAAGGTTAATAAAAGAGCGATTAAAAAATGTTACACATTACTCGGTCTCATTCATTTTCAGTAACCATTTGTCCTTGATAGGGTTGCAGGAGTCTGGAGCCTATTCTGGAACCCCTGAGTACTGGGCTAGGATCAATACATCTTGGATGAGACCGCAGACTTCACAGTCTAACAGGTTACTATTCTTAGTTTCCTGATGATGCAGTCTGTTTAGTTAAATCCCCATGCTAGGGTTCTTAAAAGGCTATTATATTTCTTTCAGAAATATTCTGGAAAATGGAATACAATACCAATACAAAACACCCTCCCATTTATTTTTATCAACTGTCTTTGACATCGTTTGGCATCTGGTGGTCCTATCCTGGAATCATTGTGCACTAAGCTAGGAGGGGTATGGCCAGGTCAGTATACCAGTTCTTTGCAAGGCAACCACACATGGTTGTAGACACATGCAGACACTATGGGAGTTTACAGTCAATTTACTACGACCAATTAAGCGTAGGCAAAAACCAAGGTACCTGGAGGAAACCCACACAGACAGGGGAGAACATACAAACTCCAAACAGATTCAAACCTATGCCTCAGGCTCTGTAAGGTCACCTGCTGTGCCACCCTGTCACACAAACGGCTGGTCACCCTTAAATCAAAACTATAAAAAATAGAAAAGACATGTTTTATCAGCTCATTTTAGCGGCCAGTGACACAGCCAGGAACCTTCTATAGCTTTGTGATTTTCACCACCAAAGCTTAAGCTCCACGAATTATCTCTGTGGTGATATGTTGAACTGGGCAATGCTCAGCACCTTCTAATCTCATGAGTTACACATGACAGAACTGCTCTTCTCTTCTGGTCACAGAAAGTAAAAGTTCAAACTACAGCCCCTTCAAGGTATGTTTGCAATCCATCCAAGTAAAGCAAAACTGATTTTAATGCAAAATCTGTAACATGGAAGTTGTCTAAAAACACATTTTACACTATAAATTTGTCTTATGTTAGGATCATGCCCAAGAATTAAAAAGACACAATGGAATCAAAAAGTATCTATTTGCAACCCTGTGACTAAAACAATAAATATGCATACACTACATCCAAAAAAGTAGATTCCTTGGAAGCATGTTACTTTGTGTTTGTACTACGGTATCTCACTGGAGGAGAAGCCAAAGTGATTACATAGCAGCTGAAACACTCAATAGTGCAGCACATGGTGTCACATGACCTCAGTGAACTAAGAAAGCACGATACATTTCAGCAGCTGCTTGGCAGCTGGTCTTTTGTATACATGCAACTCCCTGCCCTATTAATGACAAGAATCATCATTACTTAGCATAGGACACCAGAACAGTGGGGTGGGGGGCAGCCAGGGCCTCTGATGGCCTCGCCAAGATGGAAACAAAAGCCATCAAACCCATGAATGCCAATTGCCACCACGTGCATCTTTTATGGGCCCCAAATGAAGATGAAGTGAACATGTCCTGGATGGCATTTGTCACCTGAACTTTCTCAGACATAGCAGGTAATTTATTACAGGCACACTGAATGGGAGGTAGGCAGGTGTCTTAATTAGGCGCTAACCTGAGATGTATTCTATCTGTTCCGCTCAAAATGACACAATATCATTTCTGCAGGAGCCAGCAGCAGCATTCAATACCCTTTTCCAAGTAAACAGTCTGTTCTGAAAGCAGAAGTAAGTTACAGGAGCAAATTACAGTGACAGCTAATAATGTCTGGCCACAAATTGGATGTCAGTCCCATGATATACTTGTTTTTGCTCTCAAACATACAAAATCCATGAAAAAAAACACCTTCGTGTTTTTTAGACTGCACTGATATATGCAGCGCTATGCATTTAAATGAAGAATATGATAGGGGCCCATTGTGACACCGATCTCCATTTACAATTCTACATCAGGTACAGCCCCAGAATGCGGCTCGAACCTTTACGCAAATCTCAGTCGACAGCACAAAGGGCTGGGGCTTCAATGGTGTTCTGCCACCTCCAGTTTGTCTTGTTTCCTGCCGGAGAATTGGCCCTTCCAGCTCGATGCATCAATAAACAAACAAGATGCTCAAAGGCTTTTTCGTCATTTAAATCTGTGCTGCAGCGTTTTCTGTTAACAATAAGACCTAGAAGGAACTTTCCCTCTGGACACACTGGTTTTTCTTCAGTGACAGTAGGTGTGGAAAGACTTGCTTGAATGCAGGCAACGGTGAAAGCATTAACTTGTAGCTGTAACTTAGTTATGATGGAGTTTGCAAAGCTAATGAAGCACAGGGCTGTGTTATCTATTAAACCTGTTAACATGGCAATGCTCTTGACAGTGACAAAGCAACCATGACTGCTCTCAGAGACTGAGCTATTAATCCTTCTGGTAATTTTAATTTTTAATGACAAAACCCATGCCTTTGTATTTTTTTCAATGTCAAAACTGTCAAGCATAAAAAAGAAGCTCGAAACACAAATTGTCTTTCCACAACAGGTTTTGAACCTGTCTTGTTCATACACATTTTTAATATAAGTCACATGCCGTAAACACACAGTTGTAAATATCTGAAAAAATCCTGTTTTATAGTACAAGTACAAAAGGCCATTTCTTTGTCTTCATTCCAAATAAATCTTTATTCGTAGAAAGCTCACTTTCTGTCTGTTTGCTTGTTTTATACTCACAGCTTCGTTTTTCAAGCCACAGACTTGAAATTTTGCTCACTGGTACTCTTCAAACTACGTAAGGTTTCTGTGTAGTTAAGTTCATTAAATTCCAAAAAGGCTACTTACTATTTTGAAAATGTGCAATTAGATTTCCGATGCAGCCTGGAGAACAGGAGCATACATATGTGATGCTGACAGATTTTGTTGCTCCACACATGCATGCTCTGATGCATGTGACACTGATGGAATCTCCCCCCACATGGATTCTCACACGCACACGATATATTTGACAAGCTAAAAGTTAATATAGTTTGGTCATATATAATTTGTTATAATTACGTGCATTTCACTACAACTGTTGTCAGTGAAATCCATATGTTTGATCAGGAGCTATTAGCTGTTATATGTGACCAAATGAAAATATAAGAAATCTTGTATGACACACACAACTGCACACATTAGTGATGTGGTAATAAAATGTGGTGATATTTGCTTTTCCCCTTTTCTCTTGACTATGAATGGCATGTGCATCATCCTCTGTGGTGTTCACCTGTTTGACAGCAATACTTAAGTACTAAATGCAATCACTTTAAAGGTAAACCAGTCTGGCATTTAAATAATCCATTATTTTAACTTTCAACCATAACACTTTTAACCTTGGCAGTGCTGAGTAACTCAGCTAGTATACAGTAAATGTAAGAAAAAGTACATTACAGCTGACTGCTTAATGAATTTGTAACTCAATTAACCTTTATAGATGCTGTACTGACAGTAGAGCTTTTTCAGAGATTTTTCCAACGCACAGTAGTTTTCCAGTCTCAATGAAAAAGACAGTAATGCTTTAAAACTAAAGTTTGATTTTATATTTCTCGACTGACTTGAAAAAGTCTCGAGCAAAGTATGCTATGCCCAAGAATATAATGCTGTAACAGTTTTCTTTAGAAAATAATCTAATAGAAACCACTGATGCAATTTCACTCCAAAGACTCAATAGTCTAAACTGAATTAGCACTGGTGTTAAGTACATTCACATTCATGGAGAAATTGTTTTCCTAACGGTTCACTTTACCACAAAAACCGAACGTGAGCTTGACTACTGAAAAAGAGATGTGCTAAGGAGGAAGTAAAGCAACAATGGCAAGACAAAGGATTTAAGACCCATTTCCAACTCTTTACCTCCATAATTCAATACAGTACTCCCCTGTACAATTTAAGTTCCTCGGTGAAAGAACAAACTTGATAATGCCAACAGGGTGAAAACACCTTTCAACAGTGAAGGGTGCTTACGTATGTTATTGTATACATTTGAATTAATGCTATTCATTGGAACAGAAGTGTAAATAAAGGGTGCTTCATGTACACCTTTGGTACAGTGGTTTTCTTTCAAGGAAATTACTGACCTTCCATTGCATATTTCATGTCTGTGGCAAAGAGGTTCCATGTGATTTCTGCACTGAGCTTGCCCATATTCAGCTCTTGCGGGAACCTAGAAGAAAATCATATGTGGTCAGATACCGTTAGACTTTGGTACATGTAAGTTTAAATACTACACCTAATACATTTTTTTTTCAATGTATATATTTTCAATCAATTATATTTCAGTATAAATTAGTCATTGGAGATGTATTTTGTATGAATGAGGGTAATGCATGCATTTATTTCATCTTATTTTTATTTTTTATGATTATTTTATGTGTTTGCATTTTGTGAAAACTTATGAGTCAGTGTCACAATTATCAACACATTCAGAAAATTATGTAAAGCCGTAAACATATTCTATTTCTACAATGCTATTTCCCCTTTAAACATCTGAGCTTCAGCGGTCTCTGTAAGGCTTACTATTGTGTTTCTATGGCAACATGTTGGTACAGCAATCTGTTGAAATCAGCTTCTCCTTCATCTACTCCCAAGGAATTCTCTGTACCAATTCTTGGAGCCCTATAATTTATACCAGGGATGTAGCATATTTGGAAAAAAAAACATGCAATAATAAAAGGAAGGTGAAAAAGCTTACAAACTGTATGCAAATTTGTTTTTTGTACTTTATGTGATTTATTTTCTGTCAAGAACATTGATCTTGTGCATGGCCGTAATCCTTTCTCCCTCTAAGGATGTTATCGATAGTTTGGCTGCTATGGCTCTCTCTCATTAACAGAATCTCCCATACCTGGCAGGTGGTCTCCGAAAGCTAGTTCCAATGTCTCCTAATAATAATGTGCCCCTGGAGACAAAAGGCTTCACCTAGACTAAGTAATGCAATATATGGCTAATAAAGAATAGATATTAATACAAGATGGCCTGACTGCCTTTAACCCCATTTTTAACAGAACTTTCATTTATTCATGTTGCTGGGTTCCACAGATAAGTAATACCTACCGGTCAGATACTTGTGATATCATTTACATAGTATATGAAAGGTATTGTGGGAAAATAATGTGTGATGTTAAGATAACTGAACATTTCCCTGGCATTTTAATGCAAACCCACTAGTGATCACAGTTCTAAGTGCCTGGTTTTCTTCTGGTTCATTTTTCTTTCTCTGACAACAGAGCACTCTGTGCTAAGACACCCGCTGCTCTTTCATAGATACCCACCCAGTGCTAAATAATTCACCCAGCACTAAACCCTCCCCCCTTTTTCTGTCTTCATACCACGGCTAAAAGGCTCAAAGCCCGTGGGCATGGACACGGTGTCCTCTTTCATAAATGCCCGACTCACTGATTAATCACAGGTGTGTAAGCGGTCCTATCTTCATCGATCACAGACACCATCAGTGTGATCAGATTGGGCCAGAAGTCCAGGTTCTTGATGGAAGGGCCCTGCTCCTCACGTGGGATGTTTTGCTTCTTGGCCTGGAAGTAGAGTGAGGGTGTGGGGGTGGACATGTACATTTAAAGCATTTTTGGTGAGTTTTTGGTTGAGGGTCTGAGAATTCTGTAGTGAAAATGAATAATTTATTACATTAAGTGGAGTGCCCTTTTTTTTTTTTATATATTTTTTGCATACAGGCACTTATACAATGTTTAATTCATGGCTTAGCATGACATCTTCACGAGGGTTAAATGAAACAAGCTTGCCAGCTGGAGCAAGGAAAAGAACAGGCTAACTTTGCCACTGTCACAAGAGATGCGATGGGAACAATACAAAAGTTGTAATAAAAAAAAAAAAAGGACACATTCTCTGAAATTCCAAATGTGACCGTCCTGCTGTAATGTTTAGTATTTTAATTCCTATGTGAAATTGTTGCCTGTGATTCTGAATTTAGACTTT